>OX336392.1:61592311-62262306 GCA_946902985.2 Meconema thalassinum
GATGGAAGACGATGGTACAAACCAAACTGTGAATTCTACAAACACCAGGAAATCCTCACCGATGCCATCAGAAGGAGACGCCTGGCTTTCTACGGCTACCTGTACAGATGGACCACCACAAGCTGTCTTATAAGATCTTCAAGGTAGCCAAGAAGGGTAAAGCCACTGGGTCCTTGTGGATCAAACAAATTGAGAAGGATCTTGCTGAACTTAACATTCAGCATGACACAATAAATGAAAGGAGTCGCTACCAGACCTTTGCTCACATCCATTACAGAAGTTCACTACAACGCGTCCAGGAAATGGTCCGAGGAACGTAAGATAGAGTTCAGCAAGAAAATGAATGATTACTGGTCCAATAGAAAGGCTCAAGATTTGAGCAAAAAGCAGCCACCAAACAATCCACTAAAACACCAGAAGTGGCAGACAACAGCTATAGCACAAACACCGTGGTCCACAGGTGGCCCAAACGATCAAATATTCGTTTATAAAGAAATAAAATTTAAAAAAAATAAAAAAAAACATTCCTGTGTAACAAGAAATCCACGTGGGTACAAGAAGTCAAAAAGGATTTGGAAAGAAACAATATCAGAGAAGAAGATACACCACAAAAAAAAAATGTTTTTGGCAAAAAGTGCTAAAATTGGAAAAAGAAATCCGGCTCAAAATGGTCCGAGGAAAGGAAGAGGAAACATAGTGAGATGATTAAGGAAAACTGGAGGAAGAAGAAGGAACAATAAAGGACAAATCATTTTAATTGGCTCGTGGTCCCTAGATGCCCGATCGAAAATAATGAGTTAGCATCAAAGACAGGACTCCAAATATCGTATGAGAAGACGCATTTCATAGTAAATGGACGCCAGAATATCCCAAGATCCCCACTATAGACGAACTATGGAATAATTAGACACGTACAGGAAAGCTAATTTAGAAATAGCTACCATAATTCAGAAATCGTATCGAATAACAAGGGATCACTATAATGAAAGAGTGATGTCACGAATTGCAAAACTACGGCACTACCAGACAGTTGTTCTTCCGGAAGCATTGCCTCCGAAACTATATCTCTAGGAGGCCACTCTCAAATTGGTGAAATTGAAATCCAGGAACGTAAAATTTTCAGGGAAATATATGGCCCCGTTTATGTTAATGTAAAAGGAAAACCACTGACTTGTACACAGTAATCAAGAAGTTCACTGATATCGTTCGTAAGAGACGATTGAAATTTTATGGTCACGTCTGCAGAAAGGACAACACCAGATATGCAAAAATTTCCTTGATATAATTAATTCAAAGAAGGTAAAAATCAGTTGGTTAGAAGAAATCAAACGGGACTTAAAAGAAATAAACATTACAGAAGATATCATCATGAATCGCAAGACTTTTGGAACGCAAGTTACAAATCACTCTTTCACCAAAAAAGCTAAGAAGACCACTGGAAAAAAGAAAAATGGACAGAGGAACGTGAGAAGCGGCATAGTGAGTTCATGAGAAGATTTTGGGAGGAGAAGAAGAGTAAAACACCATCAACCCAAGTCAACAAGTTCAAACGCGCTCCCTAAGTGGGCAAAACCAAGAAAGAAGAAGAAATAAATAATAATGTTAATGGCTTTACATTCGTGTCAACTTCAGTGGTATTTGGAGACGCGTGGGTGCCGGAATTTTGCTCCGAAGGGAATCTTTAACGAGCCTGTAAATCTTCTGATACGGATCCCTCGCATTTGCGCACACCCTCAAATACCAACTGACTGCGAGAAGGTTACCGCTGCGCCACGCATCCGGTCTGAGTAAAGTGAACATGGTTGGAGCGTGTGATGTAGATTAGAGGATATGAATGTGACAGTTGGGATAATTACACAGGAGAGTTAAGCCTGTATCTGATAATGTGTACTACTTGTAAACATTGCAATGGAAGTGCTGTATATTACGGCTAATCTCTCATTGTGACAGTTACCTCCTGCAGTCTCATGGGGGTAGATGACCTTGATGTTGAGCCCCTTAAAATAATAAAAACCACTACTTGTGTGGTCTCGGAGTTCATATTGAGTCTCGAGTCCAAAAGAGGCTGAGTTCAACTCCCGGCTTTGCCAAGAAATTTGAATTTGGTCTGGGATTCGGAACAGGGTATAGTCATACTTGCGTTTCAGAACTGAGAAGAGATGGGTTCGATTCCAACCTCAGCCATACTAGAAGAGCTTTTTTCCGTGATTCTACTCCAGGTAAATGTCGAGAGGCCTTCTAAATTAAGGCCACGGCCACCTCCTTCCAAGTCCTCTCCTCAGTTACGAATACACACCGTAGTACAGACACAACACTAATACACGTTATCAAAATACACAGAAAAGCTGATGATTACGATGTCTAAGCATTTAATGAAACTACAAACAAAACAATCTACGTTTGAGATTGTTAGCAAATCCAGATTGTTATATTGTTGTTGCTTTATCAAGGGTCTTGGGAATCTTAGGTTATTAGGCCCGTATGCTTGTGCACGTTATTTCTATGCTATTCTGTGTTATTATGTTTGTGTATCTGTACCTAGCAACCCGACACGGCCTCGCCCGGGAACAGTTACGAATGCATTACGTGTGAGCTCGTAAACCGTCGCCTCAGTAATTGAATGGAGATTGTTGGAAGAAATGAAAACCTAAAACACTTAAGTGGGTGATGTGTTGAAGATAGAGAGATATGCTCTCGCGGACACTTTTGTTGAACAATTCTTTCACTTATAGTATGTAGATATTTTTAACGGTTTGTCCAGCATAAGCTTAAAAAGCGCACGGACGCCAGTTTGTTTTTCGACTTTTCCACTGAAATCGTTACTACTCGGCTTTCTTTGATCATAAATAAATTATTTTCTACAGCAATCTTCCTTGAGATATCCTTTACAGAATGGTGAAAACCGCATCAAAATCCATCCGGTGGTTCTCGAGATTACCCCTGACATCCAAGAATCGGGGACTACGTTTTATACTAAGTGGAGATAACACGGTACAACTATTAATAGTAGAGCTGTCGATCGATTACAAGTTTTAATCAGTTAACCGAATGCCTTAGTCGGTTTCACACAGTAACACTTCGAGAAGCAAAACCTTTGAATAACATATTTTGAAATGTTTACAATATATAATATATAATTTTAAATTTTAATTATATTGGTGGCGTAAAATAAATGAACTCAAGATCATTGAAGTTAATAATATCATTTAAAATATATTTCAATATTGATTATTTAATGACACAAGAGTTTGAATTTGAAGTTCACAGTTACTTAGTCATACGTCTTTGCTCCAGTACTTCAGACATGTCAGTAAGTCGACATCCTCAGAACTTCTCTTAGTAACAATATTTCTAGCGTCACTGAACTCACTCTCACTCGGAACTGAAGTAGCTGGAATGCAAAGCAAGTTTTCGCTATGCGCGCGAGATGTGGAAGTTAGACTGAATATACTTTCCACCATTGTGAAGTCATCATCTAGTTCCACCAATGACTTGTAGACTTCAGTTTTACGACAATAATACCCTGTCCGGTATTTCCTTTGCTATTGTTTGTAAAAGCGGTGGACAAATCCATCAGTTTAGAAGAAAGCAATTAAGGAGATATCTTCTCGAAGCAAAGGCATGATCATCAGCTAACTTTTAGTACAGTACAGCTGGAATGGTTTTGTTCCAAAAACTGTGCTAGAGTTGGCTTTTTGTAAATCGTTAGAAAAGCACAAAAAAGCTTAACTCTAAATTTCGGAATAATTTGTAGTATCATGTCGGAAAACTAAAAAATAATAATTGAAAAGCGTTTTTCTCTGAATTTACGTATTTTAAAGAAATGTTTTTAAAACAAAAAAAGTAGAGGACATTTTCACCTACAATTTGTCTCAATGAGGTCATGTCATACGTTTTGAAATGCAAAAGCTAGGTGGCGCCAAAGTTTCCAAAGAAGTGATTTTTCACTTTTTGTCCTAAAAAAAAAGTGTTTTTTCTTTTCACAAAAGAGTGAATCAGAAATTTGTTCCTCTAAAAATTGTCTGCAACATTTATTTAAACGTTTGTTTCCTCCGACTTACCGTTCCAAAGTTATAGCGCAGCAAAGGCAACGCTGCGTAGTCAAGGCTACTATTGTTACTGCGGAGAGAGCGGTGGGCATAGTTTACACCGGGACCACTGTCGGACAATTTTCACACTTCGGCAGACCATAATTCAACTAGCAACCCGCCCTGGCTTCGCCCGGGAACAGTTAAGAATGCATTACGTGATAAGCGCTTTTTTTTCCAATGTCAATGAACAACGTCCAATATCCGTTTTACGTCTCGGCATGATGGGTTATAATCACTGACTGGACTATTAATTATATTATCATGGAGATGCATGTGCAACACATTCTTGTCAGACGTAATTTAAGAATGGCGAGGTGCATGAAACACAAATCCCCCTTCTGTCTAATACTTGACTGTGAATTTTGCGGAACGAAGAGTTCACAGGCGAAATGAAGAAAACCCGAGTTGCACTTCCAGGGAAACTCCAACACAACCACTCTTCTCAGAAGTCTTAACTCAACAGGACTGAACGGTTTGCTGCTGGCTGTATCTGGGGCAATAGGTTCGCCCGCTAGCTTGGCTGTAACAGGGATGATAGACTCGCCCTTAGCTAGCTCGTACACTGTCGCCTCAGTAGTTGGATGGACATGATTGGAAGAAATTAAAACGTAAAAACACTTATAGTGGGCGATGTATTGAGGATAAACATATGCTCTCGCGGACTTTTTTGTAGAACTTTTCATGCTGAACAAATATTTAGATATTTTTAACGGTTTGCCCAGCGTAAGCTTACAAAGCGCTCGTACGTCAGTTTTTTTTTCGACTTTTCCACTGACATCGTTACTGCACGGCTTCCTTTGATCATAAATAAATTATTTTCTACAGAAATCATCCTCGAGATATCCTTTACAGAATGGTGAAAACCGCATCAAAATCCATCCAGTGGTTTTTGAGTTTACTCGTAACATCCAAGAATCCGGGACTTTGTTTTATACTAAGTAGAGATACGTCAATGAGGAGTCGGGCTATCACGGTCATTTTTATGTCGTAAATTATTAAGAGTTTTCTATTAATCAATCCAGTAAATATCTTACATTCGTCTAGCATGTTATTGCTTTATACACAATCTAACAGCAGAACGTCTCAATTTCCCTTCTAAATCACCGTTCTATGAAATTAATAACCCACTGCATGCTAGCTAGGTATAACATTGCGGTTCCAAACAATACGACCCTGAAATAAGACAGAGTAAAATCGATGAAAGTCTGCGTTTCTCTTTAGTGTAATAGGCATCGCTATTTAATTAGAAGTCATGTATAAATTATGTATGGAGTTCTTTACACGTTTACTACATGTCACTGGGGCACATCTGTCTGGCTTCCAATTACGTTCAGCACAGATCTTGCTCACGATAACGTATTACCTGTACAGTATATCTTGATCTTATTCCTCACGCACAATATAAAACATATTCACATGCTTTACTACAAAGCTACTGACCGTGGGAGCAAGAAAACCTCTGTTAGATGATGGTAGTTAACAAAAGTTTAGTGCTTTTCAGTCGGTCAACACGAATGTACCCGAAAGAGCTGGGTTATGCCCTAATCCTGAAATAAATTACACGAGATTAATAAATACACTAGGATGACCATTTTCGATCGTCGAGCGATCATCATCAGATCCATTATACTTAGGCTATAAAATCTATGTTTGAAAATACAGGTGAAAATATTTACAATATGTACAATTATTTACTTGCAGTATTGGTAATGCAACTGTCGGTGTATGCTAATTGTAGTATATATGATAGGTGAAATGCTAAAATGGTGATAGAAATCCGAAGTTTGTATATTTGGAGTGACTATATGGTTGTAAAATCTCAACTATGGTTAAACTGTAATATTACAGGCTACTACTTATCTGGTTGTCTTCCTCGCTGGGGCTACGAGCAGTTTCGTGTTCACTCTTACACCAGGTGCGGTCGACTGAAATGGGATGTTATCTCAAAGAAACTGGTTTTTGTCTTTCTTCCCCCTTTTCCTGTGTGCTGTGTGAAGTCAGTGCAATGTGTTTTTGTGGGATGTTGCCAAATCTAGATAATATTTATGTTATTGAATGAGGTAGGCCTACAACTATTAAAGACCGTGGAACATTCCTCGCCACGCGTGGACCAATAACCATTCAAACTAAGCGCTGCCCGGTCTTTGAGGACGTCCCGGCACCTTTAATACTGCCGCGAATATCGGCCTTGGTTTATTGCAGAAAAAGTACATCGTACACCTGATCCAGATAACATTTACCTATTTCAACCCCCTAATTCCCCCCCCCTTTTTATCTAGCTTGGCTGTATCGCTAAGTTGTGTCTTGTTTCCGACAGGGAGTGTTTTTTAGTACCGGCAGAGTGAAGAGGGGTGAGCTCTCCATAAAAGTGTGATCATTTAGATTGTTGGGATGACTTCAAACTCCACAATGATGGTAGTTCCTGTTGTATTAACAAGTCTGATGATTAGGGATATAATTTTGCTCACCAATAAATTACCCACAACACCATACATCAATGCATTATTGATCTGAATATTTACGGTTAGTTGTTTGAGTCTTCAGTCTTTTGACTGGTTTGATGCAGCTGTCCATACCTCCCAGTTCTGCGCTAATCGTTTCATCTCTATATAGCTACCACACCGTACATCCTAGGCAATCTGTTTAACATATTCTAACCTTGATCTACCTTGACCCTTCCCTCCGTATCTAAGTTTACTATTCCTGGATGTCTTAGTATGTGTCCTACCAACCTATCCCTTCTCTTCATTAGCAGTAGCCAGATGAATCTATCCTCACCCATTCGTCTTAATACCTCTTCATTTCGTACTCTATCTTCCCATCTGATCTTCATCATTCTCCTCTTTTCTTCTGCGCCAACAGTCCAAGTTTCACTTCCATAGAGCGCCATGCTCAAGACAAGTACTTTCAAAAATGACTTTCTAATATCTAAATCTACATTCGATGCCAACAGATTCCTTTTCTCTAGATATGCTTTCATTGCCTGAGCCAACTTACTTCTTATATTATCGTCTTTTCTTCATCCATTACTAGTTATTTTGCTTATTTAAGGTTAACTGGGACATAATTTTTTGAGAAATTCTATAAAAATATTTAGTTTTTTTATGTTTTATGCATAAAATAAACTAGACTTTACTGTGTTAAAATTACCTCATCTGCGTCCTGACTCAATTTCTTTTAGGCCTCTAAGA
This sequence comes from Meconema thalassinum, assembly GCA_946902985.2. NCBI lineage: Eukaryota > Metazoa > Arthropoda > Insecta > Orthoptera > Tettigoniidae > Meconema > Meconema thalassinum. The sequence continues at coordinate 61,599,594 of OX336392.1, forward strand.
CGTATTTAAATATGCCTCAGATCTTCAAACTCGGTATACACCACATTTCATGGATCCCACGGCGTAGCCATGATTAATAAATCGAGCACCATGGCTATGAGAGGAGCTGCAGTAAATTCGAATCCTGGCCCTGATAGCGGCTATCCTGAGCGTGGTTTTCCTCGGGGTTTCCTCACTCCCTCCTAGCAAATGCTGGGATAATATTTTACTTCAAGTCCTGTTCGCCATCTCTTGATGAATACAGTACTTTTGCATTTGTCAGTTGGCACAGGCTAGAGTAAAAGGTGGCTTTTCACCGATGTCTCAGTCTCACTCATGGCTGTGATTATATGGAAGCTACTGAGGTATGGGTGGTGCTTAGTAATGGCATTCGGGGCACAGTCAGTGCTTGTGAATGCTGTGAAAGGTTCAACTCATAGGGTTAGGACTACTGTTCTGACTCAGTGAGGAAAGCAATGGCAAACTACCTCACTCCTCTTCTTGCCTAGAACGCCTCAAAATAGTGCTGCCTTGGGTTTTTGTGGGTATCTACTCACATAACGTAACGGCGGTACTTTTTGAGGATCCAACCAGCCTTCGGGCTGACTACCTAACAGACAGACAAGTCCTGAGACACCTTCCTCATCCCTGTCCTTAATACAGTTACACACACTACTACAGTCATCACAGAAATACAAGTTATCAGATAAGGAAATCTGAGAATAAAGTAGTATTGGCCATACTACAGTGGATTTGCTTGATTTGCCATTTAAATTCAGTCAAATGCCGAATTTGTATTAACTCAATGCCACTACCGCATTTTTCTCCCCAATCCTGAACTCAACTTCAAATGGCCTCGGGTTACGTATTGAGATTCCTGTCCCAAGGTTCCTGAGTTCAATTCCAACTTATGCCAAGAAGGTTTATGGTATTTTGAGGGTTGAAAAAGGGAGCCTATGGTCTCGTGAACCAAAATGGGAAGAGGTGGGTTCGATTCCCACCTCAGTCATATTGGAAGTTTTTCGTGATTTCTCATTTCTACTCCAGGCAAAACCCACTATGTTGTTGTTGTTGTCTCATTTGATGGGCTTAGATATCGTGGTCATTTAGCTCCACGAGGAATTTTGTTTGATAACCTTTGTTATTGTGATGACTGTAAGAGTGTGGGTATTCGTAATTTAGGTTAGAATTAAGAAGTGGGCGGCTGTAGCCTTAAGTTAAGAACCTGCTGATTGAAAACGGGAAGTGATCATACATTTTCATAATAATCCTGTAATTTTATTATATTTAAAATGCAGCCAATGGCCATAGCGGGGTATTTCAATTGAACGCCCGTAGGCTCCTAGCAAATTCAATTTCAAGTAGTTCTAACTTTGGCTACCAGACAGGCCACTATCACTGACACCTAGTGGCGAACTTTGGAACTTGATAGAGCGTTTCTTACCAAATAACCTACAAATTTAGCTACACACTACCAATTGTAGTGGTAGGTTCTTTTACATGCCATAAATCTATGACATGGACTCGCCGGCTTTACTTCCTCTCCGAAGGAAGGTATACTGAAGGATTTTAACGTTCTTAAAAATTCCGAAGTCTTCGGCTGTGATTGAAACCGCGATCTTGGGCATAGCAGTTGAGCCTGTAATTTTGACCCAGTTCCACCAGGTGAGTCCATTCACCCACCGAGACTGCGCAATGTAAAGCAGAGGTTCCTTTCGGCACTGTGCAGCCCCCATGTGTCCTGTATTCCATGCGGGCGTCTAGACAGCCGCCATTTCCGGTGAGGTCTCAACACCGAAGCGCTTCTCCCCAGCACCAACATCAACCACCTGATCAGTGCTTGTTATTGATTTTTCTGCGAACGGTTGGAACACTGGGACATATACTTCTCTGGTTATACTCCAAAACCTCAGCTGCCTTCTGTGGTATCAGGCAGGGGCGTATATACAATCTTTTTCTGGGGAGGGGGTGAATGTCCTGGAAAATTATGAGTATTCTCAGGGGATTGTCACCGCAAGATACCCAGAAATATCGGCTAATTTCTTAGAGCATATAACTTTGTGTAATTACACCCTCTGTCTGAGAAGTTCGGTGAAAGGGTCTATATTACGAATGGATTGTTGGCTTACCTGAAACAGCCGTTACTATCCTTCGAAGTAATCCCCGTGGATGGTTATGCACTTCTTAGAACGGCTGTACAAGTCCTGGCATAGTCTTCCTGAGGGATAGCCTTCAGTTGGGTCGTCACATTACGTTGGTTGTCCGAAATGTCCGAAAACCTCTGGCCCTTCAGGGCTTTTCGGCGACCCTGGACCCCGATACTCCATACTTTGACGCTTGCCTTCAAGGTCGTACCTCAGGCACCAGGTCTCGTCACCCGTGACGATGGTTTTCAGGACCATTCCATTCCACGTAACATTCACCCTTCTCACTGCCACCCGTCGTACAGGTGTGCACGTTAGGTTGCATAAATTCACCCTTCTCACTGCTGCCCGTATATCCGGTGTGCAAGGCAGGTTGCATAAATTCACACTTCTCTCTTGCTTTCAATTTAGAGTTTTGACGGCCCAAACTGAAGGCTATTCCGAAAGAAGACTATGCCAGGAGTTTCCAGGACTTGTTCTGTCGTTATCAGAAGTGCATAACCATCCACGGGGATTACTTCGAAGGACAGTAGCGGTTGTTTCAGGTAAGCCAACAATCCGTTCGTAATATAGCCCATTCGCCGAACTTTTCAGACAGAGGGCGTATTTTAGATAAGTGTTAATTGTAAAATTCTATGTTTATAAAGCCTACAATTAGTGACAATACAAAAAAATTGTGAAATACAACAACACACAAATACAATTTTATTCTCAATGAATTTTCTATAATGGCCTATGGGGTATGAATGGTAAATCTACTATATAAAGCTCAAATACCACTCACTCACTCACTGACTCATTCATTCATCACGAAATCTCAGAAACCACCGAACGGATGGGAATGAAATTTGGTATCCAGCTTCCTCAAAGGCCGCAAACGCCCGCTAAGAAAGGATTTTTGGATATCCAGGTTCTAAAGGGGTGTTAAGGGGGTAGACCTGCATTTCATTGAATAGCAATATCTCCCGATTGCTTTCATTGGGGGATGTGATACTCGGCATATAAACTCATCATTAGAAATAAGAAGACACGTGTCTGAGGGTTTTTCGATGTGGTGTATATTATGAGGTGAAAGTGGTGAAAAGTGGGGGTTGAAGGATTCCTAACGGAGCGTGTATCTCTTAAACGACATAGGCGAGGAGTTTGGAACTCAGCCGAAAAAAATCAGCATAAAAAATAACTAAACAGGTGTTTGACGTTTTTTCATAAATCCAATTTAAGGGGCCCATGGGGAGGGGTGAAATTATGGGGGAGGGGGGAAACGTAATATGTCTGAGTGTAAAATTATACATGGCCTATGTTGTAGACAATAACACATTACATCTTTTTTTGTCTCTTGCTATTTCATCATACGACGAATACTTAGGGAGTTATTAATGATTTTGTATTTTTGGCCGGAATTTTCTAAGTCCCAGGAATGACATAAAATTGATTCGATTGAAATTTCAAAAAATAGTTTTTTTTAATACTTTTATTATATTTTTCACGTCTTTTAGGGTCCGAAACCAACATGATATTTTGATGTTTTTTTTTCGTCCCATGCATTTTTGGTTTCAGGTGATAGAATTATTTTCCACTAGGACCCATGCTTATCTATCTATATAACTAATGTTATAACGGGATTCCAAATGTTATTGCGGGCGAAGCCGCGGGTAACAGCTAGTATCTAAATATTTGTCAATTTACTAAGCAGAAAGGTAAACAGTTACTTAAAAAACCTGATAATTTACTTCTCAAAAATACCATACTGAGAAACTCAGTTTTGCCTTACAAGGCTGAGTGTTTCCCGTTCCAACCCTCAGACCAGAATTAAAATTTCTTGACAGAGCCGGGAATCGAATTCGGACCTCCGGAGTGGTAGCCAAAAATGCTATTCACTACACCACGACTGCATCGGGGTTGAATCCCACAATCATGAGCGGAGTAGACGAGAGTCTTGTTGTCTGTATCCCCTCATTACGGTGTTAGAGCGTGCGACCACTCTCGTTTCTCAGCCACGTCACTTAAGGGTAACATACGCAGCAATTACGTTCACCATATTATCTCGTGTATCAAGACTTTATTAACACGCACCGAGTGGCACACGCTTATCCGCTCTGGAATATTGTGGGCACGAAGTGAGGGTGTGGTTTAGGTTTCACCCCATCGCTGAGTGACTTATACAGTATTTATCAACGAATCATTCTTAAGTACACTTCTCTGTTAAGACATAGGATATCACCAGCCGTCGTGCTTCACAGTGAGTTTATTCAACTCTTCTAATATCGAAAGTTCGCTAGTGACGAAAAAGCCCATTTCTATTTTTGCTATTTTTGGGGAAGAATCAAGAAGTATTATATTGCTTTTAGGTAGATTTCATGTCACGACTTCCGGTCAATTTTTAGCCTACTTTTCACATTTTGCAAAAATGAGGAAAAAGTAGACTTATGAGATCGATCCGGGGAAATGTGTGTCTGTCTGTCTGTCTGGCTGGCTGGCTGTGTGTCCCCCCCCCCCCTATCAACTCCTAAACGGCTGCAGCAATCAAAACCAAATTTAGTATGAGTAAAGATGTGCACCGGAATATCTCACGCCCATATTTGAAAATTATGTCAGTGCTACCAACTGCTGAAAAACGGCACTAGAAATTTGAGCTCCATGTTGGATATCTTGCAAGGTATGCATGGCAGCTATTCCAAAATTGGCACACATGTAGATAAGACTATTTCAGTTTAATTTCCAGGAGGCCAACCATGACAGTGTTGCCAAAATAATTTAAGCCTTATGATAGGTCCAATGTTTAAATGCATATAACTTCTACACTATCAATTGGATTTCAACCAAATTTTGTATGTAATATCTGTACATAAACAGATATGACTGAGCGTATTCTTAAGAGCCACCAGGGCTGCCAACTGTTAATAATTGCTCTCTCTATTTTTTTATCCAAATACCAATATTTCAGAAAGCAAGCAAGCCAACAGCTTTAAACTATGCACATGTATATTCTGACATTTTAGATTAATTTGGAGTAACTTATATACGTCAGTTCTACCAACATGATTATAAGCCTGCTGATAGTACCAATTTTTAAATACATGTAACTTCTATACTATCAGTTGGATTTCAACCAAATTTCGTATGTGCTATGTGTACCATAACAGATATGACTATACGTATTGTTACGAGCAATCAGGGCTGCCAACTGTTAATAAATGCTGTCTATATTTTTTTACCCTAATATCAATATATCAGAAAGTATGCAAGCCAACAGCTCTATACTTTGCACACGTATAGCACCTGACATTCTAGATTAATTTGGAGTAATTAATACAAGGCAGTGCTGCCAACATGATTCTATGCCTGCTGATATGTCCAATTTTAAAATACATGTAACTTCTATACTAACAAATGCATTTCATCCAAAATTGGCACAACAAGATATCATAATATTTCAGATTATTTCTGACCAGCACACGAATGGTATTGTTGGCAACATGCTTTTACGCGTGCTGATAGATGCAGTGTCTAACTGCATGTAACGTCCATTGGACTTCAACCTAATTTTGTATTCTGTACCTTAAGAGATGGAACTAGGAATATATTCAGTCACCAGGGCTGCCAACTGTAGTGCTCTATTAGGCTAAATTATACCAGGTATATTTTGAACTAATTTGATATTTCGATATTATCAACTTAATTTTGTCATTATTCTAGATAGGTTCATATACTGTAGAATAATCATTGGCATGAAAAGTAGGCTGTATAGTTCTTCACGGAACTTCTTGTTAAAAATTAACTAGTTGATTATGATATGATACGCTATATGATATGTGTTTTCTACTATTTGTTACTATGCTTATAAGCCCTAATCCTATTACAGTAGAACCCCGGTAATCCGAGCCCCGGTAGTCCGAGCCTCCGTTTAATCCGAGGTGGATGACAGTGAGATGCATAGCTCACCCAAGGTCTTTGGCGGAGATGCGTGCATGCGTTGAACAGTTGTTACATCTCGTTCAGCAGCTTCCTGAGTGTGAGAATGCAGACGAAAATGAAGTGCAAGACTGTTTGTGCCAAGACGAACAATATGAGGTGACCGACATTGCTATTGAGGAAGCTCTTAACGAAGAAAGCAGAGAGAGCAGCGATGAAGGGGAAGGAGACGATTTACGCGTGGCCAAAGAGAGTCATACTGAAGGGACGGTGGCACTGGAGTTAGTTCTGCGATACGTGGAACAACAGAGTGCAGCGACACCAGCTTACGTCATGCTTCTATGAAGGGGCGGGATTATCCTGCTAAGAACAGATGTTCTTTTCAGAAATAAAAACCCATTGACTCTTTTTTTTAGAAAGTAAGGTACAGTAGCCTATTACGTATTTTCAGTACTGTACATATGTACAGTATAATAAATATCGTTCTGTACTTTAAGTAAATATGTACATATTTGCAGTTCTTTTGTAGAATATTGTTTTTATTTCTGAAACAAAGCCTAAATGCAACACCTTATACGATACCGTAACCGATGAAATAATGCCGTTTACTGTAAGAATATTTAAACACAAGGTTCTTGTGCATCTAATTTTTATTTAAAGTCCTTAAATTTCGTAACTTTGTGTAATCCGAGATTTCCCAAATTCGAGCTCCTCTTAGTCCCAATTACCTCGGATTACTGAGGTTCTACTGTACATGTCGGCCGCTAATGTAAATGAGCTCTTAAGCTCTAAGTGTAGCCGAGAATATAAAATCAAAATAATTTTATTCCACCTAAGTCAATACTATATTGAAACTAAATGACGTATATAGTACCAGTTTTGGTTAACTTGTAACCATCCTCAGATAAAATCAATTTAAAATAACATCAGTATAACCTAAACATTAACGATCTATAATAGTACATTATGCATCGAGCCTATAATAGCAATAATTAAGACACGAGTATGCTTATAAAACGAGCGAAGCGAGTTCAAGAATGTCTGCTGAGGAAGTATGCTGGATCACCACAAGATGTTATTTCTGCTGCACTTCCGTTTTTAGACTGGCTTCAACAACTGGCTATCTCGTTATGAATGCAACCGCAACCAATGTTCTTGTGATATATATATAGTTACTAGCCATACAATAAATAAATAATAATTAAATAAAATGCCTAAAAGCGAACCGTCGGGGTGATGTTTTAAAATATTAAGTGGAAGTTAAAACTGTTGGTTGGTTGGTTCCTCAGTTTAGGGGCTGCGACAACGCGGTCATGTAGCTCCTTGTACTTCGGATGTGTGTAGAATCTGTCTGATAAGCGGTGTTAATTGTGATGGCTGTATTAGTGTGTGTTATCTCTTTATTTTAATTCCAGTAAGGACTGCAGACAATCAATTTTCAAGTAGTTCCTACTTTTGCTACCGAACGCCACTGTCAACGAATACTAGTTCTGAAATTGGTTACTAGATGCCACCACAGCTGGCTTCTGGCGACGAACGTTGGAACCTAAGAGCGTTAGTAAAATCTAACCTATAATTTAGCTTCACACACATGTAATTAGTGGAAGGTTCTTTTACATGCCATAAATCTATGACATGGGACCTCCGGCTTTACTTCCCCTCCGAAGGAAGGCATACAGAAGTTAAAAGTGTGTTTATAAGATTATAATTTTGCATTTCTGCCAAGTATTATCAGTCATCAATGTTACTGGTATTTGGATTTTATACGTATTACAGACATCTTATATATAAAAGTGAAAGTCTGTATGTGGGTGGGTGGGTCTGTTCCGTATACAAATCTATACCGTTCCACCAATCTCAACCAAATTTTGCATACACATAGTTTAGTACCCAGAAGGAACCGCTGGCTACATGAATTTTCGATAGTCTTTCTCATTCTTCTGATTTCGGCCCTTTTGCACTCAAACACAGACTAATCACGTCATAAAGTATACTCATAAAGGAATGGCAAGGCAGATAGTTTCCATGGCAACATAGCTCAAGTCGAGACACGGCCGACTGGATACGAGTTGCGCTCTGCACTACCGGTATAGAAAATGAGCATCTTTACTTGAAATCCCGTTAGTTTCTCAACTGCTCACACAGCACTGTCAACCGAGTATAGCATAACGAAGACTGGACTATCTACAATATATTTGTCAAATACCACTCACTCACTCATTCATTCATCACGAAATCTCAGAAACCACCGAACGGATTGGAATGAAATTTGGTATGCAGCTCCCTCAAGGGCCTCAAATGCCTACCAAGAGAGGATTTTTGGATATTCAGGTTCTAAAGGGGTGTTAAGGGGGTAGACCTGCATTTTATTGAATATCAATATCTCCCGATTGGTTTCATTGAGGGATGTGATACTCGGCATATAAACTCATTATTAAAAATAAGAAGACACATGTCTGAGGGTTTTTCGATGTGGTGTATATTATGAGGTGAAGGAGGTGAAAAGTGGGGATTGAAAGATTCCTAACGGAGCGTGTATCTCTTAAACGACATAGGCAAGGAGTTTGAAACTCAGCGGAAAAAATCAGCATAAAAAAGAAGTAAATATGTGTATGACCGTTTCTTTTTCATAAATCCAATTTAAGGGGCCCATGGGGAGAGGTGAAATTCTGGGAGGAAAAAAAAAACCGGAAAGAAAGTGTTCTAACTGATTGACTGACTGACTCACTCATCAAACTCAGGGGGAAAAACTGCTTTAAAGTAAGTAAATAGCTGTTTGACAGTTTTTTTCATAAATAAAATTTAAAGGGTTCATGGGGAGGGGTGAAATTCTGAAAAAAGAAAATTGAAAGAAAATGTCCTGACTCACTCACTCACTCACTCGTCATCGCCCAGCCAAAATTATTGAAGTTAGAAACATGACAGTTTGGGGATATGTTCATTGTATGACAAAACCTTCTACTAAGGGAGGATTTCCGGATATTCAGGTTCTAAAGGGTCTTAAGGGGGTTAAACCTGCATTTCATTGAATAACAATATCTCCCGATTGGTTTCATTGGGGGATGTGATACACGGCTTATAAACTCATCATTAAAAAGTAAGCAGACACGTGTGTGAGGGTTTTTCGATGTGATGTATATTATGAGGTGAAAGGAGTGAAAAGTGGGGATTGAAAGATTCCTAACGGAGCGTGTATCTCTTAAACGACATAGGCGAGGAGTGTGAAACTCAGCGGGAAAAAATCAGCATAAAAAATTAGTAAATATGTGTTTGTCCGTTTTTTCATAAATCCAATTTAAGGGGCCCATGGGGAGGGGTGAAATTCTGGGGGGTGGGGGGGGGGTGGAACAGGAAAGAAAGTGTCCTAACTGATTGACTGACTGACTCACTCATCAAACTCGGGGGGAAAAACTGCTTTAAAGTAAGTAAATAGCTTTTTGACAGATTTTTTTGATCAATCAAATTGAAGGGGTTCATCGGGAGGGGTGAAATTCTGAAGAAAACAAGTAGTTCCGTGAACAACTATACAGCCTATTTTCATATATCCTGCTCATGTTAATTGCCACTATCAACATACAAAATTTCAGTTCAATTGCTGTAACAGATTCGTAGATATTGAGAACCGTCTAAATATTTCAGATGGTCGCCAGGTTGGATTTTTATTTTTGTACTATTACATTAAGATTATTGTGTACGTGTGGTATTCAAACTTCAATCGCATGATTAGAACACAAGAAGTAAAAACGAGATTTTAAAATTACGCACAGCAGCCATCTTGTGATTATGCAATCAATTGAAATAAATTAGATGCCAGTGGATCAACATTTGTATAAGCATTTAACGTGCAACGTTTCACGGCACTCGGATAGTTGATTCGCGAGAAACGTCTATTTAAATGTTTATACTTCGCGTCGCCGCCATGTTGGATTTGTGCTCCCCAGGTTACTGAAAGTCCTATAGATGAACATATGTTCATAGTCTCCATGAACATAAAAAAATCAGTTTGGTTGCTGTAAAAGATTCATAGATATTGAGAACCGTCTAAATATTTCGGAAGCTCGCCATTTAGGATTGTTATATGTATAGGCCATAGAGTTATGTACCATTCAAGGATAATTATTGCCTAGGTTCATTATTCAAACTTTCACTTCGATCAAATGATTACGACACAAGAAATAAAAACTTAATTTTAAAATTTCGCACAGCCGCCATCTTGAGGTTATGTAAACAATTGAATTAAATTAGATGGCAGTGCATTACAATCTGCAAAATCATTTACTGTGCCACATTTCACTGCGCTCAGAGTGTTAAATCACGAGAAAAGTCTATTAAATTATTTCAAATTCGCTTGGTCGCCATGTTCGTTTTGTACTTTACAGGTTTATGAAATATACATAGGTAAACTTGTATCAGTACCCTTTATCACCGTACAAAATTGCAGGGTGATATCTGTAATAGTTTCGGAGATATAGAATGTCAGTGAAATATTTCGCACAGCCGCCATTTTGAGGTTATGTAAACAATTGAACTAAATTATACTCCAGTGCATTACAATGCGTATAAACATTTGCTGTACCAAGTTTCATTACATTTGGATAGTTAAATCGCGAGAAAAGTCTATTTAAATGTCCCAACTTCGCTTGACCGCCAAGTTGGTTTTTTAGTCACCTGGTTTTTGAAAGTCTCATAGGTGAACTTTCAGTTGTTCCCTTTATCACCGTACACAATTTCAGGGCGATATCGGTAATAGTTTCGGAGATATTGAATGCTAGTGAAATATTTCGCACAGCCGCCATGTTGGATTGGTGAGACGTAACAAAATTTGAAGGGCACGGTCGCGGTCGCCGGGAATAGTGCTATGAACTTACCGAGTTTCATTAAAATCGCTCCAGCCGTTTAGATTTTATTAGGGGGACACACACACACACACCTCACACAAACACACACACACACACACACACACACACACACACACACACACACACACACACACACACACACACACGGACAAAAGGTGATCTCATAAGCCTATTTTTTCAAAATTGAAAATAGGCTAAAAATGAAAGAAAATGTCCTGACTCATTCACTCACTCATCATCGACCAGCCAAAGTATTGAAGTTGGAAACATGGCATTTTGGGGATAAGTTCGTTGTATGTCAAAACCGTACACTAAGTGAGGATTTTTGGATATTCAGGTTCTAAAGGGGTCTTAAGGGGGTTAAACCTGCATTTCATTGAATAAAAATATCATACGAGTGGTTTCATTTGTGGATGTGATACTCGGCATATAAACTAATCTTTAAATTTAAGCAGACATGTGTGTAAGGGTTTTTCGATATGGTGTATTATTATGAGGTGAAAGGGGTGTAAAGTGGGGGTTGAAGGATTCTTAACGGAGCGTGTAGGCCTAACTCTTAAACGACATAGGCAGGAAATTTGAAACTCAGCGAAAAGAAATCAGCTTAAAAAGGAAGTAAATCGGTGTTCGACCGTTTTTTTCATAAATTAATTTAATGGGCCAATGGGGTGGGGTGAAATTCTGGGGGAATAAAGGAGATAAAGTGTCCTAACTGACTGACTAACTCACTCACTCATCAAGCTCAGGGGAAAAAGACAGCTTAAAAATAAGTTAATAGGTCTTCATGTTTTTTTTTCATCAATCCAATTTAAGGGGCCCATGGGGAGGGGTGGAATTCTGGTAAAAATAATTGAAAGAAAATGTCCTGTCTGACTCACTCACTCATCATGCCCAGCGAAAACTATAAAAGTTGGAAACATGAAATTTTGGGAATATGTTCGCTGTATGTCGAAAACGTCAACTAAGGAATGATTTTTGTTTATTCGGGTTTTAAAGATGTATTAAAGGGGGTAAACGTGCATTTCATTGAATAACGATAACTCATGAGTTGTTTCTTTGGGGATGTGATATTCGGTATATAAACTAATCATTAAAAATAATCAGACATATGTCTAAGGTTTTATCGATGTAGTGTATATTATGAGGTGAAAGGGGTGAAAATTGGGGGGATTCTTAACGGAGCGTGTATCTCTGAAAAGACATAGGCGAGAAGTTTGAAATTCGGCGGGAAAAAACAGCTTAAAATACAAGTAAATAGGTGTTCGAACGTTTTTTCATAAATCCAATTTAAGGGGCCCTTGGAGAGGGGTGAAAGTCTGAAAAAAAAACAACAAAAAAAACAGGAAAGTTAGTGTCTTAACTGATTGACTCACTTACTCACTCATCAAACTCAGGGGGAAAACAGCTTTAAATAAGTACAGTAAATAGGTGTTCGACCGTTTGTTTCATAAATCCAATTTAATGGGTTCTTGGGGAGGGGTGAAATTATCAAAAATAAATGAAAGAAAATGTCCTGACTGACTAACACAATCATCATCGCCCAGCCAAAATTATTGAAGTTAGAAACATGAAGTTTTGGGGATATGTTCGTTGTATGTCGAAAACGTCCACTAAGGAAATAGTTTTGGATATTCAGGTTCTAAAGAGGTGTTAAGGGGGTAAACGTGCATTTCATTGAATAACAATATCTCACGAGTGGTTTCATTTGGGGATGTGATACTCGGCATATATACTAATCATTAAAAATAAGCTGACACATGTCTAATGGTTTTTCGATGTAGTGTATACTATGAGGTGAAAGGGATGGAAAGTGGGGGTTGCAAGATTCCTAACGGAGCGTGTATCTCTTAAACGACATAGGCGAGGAGTTTGAAACTCGGAGGAAATCAATCGGATTAAAAATAAATAAATAAATAAAATAAATAGGTGTTCGACCGTTCTTTCATAAATCCAATTTAAGGGGCCTATGGGGGGGGGGGGATGAAATTCTGGAAGAAAATCGTCCACTAAGGAAGGATTTTTGGATGTTCACTCTCATCGACCAACCAAAACTATTAAAGTTAGAAGAATGATATTTTGGGGTTATGTTTGTTGTGTGTCGAAAACGTCTACTAAGGAGGGATTTTGGATATTCAGGTTCTAAAGGGGTGTTAACGGGGTTAAACCTGCATTTCATTGAATAACAATATGAAACGACTATGACGCGAGCGAAGCGAGGCTAAAAATGAGATGGTGTGTGTCCGTGTATTACTCAATCACGCAAGTACCACTGGTCCGATTTACATGAATTTAAATGGAAGTAGCTGATTTACCTGGTTAACATATAGGTTACTTTTGATTTCATTACTTTGCTCTATTTAAAGATGGCGACCATTTTAGTGACGTCACTACACCCTTTGGTTTCAAACTTTCATATTTCCATTTCAAATAAAAAGAGAACGCTAAGAAATAGCAAACTTTTGATGGCATATACGAGGCTTAAAATAACATTTTCTATCCGAAAGGTATCTCCAACGGTTAGCGAGTAAAACCTAAATTTGTGCTATAAAAGACGGTCAACGCCGAGCGGTGTAGTTGGACAAAATGTTCCATCCTTAATCTCCCTCTGCGCAGCACCTCGCCTATCACCTCTTTTAACTGTCACCTTCACAGTTTAATATATTGATGACGCGTAGCGAAGCACGGGTACTTGAGCTAGTTCTAAATCAAGTGCTGAGCCTGATGTATCGGCAACTTCTAAGCATTAGATGTGCAACGGGATGATCGAAGCTAAGATTACAAAGTAATAATTCTCCTCATTGGGTCTGGCTGCATGGCTCAGCGGTAACGTTCTCGCTTGCTGTGCTTAAGGTTGCATAATCGACTCCTGGCGCAGTCAAGTGGCATTTGAGGGTGCGCAAATGCGTGGCAGCCGTGTCAGTAGATTTACTGGCACGTTAGAGTACCCCTTCGGGGCAAAATTCTGGCACCACGGCGTCTCTAAAAGCCGCAGTATTTAAACGGGACGTAAAACAAATCACATTATTATTGTTATTATCTTCATTACCGTCAGTGGTAGCTAGGCCATGGGGTCAAGCTCTATGTGGAATTGGTAGACGTGGGTTCGAGCCCCACTGTTGGCCGACCTTGAAATGGTTATTCGTGGTTTCTCATTTTCAACTCCAGATAAATGCTGGGACGGTACTTTCTGACAGGCCACGGCCGCTTCCCTCCACATCCTTGCCCCAGTTTAATTCACCATCATTCATTTCATCTCTCATTAACTCCTTTCACGAAGTTGGCGTCAGGAAGGGCATCCGGCCGTAAAAACTATCCGTCAAAAGACTTTCAATGCATCTCATCATTGACTCCGTCGGTAAACGGGAACAATAAGGGGTAGACATACAAATACATTATTATTATCCTCATGGTGATTTTCTTTCAGTGTTAGTTATCTGTGGCTTAGTATGAATTGAGACATGTGTCGGGGGTTGCTGAAACATAGAGGAAAGTGAGTTTAAACAATAAAACTGTAAATAGCAAGGTTCTAGGCCTCAAGTCCAACTCATTAAACTTGTTACTTACAGCGCAACATAGTGGACGATAATGAAGCAGTGGACGTAAAACATGGCCGCGTATAATTTTATTTACAGTACACACAGGAAAGTAGTTCATTTGCATATGGAGATTGAGGAGTATTTACCCAACCCTCATAATTAGGTTGGTATAGAGGGAAAAGTTTGTAACTTTGATAGAATTACAATACGAAATTGTTACAGCTTAGCACAAAACAATCGATTATGTTAATAAGAATCACTCATTGTGGTGTTTGAAGCCATATTTTCAGTGTTGCCTTACTAAACAAGTGTTTAGTGCTTTTCAGTCGGTCAACACGAATGTACCCAAAAGAGATGGGTTATGCCCTAATTCTGAAATAAATTACATGAGATTAATAAAACACTAGGATGACCAGTTTCGATCGTCAAGCGATCATCATCAGATCCATTACACTTAGGCTATAAAATCTATGTTTGAAATACAGGTGACAATATTTACAATATGTACAATTATTTAGTTGCAGTATTGGTACTGCAACTGTCAGTGTATGCTAAATGCAGTATATATGTTAGGTGAAATGCTAAATGGTGATAGCTATCCGGAGATTGTACTTTAGAGAGATTATATGGTTGTAAACTATGGTTAAACTATAAAATTTTAGGCTAACTACTTATCTGATTGTCTTCCGTACTACAGCTACTCGCAGTTTTCGTGTTTACTAGAACTCACTGTGCGGTCGACTGCGGTGGTTATCTTAACGACTGGTTTTTCCCTCCCTTCTCCCCCCTTCCCCTACGTGCTGTGGGGAGTGATCGCGATGTGTTTATGTGAGGTGTTGCCAACCTAGATAAGATGTATGTTATTGAATGAGGTGGGTCTGCAACTATTAAAGACTGTGGATTAGCCCTCGCCACGCGTGGAGCATAACCCATTCGAACTAAGCGTTGACGGTCTTATGAGGACGTCCCGGCACCTTTAATACTGCCGCGAATATGGGCCTTGGTTTATTGCAGAAGAAAAGTACATCGTACACCTGATCCAGATAACATTTACCTATTAAAAAAACCCCAATTTCCCCCCTTTTTTTTATCTAGCTTGGCTGTGTCGCTAAATTGTGTTTTGTTTCCGACAGGGTGTGTTTTTTAGTAGCGTGAAGAGGGGTGAGCTCTCCATGAACGTGTGCTCATTTAGATTGTTGGGATTGTTTCGCTTGGCTAGGTGTATCTCGATTGCTTCCTTTATGTCAAGAGCTCTGCCTTTCGATTCGTGATGGATTATTTTAAGGTCCGACTCTATGTTGGTAAAGCTATGCCCTGCGTCACACATATGTTCGCACACGGCTGAATGTGTTCCGTATCTTATCGCATTCCTATGTTCATTATAACGTGTGTCTACTCGCCTTCCACTCTGCCCGGTGTAATTAGCTTGACAATCGGTGTCTTGGCACGTTATAGAATATACCCCTGACCTTGAATACGGGTCACGTTTATTTAGATTACTATTTAGGAGGTGCCTAGCGGTTGTGTTTTTCGTCGTGAAAGCTATCTTTATGCCTTGCTTTTTGAATAGGTTAGTGATTTTATATGTATTCGCATTCACATAGTTGAAACGCGCAAATTTTTTCTCATTACTGTCCGGTTTGGGAATCGTTTTATCTTTATTTTTATGTTTGGCTATAATTTGGTTTATTTTGCTTGGCGAGAAGTTGTTTTCCTTAGCTATTTGCATAATTGTTCTTATTTCCTTATTATAGTTGTCTTTTGACATGGGTATGTTTAAAGCCCTGTGCACCATTGAGTTGAAACCCGCTAGTTTGTGCGTACTGGGGTGATTAGACTGATTGTCGATTGCATGCGAGGTTTGTGTTGCTTTCCGGAATATGGAATATGAAAGGTCGTTGTATTTACGTTCAATAGTTATATCGAGATAATTTATTTTCCGGTCTATTTCGGATTCCTTAGTGAATTTGATAGAGTGGTGAAGGCTATTAATGGATTGGAGAATTGTTTCTTCGCTTGTTAGTTCAGTATCGTAGATGCAAATTACATCATCTACGTATCTTTTCCATATTACTATTCCCTTTGTTGAAGTCTTTTCTAAGAACGCATTTTCTAGTGCATTGATGAAGATGTCAGCGATTAACCCACTTAGTGGCGATCCCATTGCTAGGCCTTCTCTCTGTGTGTATATTTTATTGTCGAATTGAAACACGTTTTGGTTGAGAACGACCCTCAGTAATCTCACAATCTCTTCAATTTCTTTTACCGAATTGTTGGATTTTAAGTTGTTTTCGATAGTGTTGATTGCTTCAATAATCGGAATATTGGTGTACATGTTAGTTACGTCGAAGGATACTAGCCTGAAGCTAGGTTTCATTTGTAGGGTGTTCAATGCTGTTACTAGTTCTGTTGTGTTCTTTACAGAGTTGTTTTTGTCGTTGGAAAGACGGCATTTTAAGATTTTTAGTAACTCTTTGCTGATTTTGTAATTAGGGGCATTCCTACAATTGACTATTGGTCTCATTGGGCATTCCTTTTTGTGTATTTTTGGTTGTCCCCTCAATGACGGTATTTTCGGGTTCATGTTTATTAGTTTTGATTTTTCGGCTTTGGTCAGTATGTATTCTGTTTCTTTTAGCGCACTTTTTATTTGTTTTTGGAATTTGTTGGTGGGGTCTTTTGTTAATTCCTTGATTTCGTTGTTGTTTAGGAATTCGACTGTTTTTTCAATGTATTCTGTTTTGTTCAAAATTACTGTAGTGTTTCCCTTATCTGCTTTTGTGATGATTAAGTCATGTTCTTTTATTTTTTGTTTCAACGACTTTATTTCTTTGAGTTGTTTGTTGTTTTGAATGTTATTGCTATCGCCCTCTCGTTTGAGGATTTTTTTGGCTTCGTTGGTGGCGAGATTTTTGGTTAATTCCCGGACTTCTGCTGGGAGCTTGTGACTGGCTATCTCAATATCTGTGATCAACTGTTTTATATTGTGGTTCGTGTGTGCGTCTGTGCAGTTGTATTTCAAACCTTTGTCTAACATATTCATTTCACCTTGAGAAAAGGTTACGTTCGTTCTGTTGTTTACTCTGCTGTGGAAATTGAATTCATTGTTATTCGTGTGTTGTTCGTTAGATTGATGCTTCTGTGTTTCTCCTAGTTTTCTTAATTTATTTTCTAGCGTTTCATGCTTCCTCGTTGCTCTGATTTTGATGGTGTCATGTAGGTGCTCGGTGAAGCTGTCCCATTGGGCTGCGTGCCAGAAATTACTTAGTTGCAATTGAATGTCGTATAATTGTTGGTTAATTTTTTGCTTTCTTATGTATGCAAATCTTAATTCGTTTTTTATCCAAAGCGCTTTGGCTTGTTTAGTTGAAATGATCGAGGCTGGTGTGTTCGGTACGGTTTTAATTGGTACGTATTTAGGTGTGAGGTTTAGTTCTATACATTTTTTTGTTGAACCAAATTGACTTGTCTAAATTCATGAGTTTAAGCCTGAGTGATTTGAATTTCTTGGCTTCACGATTTGCTTGACTAGCCGTGAACATTGTGGTGTTTGAAGCCATATTTTCAGTGTTGCCTTACTAAACAAGTGTTTAGTGCTTTTCAGTCGGTCAACACGAATGTACCCAAAAGAGATGGGTTATGCCCTAATCCTGAAATAAATTACATGAGATTAATAAAACACTAGGATGACCAGTTTCGATCGTCAAGCGATCATCTCTTTTGGGTACATTCGTGTTGACCGACTGAAAAGCACTAAACACTTGTTTAGTAAGGCAACACTGAAAATATGGCTTCAAACACCACAATGTTCACGGCTAGTCAGGCAAATCGTGAAGCCAAGAAATTCAAATCACTCAGGCTTAAACTCATGAATTTAGACAAGTCAATTTGGTTCAACAAAAAATGTATAGAACTAAACCTCACACCTAAATACGTACCAATTAAAACCGTACCGAACACACCAGCCTCGATCATTTCAACTAAACAAGCCAAAGCGCTTTGGATAAAAAACGAATTAAGATTTGCATACATAAGAAAGCAAAAAATTAACCAACAATTATACGACATTCAATTGCAACTAAGTAATTTATGGCACGCAGCCCAATGGGACAGCTTCACCGAGCACCTACATGACACCATCAAAATCAGAGCAACGAGGAAGCATGAAACGCTAGAAAATAAATTAAGAAAACTAGGAGAAACACAGAAGCATCAATCTAACGAACAACACACGAATAACAATGAATTCAATTTCCACAGCAGAGTAAACAACAGAACGAACGTAACCTTTTCTCAAGGTGAAATGAATATGTTAGACAAAGGTTTGAAATACAACTGCACAGACGCACACATTAACCACAATATAAAACAGTTGATCACAGATATTGAGATAGCCAGTCACAAGCACCCAGCAGAAGTCCGGGAATTAACCAAAAATCTCGCCACCAACGAAGCCAAAAAAATCCTCAAACGAGAGGGCGATAGCAATAACATTCAAAACAACAAACAACTCAAAGAAATAAAGTCGTTGAAACAAAAAATAAAAGAACATGACTTAATCATCACAAAAGCAGATAAGGGAAACACTACAGTAATTTTGAACAAAACAGAATACATTGAAAAAACAGTCGAATTCCTAAACAACAACGAAATCAAGGAATTAACAAAAGACCCCACCAACAAATTCCAAAAACAAATAAAAAGTGCGCTAAAAGAAACAGAATACATACTGACCAAAGCCGAAAAATCAAAACTAATAAACATGAACCTGAAAATACCGTCATTGAGGGGACAACCAAAAATACACAAAAAGGAATGCCCAATGAGACCAATAGTCAATTGTAGGAATGCCCCTAATTACAAAATCAGCAAAGAGTTACTAAAAATCTTAAAATGCCGTCTTTCCAACGACAAAAACAACTCTGTAAAGAACACAACAGAACTAGTAACAGCATTGAACACCCTACAAATGAAACCTAGCTTCAGGCTAGTATCCTTCGACGTAACTAACATGTACACCAATATTCCGATTATTGAAGCAATCAACACTATCGAAAACAACTTAAAATCCAACAATTCGGTAAAAGAAATTGAAGAGATTGTGAGATTACTGAGGGTCGTTCTCAACCAAAACGTGTTTCAATTCGACAATAAAATATACACACAGAGAGAAGGCCTAGCAATGGGATCGCCACTAAGTGGGTTAATCGCTGACATCTTCATCAATGCACTAGAAAATGCGTTCTTAGAAAAGACTTCAACAAAGGGAATAGTAATATGGAAAAGATACGTAGATGATGTAATTTGCATCTACGATACTGAACTAACAAGCGAAGAAACAATTCTCCAATCCATTAATAGCCTTCACCACTCTATCAAATTCACTAAGGAATCCGAAATAGACCGGAAAATAAATTATCTCGATATAACTATTGGACGTAAAGACAACGACCTTTCATATTCCATATTCCGGAAAGCAACACAAACCTCGCATGCAATCGACAATCAGTCTAATCACCCCAGTACGCACAAACTAGCGGGTTTCAACTCAATGGTGCACAGGGCTTTAAACATACCCATGTCAAAAGACAACTATAATAAGGAAATAAGAACAATTATGCAAATAGCTAAGGAAAACAACTTCTCGCCAAGCAAAATAAACCAAATTATAGCCAAACATAAAAATAAAGATAAAACGATTCCCAAACCGGACAGTAATGAGAAAAAAATTGCGCGTTTCAACTATGTGAATGCGAATACATATAAAATCACTAACCTATTCAAAAAGCAAGGCATAAAGATAGCTTTCACGACGAAAAACACAACCGCTAGGCACCTCCTAAATAGTAATCTAAATAAACGTGACCCGTATTCAAGGTCAGGGGTATATTCTATAACGTGCCAAGACACCGATTGTCAAGCTAATTACATCGGGCAGAGTGGAAGGCGAGTAGACACACGTTATAATGAACATAGGAATGCGATAAGATACGGAACACATTCAGCCGTGTGCGAACATATGTGTGACGCAGGGCACAGCTTTACCAACATAGAGTCGGACCTTAAAATAATCCATCACGAATCGAAAGGCAGAGCTCTTGACATAAAGGAAGCAATCGAGATACACCTAGCCAAACGAAACAATCCCAACAATCTAAATGAGCACACGTTCATGGAGAGCTCACCCCTCTTCACGCTACTAAAAAACACACCCTGTCGGAAACAAAACACAATTTAGCGACACAGCCAAGCTAGATAAAAAAGGGGGGAAATTGTTTTTTTTAATAGGTAAATGTTATCTGGATCAGGTGTACGATGTACTTTTCATCTGCAATAAACCAAGGCCCATATTCGCGGCAGTATTAAAGGTGCCGGGACGTCCTCATAAGACCGTCAACGCTTAGTTCGAATGGGTTATGCTCCACGCGTGGCGAGGGCTAATCCACAGTCTTTAATAGTTGCAGACCCACCTCATTCAATAACATACATCTTATCTAGGTTGGCAACACCTCACATAAACACATCGCGATCAATCCCCACAGCACGTAGGGGAAGGGGGGAGAAGGGAGGGAAAAACCAGTCGTTAAGATAACCACCGCAGTCGACCGCACAGTGAGTTCTAGTAAACACGAAAACTGCGAGTAGCTGTAGTACGGAAGACAATCAGATAAGTAGTTAGCCTAAAATTTTATAGTTTAACCATAGTTTACAACCATATAATCTCTCTAAAGTACAATCTCCGGATAGCTATCACCATTTAGCATTTCACATAACATATATACTGCATTTAGCATACACTGACAGTTGCAGTACCAATACTGCAACTAAATAATTGTACATATTGTAAATATTTTCACCTGTATTTCAAACATAGATTTTATAGCCTAAGTGTAATGGATCTGATGATGATCGCTTGACGATCGAAACTGGTCATCCTAGTGTTTTATTAATCTCATGTAATTTATTTCAGGATTAGGGCATAACCCATCTCTTTTGGGTACATTCGTGTTGACCGACTGAAAAGCACTAAACACTTGTTTAGTAAGGCAACACTGAAAATATGGCTTCAAACACCACAATGTTCACGGCTAGTCAGGCAAATCGTGAAGCCAAGAAATTCAAATCACTCAGGCTTAAACTCATGAATTTAGACAAGTCAATTTGGTTCAACAAAAAATGTATAGAACTAAACCTCACACCTAAATACGTACCAATTAAAACCGTACCGAACACACCAGCCTCGATCATTTCAACTAAACAAGCCAAAGCGCTTTGGATAAAAAACGAATTAAGATTTGCATACATAAGAAAGCAAAAAATTAACCAACAATTATACGACATTCAATTGCAACTAAGTAATTTCTGGCACGCAGCCCAATGGGACAGCTTCACCGAGCACCTACATGACACCATCAAAATCAGAGCAACGAGGAAGCATGAAACGCTAGAAAATAAATTAAGAAAACTAGGAGAAACACAGAAGCATCAATCTAACGAACAACACACGAATAACAATGAATTCAATTTCCACAGCAGAGTAAACAACAGAACGAACGTAACCTTTTCTCAAGGTGAAATGAATATGTTAGACAAAGGTTTGAAATACAACTGCACAGACGCACACACGAACCACAATATAAAACAGTTGATCACAGATATTGAGATAGCCAGTCACAAGCTCCCAGCAGAAGTCCGGGAATTAACCAAAAATCTCGCCACCAACGAAGCCAAAAAAATCCTCAAACGAGAGGGCGATAGCAATAACATTCAAAACAACAAACAACTCAAAGAAATAAAGTCGTTGAAACAAAAAATAAAAGAACATGACTTAATCATCACAAAAGCAGATAAGGGAAACACTACAGTAATTTTGAACAAAACAGAATACATTGAAAAAACAGTCGAATTCCTAAACAACAACGAAATCAAGGAATTAACAAAAGACCCCACCAACAAATTCCAAAAACAAATAAAAAGTGCGCTAAAAGAAACAGAATACATACTGACCAAAGCCGAAAAATCAAAACTAATAAACATGAACCCGAAAATACCGTCATTGAGGGGACAACCAAAAATACACAAAAAGGAATGCCCAATGAGACCAATAGTCAATTGTAGGAATGCCCCTAATTACAAAATCAGCAAAGAGTTACTAAAAATCTTAAAATGCCGTCTTTCCAACGACAAAAACAACTCTGTAAAGAACACAACAGAACTAGTAACAGCATTGAACACCCTACAAATGAAACCTAGCTTCAGGCTAGTATCCTTCGACGTAACTAACATGTACACCAATATTCCGATTATTGAAGCAATCAACACTATCGAAAACAACTTAAAATCCAACAATTCGGTAAAAGAAATTGAAGAGATTGTGAGATTACTGAGGGTCGTTCTCACCAAAACGTGTTTCAATTCGACAATAAAATATACACACAGAGAGAAGGCCTAGCAATGGGATCGCCACTAAGTGGGTTAATCGCTGACATCTTCATCAATGCACTAGAAAATGCGTTCTTAGAAAAGACTTCAACAAAGGGAATAGTAATATGGAAAAGATACGTAGATGATGTAATTTGCATCTACGATACTGAACTAACAAGCGAAGAAACAATTCTCCAATCCATTAATAGCCTTCACCACTCTATCAAATTCACTAAGGAATCCGAAATAGACCGGAAAATAAATTATCTCGATATAACTATTGAACGTAAAGACAACGACCTTTCATATTCCATATTCCGGAAAGCAACACCATCCTCGCATGCAATCGACAATCAGTCTAATCACCCCAGTACGCACAAACTAGCGGGTTTCAACTCAATGGTGCACAGGGCTTTAAACATACCCATGTCAAAAGACAACTATAATAAGGAAATAAGAACAATTATGCAAATAGCTAAGGAAAACAACTTCTCGCCAAGCAAAATAAACCAAATTATAGCCAAACATAAAAATAAAGATAAAACGATTCCCAAACCGGACAGTAATGAGAAAAAATTTGCGCGTTTCAACTATGTGAATGCGAATACATATAAAATCACTAACCTATTCAAAAAGCAAGGCATAAAGATAGCTTTCACGACGAAAAACACAACCGCTAGGCACCTCCTAAATAGTAATCTAAATAAACGTGACCCGTATTCAAGGTCAGGGGTATATTCTATAACGTGCCAAGACACCGATTGTCAAGCTAATTACATCGGGCAGAGTGGAAGGCGAGTAGACACACGTTATAATGAACATAGGAATGCGATAAGATACGGAACACATTCAGCCGTGTGCGAACATATGTGTGACGCAGGGCACAGCTTTACCAACATAGAGTCGGACCTTAAAATAATCCATCACGAATCGAAAGGCAGAGCTCTTGACATAAAGGAAGCAATCGAGATACACCTAGCCAAACGAAACAATCCCAACAATCTAAATGAGCACACGTTCATGGAGAGCTCACCCCTCTTCACGCTACTAAAAAACACACCCTGTCGGAAACAAAACACAATTTAGCGACACAGCCAAGCTAGATAAAAAAGGGGGGAAATTGGTTTTTTTTAATAGGTAAATGTTATCTGGATCAGGTGTACGATGTACTTTTCTTCTGCAATAAACCAAGGCCCATATTCGCGGCAGTATTAAAGGTGCCGGGACGTCCTCATAAGACCGTCAACGCTTAGTTCGAATGGGTTATGCTCCACGCGTGGCGAGGGCTAATCCACAGTCTTTAATAGTTGCAGACCCACCTCATTCAATAACATACATCTTATCTAGGTTGGCAACACCTCACATAAACACATCGCGATCAATCCCCACAGCACGTAGGGGAAGGGGGGAGAAGGGAGGGAAAAACCAGTCGTTAAGATAACCACCGCAGTCGACCGCACAGTGAGTTCTAGTAAACACGAAAACTGCGAGTAGCTGTAGTACGGAAGACAATCAGATAAGTAGTTAGCCTAAAATTTTATAGTTTAACCATAGTTTACAACCATATAATCTCTCTAAAGTACAATCTCCGGATAGCTATCACCATTTAGCATTTCACCTAACATATATACTGCATTTAGCATACACTGACAGTTGCAGTACCAATACTGCAACTAAATAATTGTACATATTGTAAATATTTTCACCTGTATTTCAAACATAGATTTTATAGCCTAAGTGTAATGGATCTGATGATGATCGCTTGACGATCGAAACTGGTCATCCTAGTGTTTTATTAATCTCATGTAATTTATTTCAGGATTAGGGCATAACCCATCTCTTTTGGGTACATTCGTGTTGACCGACTGAAAAGCACTAAACACTTGTTTAGTAAGGCAACACTGAAAATATGGCTTCAAACACCACAATGTTCACGGCTAGTCAGGCAAATCGTGAAGCCAAGAAATTCAAATCACTCAGGCTTAAACTCATGAATTTAGACAAGTCAATTTGGTTCAACAAAAAATGTATAGAACTAAACCTCACACCTAAATACGTACCAATTAAAACCGTACCGAACACACCAGCCTCGATCATTTCAACTAAACAAGCCAAAGCGCTTTGGATAAAAAACGAATTAAGATTTGCATACATAAGAAAGCAAAAAATTAACCAACAATTATACGACATTCAATTGCAACTAAGTAATTTCTGGCACGCAGCCCAATGGGACAGCTTCACCGAGCACCTACATGACACCATCAAAATCAGAGCAACGAGGAAGCATGAAACGCTAGAAAATAAATTAAGAAAACTAGGAGAAACACAGAAGCATCAATCTAACGAACAACACACGAATAACAATGAATTCAATTTCCACAGCAGAGTAAACAACAGAACGAACGTAACCTTTTCTCAAGGTGAAATGAATATGTTAGACAAAGGTTTGAAATACAACTGCACAGACGCACACACGAACCACAATATAAAACAGTTGATCACAGATATTGAGATAGCCAGTCACAAGCTCCCAGCAGAAGTCCGGGAATTAACCAAAAATCTCGCCACCAACGAAGCCAAAAAAATCCTCAAACGAGAGGGCGATAGCAATAACATTCAAAACAACAAACAACTCAAAGAAATAAAGTCGTTGAAACAAAAAATAAAAGAACATGACTTAATCATCACAAAAGCAGATAAGGGAAACACTACAGTAATTTTGAACAAAACAGAATACATTGAAAAAACAGTCGAATTCCTAAACAACAACGAAATCAAGGAATTAACAAAAGACCCCACCAACAAATTCCAAAAACAAATAAAAAGTGCGCTAAAAGAAACAGAATACATACTGACCAAAGCCGAAAAATCAAAACTAATAAACATGAACCCGAAAATACCGTCATTGAGGGGACAACCAAAAATACACAAAAAGGAATGCCCAATGAGACCAATAGTCAATTGTAGGAATGCCCCTAATTACAAAATCAGCAAAGAGTTACTAAAAATCTTAAAATGCCGTCTTTCCAACGACAAAAACAACTCTGTAAAGAACACAACAGAACTAGTAACAGCATTGAACACCCTACAAATGAAACCTAGCTTCAGGCTAGTATCCTTCGACGTAACTAACATGTACACCAATATTCCGATTATTGAAGCAATCAACACTATCGAAAACAACTTAAAATCCAACAATTCGGTAAAAGAAATTGAAGAGATTGTGAGATTACTGAGGGTCGTTCTCAACCAAAACGTGTTTCAATTCGACAATAAAATATACACACAGAGAGAAGGCCTAGCAATGGGATCGCCACTAAGTGGGTTAATCGCTGACATCTTCATCAATGCACTAGAAAATGCGTTCTTAGAAAAGACTTCAACAAAGGGAATAGTAATATGGAAAAGATACGTAGATGATGTAATTTGCATCTACGATACTGAACTAACAAGCGAAGAAACAATTCTCCAATCCATTAATAGCCTTCACCACTCTATCAAATTCACTAAGGAATCCGAAATAGACCGGAAAATAAATTATCTCGATATAACTATTGAACGTAAAGACAACGACCTTTCATATTCCATATTCCGGAAAGCAACACAAACCTCGCATGCAATCGACAATCAGTCTAATCACCCCAGTACGCACAAACTAGCGGGTTTCAACTCAATGGTGCACAGGGCTTTAAACATACCCATGTCAAAAGACAACTATAATAAGGAAATAAGAACAATTATGCAAATAGCTAAGGAAAACAACTTCTCGCCAAGCAAAATAAACCAAATTATAGCCAAACATAAAAATAAAGATAAAACGATTCCCAAACCGGACAGTAATGAGAAAAAATTTGCGCGTTTCAACTATGTGAATGCGAATACATATAAAATCACTAACCTATTCAAAAAGCAAGGCATAAAGATAGCTTTCACGACGAAAAACACAACCGCTAGGCACCTCCTAAATAGTAATCTAAATAAACGTGACCCGTATTCAAGGTCAGGGGTATATTCTATAACGTGCCAAGACACCGATTGTCAAGCTAATTACATCGGGCAGAGTGGAAGGCGAGTAGACACACGTTATAATGAACATAGGAATGCGATAAGATACGGAACACATTCAGCCGTGTGCGAACATATGTGTGACGCAGGGCACAGCTTTACCAACATAGAGTCGGACCTTAAAATAATCCATCACGAATCGAAAGGCAGAGCTCTTGACATAAAGGAAGCAATCGAGATACACCTAGCCAAACGAAACAATCCCAACAATCTAAATGAGCACACGTTCATGGAGAGCTCACCCCTCTTCACGCTACTAAAAAACACACCCTGTCGGAAACAAAACACAATTTAGCGACACAGCCAAGCTAGATAAAAAAGGGGGGAAATTGGTTTTTTTTAATAGGTAAATGTTATCTGGATCAGGTGTACGATGTACTTTTCTTCTGCAATAAACCAAGGCCCATATTCGCGGCAGTATTAAAGGTGCCGGGACGACCTCATAAGACCGTCAACGCTTAGTTCGAATGGGTTATGCTCCACGCGTGGCGAGGGCTAATCCACAGTCTTTAATAGTTGCAGACCCACCTCATTCAATTACATACATCTTATCTAGGTTGGCAACACCTCACATAAACACATCGCGATCACTCCCCACAGCACGTAGGGGTAGGGGGGAGAAGGGAGGGAAAAACCAGTCGTTAAGATAACCACCGCAGTCGACCGCACAGTGAGTTCTAGTAAACACGAAAACTGCGAGTAGCTGTAGTACGGAAGACAATCAGATAAGTAGTTAGCCTAAAATTTTATAGTTTAACCATAGTTTACAACCATATAATCTCTCTAAAGTACAATCTCCGGATAGCTATCACCATTTAGCATTTCACCTAACATATATACTGCATTTAGCATACACTGACAGTTGCAGTACCAATACTGCAACTAAATAATTGTACATATTGTAAATATTTTCACCTGTATTTCAAACATAGATTTTATAGCCTAAGTGTAATGGATCTGATGATGATCGCTTGACGATCGAAACTGGTCATCCTAGTGTTTTATTAATCTCATGTAATTTATTTCAGGATTAGGGCATAACCCATCTCTTTTGGGTATATTCGTGTTGACCGACTGAAAAGCACTAAACACTTGTTGAAGAATCACTCACACACATCCTCACTCTAGGCTGGTAACAATACAAACCAATAATTTTGTTAAGAAGTTATTTCTACCACAGTGACTGTCTTTACAAACAAACTATTAGAAACTAAGTTTCATCAAGACAAATGATGCAGTGTTTTGTGATCTCGAGGTTCAATTTGCTGCTCCGCTAAGAACTTAAACATTCTTGTCTGAAGGTTATACTTAGATCCGTGAGGCAAAACTGAGAAGAGATAGGTTTGATGCCCACCCCAGAAATCCTAGTAGTGGCTTTCCGCGGTTTCCCCACATCTAAATCAGGAAAAAGCTGGGAGAGTTCCTAATTTAAGGCCAAGGACACCTCATTCGCAATCATAATCTCAATTGCACACACAATGATGTTTGCACTACCACAGGCACCAAAACAACACAGAAAAATTTAAAAAGCACTCAAATACATGGGGATGGTGGCGAAGATGTCCCTAGCCCTTTAACGACGACAACGACGACAACAACAACAACAACAACAACAACAACAACAACAACAACAACAACAACAACAACAACAACAACAACAACAACAAACTCTGAGCTGCCAGAATGGTTTGACATTTGACCGGAAATTCCTCGTCAGTCATCACCCGTCTGTCTCTTGACCAATCCATGTCGTAATGCTCTGCGTTGCAATAATACAGCCCACGTGCTTCAGTGCCTGGTCAGCTGTATCTCTGGCTTGTACAGTTTGGCAACCTCGTTCTCAGACCCTATGGCGAGCCGAGAACCGTCAATCCCGTTCTGGCAGCTCACAGAGTATAAATTCTGGGGCCAAAATCTCTACTCCTTTGACTTATGCAGTCCACAAGACACATGCGCTTTGCGGAATGCCTGCTGCAATATCCGGCGTACAATCATTTGTGTTGACTGTTGAGTGTGTACTGTAGATGCACTGTATTTCTACCCTTTATTATCCCATTTCCTACCACCCGCGGTAGCTATAGTTCTCTCACTTTCCTGGTTAACGAGTGGCGACTCAAGCGTAAGGCAGTAACCATTGGTCGCTACTGACCAATAGCTGACGGTTGTTGACCAATAGAATGCTTCCTCTAACACTCCACGTGGACTCCTTAGTCCCGCCCTGGTAGCTAGCTCGCGTGTCACACTGGTGTCAAGTGTCCAGTGTTGCACATCTGCACGTAGTTTTGTCCAGTCTCGCTGCTTGCTCTCAGTGGCTACGGTGGAAAGTTGACAACGCTGTGCCTCGCGCTGGGAAATCCTTGGCCCCAGGTGCCATGGAATGCTAACATATCCGCCCAGCTAGATTTCAAAGGCGAGCCGCACTTTAACGAGAAAGTGTAAGAACTCTACGTTAGCTAAGGGCTATGGAGCCAGGCTATATCTAGACTTGGTGGACGTGGATTTGAACTCCGCCGTCGGCCATCCTTGAAATGGCTTTCCGTGTCCCTCCCCCCCCCCCAGTTTTTTCAACACAAAGCAAATGTTGAGATGGTACCCTATAATAGGTCACGGCAGCCCCATTGCCCGGTATCTTCATTTCATATCTCATTAACTCATCTTATCAGATGAATGTCAGAGAGGGCATTCGGCCACATATAAATTCGTCGTATCTCATAACCGACCACATAGAAACGGCAATACAACCGTGTTTACGAGGATGGAGGTAAAGTGAGATGAGTTTCAATATGGCAGTATTCTTTAAGGTCGGATGCCAACTTTATGAGGAACGTTAAATGGATACGAGATGAATGAAATAGAACAAGGAATTGGAGGGAAGTGGCCGTGGCCTAATTGAAGCTTCTGTTGGCGTTTGGCTGGAGTTGAATGAGTAACCATAGAAAACCATTTAGTGACGTCAGACTGTGGGGTTGTATACCACTCATCTTCTGGGTCCGGAGATAGCCTAACCTCATGGCTTTGTGCCTTAAATTGTGTAGCTACCCCGTTATGAATTTCATTTCCTTCGTGTAAGACTTGAGAATGTGACTACAGTTGGGATTCGAACCCAAATATTCGACTATTCAGGTAGGCGTGCTTAATCTCTTACATTCAGCTACTATTCTCGGGAATAAATATAAATTGCACCAGTAAGCAGGACTTCCCATCAGAACAATAAAACACTACCTTCATTGTATAGTAATAATAATATCGCATGACCTTGGGTGCCGAGTGCAAGCTTTGTTATTTGACGCCCAGAGGGCGGCGTGCATGTCGAATATTGTTGTTCCTTGGAGCGCTATGAAAGTCAAGGAGGTTAGATATCTAAGCTCCTTGACACTACAGCGCTTTCTAGTAGAGAGTGGAGGAACTTTGGTGTTGGGGGAAAACTCCAGAGATTATTTTTGCCATTATGAACACGGACTACTGAATTCAAATGGGCTCTTTAACATGCCAACAAGCGGCTTCGGTGGCGTAGTTGGTAGCATGCTGAGCTTCTATGCTCAAGATAGCGGGTTCAAACCCGGCCGAAGCCGTCGGATTTTTTAAGAGCGTTAAAATCCCTCAGTATGCCTTCATTCGGAGGGGAAGTAAAGCCGACGGTCCCATGTTATAGATTTATGGCATGTTAAAGAACCTTCCACTAATTGCACCTGTGTGAAGCTAAATTGTATAGGTTAAGAATGTAAACAATGCTCTTAGGTTCCTACGTTAGTTGCTAAGAGCCGACTGCGGTGGCGTCTAGTAGCTAAGTTCTGAACTTGGCCTAGTAGTCGTTGACGGTGGCGCTTGGCGGCAAAAGTAGGAACTATTTGAAAAATTCTAAGTTGCAGTATGTACTTATATTTAAAAACAGATAACACACACTAATACAGTCATCACAATTAACACCGGTTATCAGACAGATTCTACACACACACAAAGTACACGAGGCTACATGACCGCGTTGTCGCAGCCCCTAAACTTAAGAACCAACCAACCAACCAACATGCCAACAACGTATGACATGCGTGTCGTGATTTTTGTTGCCGTTATAAATTACTTACCATGGCCAGGAGCAAACCTGCAAGCTTGGGGTTGGTAGACCGACACGATAACCACTCACCCACCGTGGCAAGTCCCTTCATGGTAATCTATCAGCTATGCAATTATCATGATCAATGTGAACATACACTTGTTTTAAATATGATTCTTCTGTACTATTTACGACCCATGCAACATTATACTAAAAATTTCATAAATGGCTTAAATAATCTAAGCTAAAAGATAGTACAGAAGTATTGAATGATTTTTCAACAGCAAAAATCCAACGATTATCCAGATGTAATAACAACCTGTATTAAGAACTTTTATTTATGTTTAGGTTAATTTATGTTCGACGATGTCGATATGCAAATATTATATGTCAGAGAACTGTGTCATAATGGGAGTCATTAAAGTACTAATTTTCATTATAACACAGTATTCCCAACCAATCAGAGCTCAATATTTTCATTCATTGACCAATTAGGTAAGGATAGCGTCTGACATGCACTCAAAATGCCACATGTCGGACGAGAATTACATGATTTGAAAGTTAACAAAGGAGTCTATATTGGATCAACCATTGTTGTTACAATGCATAAACAAACTGGGCAATATTGCAACAGAAATAGCACTGTACCTTAATATCCGCAACTCCAATTTCTACACATTCGTAAGATTTCGTCGACAATTTTAGTGAATGCTGTTGGTTTCATAAACACACCAGAACGTCATGAATGAAGCAGACGTATAACATTAGTTCCACGGAAATTATAATCCAGCTCTCTGTTCAGTAAATGGATTTATTAGGTGAAATTTATCCGCAGATGTCATAACTGTTCTATTTGGGACTCAATTGATTTGCCGTCCGTTGATATTCTATACATATCGAATTTGAAGAATAACTAATTGATAATACGATACATTTTAATTTTGAAGCGTTTGGAACAGCCTATGATCAAAATGATCCAACATAGTATCTGTGCGCTATATGTTGGTGCTACTTCAGGATAAGCAATGCTTCAAAGCTTTGGGATCCGTTATTGGGTAGAGATCAAATGCTGAGCCCACACAATTCCCAAGAAGAAGAATTCATACGACAGAATCTCGTCAGATATTTATGAATATTTATGTTAGAACATATAATAAACTTATAATTATCGTCGAACATAAACAGTCGTATGCAACTCGCCTATAATGGTAACTAAGACACTCGTTGCATAATGTACTATTTTTAGCCTACTTTTCACATTTTGCATTTTTGGAAAAAGTTGTGACTTATGAGATCGGGGAAATGTCTGTCTGTCTGTCTGTCTGTCCTTCTGTCTGTCTGTCTGTCTGGCATCAACTCCTAAACGGCTGCAGCAATCGAAACAAAATTTGGTAGGAGTAAAGTTCTATACCTGAATATCTCACGGCCATATTTGAAAATGATGTCAGAGCTACCAACTGCTAAAAAATCGCAATTGAAATTTGAGCTCCATGTTGAGGAAAAAGTAGACTTATGAGATCGGGCAAATGTGTGTCTGTCTGTCCGTCCTTCTGTCTGTCTGTCTGGCAGTCTGTGTGTCCTCCCCTATCAACTCCTAAACGGCTGCGGCAATCGAAACAAAATTTGGTAGCAGTAAAGACATATACCTGAATATCTCACGGCCATATTTGAAAATGATGTCAGTGCTACCAACTGCTGAAAAATCGCAATTGAAATTTGAGCTCCATGTTGGATATCCTGGAAGGTATGAATCGGAGCTATTTCAAAATTGGCACACGTATAAATAATAATATTGCAGTTTAATTTCCAGGAGGCCATACATGGCAGTGTTGCCAAAATGATTATAAGCCAGCTGATAAGTCCAAATTTTAAATGCATATAACTTCTACACTATCAATTGGATTTCAACCAAATTTCGTATGTGCTATGTGTACATAAACAGCTATGATTGAGCGAATTCTTAAGAGCCACCTGGGCTGCCAACTGTTAATAAATGCTCTCAATTTTTTAAATCCAAATACCCATATATCAGAAAGTATGCAAGCCGACAGCTTTAAACTATGCACACGTATAGTACCTGACATTCTAAAATAATTTGGAGTAACTTATATACGTCAGTGCTACCAATATGATTCTAAGCCTGCTGAGAGGTCCAACTTTAAATACACGTAACTTCAATACCATCATTTGGAATTCAACCAAATTTCGTGTGTGCTATGTGTACCATAACAGATATGACTATGCCGATTCTTAAGAGTAACTAGGGCTGCCAACTGTTAATAAATACCCTCTCTATTTTTGTTACCCTAATATAAATATATCTGAAAGTATGCAAGCCAATAACTCTAAACTTTGCACACGTATAGTACCTGGCATTCTAGATTAATTTGAAGTAACTAATATAGGCCTACGCCAGTGCTGCCAACATGATTCTAAGCCTGCTGATAGGTCCAATTTTAAAATGCATTTAACTTCTATACTAACTAATGGATTTCATTCAAAACTGACACAACAATAGATAATATTATTTCAGATTGTTTCTGACCAATACATGTATGTCATTGTTGCCAACATGATTTTACACGCGCTGTTAGATCCAATATTTAACTTTATGTAACATCCATGCTATCCATTGGACTTCAACCAAATTCTGTATTCTGTACCTTAAGAGATGGAACTAAGAATATATTCAGTCACCAGGGCTGCCAACTGTAGTTCTCTATTAGGCTACATTATGCCAGATATACAGTATTTCGAACTAATTAGAAATTTCGATATTACCAACTTAATTTCGTAATTATTCTAGATAGATCCATATAGATTAATCATTGGCATGAATCTTAAATTTTAAGAAAAGTAGGCTCTTTAGTTCGTCACGGAACTTCTTGTTTCATCGTTTCTTTGATTGTATTGAACCACCCTCTGAAGAGAGCTGCATAATGAGGCTTTGTAGCCTCAGTGGCCTGTAGGCCTACAAGTGAAACAACTAATTCAAATTCAAATTCCAAAACACTGCAGGGAATGCCAGGACTCATTTCTAAGTTTGAGGTGAAAATACGTCATGAATATCTTGTGGTTTGAGTCTTCAGTCTCTTGATTGGTTTGATGCAGATCTCCATGCCTCCGAGGCAATCTAACATATTCTAACCTTGGTCTGCCCCTACAGTTCTTGTCCTCGACTCTTCCGTTCATAACTGTCTGCTATTACTCGCTGACTTAGTATGTGTCCTTCTCTTCATTAGTAGTCACTAGAAATACCTCTCCTCTCCCACTCGTCTTAATACTTCTTCGTTTGTTATTCCATCTATCCATCTAATCTTCTAATTCTCCTGTAACACAACATTTCAAATGCTTCAAGTCTTCTCTTTTCTGCTGCTCCAACAGTCCAAGTTTCACTTCCATAGAGCGCCACGCTCCAGACAAAGGATTTCAAAAATGACTTTTTAATACTCATATCTACAATCGGCAAAAAAAGTGGAACAGTAATTTAAAAAAGTATAAAATTAGCCATGAAAAAGATGTAATCACATTTTAAAAGCTTTTCACGCATTAGGACACACATCTGAAACATCCGTGAATAGAAATTGACATTTCTTAGGGTGGTTTATTACCACCAATTACCCCCATTCGATGAGCCTAACAGGCTGTTATGGACGCTAAGGGTGGAAACACTCGTTTTAGTGACCAGTGTTCCCGTGCAGTGCAGTGCAAACATTAACACTGTTTTGTTTGGCAAAAAAAACCAGCCCAAAAGAACATTAGTAAAAATTAGAAAATTGTTAGATTTGTGAAATGTAACGAAATTTGTGAGTTAAAGCGTGTTGTGAAGCATGTTTCAGTATTTTCTGTAGCCAACCATCTAACATTTACATGAATAATGCAAATATTGGAAAACCGATACATTTTAATGGAATAAATTAAGAAATTACATAAAAAATTGAAGTGTTCCACTTTTTTTTGCCGGTCAGTACATTATTTGATGTCAACAAATTCCTTTTTTGATAAATGCTTTCCTTGCCTGAGCCAACCTACAATTTATATCGTCTTTGCTTCGTCCATCACTGGTTATATTGCTTCCTAAGTAGCAGAAGTCTCCCACTTCCTTTAGCGATTCATCTGCCAATTTGACAGCAATAGGGGTTTCTGATTTCTTTGGGCTGCATTCCAGCATTTTTGTTTTGCATTTATTAACTTTTATCACGACTTCTTTCCTCAAGACAGAGTCCATACCATAATATCTCAGAAATATCCATTAAATTGAAGACGACGTCAGAGCCACCTGACTGCCTAAACCAGTACCTATCTTGAGTTATTTTAAATTTAAAAATAATGAATCACTTCATTACCTTATGTTCGACGATGTCAAAATATAAATATTATATGTCAGAAAACTGTATCATAATGAGGGCCATTATAACACTATTATTTCATTATGAAACAGTTTCTCCCACTAATCAGAGCTCAAGAAACAGTTGTGTGACCAATTAGGTAAGGATAGCATCGTATCTGCGCTCACTTCCACGGCCATCTATTTTAAATTTCACTGCGTGGCTTCTAGTGTCATAGTGGGGTATTTGAAGAGGCCATAGCCAAATACAAGTAATTCTCTGCGTCCCATGCGCTCTGTTCAGTACATAAAACTGGCGAAATATCGTCAGATATTTATGAATATTTATGGTCGAACAGAAAATAGTTATAATTATCGTCGAACATAAACAGTCGTATTCAACTCACCTATAATGGTAATTAAGACACTCGTTTGGAAATTATAAAACTGGCTTCGCTCGTTTTATAAACATACTCGTGTCTTAATTATTGCCATTATAGGCTCGTTGCATAATGTACTATTAACCAATGGAGCACGACTCTAATTGATGCAAGCATTATAATCATTCTCCCGATACCAAGTTTCTCCGCCCCTTGAAAAAAGGAGCTACAACAACCGTCATATCACCTCGATATTTTAATTAATCTGTGACGTCATACTAATGCCTCTAATATCTCTTCATTGAAAACCATTTACCACTAGCGAGTGGGTGAGTTCATTTTCCAGACTCGCTCTATCTCTCATCTAAATTAAATTTATTTGTAATTCTGTGATAAAAGGGGAACAATTGTCCATTACCAACAATGCATACAAAGAATTTGGTTGAAGTCCACTGGACGTTAGATGCAGTTCGACATTGGATCTATCAGCACGCGTAAAAGCATGTTGGCAAAAATGTCATGCGTGTGCTGGTCAGAAATAATCTGAAATATTATGATATCTTGTTGTGTCAATTTTGGATGAAATCCATTTGTTAGTATAGAAGTTACATGTATTTAAAGAATGGACCTATCAGCAGGCATAGAATCATGTTGGCAGCACTGACATATTAATTACCCCAAATTAATCTAGAATGTCAGGTGCTATACGTGTGCCAAGTATAGAGCTGTTGGCTTGCATACTTTCTGATATATTGATAATAGGGTAAAAAATATAGAGAGCATTTATTAACAGTTGGCAGCCCTGATTGCTCTTACGACTGCTTAAAGTCATATCTGTTATGTTAGACATATTACATACAAAATTTGGTTGAAATCCAATTGATAGTGTAGAAGTTATATGCATTTAAAATTTGGACCTATCAGCAGGCTTATAATCATTTTGGCAACACTGCCATGTATGGCCTCCTGGAAATTAAACTGTAATATTATTATCTATAAGTGAGCCAATTTTGAAATAGCTCCGATTCATACCTTCCAGGATATCCAACATGGAGCTCAAATTTCAATTGCGATTTTTCAGCAGTTGGTAGCACTGACATCATTTTCAAATATGGCCGTGAGATATTCAGGTATATGTCTTTACTGCTACCAAATTTTGTTTCGATTGCCGCAGCCGTTTAGGAGTTGATAGGGGAGGACACACACACAGCCAGACAGACAGACAGAAGGACAGGCAGACAGACAGACAGACAGACAGACACACATTTGCCCGATCTCATAAGTCTACTTTTTCCTCATTTTTGCAAAATGTGAAAAGTAGGCTAAAAACACTCAGGGAAACACCCTCTACAATTGGGTACAATCGTATTGACCGACAGAAAAGTATTTAATTTCTATTACCAATTCATTTATTCATTAAGTTTATATTGAACGTCCTAAAAGGCGCGAGTTATAAGTAAAGTCCTATATAGTTCAGCTTGTGGCTAAGTGGTTAGTATTGTTACGGCTGCGAGGTTGTTTCGTCGCCTCGCTGCGTGAGACACAGCCGCCCCGGGCTATCCCCTGCCTCTGTGTGTTACCAGCGCCTTACGCAAAGGGGCTGTGAGGAAGAAAGGGATGGACCAGAATGTTCGTGACCCAGCTAGTGATGGAAATCTCGAGAAGCTGTGAATCCTGGACTGTTCTAGAAGCATTCATTGAGTCACCAGCCCGCTATATAAACCGGCCTGACCAGCGAGGGACGGACTGTGATTTTGAGCGAGTGCGTGTTTTTAAAATGTGTGACAGTATTGTGGTGTATTGCGAAACGTAGTGGACTGTTTCCAAGTAGCAGACGGCGAGACAGTGTGAACAAGTCAGTGTCAGACTGTGGCTTATTGAGAAGAGGAAGAGTTGTGGTATTTCTAGCCGAGGACACGGGCCTCATTACGGTAGGATTAACTGCATAACTGAGTGAGAGGGAAATGTTCCCTACAAGAGGAAACTAGAGTGAGATTACTAATTGCTTCTATTTGCTCATTGTGAGGTGTAACTTTCAGACCTGCAATAAAGCTTATATTTTCTTTAAAGGGCCAATTGTGTTGTGCTTCCTACCTACTGTGATCCAATTAATGAACTTGCTCCAGCTTTCAGATTCGGGCAAGTGTGTGGGGATTTTAATCTCCTCCATTACTTCCCATGGTTCGGGGACTGGTTGTTTGTGACGTCTTCATAAGAAATGCTGAATAAAATGTAAACGAAAAAATGTAAAAAAGGAAAGTTGGTTTTTAATTTTTGCTCAAAAGTTAAATTATTGCTCTCACAGTTTCATGTTTTATTTAAAATCATAAAATTATTTTAAGATATAAAACAATCATAAAAGACCAATCATATGAGGCAACATGGCGGCTGAGTGAACAACACGGCGGGGAGTAGCTCCGAAAACATTGTGTATTTAAGAGTGTATTCGAGGAAGAACCTAAACCATATTTGTCACCCGACAATATAAATGCATACGTTGCCCAGGAACTAATAAGAACATCAGTTAGAATTACTAACTTCCTCGTAAATTGGTTAAATAGGAGTTTTCACCTGCATCGGCAACATGGGCGACTGTGGAGAGTGTGGTGGTAGCTTGGGGAAGGCTGGAAAGGTACAGTGTGGTTCATGTAAAAAGTGGTTCCACAAGAAGTGCGTGAATACATTGAACAGATTCACCGAGTGGCTGTGTGTGCAATGTGTGGACTATAGTGCAACTATAAGTGACAGTGTAAGTGACAAAGACACTCCATCAATGGAGAATATTTATGGAATGCTGAAAGACTTAAAAGAACAACTTAAAATCATAAAAGACGAACAAAGAGCGAGAGAGACTGATCTAGGTAACTCATTGGAATTGTGCCATAAGAAACTAGACGATTGTGTAACATTAATTTCTAACCAGCAGACAGAAATTAAGGAATGTAAAGGACAGATTGACACATTAACCCAGCAAAATGTCAATCTCAAGGCGAAGCTAAAATCCCTAGAAAACCGCCTAGGAGAATCTGAGCAGTACACACGTAGGAATACGGTGGAAATACACGGTGTCCCGGAAGTTCCTAACGAAAACATTATTGAAACGGTGAAGAAAGTAGGTCAAGCTCTGGATGTGGTCATCACTGAAACAATGGTAGATGCCTGTCATCGACTGCCTAAGTCACCTAATCATCAACACAGTGGCATCATCTTAAAATTCGTTCGGCGGGACGACAAGGAGCGTTTCATGGAGCGTCGCCGGGTGAAACGGAATCTCTCCACTCGTCACGTCGGTCTTCCTGGGGCAGTGTAATTTATGTGAACGAAAGTTTATCACCAGAGAAGAGGAAATTACTGTCACAAGCTCGGAACATCAGGAGAGAGAAGGAGTATTCTTTCTTGTGGGTAAGAAATGGACACATTAAAATACGCAAATCTGAAGGTTCTCGAGTCATCGTAATTCGAAATGAGGATGACCTGAACACACTCTAATGGTATCAAAATCTAGATTATCCATTTATTATCAAAATGTAGGAGGAATGAATACAAAATTAGATTTATTCAATGAAAACCTGATCACCAAAGAGCATGACCTAATTCTAATTACAGAAACTTGGTTATCTAGTAAAATCGCTGACAGTGAGGTCTGTTGTGATATGTACAGAGTATACAGGGCTGAGAGGCCTGCCAGAACAGGGGGTGGGGTGGCTGTCTTGGTTCGGAGCGGATTAACAGTACTCAAGGTCGAAAGAATGACTGGAAGCTTGGAACGTCTATTAGTGAAACTGGTTATTGGAGGAAATATTTGGTACGTCTGTAATGTTTACATTCCACCAGCTTCAAAAGTAGAATCGTACAGGCAACTATATCGGTGGCTGGAATCCAGCACAGAAATATATGATAAAAATTGATTAATCTTTGGTGACTTCAATATCCCAACAATACAAAGTACAATAATTAAAGATGACAATATTCACACAAGAGAACTGGTAAATTTTATTAATTAGCTTCAGCTAAAATTTTATAATTCAGTACTAAACCGTAACGGGAGGACGCTGGACTTAGTTCTATCCAACAAACCCAACATAATTGTAACGGAAAACACAGACCCACTCTTACCGCAGGATCGCCATCACCCAGCTCTGGATGTGGAAATATCTCTAACTATATGTCGAAACCAAGTAATTATCCAGCCTAATGATACCTATAACTTCCGGGAAGCCGATTTTGAGCAAATGTACACTCGGTTGAGGGATAGTGCCTGGGGTCAAATATACGAGTGCACTGATGTAAATACTGCAGTAGACCTGTTTTATCAGATTTTTAACACAGTACTTGGCGAAACCGTTCCTATATATAAACGACAAACGGGCAGAAAATATCCTGTCTGGTTCTCTAAGGAAACAAAGAGTAAATTGAAGGAGAAGGAACACCATAGGAAGAGAAAACATTACTCAGATCATCATAGACTACGTTTTGAAGAATTAAGGTCAGAAATTAAAAAGGACATTAAATTATCTTATAAGAAATATATCTATGATATTGAACAAAACATTAGCAGGAACTCAAAGAAATTTTGGACGTTTATTAAAAACAAGAAAAAAATAGGAACTCATGCGACACTTTTAAATATAATAATGAAGAATTGGACAGGGGTGATTCCAATGTTGAAGGTTTCGCGCCATATTTCAAATCAGTGTATGACTCTCAGTCAGCCCAATACAAAGTCCCAGCCTGCAATTCGAATACTCCCAACACCCTTCACATAAAACTTGTCTCAAAGGAAGAGATAGAAATGGCATTTAAAAAATTAAAACCTAAGTCGTCGGCTGGTCCTGATAATATTCCACCGTATGTAGTTAAGGAATGTGCTGAAAGCCTCAGGGACCCGTTACACTTTATATTTAACTTAGCAATACAAACTTGTACGTTCCCTGACGCCTGGAAAATCACTCGCGTCTGCCCTATACTAAAATCGGGAGACCCATCACTAATTAATAACTACCGTCCTATATCTATTTTATCCGCAGTAGCCATGGTATTTGAATTCATATTGCTCGGAAGAATATCAGTATTTCTCAGACCCCTCGTAACAGATAACCAACATGGTTTCCTATCCAGGAAATCTACAGTGACGAATGCAATTAATTTTACTCAAATTATATCTAAAGAGTTAGATAAAGGAGGGCAGATGGATGTCATATTTACAGATTTCGAGAAAGCTTTCGACACAATAAATCACGATATCCTTCTTAAAAATTATTTATTTTGGGATTTTCCCACCCATTACTCAAATTATTCATCTCCTACCTCAGAGACAGGAAACAATTTGTTTTGTTCCAGAAAATTGTCTCAAAGGAATACATAGTTCATTCCGGAATACCCCAAGGTTCGAACCTTGGACCTTTGATTTTTCTAGCAATGATAAACGATTTGCCACGATGTATACTGCACTCAAATAGTCTTTTATATGCAGATGACTTCAAAATTTTTAAATCAATTTCTTCCACTAATGACTGCACTCTACTACAAAATGACCTAAATAATATACACAAATGGAGTATAGAAAACAAATTATACTTAAACGTACTGCGCCAGAATTTATTGAAGGTCATTACTCAAGAACTGATCGGGAGATAAACCAAGACCCCAGAAAATAAATGAGTGGATGAAAATTTTTATTTATTAAAAATTTGAGAAATATGGGAAAAAACTGTATGGAAATGAGTGAAATACTATAGATCTTATGCATTTATAAAAGGCAAGGAAGAAGGAATGATTTAAAGATGAACATGTATTCCATTATATGAATGTGGGAGGTCCATATTACGAGAAACATCACGCCACTTGAAGCGAGAGTTACGTCATGAGAGAGGGGAAGAGACGAAGGTCGAACTGCGGACTGAAGTGAGGAGAGGTGGTAGGAGTTACGTCACACCACGAGAGGAGAGGCAGAAAGACTGGAACTTGAGGAGTGCGGAGCACAGGACGAGAGAGTTCTTTCCAATTTGAGATTTGAACGAGACAAGTCCTCGAGCAGAAACGAGTATTCTTATTATAGTGCTACAGTTCATAAAGTTGGAAGCAAAGAAGAGTGCAATTCCAGAACTTACAGTAACTTAGGAGCAAGCTACAATATATAATGCAGAACGGAACAGTACAACCAAGTATTGCAGTGCTTATGCAAAGTTGTTCCACATAGCTTGAAACATTTCGACGAGAAGCTATTCAGTATTTCTACGTGTAAAAGCTTATTTGAACATTACATTGAAAATGCAAGTTAAAAGTCAGCAACGGGGAGGTCTTAATTACATTATCAGAAATATGAATATTACCATGTGCTAAGCAAAAGCATAGGGAAGTGAAAACTACAAGGATGTCAGTTGAATTCCAGATTCACTAACATGAAAGGCGCAACAGTATATCTACGCAAAGCGCAACATCACCGAGCAAAACTTATACTTTTCTACGAGAGTTTTAAAACATCTTGAAATACGAAAACGCTTGCATAAACGACAATATACCACCGTGATGTCTATTCTGAAGAAAACCGATGTCTATTCTGAAGAAAACCGATGTCTATTCTGAAGAAACCCGATGTCTATTCTGAAGAAACCCAGATGTCTATTCTGAAGAGATGGAGAATCGAAGCCGGCCTACTTGCAGTGAACGGAGGACGGAGAGCTGGCGGAGCTGTTCACGGCGAGGTCATTCACCACGAGAGTCCAGCTGGTTCAGTCACAAACCGGTCTTCATAGCTGTGGGCGATGCTATGAAACATTTCGACAAGTTTGGTTTGGGAGGAGAGATGCAGGTATTTTCAACAGTCCAGAAGCCAACACAAGGTAGTGAAGAAATTGTCTTTCATCATGTAGAATTGTAGTTATGTTCTGTGATTATCCAATTGACCAACCGCATATTTTTCAACCGCATATTTGACCAACCGCGTATTTTTCAACAGTATTTTTCAACAGTATTTTTTAACTGCATTATTTAAAACGTATAATTTTGTCAAAGTAATTAAATTTGTAGATCTTGTTATAGTGATTTTTCGTATTTTTCTACGGAGTTATTTGCCTTGTTCTTGAAAATTTCAGTCACTTGGACGAAATTTTGGCATGATGATGCTATTAACACTAAGGTTATATTAAAGTAAAATCGTGTAATATTTTTCATATTTGCGTTAGATTTAATTTAATTAAACCTGTTTTATCGCAGCGATGGAATATAAATGAATTGTTTAGAGGAACATAGAATGAATTTTATTAAAGGAATTTAGAACGAATTGTTTAAAGGAATATGAAGCTAATTATTTAAAAGAATGTAGAGTGAACTATTTAAAAGGAATAGAACGTTGAACGAAGTAAAGAAGGAGTAAGATTGTAATTGAAGTAAAATGAAGTTTATTGGAGCAAATTTAAGTACAGTATATTTAAGAAGTAACGTCACGAAGTGTAAAGAATATTTCGACAACTCATGATGTTGATTCGAGTGCCAGAAATTTATTATGAACGAAAGTATTACGAAAAGCTTATACACATATGTCTAATGAGATTTAGAGCGTTAAAAAGCATAGATGAATTTGTTAAACAAATATATTCATGGAAAGAAGTCAAACTTATATCTTTTGTTAAGAGTATGAATATTTACTGATATTTCTTGAAAAGTTGTAATAAAATGTAAAGCTGAATTTAAACACGTGAAAAAGAAAGTTAACAAAGTTAAATCACAGGGTGATCAGAAAGTGAAAGTACAGAGATTTATTGCAGAAATGAAATTATAAGCACGAGGCGAAGTTATATCAGCATAGAGGAGAAATGTTAAAGTAAAGGAAGTATATGTATTGAAGTGGAAGTTTATAGTTGAATTACCGTGCAAATTAAGGAGATATAAACGTAAAAGGAGTTACGTAATTTTACGAAGGGAGGCCGAGGAGTCTCTAAGTTTTTCTAGTATTGATTGCAA
The DNA here is from genome assembly GCA_946902985.2 of Meconema thalassinum. Lineage (NCBI taxonomy): Eukaryota > Metazoa > Arthropoda > Insecta > Orthoptera > Tettigoniidae > Meconema > Meconema thalassinum. Next base: position 61,643,233 of record OX336392.1, read on the forward strand.
TAATTGTGAAGTTATGTGAGTGTATTAAAGGAAGATTCTGTACAGGGTGTTTAAGAGAGAAAGTAATTGTTGTATAATTATGAAGGAGGAGTGTGGAAACGAAGGTTAATGCCGTGCACGTCCAGTATTCGCGTTTATCAGAAGATTGTTAACTCAGTAAAGAATTTCAGGACTTATTTCACTATTTCATGATAAATAGATAAAGGTAAAAAGGAACAGTGCTTAGCTTAAATGTTTGTCACTTATGTTCAATTGTTTATGACGAGTATTTATTACTTTCAACACGATAGTTGCGGTGTATGTTTGGATTTGATGTTTAAGAAAATTGAGTAGATGAAAGACTTATTCAACAAAAAAAGTCAACCCCTGGCACTATCCAGCCCATGACGGGCTAAGGCCGACCAAGCGACCGCTGCCCAGCCATTCGGCCTGCAGATATTGGGGTGACGCGTGATCAGCGCGTCGGGTCCCCTCGGCCGTTAATCTTGGTTTTCGTGATCGGGGCGCTGTCTCACTGTCAGACAGCTACTCAATTGTCCTCACGAGGCTGAGTGCACCCCGTTCCAACCCTCACGTCAGTTTTAAAATCCCTGACGGAGCCGGGGATCGAACCCGGGGCCTCCGGGTGAGAGGCAGGCGCGCTACCCCTACACCACGGGGCCGGCTTGAAAGACTTATTGGAGGAAGAAAATTTAATCTTTATGACATTCTAAAGTGCAAAATTTGAGAGATTCATAAAAAGAATGTATTGTACCCATGTGAGTAATCTCGATGGAAAATATGCTTCTGCCTCCAGCTAGCATCAGGGCTCGGGCGTGTACCGTTCTCCCATGTAGCAGTTGCATATTTTGGATTTGAGGCTAAAAGGTATCAACTCTACAATGATAAGGCACAACTCTATTCTAAAACTTTAATTCAGTAAAAACTTCATGGCTTCACGCAAAACAAACAAATCCCACAACCACAAAAACAAAACAAACAAAAATTATTTCCACAATCCACAGATATGAACCTAATATTATCATAATAAAATCATATTATAACACAAACCTTTACCCTTATGTGAACTTCACAAAGTACTCTAGTGCGCTGATGCACATACAACTTCAGAAACAAACTGTACTTTAATTCTTCTGTCATCCAATGTGACTTCATTAACTCTACAAGATTAATTATTCCTTGAACCTTGTCTTAATTTGACAATAATGTGTATCATGTGTGTGTTTTGATCTTTCTCTTCCCACCAAATGCTTTACATGCATTAGCCTATTCTGGTGTTGCACAGCAGTCTACGTACAACTCCATAATTATGTAAGCTACCCCTACACTTCCTCTATTTATATAGTTCCACTGCATGCCGTGTGTGATTTCATTTAAAAACATTAGTTAACGCTGTGTCGGACGGTACTATTAAACTACCTTTGCGCGAGTAGCCTGTGGCATCTGGTAACCCACTTCAGAAACAGATGTCAGTGACAGTACAAATGCAACGTCTAACCATTCGTTAGATAGCTAAAATCATGAACCATCAGGATAATCTATAATTATCAATGTGTTCTTAAACCACATGACTTCATTACTCAATATAACAATATTTCATCTTATGTCATTAACAGGTTCTAAAACCTGTTCCTTTAAAACTTGCTTTCACGGTTCGCTTGACCGTTCAGACCCTCTTCCCGAGCGGCCGATACACAATAGAAGTGGAGTGAGGTCCTACATTACCTCCCCCTCGTTTCCTGTCTGACTTCTTTCTCCCCAAGCAGTAAAAGATTTTACAAGACAAACACTGTGGTCCCAGCGACACACATATCTCAATGGATTTAAACGGAATATTATGCAAATAGGTTCTGGATGAGCTTTCACATTTATTCCTACCCTGAGGGTGATAATAATTGGCTCCAAAATAGGCCCATTTCAACATGAAGGCACGAGATTCATAACACATTAGTCCATTAGGTAACCGGTATCTTTAATAAATATTGCGGCCAGCCCATGCTGCCGTCTGGGATTCGCTTCAACGAGGCGAATCACTCAACAAATAGTTCTCGGGGAATCAGATAGCGTGCAGAGGTGTCCATTGTTTTCCTCCCACCTATCACGGGATTCGAACCCGGAACATTCCATATCCATCATCAGAGCTAGGGTCAATATCACTATATACGCTCTGGCACAAAGTACATCTCTCATTACGCCCACGGCATACGAGATTTCATACGAAGAATAGATACCCTGGTCCCTCCTAATGCTATGATCTGCATCCTATAATTACCAAGAGAAATCTATCAATTGCTCTATAAGCTTTTCACATAAGCTGCAAATTCAATTCACTAAAAGCTCTTCCATTTCCTGGCATAATTATATTCCCATTAATACAATATTCTGATATCAAACTCTTTTCTTAATCCCGTAACGTAATCTTACTGCTTAGATCGATAAGTCTTGCCCTTTAGCGTAAATATTTCTTGTTTACAACATTTTGCCTGATGCATTCATTCATACCTTTATATTCATTATTATTATTATTATTATTATTATTATTATTCTCACTGACATAAATTTACCAAAAATCCGATACAACTCCATCTTACAAATCGAACAACCATGTTCGTGACATTTACATAACTGATTTGCCATTTTTAATTAATAGTGGTAACGATTAATCCACTCACTGATGCAAAATAACATCTCAAATCTATTAAAATCAACATACTAATGAGTAAACTTGGAGAGTCTATCTCCTACTCTGATTCTTACTGGCATCTTTATAATTCTGAAATCACACTACATGCAGTGGCCTATACCTCTACTTAAACATAATTTGTGGGGTACTTACATATCTTAAGGCTCGTCACGGTGGATCCAACCACTCATATCCTTCCTGGTCGCCTGCCATATGCAGATTCTAGTGCGACATTTTCATCTTGAATACACACATTTTCTGACACATATTTTTCGTTAACCACACGACACTTTGCATTTCTATAAAGAAGCTATTGCTTCCAACACACATGACACTTTAAAACACTTATAAAACCATTAATTTAAAAGACATTTCACATATAATTTACATAACACACGTCACTCCGTACACTCTTCCTTGGTTGACATTCCCTAGCAATGATATCCAAAATTGCAGGTGTCGACGGCATCTCCCGTACTCCTACCAACTCCTGATTGAAAGTCTGGTTCGCTTGCCCTCGGAATTCACCAACAGTTTATCCATACTCCTACGGTAAGCTTCCTGATTTGCATAAATATGCTAACTTCCGTCCTGAGCGTTATTATTTGGTATTCATAGACATTACCAAATGCTTCGTAAGGTTTCTCCTAGCGCATTCCATCGTAATTAAGCATGTATGATCAGTCAATATTTTATACATTGCGCTTAACACTGTGCATAACTTTACATAGATTATTATTTACAATAGTTCTGCAACTTATCTCACACGTTGCTTCCTAAGTGAACACACCATTGTTCGTTCTGCTAACAAAAACTGTGTAACGACGACTGTTTGCGACTCTCTGTGACAAACTGTGTCCAACTGTGTAAACTGCGTTAAGACTGGCTGCAACACTGGCGTGCGACTGGGTTAAGACTGGGCTAAAGACTGAGGCTCTGCCAAGGGTCGACTCCCTTATATTGGATTCCCACGAAAAGTAGAGCTAAATTTTCCCGCGCTATCTCGACTCCTCTCCCAGCACGATTCTGGTCTCGAAACCATGCTCATCGGGATCCTTTTCCTTCACTGATCCCAGAACTGTCTGCGTGCTGAAGAATCGCTCGGCCAATTAATTAATATTAATTCCTTTCTCCATAGCGTGGGGACGCTATCTCCCTGGGAATCCCTGGCAACCTCGTTAAAACCAAGCCGCGAACAACCATAGTCTCTGTTCTTCCGCACTTCATTAAATATGCGTCAATTTCGCAGATTAAAGGCTCTAAAATAGCCTCCTGGCTAAAGATTCATCTGTGTGCCACTCTCATGTCATTGTGTTACTCCAATCATGAGTAATCAATGATTTTCCTTGGGATCTTCCCACCCCATTCTTACATCCATTCTCAGTCGGGGAAAAACTGGGTCATTACTCAGGCCCCCAACCTCCTCCAGACGACATAACGAGGTCAGCAAGATGGACGTGGCTCCATGCTGCACCTCCCACAATTCTGGGCCAATTAGTTAAACGTCAAACTCTGCACTTTCCGTGCTCCAAGTCCAGTATAGCCTACTTCAAGTAGTCTAATAATGCTGTATTTCGCTCAATTTCCTGCATTATTTCAATAAATAATGTCATTATCAACTGGAATCACACCAGTGATTAAATATACACTTTTCTCTAGGGGTTTTTACCATGAAACTCCCTCCGCAGACCTCGGGTTCGTTCCCTGGTGGAACCTTTATACTGAGATCACAGTCTCTGAGATCCACGTTCGATATCAGTCAGCATAACACCCTCGGGTTCAGTATATATGCACATAGTTCATGAATAATTTTGATTAGATATGGAACTACGGTTCATAGTTGAAGCGGACCTGTATAAGATAGGGTAATACTTAATAACACGCCGTTTCACATTTCCTTACTATATAAATGCCACGTGCAAGGTTATTTTTGCAGTTATTTTTGTTGAAGTGTCAGGGAGACACAATATTAAGGGAGGAAGCCAGTTTGTTATACTTGTTTTTTAGCTTAATAAACGGCTGGCACTTTTTAGCGACTTAGTCAACTTTTATCTAAACTGATACCGTTTTCATTGTCGTCATCGTCGAAAATAGTACTACTAGGTATAGATACAGGCGCTCACTATAGATTAAACCTTATCACCCCTCGAGATCGGAGTTTCTCGATTTGCTCTAAATGTAAATGATAGTAGAAATTTGTACCTTGTCTAGTAGTACTATTTTCTTTACGAATAATATTTATCCTATATGTTCCTTAAATTCCCAATTTTACTTAGTAGGCATGGTAAGTTTGTGAGCTGGGTAACTTACATGTCTGCAATCCTTTTTCGAGCTTTGGATATAAGTACTGATGGGTTTCTTCGGGCGCAGTACCGAAGTGTGTTGTTATGACCTTTACACGTAAGAAGAACCCAATCACATTTGTTTATGGAATTGGACCTAAGTCATTGAAAACAGTAAGCGAGAAGAAAGATCTAGGGATTCTGTTTGACCGAGAGCTTGCTTTCACTTATCATGTGCAAAAGACGGTTGGGGATGCTTACCGCATGTTAGGGTTTATAATAAGAAACACTAAGCCATTCATTAGGACCAGTACCTGCATAAACCTTTATACTGCCATGGTGAGATCCAAGCTCGAGTACGCCAGCCAAGTATGGAGTCCCTGGCAGAAAACATGCATTAAGTCCATTGAGCAAGTTCAAAAGAAATTGCTCAGATATTTACACCTCAAAATAACGGGCAATTACCCACACATGGTACCCTACGGTGAACTTTTGTTGAATTTCGGCATGACTAGTTTGGAGTCTCGAAGGCAAGTGAATGATATGAAATTCCTTTATAAAGCCATTAACGGTCAAATTGATAACTCATTTTTCCTATCGCTCCTAAATTTCAACATCCCTCGCTTAACTACAAGATCAACCATAACATTCAAAAATGATATAACCAATACCACTTCACATAACAATTCACCTGTATGGAGGCTTTGCAGTATTTACAACGATGCGGTTCGTGTAAACTGGAAACTAGATTTCTGTCTCTCAATCAGACCGTACTTGGAAATTATAACCCAGTCACTCTAATTCATACTTGAAATAAAATTATCACACATATCAAAATCAACAATGTATATATGTGGATAGGCCTGTTCCCTAGTTATTGATGTTACCTTTTAGTTTATTTTGTAATAATTTCAAAACCTGTTTTTATATTTGGCATTAGATCATATTTAGATTCAATTTTTAGCCTATTTTCAATTTTGAAAAAATAGGCTTATGAGATCACCTTTTGTCCGTGTGTGTGTGTGCGCGCGCGCGCGTGTGTGTGTGTGTGATTCGTGTGTGTGTCCCCCACCTAATAAAATCTAAACGGCTGGAGCGATTTCAATGAAACTCGGTAAGTTCATAGCACTATTCCCTGCGACCCCGACCGTGCCCTTCAAATTTTGTTACGACTCACCAATCCAACATGGCAGCAGTGCGAAATATTTCACCATCATTCAATATCTCCGAAACTATTACCGATATTACCCTGATATTTTGTATGGTGATAAAGGGAACAACTATAAGTTCACTTATGTGACCTTTGAAAATCTGCTAACAACAAAACGAACATGGCGGCCAAGCGAATTTGCGACTTTTAAATAGACGTTTCTCGCGATTTAACCAACCAAACGCAATGAAACTTGGTACAGTATATGTTTATATACATTGTAATGCACCGACATCTAACTTCGTTCAATTGTTTACATAACCACAAGATGGCGGATGTGCGAAATATTTCACCGGCATTCCATATCTGTGAAAGTATTAGCGGTATCTCCCTGAAATCTTTTACGGAGATAAAGGGCACTACAGAATTCCATCTATAAGACATTCAGAAACCGGTTAACTACAAAACGAACATGGCAGCCAAGCGAAGTTGAAAATTTTAAATAGACCTTTCTCGCGATTTAATGTTCCAAACGCACTGAAATCTGGTACAGGAAATATTTATACACATTGTAATGCACTGGTATCTAATTTAGTTCAATTGTTTACATAACCTCAAGATGGCGGATGTGCGAATTTTAAAATTAAGTTTTTATTTCTTGTGATGTAGTCATGCGATCGAATTGAAAGTTTGAATATTGAACCTACGCAATAATTTTCCTTTAATGGTACATGACTCTATGGCCTATACATTTAACAATTCAACATGGCGACCATCCAAAATATTTAGTCGCCTCTGAATATCTACGAATCTATTATAGCAATGAAACTAAATTTCTTAATGTTCATAGGGGCTATGAACTTAAGATCACCTATAGGACTTTAAATAACTTGGTGTTCACAAATCCAACATGGAGGCGACGCGAAATATAAAAATTCACATGGACGTTTCTCGCAATTTAACCATCCGAGTGTAGTGAAACTTGGAACAGTAAATCCTTATACGAATGGTAATCCACTGGCATCTAATTTATTTCAATTGTTTCCATAACCTCAAGATGGCAGCTGTGCGAAATTTTAAAATCTCCTTGTTACTTCTTGTGTCCTAATTATGCGATTGTAGTTTGAATACTAAACGTACACAATAATCTGCATGTAACAGTACATAACTCTAGGACCTACATATATAAAATACAACATGGCGACCATCCGAAATTTTTAGTCGGTTCTCAATATCTACGAATCTATTACAGCAATCAAACTGAAATTGTGTATGTTGCTAGAGGCAATTAACATAAGTAGGATATATGAAAATAGGCTGTATAGTTCTTCACGGAACTACTTGTTATATTATCTTTTTACTACTATGCATTTTGATCTGTGTGAACTTCTTAGTTTTAAGAATTACATTAAGATATTAATACTTAATGCAGACATATCAGGAAATGTATCTTACTGTGTAGGTGCACTATTATTGGGGCGCACACTGAGCCTGTTGTGTACCATCAACAAATAAATAAATAAATATCCGACATAAACATTCGTTCTAACCTCATATTAATTGCAAACCCACTCCTGCTACTTCGTATATCCTTTACTCCTGCCAAACTTGATATTGGCTTTCACATCTCTTCAGCAAGGCATCTTCATTGGTTTTCTACACAATGGTGATGTATTGGAATAACGTATTAATATTACCATCACATTACCTATTGATTCACAACGGAAATGTGTTTGCTTCGACTACTGATTATTTATACGTCTTCAATGACGGTTGTAGACCATGAAGAAACATTCCGTAAATTTATTTTAGTTGACGTCGATAACACTACATTGGATTGACTTTGTTTAAGTGTTTCTTCGTGTATTGTGCCTTGATCACTTCAAATACCCGAATTTTTAGCCTACTTTTCACATTTTGCAAAAATGAGGAAAAAGTAGACTTATGAGATCGGGCAAATGTGTGTCTGTCTGTCTGTCCTTCTGTGTGTGTGTGTGTGTCCCCTATCAACTCCTAAACGGCTGCAGCAATCGTAACTAAATTTGGTAGGAGTAAAGATATATACCTGAATATCTCACGGCCATATTTGAAAATGATGTCAGTGCTACCAACTGCTGAGAAATCGCAACTAAAATTTGAGCTCCATGTTGGATATCTTGGAAGGTGTGAATGGGAGCTATTTCAAAATTAGCACACGTATAGATAATAATATTGTAGTTTAATTTCCAGGAGGCCATACATCGCAGTGTTGCCAATATGATTATAAGCCTGGTGATAGGTCCAAATTTTAAATGCATATAACTTCTATACTATCAATTGGATTTCAGCCAAATTTCGAATGTGCTATGTGTATATAAACAGATATGACTGAACGTATTCTTAAGATCCACCAAGGCTGCCAACTGTTAATAAATGCTCCCAATTTATTTTATCCAAATACCAATATATCAGAAAGTATGCAAGCCGACAGCTTTAAACTATGCACACGTATAGTACCTGACATTCTATATTCATTTGGAGTAACTTATATACGTCAGTGCTACCAATATGATTCTAAGCCTGCTGAGAGGTCCAAATTTAAATACATGTAACTTCTATACTATCATTTGGATTTCAACCAAATTTCGTGTGTGCTATGTTTACCATAGCAGATATGTCTATGCCGATTTTTAAGAGTAGCCAGGGCTGCCAACTGTTAATAAATACTGTTTCTATTATTGTTACCCTAATATCAATATATCAGAAAGTATGCAAGCCAATAGGTCTAAACTTTGCACACGTATAGTACCTGGCATTCTAGATTAATTCGGAGTAACTAATATACGTCAGTGCTGCCAACATGATTCTAAGCCTGCTGATAGGTCCAATTTTAAAATGCACGTAACTTCTATACTAACTAATGGATTTCATTCAAAATTGAGACAACAATAGATCTTATTATTTCAGATTATTTCTGACCAATACATGTATGTCATTGTTGCCAACATGATTTTACGCACGCTGTTAGATCAGATGTTTAACTGCATGTAGCGTCCATGCTATCCATTGGACTTCAACCAAATTTTGTATTCTGTACCTTAAGAGATGGAACTAAGAATATATTCAGTCACCAGGGCTGCCAACTGTAGTTCTCTATTAGGCTACATTATGCCAGGTATACAGTATTTTGAACTTATTTGAAATTTCGATATTACCAACTTAATTTCTTTATTATTCTAGATAGATCCATATACAGTAGATTAATAATTGGCATGAATCTTAAATTTTAAGAAAAGTAGGCTCTTTAGTTCGTCACGGAACTTCTTGTTTATTAATGTAATGTAATTATTTTCAGGCTTAGGGAAACTCCCATTTTAATTTGGTATAATCCTATTGACCGACTGAAAAGCATTACATTAAGATTACAAAGGCAACACTGGAAAGTGGCTTCCAACATGACTATGGATCGATAAGCCAAATGCTGATTTTTACAATTTTATGATTAGAGGTTCAGTATACGACTCATCATTAAATTAAATTACACTAAATAAATAACACCTTTTTTGATAGAACTAGAGAAACGAACTTTGCAAAGAAAGAGAACTTTAACATTTTAATAATATCTATATATTATCAAACAAAGTCCCCGATTCTTGGATGTAACAAGTAATCTCGAGAACCATTGGATGGATATTGGAGCGGTTTTCACCATTTTGTAATGGATTACTCGAGGGTTCTGTAGAAAAACATTCATTTATGACCGAAGGAAGCCGAGCAGTAACGATTTAAGTGAATCGAGTCGAAGACCCATGCGCCTTTTAAGCTTAATCTGGGCAAAACGTTAAAAATATCTATATATGTACTATGAGTGTAAGAATTTTCAGCATATCTCTATCTGTAATACAACACCCACTCTAAGTGTGTGTACGTTTTCATTTCTTCCAACAATATCCATGAGTGGAAATTTAAATTACTAGCTTCGGTGCGAGTCTATCACCCCAGCTTCGGCCAGCATCAAACTGAGGAGTCGTGTCAAGTTAAGACTTAAGAGAAGAGTAGGCCTATATGTGTTTGGAGTTTCGCTGTTCACCTCGGCTTTTCTGAATTGCATCTGGGACCTGCCGTTCGTGCGCCTTTTAAGCTTACGCTGGATTAACCGTTAAAGATACCGGGCGAAGCCGGTGTGGGTTGCTAGTTATACATTAATAATAGAACCTCCTTAATATTCCAATCGTGGTTGATGGTGTTGGTGATCTTTACTTTTAAGGGTTACATATAGAATACTAGCTTGCGTGGTTTGTGTTTCTGTCTAAGACGTGTCACTACATACATATGACATTCTAAGAAAGAAGACTGAGAAAGGTTTTCAGAACGAATGCAACAATATGTATGTTTGCTACCTCCAAATATAGCTGTCAAGAGCTACATTCATTTCATAGAAGCCATAATACGCAATGCTAGCTCCTCGATTTTGCTGATAAATATACACCAGAGAAATACACGTATAAAGACGGCTAACGTCTGGGGGAACTCTGAATGCTCCCACGCGTCTGCATTATGACGACGTGGTCTTTGAAAGTTCCGACCATATGAATTTATTTCCAGGAATTTAGGTGAAAACCAGGGAAACAGTCTAGCCTATGACCTGGTGGTAATGGCCGACTCCGTCGGTAGCTTGCAAGTCAACATGTTAGAACTTGAGCAGAAATGTAGGGAATATGGTATAACGATCAGCATTTTAAAAACGAAGTTGATGTTAGTAGGGAAGAAACACACACAAGACAAGTTGTTCCGTGAAGAACTATACAGCCTATTTTCATATATCCTACTTATGTTAATTGCCACTATCAACATACGAAATTTCAGTTTGATTGCTGTAATAGATTCGTAGATACTGAGAACCGACAAAATATTTTGGATGGTCGCCATGTTGGATTTTTATATATGTTGGTCTTTGAGTTATGTACTGTTACATGAAGATTATTGTGTACGTTTAGTATTCAAACTTCAATCTCAAGATTAGGATACAAGAAGTAAAAACGAGATTTTAAAATTTCGCACAGCTGCCATCTTGTGCTTAAGGAAACAATTGAAATAAATTAAATGCTAGTGGATTAAAATTTGTTGGTTTTGTAATTACGAGTTCTTCAAAAGTCACATAGGTGAACTTCTAGTAGTTCCCTTTATCACCGTACAACTTTCCACGGTGATATCGGTAATAGTTTCGGAGATATTGAATGCTGGTGAAATATTTCGCACAGCCGCCATGTTGAAGGGCACGGTCGGGGTCGTCCGGAATAGCGAAGTGCTATGAAGTTACCCGAGTTTCATTGAAATCGCTCCAGCCGTTTAGAAGTTACTAGGGACACACACACGAATCACACAGACGGACCCACGGACAAAATGTGATCTCATAAGCCTATTTTTCCATAAATGAAAATAGGCTAAAATGCCAGATAGAAGGAAATAAATTGAAGCAGGTGGAACATTTTAAGTTCCAGGGCTGTGTACTGTATTCTCTCAGGTTGGTAGTGTGGGGAAGAAATAGGGTCGAGGTGTAGACAAGCCAATACAGTGAGTTCTCAGTTGCGATCTACAGTATTCTGTAAGACGGAAGTTAGTGTAGCGACAAAGCTCTCACTAAATCGCTCAGTATTTAGACCGACCTTGCTGTATGGAAGTGAGAGTCGGGTAGGTTCAAGATATCTGATACATAAGCTGGAGGTAACTGATATGAGGGTAGCACGAATTATTTCTGGGACAAATAGATCGGAGCAATGACTGGAAGTTACTCGTAACCTATACTATTATAATAAAGCTGAAGAGTTTGTTTGTTTGTTTGTTTGTTTGTTTGTTTGTGTGTTTAAACGCGCTAATCTGTGGAACTATCAGTCGGATTCGAAAAATTATTTTTGTATATGATAGCCAGATTCAAGAGGAATAGTTTAGGCTGTGTAGCATTTGGCTACACCTCTCAGGTAACATTAAAAATTGATTTTTGTTCCGTAAGTAGGAAGAACAAGCGCTCCCGAACAGCTTCAATAATACCGAAGTCTATTGTTCCCTGGAAGTGCGGGCTGCATCACGTCGCCCCTACCGGTGATCTGGTGCAGAATTGCGAGCTGCTTATAAATTGCAGTCATGGGGGAGTAATTAGTGCAAAAGGATTTCTTAGGCCTCTTAAAACAGTTATCATCATGACAATAGTATGCCACTGTATAAGGGCGATGGTGTTGGTGCAGTATACTGAGGTTATCAGCTGCAATAAGCGTTGGTGCTTTCCGATTCTTATCCTTGAGCGCTCCTATTCTGTAGTAGTGTTCATTATCATCCATAAAACAAATAAATCCACCGGGCGAAGCCGGGCACTACTGCTAGTGAAGAGATAAAGGCTAAGTTAGAAATGAACATGCTAGACAATTCTGAATCAATGTAATTGCCTTATTTGTTTCAGATTTTGTCTTAAGGAAGGTCAAAAATTTCAGTCATTTTTTCCTGGATATTAAATCATAAAACCAGAAGTGTGTTATCTACCACCAAAGTGCCATTCCTGCTCACGGATACCAATGTTATAAATATAACCTGAAAATTTCAAGCCTCTACATTCAACACAAACTGAGAAAATGTTAAAACTCAGCAATATTGTTCTAGGTTTGTGCCGTGCTGGCTCATCAGTGGGCTCTTGGTGTCCCCGCCCGGACCCCCACAGGAGTAGCGAAGTGCGCGCTACTTCCCTTTTTTATAAAGCCCACCTGCACTTCTTTACTGTGAGAACTAAAAGCTCAAGCAGCTGGCCGTGAAAACCAATATACCATCTCTTTGGAAGCCTTCACCGGGAGGTTATAGTAACTACATACTGGAAGAGGAAATGGAAAACAAAAATAAGAATAAGGGAAACCAAATATAGGAGGAAAGGAAAAAACCTCAACCCTCGAAGAATGAGAATTAAGGGACTTGGAAGAAAGTAGAGCCAGGACAGGCAGACAGGAAAGGTAAAGAGGAGAGGGACCGCCCCAAAGGCAATGGAAGAAGGAGAAAAACCGGACCCAGTTCAGGAAGCCCTCGGGGTCGCCAACTCCCCAACTCTACATACGTGAGCCCTTGAGGGTGTAGCACAATCCAGAGTGCACCAGAAGTGGTGGGGATACACACACCCTGCCTCCTTGAGGGCCTAGAGCAGAAGGCAGGAGATACAATGAAAAGAAAACAAGAGATCTGACCCCTCGAAAAATGAGGGATCAGGAAAGATGAGACAAGGGCCAATTAAGGTGGGAAAGTGAAAGACTCCCTAGGCCTCGGATACCATAATACCGTCGGGGTCGGAAAATAACAAGAGTTGACCAAGGGTGGTCGAGATGAAAGATAACAGAGAGGAGCCTGGTACAAGTAAGTGGAAGCAATGTCGGACTCAGCTGAGGCCCGTGGTCACCAACCCACGTCCCACAAGTTGTGAATACACATTACCATACTCGTGGACAAAAGGTGATCTCGTAAGGCTGTATTTCATATGGTGAAAATAGGCTAAACATGTCTTCAAAGCTCGTTATAATTTTGGCAAGACTGTTATTAACACTTAGTTGTATTCCAGGTAGAGAATGCCGTAGAGAATGGAGGCTCATGGGACAGATATCATGTGAAGGAAACATGTATCATACCCACGTAGTGGAATGTCCCCGCTAAGGAATTCGTCTGAAACTGATATTACAGTATAGAGTACTTGGAACGTGCAGAGTGAAATATACTGTAGTTGCGTGGTGCACATGACAGACCGCTTCCTGTATCCATGTGATAAACGGAATGTATTTCCTACTATCAATGTCCCCCGCACTACATCATCACTTGTACACCATGTCTCGTTCAAGCCGAACACTGGGTAAACGCGGGGTACGTATTGTATCGGTATCTGCTTCCAAAGGTCCTGGGTTCGATTCTCAACATTGCCAAGAAATTTAATTCTGGTCTGAGGCTTGGAACATGATACACTTCTCCTAGAAGTTCATACCCGTGGGTTTGGGATATCTTGGTCATCATCCCCATGTACTTTTGTGTGTGTTTATTTATTTAGCGTATGGCTTTACAGATACAATATATACACAGCTGATAATAGTTTAGGAAAGGAAGACAAACTATATATTTAAAGTAGAGTCTCGTAAACTCGGCTTAATGTGGACCGAAGGATGGCCGAGTTCGCGAAAATGCCGGGTTATCGGGAAATGTGTTAAAAAGAAGAAATAAGCTGTTTGTTTTGGTTTAAAAGTATTGCAATGCAGTATATTTATTTGTTTTTAATAGGAACACAAGTTTTAAGACGATTAAGCCACTACAATTACAGTACTTGAATATATAGTTCAGTACTGTACTGCATAAGAATCAAGGACAATAATTACTGTAAATTATAGAAGAAAACTTAGAAAAACTAGGCGTACGAATTATTTTTATAATATGTACACTGTACAGTATATGTACGAAACAATTCCTGTCGGCAAATAGATTTTTCACTTAATGAAAATTACCATTTATTTCTTAAAAAAGGTAAGTAATGTTCTTTTGCTTTTTGCTTTGAAACCTTTTTCTTGAAGCCTCGTCACAAATACGGGGAAGAAACAGAATTGCGGACAATGCGCAATCAAATAAATACAACGCTCTGTGCGAGAACCGATTGTTTACTTCTTGATGCCAACAGTTTGTGCATTTACAGTACTCTACTGTACAGGTCGTCGTTACTCTTCTTACTATGTACTGTAAGTCAACTCGTTTCGCGACGATAATTCCATTGATGGAGAAGACTAAAGAAACCATAATAACACTCTTTGCGGAAACACAGAAGAAACAAAAATCATGATTTTCTTCTCCTGTCAGGGTGGCTGAGTAAGTAATTGACTCTGGTGATCCACGGAAAACCACCACATTATCTTCCCCAGGCCCCTAATCCCCGGCAGCCCTTAAGTGGGCAGGGGTGCTAAGAATCTCCGGGCCAGTCATGAAAAGGATAGCCACTAGAATTATCCAAGGGAAGATTGATGGCATTAGGGGTCCAGGACGCAGACGAACATCCTGGCTAAAGAACTTAAGCCTGTGGTTTGGACTTAATACAGTGTCGCTGTTTAGAACAGCTATGGACAAGCAGCAGATCATGCTACTGATCGCCAATGTTCTTGGAGGACGAGGCACTTGAAGAAGAAGAAGAAGATCCATGAGCGAAATCAGTGACGTTGCCACTTTCTCTTATCTTAGAGGTTTTAAAGCGGCAGTAAAATGTAATTCAACTGATTTATTCAACAAAAAATACATGAACTGTTTAAATGCGTCGTTGACGTGAACAGAATATAAACGAACTAAGTAAAAGTTAACTGAGGGTGCTAGTTGCGCCTCTCGATCAGGATGGCGGCCGATACCGGCGGATGCCGATTTCACCAACACTTCCCCTCGACCAACAGCCGGAATCATCCTGGTGCATGTGATCTCTAGCCAAGGCTTTGAGCACACTTCTCGTGCTTGGGTTTTGGCAATCCTTTTGTCAATATGTCGGCAGGCATGGAGTGTACTCCACCGAAACCACCTTTTTGGCCACGGCATCTCGGACGAAATGGTGCCTGATGTCGATGTGCTTCGTCCGGGAATGAAACATAGGATTCGACGTCAGCTTCTGCGCACCTACATTGTCGTTCTTCACTGGGACAACATCTATTGATTTTCCGAAGTCTTTCAGGAGTTTCCTCATGTGTAGAGTTTCCTTGGTTGCTTCTGTCAAGGCCATGTATTCGGCCTCCGTCGATGACAGGGCCACAGTAGGCTGCTTCCTGGACTCCCAACTCACTGCAGTGCCGTCTAGGGTGAACGCGTATCCGGTGTACGATTTTCGATCCACCAGGCAGTTTCCCCAGTCAGCGGCCACGTAAATCACCGCTGGATCGCTGGATTTGGAGTACATGATACCGAGATCACGTGTGTTAGCGAGGTATCGTAAGACACGTTTTGCAGCCTTCCAGTGCTGCTGTCGGTGACAGTCGTTGAACTGAAATAGAGAACTGACTGCGTGGGATATGTCCGGCCTCGTCCCCACTGACAGGTACATTAGAGCTTCTATCAACTGTCGGTAGGGGACGCTCTCCGCTTTTTCGCCAGGGTTCACGTCTTCCTTCTCCAGCTTCATTTCTGGATCAATGGGAGTGCTGACAGGCCTGCACTCTGCCATGCCGAATCTCTCCAGGACCTCGTCTATGCATCCTTTCTGGCCGAGTTTCATCTTGTTTGGCGCTCCTGTCGAACTTCAGCCCCAGACAATATCGCACATCCCCAAGTCCGTGATCTCGAACTTGGTATTCAGAAAGTCTCTCACCTCATTGATCTTCTTGTCGTCTCGAGCCATGATCATAAAGTCGTCGACGTGGATGATTATATAATTCCTATCTTCGACCGGTCCAATGTGGTACATACATGGATTTGCATCCGAGCGAGTCGCCTTGAGATTTTTCACCTCTTCCTCGAGACGGTGATACCAAGCGCGTCTTGCCTGTCGCAGTCCGTACAACGCTTTGTTTAGTCAGCACACCACGTCACGATTGGTCAACTTCTCCAGCATCTCAACTATGTCTTTCGCACTGTCTCGTCAATCGACTCGTCTTGAACGGTATGGGCAAGAACGTCCTCGAAGTGGTCCGGGGCCTCCATGAAGATTTGCTCCTCGACTTCTCCATTCACGTACGCCGTTTTGACGTCTAGCAGTGGGATCATTAGATTGTACAGCTAACGCCACCGCAGTCCTTATCGTGCTCAGCCTTGCGACTGTAGCGAACGTGTCGTGAAACTCTATTCCTGGTCTCTGCGTGAAACCCCTCGCTACCACGCACTCCCTCCGCTTGCTGATAGTGCCGTCAGGGTTAAACTTATTCCGGGGAACGAATCTGCTGCCTATCACACGTTGTCCCTTCGGACGGTCGACAAGCTTCCACGTATTGTTCCGAATCAGCAAAACTGCCTCTTCTGACATTGCTTCGATCCACGCAGGTGAGTCATCTCAGGAGATAGCCGCTTACCCTTGAAGATCACCGTAGTCCTTGCGGGGTCACCCAGGTTTTCCAGTTCTAATCAAACGTGGCCGCCCGCCTCTTCTCCTAGGTGGTTCTGCTTGTTGCTCATCGGGTTGGATCTCCGGATCAACAAAGTAATCGTCAGCAGGAAAGCCTCTGAAGCCATCGGGGAATTCCCATTCACCAATATCAGGTCGGTTTTCTGCCAGCACTTCGTCCCTCGACACCAGATCGAACTCCAATTGTTGGATCGGATCCTCTGGTTCAACGCGATCTTTGTCTGGAGAGTCTCGCTGGAACAGATCATCGACTGATTTCTTAGGTGCGGTCATCTCCTCACGAAAAATAACGTCTCTCGTGATCTCGATAATCTTCGTTTCAGGAATCCAGATACGGTACGTCTTTTACTGCTCCGAATAGCCAACAAAAATTCCCTCTTTTGAGCGAGGGCTAAACTTCTCCTTGTTTGGTGTCTTGTCCAGGCTGAACACCTTGCTCCCAAAGTCCTTGAAATTGTGCGCAGTCGGAATTCTGTCGAAACAGCACTCAAATGGAGTCTTCCTCTTTAGATTTTTGGTTGGACAACGGTTCCTCAGATAATTTGCGGTGTTGATCGCCTCCGCCCAGAATGTCGTCGGTAGGCCAGATTGCAGGAGTAAACATCGTGCTGCCTCTTCAAGAGTCCGATTTTTCCTCTCATCCACACCATTTTGTTCAGATGTATACAGTGTTGTGAGTCAGTGCTCGATCCCCTCAGATTTTAAGAACTCGTCAAATTCCCTGTTGACATATTCACGTCCATTGGTGGACTGTACGCACTTTATTGTCTGACCGTGCTGCTTCTCGGCGAAAGCCTTGTACTCTCGGAACATTTGCCGTGCCTCACACTTCGCCTTCATAAACCGTACCTCTGTCCATCTCGAGTAGTCGTCCGTAAATGTGATCATGTACTTGGATCCACCGTTCGACACAACTCCCACAGGGCCGCAAACGTCTGTGTGAATAACATCGAGTTTACCAGTCACACGATTTGACTCTTTTGGGAAGGGTATTCGAGTCATTTTGCATTTCGTGCAAATGTCACAAGTTAGATCTCCACATCTCCCTTTCAGTTGCACACCTCGAATGTATCCGCTCTTCACTGCGGTATCGAGATCACGAAAGTTGACGTGACCAATCCTACGATGCCACAGCTGCGCCAAATTCTCGTCGCGCTTGTCTTCTGACACTACGTTTTGACATTTTTCCAGCGGGTTGCCCTGTACGTAGGACAGATTGTCCTTGCGCGTTGCAACTAACCTCGTCAGTCCATTCTGGTCAAAAACATCAGCCTTCTCTTTGCCGAAAATGACCGAGAAACCACGGTCTGTCATCTTCTACACCGATAAGAGATTAGTTCGGATCTCAGGAACGTGCAAAATCTCATTGAGAGGAACGTTGCAAGTCTTACCGTCTACACTTGTTGCAATTTTTGCAGTTCCTCGGTTGCGCTGCTTGATAACTTCAGTTTGCCAGTCTCGACCTTGTCCATCTCTGTAAACACAGTCGCATCGCCTCACAGATGAGACGTACACCCACTGTCAAGACACCACAGGTTTTCGACACTGCTCGTCTCGAACTGACATGTATCATGTTCCTCGACTGATAAGAGTGACGCGTCCAACAGCTAGTTTTTATTGACCTTGACCTTGCAGTCTGCTGCCTTATGTCCTTTGATTCCGCACTTTGAGCATTTGTACGGAAAAGATTTCTCCTTGTCACTCTTACCACCGGAATTGCCATTGTTTTTGTTTTGAGGCTTCGGCTGTGGTTTCCTTGAAGGACTTTTCTTCTTCACATACATGGCGTCTTAATCTGCCATCGAAGTCGACTAGGCAACTCGGACATCGTGTTCGATTTTCTTCGTACGTAGATTCTCAGGCTTTGGTAGATCGTCCCGGCTCTGCATGGCAATTCTGAAGTTTTCAAAACTTGCCGGCAAACTGTACAGCATCATGATGGTAAGTTGGTCTGGGTTGATAACTACGTCCATGTCAGCTAACTTGTCGACACAGTCGAAGTAGTTGATTAGGTGCTCACGGATGTCACCACCTTCAATCATCTTATGCAAGGTTAGACTCTTCAACAACGTGGCCTTACGAGCCGGCCCCTTCGACTGAAACGTATCCTCAAGTTTTTGCCATATCTCATTTGATGACCTGCAGTTATTCACCAACTTCAGCTGGCTTGGTTCGAAGGACAGGATTAGGTCTGACATGGCCTTTTGATCCTTAGTCGTCCACTCGGTCACTTGGGCTGCATTGTCCTCACCCGCCTAGGGTTTGACGATCTGGCGGCTGACGTAACCCCACGCATCATTCTTTGTCAGTAAGGCGCGCATTTGCATCTTCCAGGTGTCTTAATTATCGCGCCCTAAGGCCACAATGCGCACTACACCGTTTAAATTCATTGTCTTACTTCAATCGTGCCGCTTGTCAATGTCCGAAACACTCACGATTGTTTACAATAAATTTGCTGTGTCGCGTGTTATTGTTTGAAGCACTCAGAACCGGCCATACACTTTGCGTCGCGTGATATTGTCCGAAACACTCGCAAATAGGCCTAAGAAATATCGTGTTGTGCGCTTTTGTACACAACTCTCACGATAAGCACGTTTTATCGCGTCACGTGTTATTGTCCGAAACACTCGCGATTGGCTTTTTCACTGTTCACTACGTTAGAACACAATCACACACAACATTCGATAAGACGATGTTTGATCCTTCTCGCTTCGTTGATGCCCAGAAGTTTCTCCAGAGAACAAGATGTCTGCCAACTCACGCGTTCTTCTATTTGTGTGTCGATTTGATCCCATTTTTTCCAGTTTCCAGTTTTCAGTTTCAGTTTCTGCACCAATCGTTCTGGGTCCATAACCTGTTGTAGGTTTTAAAGCGGCAATGAAACGTAACGCTCGATTAAATGTAATTCAACTGATTTATTTAACACAAAATACATGAACTGTTTAAATGCGTCGTTGCCGTGAGCAGATCATAAACGAACTACTGAAGAACAGTTAGTTGAGAGCGCTAGTTTCGCCTCTCGATCAGGATGACGGTCAATACCGGCGGATGCCGATTTCAGCAACATTTTAGGACACTTGGTGATGATATGCTGGATGGTCTGCTTAGGGGCACCACAATCACAGTTAGGCGAAGAATTTATTTTCCATTTATAATGGAAGTCTACAAAGTTGCCATGACCCGTACGAATCCTGTTGAGAGTTGACCATGTTTTCCAAGGAAACTCAAATCCAAGTGGCAGCGATGATCCAATGCGTGGTAATGTTGATCCAGGCCTAGTATCCTATCTTTCCTGCCATTCTTTAGTTATGTTGAGGTTGGTATTCTCCAAGTCTATTGCAGTCCTTGTTGATGGATTTCGAGATCGTAAACGATTCAGGCGAACATCAGCAATGTTAAAGTGTATCGGTAGTTGTGGGTTATCCATTATTTCCTTGAAATCCCCGAGGAGAGCGTTCTTACGTCGAAGATCTGGTGGAGGGATGTGGCTGAGGATAGGTAGACAATGTGTGGGTGTAGACCTTGTTGAACTTGTCTGACAAAATTAATCTATATTTCTATTGTTGCTCTTGTTGTTTAACTTTAGGGTCTTTGACATCGTGGTTATTTAGCCCCGTGTATTGCCTAAGCAATAAAACAGAAATTTTGTATGGTGATAGAGGGCTATTAAGTACATATTATATGTACTAACTTTCAAAATCCTGAGACACTAATTCAAAATGGCGGCCTAGTGACTTTAAAATATTTGAAATGACTTTTTTGGCGATCTAATCACCCTAGAACAATGACACTTTGCACTATGAATCTTAATTTAGAGCTTAGTATGGAAACATCTAATGATATTCAATTGTTATCAAAAATTCAAGATGGCATCAGTTGGAAATTTTAAAACCTTATATTCCATTTCTAGTGTCTTATTCAATCGATGGAAGAGAAGATTCGTATGATGGCCTATTATAATAATCATTATTCAATGGCTCTAAATTGTGTAGCAAACGTTTCGTAAATCAGAGAAGCCGTGCATTTGACTTTTCTTAAAATAAACTCCCGTGACTCATTATAGGAAGGAGTCCTCTCGCGGGAGGAGTCTTAATTACCGATACTGGAAGTTATATATTCTAGCACATAATTTCTCAATGTAATGGTGTTGGTGGTGACATAGGTTGTACCAAGAGCAATTTGGTAAATCACAGGATAATCCGTTTTGATAGGTAGGAGTGTTGTAATAAAACAGATTTATGAAAACAGGCTAAGTTCTTAATGGAACTACTTGTTATGTATTGTCAATGTATTTTAAGGTTTTATTTTTCATAATTTTGTTAATTGTAGTAATGCTTTGAACGAAATAGATAAATAAATAAATAAATAACCAAAGACATAGAGAAACAAGAAAAGAAAATGTTACGAAAAATGTTTGGCCCTGATTATTTAGAGGGAACATGGAGGAAAAAAATCATCCCAGGAAATATATTGTCGATCTGAAAAAAAAATCTCTCACACTTTTAGGAAAAGACGATTGAAATTTTATGGACACACTAGCTGAAGTACCCTTTCTTCGAACGGTCTTCAGTATTAATAACCAGACGTATTCAGTTGAGCTACTGTTGCCTGGAACATGTTTGTAGACAAAGAAAAATGATTAGTTAAAATGTTCTCTCAAACTAAATTTACCTAACGTGTTCTTCCTGACGTGAAAATAAAATTGAAAACCTCGTAGACGAATCGCAATACACGTCACATACAAACTGACCCTCACCGTTGTGTCAAGTCCCCAACCTCAGGAAGACCCCTTTTATAAATTATAAAGGCTTGTGGTGCATGAAAATTCAAGTTCTTTAGCCCCCAATGACCCAAATTCCTAAAAGCAGCAAAAAATACTATTTCAAATCAGGAGTTTTTGAAAATAATGTTGCTGTTTGGAGATACAATAGACCTTTTGTACGACATATCGCACGTATAAGTCGTGTGAAAAAAATATCGGGTACTTCTTCAACCCCTTAAGCGCATTGATGAATTTTACAGTTTTAGTTGGTTCCGTGATAACCTTCTAGCCATTTGCAAACTTTCACAGAAATGTAATAAATGGAGTGGCATTACTTCTTGCAGAAATAGATAGAAAGTTGGATGTCACCTCTTGAGATACTGTTGTCATGGTTACTGGCTTGCATTCCTTCATTAGTTTATTAAATGAAATTCGTTTTCTGGGAATATCTAAGAAACTGTTGGTTTTAGAGCCTAAAAATGTAGTTTTCGAGGACCCTTTACGGTTCTTTAGGGGCCCCGAGGTTTGTTTCTGACACCAAGGGGTTGAAAATGAACATTGTCTCGTCGTTGTACGCCATAATATAATAATAATAATAATAATAATAATTATTATTATTATTATTATTATTATTATAAGTTAATAATATAACAATATAGGGATAGGGATATAATAGACATTCTGTACCATACCCGCACGTGTAAATCGCGTGAAAATATTCTAGAGTACCCCTTGACCCCTTTAATCGCATTATATGTATTGATGAATTTTACAGCTTAATTTGGATCCGTTATAACCTTATAGCCGTTTGCAAACCTTCACAGTGATGTAATAAATGGAATTGCATTGCGTCTTACAGAAAATGTATGGACCTCTGAGGTTGTGTTGCCATGGTTACTGGCTTTCATTCTTTCAGTAGGTTAATAAATTACATTAATTTTCTGGGAATATCTCAAAAAATGTTGGTTTTAGAGCCTTAAAATGTGGTTAGTTTAGTTTCTCATATTGAGGGACTGAAAATGAGCTTTGTCTCACCCTTCTACGCTTATTTCAGCATGTATTTTAATAGGGTAGGTCCCCTGTTATGAGAGGTACGGAGAAGAGTTACATCAATGATTAGTGTCGTGCCTCTGATGGATATCTGTATCAAATTTTACGTTGATCCACCCAGCCGTTCTCGAGTTATAAGGACACGAAATTGTCCACAGACAAACAAACAGACATACATACATACAGACAAACAGACAGACAGACAGACAAAAATATTTTTACGCGCATCCGTCATAAAACAGTCTGAAACGCGCAAATATCGTAAATTTCCGTGGAAATTCAGAAAAAACAGACAAACTTTCATTTTTGATATATAGAGATTATTAGAAGGAACAATAACAGACCAACTAAAAGAATTCTCAACCTGGCCCTTTCATTGAAAACCAAGAAACGTGAAATTGAAACAGATCTCCAGGAAATCAACAGCTCAGAAGACATTGTACGGGACAGATGTAAATTCCTAACCAAAATCGACAATCACCAATTTGAAGACAAACCCAACACCAGAGCCACTATAACTTATACGGAAGAACAGAACGAAGGAAGAAGCTCTGCGAGAGTATAAAGGTATTTTGGGAGGAAAAGGAGGCCAACACATCAGCTAAGCAGGTTCAACCGTGCTCCTGAGTAGGGCAAAACGATGTAAAATATAAATAAATACATAAATAAATAAATAATGAAAGGGCACATTCATAAAGAAGAACACTATGTCTTAAGAAAGAAAGAAAGAAAGAAAGAAAGAAAGAAAGAAAGAAAGAAAGAATGTTTTTACATAGAGTTACCAACTGTAAATTGTAGCTAGTCAAAATTTGTTTTAGTTTTATTTACTTAGCTTAATAAGAATCAGATATTTAATATGCTAGTTATTAAGTAATATCATTCTATTAGGACATTAAGAAAGTAATGAAAATGTAACAAATTAATATTTATCAATACATTTAAGTCGATCGCCAGATGAAAGACCACCTAAAATCGAAGAATTACCGCACTGTCATTCGTCCCGTCGCGCTTTATGGTACTGAATGTTGGCCGAGCACTGGTAGGTCAAGCCTAGGCTTAAATACTACCGGAGGGAAGATGATTTGAGAAAAGGAAAAGGTTTGGAAATGGAGACGATCTTTGATCAGAAAGGAACGAATCCAAGCCAATAAATAATATAGTTTAGATAACAGAAATAGTACTTTTTGCTCAAAGCTAGTTGTGTGCTGATTAAGGCTTGCGAGGGCAAGGCGAGAAAGCAAGTGCTTAAAAGCGAGTATGATATTGCGAGCAACGCTAGTTGGGGTTGCCGGCAGGCAGGCGCTGGGTGTACCGCCCCTCCCGAATGGAAAATAGGGTACTAGGTAGGTATACAGTTCGCTGGCAAGGAAATACAAACAGGGGAAAGTAAATTATTTATTTTCCTTTCTAAAGGGAAATGTTTTAGAGAGTATCCTAATATACTAAAGATATTGAAATTGACAGGAATAATTTTATTCCCCATCAAGGATGGTTCCCTAAGCGAGAAACCAAATGCCCCCCAGAGTGGACAGAGATAGACCACCTCGCCTACATCGGGAGAGCGTAGGTTCGAATCTCACTTCGACCGTCCTGAAAAAGGTTTTCGTGGTTTCCCATTTTCACCACCAGGCAATGCCGGGAGTGTTTCTTTCAACAGACCCACGGCGGAAAATCCCTTCCCTGACCCTTCCTTAATTTGCGGTCATCTGGGCGATTGGCCTGTCACCATCCCCAGTTGTATCTGTTGACAAAGTGTGTTTAGCTCGCAGACAGCGTCCTTGGGACGGTAGAAGAATGATCCCTCGCAGATTCCGTGGGTGAAGCTGGGCTGAGAGAATAAACGATTAAAAGAGAATATCACTTTTGAAAGAATGAATGGGTTTAGTATACGGAAATGGTTTAGATCTTTACGGAACTACTTGTCCACAGTGATCTTGTGGGAATATTTCACACTCCATCGTCTCTCTTAGTCTCACGACAGTTACTTCATGGCGAGTTGTTTACTGCATTGCGGAGTGCCTCTGGGAACATCATGTGAGATCCTTCCTCCCTAATTGCTATGCGCTCACTCTCATAACGAAGCTCTGTTTACCTAAACCAAGATACTCTCCACTCGCAAGAAGTTAATCGTAATTAAAGTTCCGCATAACCAATACCTCGTCTCGTTGCCGAGAATGTTGAAGCAAGGCGAGGATATGAAATCTCATCCTCAGAATCCCTTGCTTCTGGCATGTCACGCTTGTTCCTTTAAACCAGGCGTTCTCAACCTTTTTGTTATGTAGCCATATACTACCGGAATGATGTTTGTTATTTCACTTATGCAATTTTCCGGTCAACCTCGGCTACAGTACACCGTGTTCTCCAGCAGAAGTTATCTGTCTGTAATGTCGGCCTATGTGAGATAATTTTAATGTTCAGCTGTGCACAGATTATGTTCAATTTAAATACCCATCGTGCGTTCTCGTTCTCCAAATCTGATGCATCTCCTGTGTCATCCCAGGGCTGATTACTTCTCAACACAATTCAAATCATCATAAACGGAGAGGAATTTAAATGAAAACAATATTAAGCACCGTATATAACCTTCAAGAAACACAGACAATGAGGAAGACTGCACTGCTCATTGCGGTGTTAAATCGTCTAAACTTAATTTGTAATACTTCCCCACTAAATAACGGAAGAAGGGATATTCAGGAAACATGCCACCAGAAGCATAAAACAAGTAAAGAGAAGAATAAAAATGCGAGGAAACCAAAAACAAAGACGAGGAAAGACAAGCCAGGCGTACTACCTAATATTGAGAATTAAAAGGGTTCATTCATAGCGGCTATAATGGAAACTTCCGAGAGTCGACGTTTCCAGAATTCTTGTTAAATTTCTTTTAACTTCAGTTCATAAATTCTTGAATATTATTTACCTTGGCATGGCTGAGATAATGCCCCAACCTATGAAATTGAGCTACCAGTTTTGTATTCGCATATTATTGGTAAAACTAATGATTGTACCCGTTATGTACGAAAACTCTAGAAGAGTACAATATTGTTATGGTCCATCATGTCCTGCCAATGCCTCTCTCGGAAGCAGCCACCTTCAAGGAGTGCCTCAGGAATTGTTTATACTAGGAATGAACCGTTAAATAGTACATTATGCAACGAGCCTATAATGGCAATAATTAAGACACGAGTATGTTTATAAAACGAACGAAGCGGGTTTTAATTAGCATTATAGTTTGTTTTGGAATTTTCTGAGGCCCAGTTATGTGAGAAGTGCTCAGTTATTAACTCTTAATCGATTGGGGAACGGTTAAAAAATACATATATTTAAATTCAGATGGGAACAAAATTATTGCTGGTCCATTACCAGCTGTAATAAAATAACTAAGTATCATAGTTAATTCAAGTTGTATTGTGCAAAAAATATTAAAAATCAATTGAAAATTATCTCAAGAGAAAGTAATTACTTATTTGTATAATTTGGCATGTTCTGTTTCTGGAATTAACTAATATTTGGGAATAGCTACACCCTGGAAAACTAAGTACTGTACACCTAATTGTAATAGGTTTATGAATTGATTCGGGTATGTGGCCTTTTTCTGTGTAGACAATACAGAGCCGTGCAAATTATTAGAATCAACTAAAGAATTTGATACAGTCACACTTTTTATTTAGAAACATTTTATTAACTATCTGCTGGCATATTTTGTTACCCTACTTAGTAATGTTTTCCCCCTGTCAACTTTCACCTTTTCCCAGAAGGAATTGTGTTTGGAAACTTTCAGAATTGAGCATTCCGAGGGATAAGCTCAGGTGATTTATATCCATAGTTCATTAATATTTCAATAGTTCTAGAGTCGATCATCAGTAAAATGAGCTTCTCAATAATAAATTAGGAATCTTGGTTAAACACTGGAAGTAATTTCACCGTCTTGTAAATATTTTTAGTGCATTATGCCGTTAATTAATATCCCATGGCCTCGGCCGCCGGGTGCAGGCTTTGTAATTTGACACCCAGAGGGTAGCTTGCATGTCGAATTTCGTTGTTCCTTGAATCACTATGAAAGTCAAGGAGGTTAGATATCTAAGCTTCTTGAACACTATAGCGCTTTCTAGTAGAGAAATGAGGAACTTTGTGTTGGCGGAAACTCCCGAGATTAATTTTGCCATTATGAACACGGCCTACTGAATTCAAATGGGTTATTTGACATGCCAACATCGTATGACATGCGTGTCGTATTTTTGCCTCCTTTCAAAAATCACTTACCACGGCCAGGAGCGAACCTGCAATCTTGGGGTTAGTAGACCGACACGCTATCCACTCACCCACCGTGGCAAGCTATTCCGAGGGATAAAGTCAGGTGATTTCAATCCATAGTACATGAATATTTGAATAGTTCATGAGTGGATCATCAGTAAAATGACTCCAAAACACTCACATGAAAATTAGAGTGAAGTAATGAAACGTGTGGCATTTTGCAGTAGCAAAGCTCCTCTGTTAGTGGAAATTCTAAAATATAATTTTATTTTGAGTTTCTTAAAAAAAAGACTCTTGGTTAAACATTGGAAGTAATTTCACCGCCTAGAAAACATTTTATTGCATTAAGTCGTGAAAACTATAAATGTTATTTTGGGAAACTGCAGTCGAGTCTAATAATGAGCACACCTCTGTAATTCATTTAGGGGTTTAGCGCCATCGTGGTTGTTTATCCACGTGTAATTCTAACTGGACATAAGAGGAAAACGACCAAGGAGACGGTGGATACGATCAGAGGTGGAGAAGAAAGGTTTTATTTGGGACGATGTCCAAGCACAATTAATGGTGTACCACGATCACATCCGGGAAATTGGAGATGGAGAATGTATGACTTGGATGTATGTACAGTGCATATAGATATAGATTTTGTCTTATTACCTTTTGTTGTCGTGGAAAGGAGCGTGATAGCGCAGTGGCTTCGCTGCTTGTCTTTCGCCCCGACGGCCGGGGTTCGAAATCCAGTGACAACGGGGTTGAATTTTCACCTGAAAAATCACGAGACGTCAAGAAGGACATCCCGCCTTAACTCCCCTGCCAAAACCAAAATGAGCCCGGTTGGCTCCGTAGACCCTAATTTATTGGGATAAGCAGTTGAAAGTTCTAAAGAAGGCCTACCTGTGTTGTTGTGGTGTCTGTACTAATGTGTGTATTTTTAATTAAGACTTAGATTGAAAAGGAGGCGGCTGAGGCCTTAAGTTAGGAACTATCCCGGCATTTTCCTGGAGTAGAAGTGGGAAACCACGAAAAAACACTTTAAGAATGGCTGAGGTGGGATTAGAACCGGTTAACAGACAGAATCAAGGTACACGGGGCTTAAATATCACGATGACGCACAGCCTCCAAATAAATCAACATCAACAACTTGCCAATTTAGTTTAGAGTTAAAGTTCATTTCGGGATTGTCCTACAGCCCGGTTGTTGAGAGTCTTTGCCCTAGGTGTGGCACGCTTTTAAATAAGCATTCTCTCTGTCGTTCTTCTCAACCTGATGTTTGGCGGGTAGCATGACTGTCTTCATCCAACGACCTTTGATGGGCAGCAGTATTCAGCAACGGAGTATGACAGTGCCAGAGCAGTTGATCGTAAAGTTTGAGCGCTGGAACCCCAGGAGGTACCAACAAGCTTCTGAATGATGCTATTACGGGTCTTCACTTTTGCGGCCACGTTCGTGAGATGTTGTTTGAAGGTCAAGGACCTATCAAGTGTTATCCCAAGGTAGTTCCAGAACTGCAAAGTTTGTCCTCTGAATTTAACTTCTGGTTTGTAATTGGAGAACCTATTGCGTAAGTGAAATGCGGATACAACCGTTTTCTGATAATTTAGGCGGAAATATGAAATTTCTTGAAATATGTGTCCAAGACTTCCAAGTCGGCAGTTAGTGTATTTTCAGCATCGGTGAAGTTGGAGTTAACTCCAACTTTAAATTTAATGAAAGAACGATACTTTAATATCGATGTTTGTAAAATCCCAAGATGAATGAACAAGCTATACGCTAATAAACTCTGTGAACCATACACAATACCACTGTAAGACTCTGAGCGTATGCATGGAGCCTAATGACTTGCAATTTATACTAGTATATCAAGAATTGTTGCCAGTTTGCAAACAGCCTGATTTTATAATAAGACTGCGATAATTCCACTTGAGTATGTTGACATTTTGAATGTAAGTTACCTCCATATAAATGAAATTAAATATGGTTCACTCGTAATGGGCTCTGCTCTCAAATTACTTTACTTCCTTGTAATGAACGTCTCAAATTGTAAATCGAAAGTTAATGGGAGGAAGAAATAAGTATGCCCACGGCTGCCGAGTTACAGAAACTTCTTCCACATTTAACATTTCCAAGTTTTAATGAAGTGTTTCTATCGCAACTGCTGTCAGCTTGTCAAGTCTCCTGACTGCGGTGCGGTGGGTAGCATTTCATATACAGCAGCAACAGCACAGCTCGACGACATTGTTGAGAACATTCCGCTCTCAGCTTCATATGGCCATCAACTCGACGACATTGTTGAGAACATTCCGCTCTCAGCTTCATACGGCCATCAACTCGACGACATTGTTGAGAACATTCCGCTCTCAGCTTCATACGGCCATCAACTCGACGAAAATGTTGAGAACATTCCGCTCTCAGCTTCATACGGCCATCAACTCGACGAAAATGTTGAGAACATTCCGCTCTCAGCTTCATACGGCCATAAACTCGACGACATTGTTGAGAACATTCCGCTCTCAGCTTCATACGACCATCAACTCGACGACATTGTTGAGAACATTCCGCTGCACAGCTTCATACGGCCATCAACTCGACGACATTGTTGAGAACATTCCGCTCTCAGCTTCATACGACCATCAACTCGACGACATTGTTGAGAACATTCCGCTCTCAGCTTCATACGGCCATCAACTTGACGACATTGTTGAGAACATTCCGTTGCTCAGTATCATGCGGCCATCAACTCCACGACATTGTTGAGAACATTCCGCTGCTCAGCTTCATACGGCCATCAACTCAACGACATTGTTGAGAACATTCCGCTGCTCAGCTTCATGCGGCCATCAACTCCATGACATTGTTGAGAACATTCCGTTGCTCAGCTTCATGTGGCCATTAACTCCACGACATTGTTGAGAACATTCCGCTGCTCAGCTTCATGCGGCCATCAACTCCACGACATTGTTGAGAACATTCCGCTGCTCAGCTTCATGCGGCCATCAACTCCACGACATTGTTGAGGTCACCTGTAACAACATTGTAAATTACAATTTAGTAAAGGTCTCCTAAATTACTCACAATTACAGTTAGCATATCGCAGGCCCAGTGCAAGTCTGGAAAATATACTGTAAGAAAGTATTAACCACATTAGATAATGCTTTAGTTCTACGTACAGGGTCATTATCTATGTGCGCCTCGTTAAACACGGCAAGCTAAGCCGGCTGTGACTGGCGCAGATCGCGGGCGCGTGTCCCCGGTTCAGCCGGTGGTTTGCGCGCACTTTCACACTTTTACCAAACATGTTCAATAATGTGTACTTACAGTGCTCATAGCCGATGCTGAACATGTCCGTCCTCTCTTGTAACACACAACTAAAATCTTCTGATGAAAAAATATCTGTCAACTCTTTTATTATTTACGGAGCCTGTTTCCTAGAATCGTTTAGCAAGCCTCCTAATTGTACTGGCATTACGCACAGGTCTTCCTGGTAAGTTGATTCGAAATTTTCGTCTCGTTTCATAACAAGATATTCTGCTTTTCATATACGAATTATGGATATACACACGTTCGTGCAAGGTGAATTGGTGTCTAGGCATGACCATCAATCACAGCAATACAATACTCACTAAACGTGCAACACTAACGTCTAAGCTTTGCAGATACACGTTCATATGAATGACAAATCGCGTGTGAACTATCGATATGAGTCAGCGGAGCGCGCCAACCACCGACTGAACCGCGTACGCGCACCCGCGATGTGCGCCAGTCAAAGCCGGCTTAGCTTGCCGTGTTTATCGGGTCGCACATAGATAATGACCCTGTATTAACTTTGTTAAGTTCTTGAATCATTGGACACCTGTTAATACTGTAACCATTCTGATTACAAAGCTCAGCTCTTTTAGGTTAAGAAAATAGTGCTTTCTGAGAGTGCTGTTCGCATCTCTGTGTGGCATGGCAGGTGGCCTTGCCAATGAAGTTTCTTTTCGATGTTCTTTTTTATGCTATTTTGTTTTTATATATATCTTTGATTTCTTGTTAGGAGTCCATACTGCAAGATTTAGTTATTAGTGAGTATCTTTGAGATTATTGTGTTCGGTCTTTGACTCAGATAAGGTTTTTGTGAAAAAGAGAAGTATCTGTTGACTTGGTCTGATTCTTATTAGCAAGAATGATTTGGTTTTGTGTGATAAGATCCCGAGAAGTGAAGTGTTAGAGATTGATGCTCAGTGTTAAATGAAAATAATTAATGGAGAAATATGTTTTTATTTTAAAGTATCCCTCATTGAGTATAATCAACCATGACCCCGGAATGTACGGTAACAATTATGACGCCACAACGTGAGGATCGAAAGAGGGATACGGACACGAATAAGGAAAATAAGAAAGAAAAACAAACTTTACTAAAGTGAGTACATTGATCGGTAAAGGTGAAGTAAAGCAAATTTTAAGAGCAGTTTAAGAGATGAGTGCGGCCTCATCAGGCACAAAAGTATAAATAGTAAGGAATCTGTTTTGGTACGAATAATTATGGACAAATTCGACGAGTTGAATGAACAGTTGTGTGAGAAATTAGACCAGTTGAGTGACATCATTGATAAGGGGAGTGAACGGATATGTGAGCAGGTAAAATCTATGAAAGAACATATAGAGGAGAAGCTTGACTCAATCAGTGAAGTAATTACAGGAAAGCAAGAAAATTATCCGAGATGTGGGGGGCGTGAGAAAGCAGATGATATGGAAGAAACTGAAGGAGAGGAGGCAGGTGAAAGAAAGGAAAAGGTACAAGAAAAAGGAGAAGCGGATAACGGGGAAGCTGAAATGGAAGCAAAGAAAGGAGAATCAGATGAGATTGGTAATGAAGACAGTAGCAATGAAGAAAAAGAGGCTAAAGATGAGGATGAAAGTGCAAGAGTGAGCTATGGAGAAGACAACATCATAGAAGAAGATAAGGTGAAGAAGAAACAGTGGAAAACAAAGTGGAAGAAGAGAAAGGAACTGTTGAGAAAGACAAGACAGACGAGGAAGAGGTGGGAAATGTGGAAAGGAAGAAGAGAGAAGTGGTTGAGAATGTAGACAAAGAGGACCAGGAGAATAGATAAAAGAATGAGTTGGAAAGCAAAGAGAAGGAGTAGGAAGAAGATGACAGGTAAAGGAAGATAAGAGAGTGAAGGATCAGACCAAGACAACAATGATAATATAAATAAACACTATTTCGAAATGAACGTCCTTGCATTTTAATTATGAAAAATATTTTTCGTCTTCAAATCAGAAAGCAAACAAGAAGTTCTGTGACGAACTAAAGAACCTACTTTTCTTAAAATTAAAGATTCATGCCAATGATTAAACTATATGGATATATCTAGAATAATGACGAAATTAAGTTGGAAATATCGAAATTTCTAATTAGTTCGAAATACTGTACACCTGGCATAATGTAGCCTATACACCTGCCATAAAGTGACATAATGGGCGCTATCTCAAAATTGGCACACGTATAGATAATAATATTTCAGTTTAATTTCCAGGAGGTCATACATGCCAGTGTTGCCAAAATGATTCTAAGCTTGCTGATAGGTCCAATTTTTAAATGCATATAACTTCTACACTATCAATTGGATTTCAACCAAACTTCGTATGTACTGTGTGTACATAAACAGATATGACTGAGCGTATTTTTAAAAGCCACCAGGGCTGCCAACTGTAAATAAATGCTTTCTCTCTAATTTCTTATCCAAATCTCTTATATAAAAACAAGTGTCCTGACTGACTGACTGACTGACTGACTGACTGACTCATCATCGGCCAGCCAAAACTATTAAAGTTAGAAACATGAAATTTTGGGAATATGTTCGTTGTAAGTCGAAAACGCTCACTAAGGAAGGGTTTTTGGATATTCAGTTTCTAAAGGGGTGTTAAGGGGGTACACCTGCATTTCATTGAATAACAATATCTCCAGATTGCTTTCATTGGGGGATTTGATACTCGGCATATAAACTCATCATTAAAAATAAGAAGATACGTGTCTGAGGGTTTTTCGATGTGGTGTATATTTTGAGGTGAAAGGGGTGAAAAGTCGGGGTTGAAGGTTTCCTAACCGAGCGTGTATCTCCTAAACGACATAGGCGAGGAGTTTGGACCTCAGCGGAAAAAATCAGCATAAAAAATAACAAAATAGGTGTTTGACCGTTTTTTCAAAAATCCAATATAAGGGGCCCATGGGGAGTGGTGAAAATATGGGGAGGGGGGAGGAAACGTAATATATCTGAGTGTAAAGTTATACATGGCCTATGTTCTAGACAATAACACATTACATCTTTTTTGTCTCTTGCTATTTCATCATACGACGAATACTTAGGGAGTTATTAATGATTTTGTACTTTTTGGCCGGAATTTTCTAAGTCCCAGGAATGACATAAAATTGATTCGAATGAAATTTCGAAAAACAGTTTTTTTAATACTTTTATTATATTTTTCACGTCTTTTAGGGTCCGGAACCAACATGATATTTTGATGTTTTTTTTTCGTCACATGCATTTTTGGTTTCAGGTGATTGAATTATTTTCCACTAGGACCGTTGCTTATCTCTTATATAAAAACAAGTGTCCTGACTGACTGACTGACTGACTGACTGACTGACTGACTGACTGACTGACTCATCATCGCCCAGCCAAAACTATTGAAGTTAGAATCATGAAATTTTGGGGATATGTTCGTGGTAAGTCGAAAACGCGCACTAAGGAAGGATTTTAGGATATTCAGGTTCTAAAGGGGTGTTAAGGGGATAGACCTGGATTTCATTGAATAACAATATCTCCCGATTGGTTTCATTGGGAGATGTGATACTCGGCATATACACTCATCATTAAAAATAAGAAGACACGTGTCTGAGGGTTTTTCGATTTGAAGTATATTATGAGGTGAAAGGGGTGAAAAGTGGGGGTTGAAGGATTCCTAACAGAGCGTGTATCTCTTAAACGGCATAGGCGAGGAGTTTGATACTCAGTGGAAAAAAATCAGCTTAAAAAATAAGTCAATAGGTGTTTGACCGTTTTTTCATAAATCCAATTTAAGGGGCCAATAGGGAAGGGTGAAATTCTGGGGGGGAAAAACAGGAAAGAAAGTGTCCTAACTGATTGACTGACAGACTCACTCATCAAACTCAGGGGGAAAAATGCTTAAAAATAAGTAAATAGGTGTTCGACAGTCTTTTTCATAAACCCAATTTAAGGGGTTCTTTGGGAGGGGTGAAGTTCTGAAAAAAGGATATTGAGAGAAAAAGTCCTGACTCACTCACCATTGCCCAGCCAAAATTATTGAAGTTAGACTCATGACATTTCGGGGAATATGATCATTGTATGTCGGAACCGTCCACTAAGAGAGGATTTTCGGATATTCAGGGGGTCTTAAGGGGGTTAAACCTGCATTTCATTGAATAACAATAACTCCCGATTGGTTTCATTGGGGGATGTGTTACTCGGCATATGAACATATAAAAAATAAGAAGACATGTGTCTGAGGGTTTTTCGATGTGGTGGATATTATGAGGTGAAAGGGGTGAAAAGTGGGGGTTGAAGGATTCCTAACGGACCGTGTATCTCTTAAACGACATAGGCGAGGAGTTTGAAACTCAGTGGAAAATATCAGCTTAAAAGATAAGTAAATAGAAGTTCGATCGTTTTTTTTCTAAATTCAATTTACAGGGGTCATGGGGAGGGGTGAAATTCTGGGGGGGGGGGGGACCGGAAAGAAACTGCCCTAACTGATTGACTCCCTCACTCACTCTTCAAACTCAGGGAGAGAAAACTGCTTAAATATAAGTAAATAAGTGTTTGACAGTTTATTTTTCATAAATCAAATTTAAGGGGTTCATTGTGAGGGGACAAATTCTGAAGAAAAAAAATGAATGAAAATGTCCTGACTCACTCACTCACTCACTCACTCATCATCGTCCAGCCAAAATTATTGAAGTTAGAAACATGACATTTTTGGGATATATTCGTTGTATGTCAAAACCGTACACTAAGGGATTATTTTCGGATATTCAGGTTCTGAAGGTGTCTTAATGGGGTTAAACCTGCATTTTATTGAATAACAATATCTCGTGACTGGTTGCATTTGTGGATGTGATACTCGGCATATAAACTAATCATTAAAAATAAGCAGACATGTGTCTAAGGGTTTTTCGATGTGGTGTATATTATAAGGTGAAAGGGGTGAAAAGTGAGGGTTGAAGGATTCCTAACGGAGCGTGTATCTCTTCAACGACATACGTGAGAAGTTTGAAACTCAGCGAAAAAAAACAGCTTAAAAATAAGTACATCGGTGTTCGACCGTTTTTTCATAAATTCAATTTAAGGGGCCAATGGGGTGGGGTGAAATTCTAGAAAAAAAAGGAGAGAAAGTGTCTTGACTGACTGACTAACTCACTCACTCATCAAACTCAGGGGAAAAAGACAGCTTCAAATATAAGTTAATAGGTGTTCGAGCGATTCTTCATAAATCCAATTTAAGGGGCGCATGGGGAGGGCGTAAAATTCAGGTAAAATAATTGAAAAAAAATGACCTGACTGACTCACTCACTCATCATCGCCCAGCGAAAACTATTGAAGTAGGAAAAATTAAATTTTGGGAATATTTTCGCTCTATGTCGCAAACGTCAACTAATGAAGGAATTTTGTTTATTCGGGTTCTTAAGAGGTGTTAAGGGGGTAAACGTGTATTTCATTCATTAACGATATCTTACGAGTTGTTTCTTTGGGGATGTGATATTCGGCATATAAACTAATCATTAAAATTAAGCAGACATATGTCTAAGGGTTTATCGATGTGGTGTATATTATGAGGTGAAAGGGGTGAAAATTGGGGGTTGAAGGATTTTTAACGGAGCGTGTATCTCTTAAACGACATAGGCGAGAAGTTTGACATTCAGCGGAAAAAACAGCTTAAAATATAAGTAAATAGGTGTTCAAACTTTTTTTCATAAATCCAATTTAAGGGGCCCTTGGAGAGGGGTGAAATTCTGGGGGAAAAAAACAGGAAAGATAGTGTTCTAACTGATTAACTCACTCATCAAACTCAGGGGGGGAAGAACAGCTTAAAAAAAAGTAAATAGGTCTTCGACCGTTTTTTAAATCATAAATCCGATATAAGGGATTCATGAGAGGGGTGAAATTCTGAAAAATAAATGAAAGAAAATGTCCTGACTTACTCACTCACTCATCATCGCCCAGCCAAAATTATTGAAGTTAGAAACATGAAATTTTGGGGTTGTGTTCGTTGTATGTCGAAAACGTCCACCAAGGGAGGATATTTGGAAATTCAGGTTCTAAAGGGGTGTTAAGGGGGGTAGACCTGCATTTAATTGAATAGCAATGTCTTCCGATTGGTTTCCTTGGGGGATGCGATACTCGGCATATAAACTCATCATTAAGAATAAGAAGACACATGTCTGAGGGTTTTTCGATGAACTGTATATTATGAGGTGTATGTGTGGAAAGTGGGGGTTGAAGGATTCCTAACGGAGCAAGTATCTCTTAAAAGACAGAGGCATAAAGTATGAAACTCAGGGGGAAGAATCAGCTTGAAAAATAAGTAAAAAGGTGGTCGATCGTTTTTTTTCATGAATCCAATTTAAGGGGCCCATGGGGAGGGATGAAATTCTGGAAGAAAAAGTCCACTAAGGAAGGATTTTTGGATATTCACTCTCATCGACCAACCAAAACTATTAAAGTTAGAAGAATGATATTTTGGGGATATGTTTGTTGGGTGTCGAAAACGTCTACTAACGAGGGATTTTTGGATATTCAGGTTCTAAAAGGGTGTTAACGGGGTTAAACCTGCATTTCATTGAATAAAAATATGACACGACTATGACGCGAGCGAAGCCGCGGGTACCTGCTAGTCTCTTATATAAAAACAAGTGTCCTGACTGACTGACTGACTCATCATCGGCCAGCCAAAACTATTAAAGTTAGAAACATGAAATGTTGGGAATATGTTCGTTGTAAGTCGAAAACGCCCACTAAGGAAGGGTTTTTGGATATTCAGTTTCTAAAGGGGGTGTTAAGGGGGTACACTTGCATTTCATTGAATAACAATATCTCCAGATTGCTTTCATTGGGGGATTTGATACTCGGCATATAAACTCATCATTAAAAATAAGAAGATACGTGTCTGAGGGTTTTTCGATGTGGTGTATATTTTGAGGTGAAAGGGGTGAAAAGTGGGGGTTGAAGGTTTCCTAACCGAGCGTGTATCTCTTAAACGACATAGGCGAGGAGTTTGGACCTCAGCGGAAAAAAATCAGCATAAAAATTAACAAAATAGGTGTTTGACCGTTTTTTCATAAATCCAATATAAGGGGCCCATTGGGAGGGGTGAAAATATGGGGAGGGGGAGGAAACGTAATATGTCTGAGTGTAAAGTTATACATGGCCTATGTTGTAGACAATAACACATTACATCTTTTTTGTCTCTTGCTATTTCATCATACGACGAATACTTAGGGAGTTATTAATGATTTTGTACTTTTTGGCCGGAATTTTCTAAGTCCCAGGAATGACATAAAAATTGATTCGAATGAAATTTCGAAAAATAGTTTTTTTAATACTTTTATTATATTTTTCACGTCTTTTAGGGTCCGGAACCAACATGATATTTTGATGTTTTATTTCGTCCCATGCATTTTTGGTTTCAGGTGATTGAATTATTTTCCACTAGGACCGTTGCTTATCTCTTATATAAAAACAAGATGTTCAGTAAAGAACATATAGCCTACTTTCTCCTAAATGCATGGGTATTGTTATAACTCTTTGTCCTTTTCAAAGAGTATGATTGAATGTTGGTTGTAGTAGCTTGTTGAAATACAACGTGCTATAGGGATATTAAACATGAATATGAGGTGCCCTTTGCTAGTGCTACCTCTGTACCAAATTTCGTTCAATTCGGTTTCACCGTGTTTGAATTGATAGGGGGAATCGATTTGCACACATACTTGGCCACCATCTGCAAACTATTGGGCTGATGTTCTTGCAGTTAGGTCAGAATATGTTTCCCACATAAAGATATGGTGTTGCAAAATTTGGTAGAGACTAGATTATTAGGTTGGTCGTAATTACATTTTAGCTTTTAACATTTGGGTGGCCGCGATTACGTTTCCGTCAAGATAGCGGTGATATTAAACATGAAACTGAGGTGCCCTTTGCTAGTGCTACCTCTGAACCAAATTTCGTTCATTCGGTTCCACCGTGTTCGAATTAATAGGGGGAATCAATTTTGACATAAAGATGGCCGCCATCCGCAAACTATTAGGCTAATGATCTATTAGATTGGTCAGAGGATGTTCCCTCCATAAAGGTATGTTGTTGCAAAGTTTGGTAGAGATCGGATGGTTATGTTAGTCGTAATTTGATTTAAGCTTTAAACATTTGTGTGGCCGCCATTACGTTTCTGTCAATATGGCGGCGATATTAATCATGACACTGAGATGCCCTTTGCTAGTGCTATCTCTGTACCAAATTTCGTTCCATTCGGTTTCACCGTGTTTGAATTAATAGGGGGAATCGATTCTGACACAAAGATGGCCGCCATCCGCAAACTATTAGGCGAATGACCTATTAGATTGGTCAAAGGATGCTCCCTCCATAAATGTATGTAGTTGCAAAATTTGGTAGAGATCGGATGATTAGGTTAATCGTAATTTGATTTAAGCTTTGAACATTCGTGTGGCCGCCATTACGTTTCAGTCAAGATGGCGGCGATATAAAACATGACACTGAGGTGCTCTTTGCTAGTGCTACCTCTGTACCTAATTTCGTTCCATTCGGTTCCACCGTGTTCGAATTAATAGGGGGAATCAATTTTGACATAAACATGGCCGCCTTCCACAAACTATTAAGCTAATAACCTACTAGATTGGTCAAAGGATGCTCCCTACATAAAGGAATGTTGTTGCAAAGTTTGGTAGAGATCGGATGGTTATGTTAGTCGTAATTTAACCTAAGCTTTGAACATTTGTGTGGCCGCCATTACGTTTCTGTCAATATGGCGGCGATATAAAACATGACACTGAGATGCCCTTTGCTAGTGCTACCTCTGCACCAAATTTCGTTCCATTCGGTTTCACCGTGTTTGAATTAATAGGGGGAATTGATTTTCACACAAAGATGGCCGCCATCCGCAAACTGTCAGGCTAATAACCTATTAGATTGGTCAAAGGATGATTCCTCTATAAAGGTATGTTGTTGCAAAATTTGGTAGAGATCGGATGATAAGGTTAATCGTAATTTGATTTAAGCTATGAACATTTGTGTGGCCGCCATTACGTTTCCGTCAAGATGGCGGCGATATAAAACATGACACTGAGGTGCCTTTTGTTAGTACTACCTCTGTACCAAATTTCGTTCCATTCGGTTGCACCGTGTTCGAATTAATATGGGGAATCGATTTTCACACAAAGATGGCCGCCATCCGCAAACTATTACGCTGATGACCTATTAGTTTGGTCAAAGGATGCTCCCCCCATAAAGGTATGTTGTTGCAAAATTTGGTAGAGTTCGGATGATTAGGTTAGTCGTAATTTGATTTAAGCTTTGAACATTTGTGTGGCCGCCATTACGTTTCCGTCAAGATGG
This sequence comes from Meconema thalassinum, assembly GCA_946902985.2. Lineage (NCBI taxonomy): Eukaryota > Metazoa > Arthropoda > Insecta > Orthoptera > Tettigoniidae > Meconema > Meconema thalassinum. Next base: position 61,683,105 of record OX336392.1, read on the forward strand.
CGGCGATATAAAACATGACACTGAGGTGCCTTTTGTTAGTACTACCTCTGTACCAATTTTCGTTCCATTCGGTTGCACCGTGTTCGAATTAATAGGGGGAATCGATTTTCACGCAAAGATGGCCGTCATCCGCAAACTATTACGCTGATGGCCTATTGGTTTGGTCAAAGGATGCTCCCTCCATAGAGGTATGTTGTTGCAAAATTTGGTAGAGATCGGATGATTAGGTTAGTCGTAATTTGATGTAAGCTTTGAACATTTGTGTGGCCGCCATTACGTTTCCGTCAAGATGGCGGCGATATAAAACATGACACTGAGGTGCCCTTTGCTAGTGCTACCTTTGTACCAAATTTCGTTCAATTCGCATTCACCGTGTTCGAATTGATAGGGGGGGACAGACATTCAGAGTACACACACTCACACACACACACACACACACACACACACAGACACACACACACACAGACTCACACACACACATACACACACACAGACAGACACACTTTTTTCGCCCTGTGTTGATCTCATAAGTCTACTTTCATTTTTTGCAAAAATCGAAAGTAGGCTAACAAGTGTCCTGACTGACTGACTGACTGACTGACTGACTGACTCATCATCGGCCAGCCAAAACTATTAAAGTTAGAAACATGAAATTTTGGGAATATGTTCGTTGTAAGTCGAAAACGCCCACTAAGGAAGGGTTTTTGGATATTCAGTTTCTAAAGGGGGTGTTAAGGGGGTACACTTGCATTTCATTGAATAACAATATCTCCAGATTGCTTTCATTGGGGGATTTGATACTCGGCATATAAACTCATCATTAAAAATAAGAAGATATGTGTCTGAGGGTTTTTCGATGTGGTGTATATTTTGAGGTGAAAGGGGTGAAAAGTGGGGGTTGAAGGTTTCCTAACCGAGCGTGTATCTCTTAACGACATAGGCGAGGAGTTTGGACCTCAGCGGAAAAAAATCAGCATAAAGAATAACAAAATAGGTGTTTGACCGTTTTTTCATAAATCCAATATAAGGGGCCCATGGGGAGGGGTGAAAATATGGGGAGGGGGAGGAAACGTAATATGTCTGAGTGTAAAGTTATACATGGCCTATGTTGTAGACAATAACACATTACATCTTTTTTGTCTCTTGCTCTTTCATCATACGACGAATACTTAGGGAGTTATTAATGATTTTGTACTTTTTGGCCGGAATTTTCTAAGTCCCAGGAATGACATAAAAATTGATTCGAATGAAATTTCGAAAAACAGTTTTTTTAATACTTTTATTATATTTTTCACGTCTTTTAGGGTCCGGAACCAACATGATATTTTGATGTTTTTTTTTCGTCACATGCATTTTTGGTTTCAGGTGATAGAATTATTTTCCACTAGGACCGATGCTTATCTCTTATATAAAACTAAGTGTCCTGACTGACTGACTGACTCATCATCGCCCAGCCAAAACTATTAAAGCTAGAAACATGAAATTTTGGGAATATGTTCGTTGTAAGTCGAAAACGCCCACTAAGGAAGGGTTTTTGGATATTCAGTTTCTAAAGGGTGTTAAGGGGGTACACCTGCATTTCATTGAATAACAATATCTCCAGATTGCTTTCATTGGGGGTTTTGATACTCGGCATATAAACTCATCATTAAAAATAAGAAATACGTGTCTGAGGGTTTTTCGATGTGGTGTATATTTTGAGGTGAAAGGGGTGAAAGGGGTGAAAAGTGGGGGTTGAAGGTTTCCTAACCGAGCGTGTATCTCTTAAACGACATATGCGAGGAGTTTGGACCTCAACGGAAAAAAATCAGCATAAAAAATAACAAAATAGGTGTTTGACCGTTTTTTCATAAATCCAATATAAGGGGCCCATGGGGAGGGGTGAAAATATGGGAAGGGGGGAGGAAACGTAATATGTCTGAGTGTAAAATTATACATGGCCTATGTTGTAGACAATAACACATTACATCTTTTTTGTCTCTTGCTCTTTCATCATACGACGAATACTTAGGGAGTTATTAATGATTTTGTACTTTTTGGCCGGAATTTTCTAAGTCCCAGGAATGACATAAAAATTGATTCGAATGAAATTTCGAAAAATAGTTTTTTAATACTTTTATTATATTTTTCACGTCTTTTAGGGTCCGGAACCAACATGATATTTTGATGTTTTTTTTTTCGTCCCATGCATTTTTGGTTTCAGGTGATTGAATTATTTTCCACTAGGACCGTTGCTTATCTCTTATATAAAAACAAGTGTCCTGACTGACTGACTGACTGACTGACTCATCATCGCCCAGCCATAACTATTAACGTTAGAAACATGAAATTTTGGGGATATGTTCGTGGTAAGTCGAAAACGCGCACTAAGAAAGGATTTTTGGATATTCAGGTTCTAAAGGTGTCTTAAGGGGGTACACATGCATTTCATTGAATAGCAATATCTCCGGCTTGGTTTCATTGAGGGACGTGATACTCGGCATATAAACGTATCATTAAAAATAAGAAGACACGTGTCTGAGGGTTTTTCGATGTGGTGTATATTATGAGGTGAAAGGGGTGAAAAGTGGGGGTTGAAGGGTTCCTAACGGAGCGTGTATCTCTTAAACGACATAGGCGAGGAGTTTGAAACTCAGCGGAAAAAAATCAGCTTAAAAAATAAGTAAATAGGTGTTTGACCGTTTTTTCATAAATCGTATTTAAGGGGCCCATGGGGAGGGGTGAAATTCTGAAAAACGAAAATTGAAAGATACAAAGTCCTGACTCACTCATCATCGCCCAGCCTAAATTATTGAAGTTAGAAACAAGACATTTTGGGGATATGATCATTATATGTCCAAACCGTCCACTAAGGGAGGTTTTTCGGATATTCAGGTTCTAAAGGGGTGTTAAGGGGGTAAAACCTGCATTTCATTGAATAACAATAACTCTGGATTGGTTTCATTTGTGGATGTGATACTCGGCATATAAACTGATCATTAAAAATAAGAAGACACGTGTCTGAGGGTTTTTCGATGTGGTGTATATTATGAGGTGAAAGGGGTGAAAAGTGGGGGTTGAAGGATTCCTAACGGAGCGTGTATCTCCTAAACGATATAGGCGAGGAGTTTGAACTCAGCGGAAAAACATCAGCCTAAAAGATAAGTAAATAGGTGTTGACCGTTATTATTTTCATAAATCCAATTTGAGGGGCCCATGGGAAGGGGTGAAATTCTGGGGGGGGGGGACAGGAAAGAAAGTGTCCTAACTGATTGACTGACTCACTACTCTTCAATCTCAGGGAGTGAAAGCTGCTTAAAAATAAGTAAATAAGTGTTCGACAGTTTCTTTTTCATAAATCAAATTTAAGGGGTTCATGGGGAGGGGTGAAATTCTGGAGAAAAAGAAATGAAAGAAAATGTCCTGACTCACTCACTCACTCACTCACTCACTCACTCATCATCGCCCAGCCAAAATTAATGAAGTTAGAAACATGACATTTTGGGGATATGTTCGTTGCGTGTCAAAACCGTACACTAAGGGAGGATTTTCGTATATTCAGGTTCTAGAGGGGTCTTAAGGGGGTTGAACCTGCATTTTATTAATTAACAATATATCACTAGTGGTTTCATATGTGGATGTGATACTCGGCACATAAACTAATCATTAAAAATAAGCACACATGTGTCTAAGGGTTTTTCCTATGTGGTGTAAATTATAAGGTGAAAGGGGTGAAAAGTGGGGGTTGAAGGTTTCCTAACGGAGCGTGTATCTCTTAAAAGACATAGGTGAGAAGTTTGAAACTCAGCGGAAAAAATCAGCTTAAAAATTAAGTAAATCGGTGTTCGAAAGTTTTTTCATAAATTCAACTGAAGGGGCCGATGGTGTGGGGTGAAATTCTGGGGGGAAAAGGAGAGAAAGTGTCCTAACTGACTGACTAACTCACTCACTCATCAAACTCAGGGGAAAAAGACAGCTTAAAAAATAAATTAATAGGTGTTCGAGCGTTTCTTCATAAATTCAATTTAAGGGGCCAATGGGGAGGGGTAAAATTCTGATAAAAATAATTGAAAGAAAATGACCTGATTGACCCACTCACTCATCATCGCCCAGCCAAAATTATAGAAGTTAGAAACATGAAATTTTGGGGATATGTTCATTGTATGTCGAAAACGTCCACTAAGGAAAGATTTTTGGATATTCAGGTTCTAAATGGGTGTTAAGGGGGTAAACCTGCATTTCATTGAATAACAATATCTCACGAGTGGTTTCATTTGGGGATGTGATACTTGGCATATAAACCAATCATTAAAAATAAGCTGACACATGTCTAATGATTTTTCGATGTAGTGTATATTAAGAGTAAAGGGGTGAAAAGTGGGGGTTGAAGGATTCCTAACGGAGCGTGCATCTCCTAAACGACATAGGCGATGAGTTTGAAACTCAGAGGAAAACAATCAGCCTAATAATAATAAATAAGTAAATAAATAAATAAATACATACATAAATAAATAATTTAATGAATAGGTGTTCGACCGTATTTTCATAAAACCAATTTAAGGGGCTCATGGGGAGTGGTGAAATTCTGGAAGAAAAACGTCCACTAAGGAAGGAATTTTGGATATTCACTCTCATCGACCAACCAAAACTATTAAAGTTAGAAGAATGATATTTTGGGATTATGTTTGTTGTGCGTCGAAAAGTCTACTAAGGAGGGATATTTGGATATTCAAGTTCTAAAGGGGTGTGAACGGGGTTAAACCTGGATTTCATTGAAGAACAATATGACACGACTATGACGCGGGCGAAGCCGTGGGTACCTGCTAGTCTATTATATAAAACTAAGTGTCCTGACTGACTGACTGACTGACTGACTGACTGACTCATCATCGCCCAGCCAAAACTATTAAAGTTAGAAACATGAAATTTTGGGGATATGTTCGCTGTATTTCGAAAGGGCGCACTAAGAAAGGATTTTTGGATATTCCGGTTCTAAAGGGGTGTTAAGGGGGTAGACCTGCATTTAATTGAATAATAATATCCCCCGATTGGTTTCCTTGGGGGATGCGATAATCGTTATATACTCTCATCATTAAGAATAAGATGACACCATGTCTGAGGAATTTTTGATGTAATGTATATTATGAGGTGTAATGTGTGAAAAGTGGGGGGTTGAAGGATTCCTAACGGATCAAGTATCTCTTAAAAGACAGAGGCATAAAGTACAAAACTTAGGGGGAAAATAAACTTGATAAATAAGCAAATACAGTAGGTGGTCGACCATAATTCATAAATCCAATTTTAGGGGCCCATGGGGAGGGGGGAAATTCTGGGGAAAGAAGTCCACTAAGGAAGGATTTTTGGATATACACTCATCATCCTCCAGCCAAACCTATTGCAGTTAGAAACATGAAATTTTGGGGATATGTTCGTTGTATGTCGAAAACATCCACTAGGGATGGATTTTTGGACAATCATGTTCATTGATTAACAATTTCTTACGAGTTGTTTCATTTGGGGATGTGATATTCGGCATGTAAATTAATCAATAAAAATAAGCAGACATATGTCTAAGGGTATATCTATATGGTGTATATTATGAGGTGAAAGGGGTGAAAATTGGGGGTTGAAGAATTCTTATCGGAGCGTGTATCTCTTAAACGACATTAGCGAGATGTTTGAAATTCAGCGGGAAAAAATCAGTTTAAAAAGGTAAGTAAATAGGTGTTCGACCGTTTATTTCATAAATCCCATTTAAGGGGTTCATGGGGAGGGGTGAAATTCTCAAAAATAAATGAAAGAAAATGTCCTGACTCACTCATATTCGCCCAGCCAAAATTATTGAAGATAGAAACATGAAATTTTGGGGATATGTTCGTTGTATGTCGAAAACGTCCACTAAGGAAAGATTGTTGGATATTCAAGTTTTAAAGGGGTGTTAAGGGGGTAAACTTGCATTTCATTGAATAACAATATCTCACGAGTGGTTTCATTTGGGGATGTGATACTTGGCATATAAACTAATCATTAAAAATAAGCTGACACATGTCTAATGGTTTTTCGATGTGGTGTATATTATGAGTGAAAGGGGTGAATAATGGGGGTTGAAGGATTCCTAACGGAGCGTGTATCTCTTAAACGACATAGGCCAGAAGTTTGAAACTCAGCGGGAAAGAAATCAGCTTAAAAAATACGGTAAGTTTAAAAAGGTAAGTAAATAGGTGTTCGACTGTTTTATCATAAATCCAATTTAAGGGGCCCATGGGGAGGGGTGAAAATCTGGAAGAAAAACGTCCAATAAGGAAGGATTTTTGGATACTCACTCTCATCGACCAACCAAAACTATTGAACTTAGAAGAATGATATTTTGGGGATATGTTTGTTGTGTGTCGAAAACGTCTACTAAGGAGGGATTTTTGGATATTCAGGTTCTAAAGGTGTACTAACGGGGTTAAACCTACAATTCATTGAATAACAATATGACATGACTATGACGCGAGCGAAGCCGCGGGTACCTGCTATCTCTTATATAAAAACAAGTGTCCTGACTGACTGACTGACTGACTGACTGACTCATCATCGCCCAGCCAAAACTATTAAAGTTAGAAACATGAAATTTTGGGGATATGTTCGTGGTAAGTCGAAAATGCGCACTAAGAAAGGATTTTTGGATATTCAGGTTCTAAAGGTGTCTTAAGGGGGTACACATGCATTTCATTGAATAGCAATATCTCCGGCTTGGTTTCATTGAGGGACGTGATACTCGGCATATAAACGTATCATTAAAAACAAGATGTTCGGGAAAGAACATATAGCCTACTTTCTCCGAAATGTATGGGTATAGTTATAACTCTCTGTCCTTATCATCTCCTAATTTCTTCCTATTTGAAGTGCAAATTGGCACACAGGATTTGAACAGTGGCGTTCAAACCATAGTTTATAATTTACCCCAGCATTTTGCAATTTCATCAGCAAACACTCCAAACACCGACTACTTACAATAATTGAAACTTCGTTGCTCTAATAAGGCCCATCTACAATGCGCAGTCGGCAGTCCGTAGTTGGTAGTCCTCGGTCGGCAGTCGCGATCGACTCCGTGTATACTATAGGCACCATACACAACATGAAGTTGCAGTTGGTAGCTGGCAGTTGGCAGTCGAGAATTTTATCCTTGACTGCCAACTACCCGACTGCAGCAATGTAATAGCCAATCAGAGCAGATCAGAAACTGACGTCACGTTGTTGTTCTGTGTCGTGTACGAATGATATAGAACTAAGTGAAGTAACTTCGCAACCCGTTAATTTATAGGCTAATCTTAAATACACGGTATAACAAAATAATCCATCTCCAAATCATCCATATTGCAAGTTTTGAGATTATCAACAACGCCTCTGTGCACAAGGAATAAACGAATGTTACTGTATTATTACTCCTAGCAGTCGTTAAGACTGGGTTCACTAACTGGCCGGTATAGAGCGCTGCTCGAATCTATAGTTTCTGCATAGTACAACTGAAGGCTGGAAGATGTCACTCCAGTGGAGAATGTCGTTTTTTTAAGATATAATTTCCATTGCAAAAAGCACCATATAAAGCTTTATTTTATAACGTCTCAGTACTCAAGAAACAATAAATATAAAAACTAGTCGTGATATCTAGTTGTGAAATATCGAACAATATAATCCTAACAGAGCGAGTGCATTCTAGCGGCCAGAAGAAGAAACTTTTCAATAAAATCTGTTACCTTTTTGTCAGCTAGATGTCTCGATTAAATCTGCTGGCGAATTATGTTTTAATTAAGTATATGTTTTGCACCGTAATATGCACAATATAACGCTTAATTTTAAAACGTCTGAGTCATTACAAAACAACAAATATGTAAAATGTCAAGCAAAAAACGGATCTCTGATGGGGTTTGAACCATAGGCATATGAATGACAGACTAACGCTCTACCACTGAGCTAATTGTGTCAACGAATATCGTCCTATATAAAATGACTTACATAGAACTTGTTAGCAAATAATGATTTATACTAAACGATTTCATCACTGAAGTATATTATTTATATATAAAGCATTTCATACAAAGTTTATTTATTTTGTTTCAGTACGCTATATTGCATCCAATACTCAAATTAGTGAAATATAAGTCAGGCACAAGATATCCGCTGCCATCTTGTCTTATTAATGAATCAGCTGAGCTTTTTAAAATCACGTCTGCACTATAGTATTACAAAATAAACTTTTAATTTCGTACGTGCCTCTTCCTTTAGAACAGTTAAAACGATTCTCGGCTCGATAATCGGAACTGGTGGGTCCCATGATATGGATTATAAAGTTTGCATAATTCGCACGGCCGCCATCCTGAAATGGTATGGCGGACGACCTTGTAGTTTGGTCACAAGACGCATCCTATACGAAGGTATGTTGTTACCAAATTTGGTAGAGATTGGATGATTTGGTTAGTCGTTATTTGATTTTACGTTTTGAACGTTTGAGTGGCCGCCATTCAGTTTTAGTAAAGATGGCGGCGATATAAAACATGACACTGAGGTGTCCTTTGCTAGTGCTACCATTGTACCAAATTTCGTTCAATTCGCATTCACCGTGTTCGAATTGATAGGGGGGGACAGACATTCAGAGTACACACACTCACACACACACACAGACTCACACACACACATACACACACACAGACTCACACACACACATACACACACACAGACAGACACACTTTTTTCGCCCTGTGTTGATCTCATAAGTCTACTTTCATTTTTTGCAAAAATCGAAAGTAGGCTAATAAGAAGACACGTGTCTGAGGGTTTTTCGATGTGGTGTATATTATGAGGTGAAAGGGGTGAAAAGTGGGGGTTGAAGGGTTCCTAACGGAGCGTGTATCTCTTAAACGACATAGGCGAGGAGTTTGAAACTCAGCGGAAAAAAATCAGCTTAAAAAATAAGTAAATAGGTGTTTGACCGTTTTTTCATAAATCGAATTTAAGGGGCCCATGGGGAGGGGTAAAATTCTGAAAAAAGAAAATTGAAAGATACAAAGTCCTGACACACTCATCATCGCCCAGCCTAAATTATTGAAGTTAGAAACAAGACATTTTGGGGATATGATCATTATATGTCCAAACCGTCCACTAAGGGAGGTTTTTCGGATATTCAGGTTCTAAAGGGGTGTTAAGGGGGTAAAACCTGCATTTCATTGAATAACAATAACTCCGGATTGGTTTTATTTGTGGATGTGATACTCGGCATATAAACTGATCATTAAAAATAAGAAGACACGTGTCTGAGGGTTTTTCGATGTGGTGTATATTATGAGGTGAAAGGGATGAAAAGTGGGGGTTGAAGAATTCCTAACGGTGCGTGTATCTCCTAAACGACATAGGCGAGGAGTTTGAACTCAGCGGAAAAACATCAGCCTAAAAGATAAGTAAATAGGTGTTGACCGTTATTTTTTTCATAAATCCAATTTAAGGGGCCCATGGGAAGGGGTGAAATTCGTGGGGGGGGGGGACAGGAAAGAAAGTGTCCTAACTGATTGACTGACTCACTCACTCTTCAATCTCAGGAAGTGAACACTACTTAAAAATAAGTAAATAAGTGTTCGACAGTTTCTTTTTCATAAATCAAATTTAAGGGGTTCATGGGGAGGGGTGAAATTCTGGAGAAAAAATGAAAGAAAATGTCCTGACTCACTCACTCACTCACTCACTCATCATCGCCCAGCCAAAATTAATGAAGTTAGAAACATGACATTTTGGGGATATGTTCGTTGTATGTCAAAACCGTACACTAAGGGAGGATTTTCGGATATTCTGGTTCTAGAGGCGTCTTAAGGGGTTTGAACCTGCATGGGAAGGGGTGAAATTCTGGGGGGGGGGGACAGGAATGAAAGTGTCCTAACTGATTGACTGACTCACTCACTCTTCAATCTCAGGGAGTGAAAGCTGCTTAAAAATAAGTAAATAAGTGTTCGTCAGTTTCTTTTTCATTAATCAAATTTAAGGGGTTCATGGGGAGGGGTGAAATTCTGGAGAAAATGAAATGAAAGAAAATGTCCTGACTCACTCACTCACTCATCATCGCCCAGCCAAAATTAATGAAGTTAGAAACATGACATTTTTAGGATATGTTCGTTGTATGTCAAAACCGTACACTAAGGGAGGCTTTTCGGATATTCAGGTTCTAGAGGGGTCTTAAGGGGGTTGAACCTGCATTTTATTGAATTACAATATATCACGAGTGGTTTCATTTGTGGATGTGATACTCGGCACATAAACTAATCATTAAAAATAAGCAGACATGTGTCTAAGGGTTTTACGATGTGGTGTATATTATAAGGTGAAAGGGGTGAAAAGTGGGGGTTGAAAGTTTCCTAACGGAGCGTGTATCTCTTAAAAGACATAGGTGAGAAGTTTGAAACTCAGCGGAAAAAATCAGCTTAAAAATTAAGTAAATCGGTGTTCGAACGTTTTTTCATAAATTCAACTTAAGGGGCCGATGGTGTGGGGTGAAATTCTGCGAAAAAAGGAGAGAAAGTGTCCTAACTGACTGACTAACTCACTCACTCATCAAACTCAGGGGAAAAAGACAGCTTAAAAAATAAGTTAATAGGTGTTCGAGCGTTTCTTCATAAATTCAATTTAAGGGGCCCATGGGGAGGGGTAAAATTCTGGTAAAAATAATTGAAAGAAAATGACCTGATTGACTCACTCACTCATCATCGCCCAGCCAAAATTATAGAAGTTAGAAACATGAAATTTTGGGGATATGTTCATTGTATGTCGAAAACGTCCACTAAGGAAAGATTTTTGGATATTCAGCTTCTAAATGGGTGTTAAGGGGGTAAACCTGCATTTAATTGAATAACAATATCACACGAGTGGTTTCATTTGGGGATGTGATACTTGGCATATAAACCAATCAAAAAAATAAGCTGACACATGTCTAATGATATTTCGATGTAATGTATATTAAGAGTAAAGGGGTGAAAAGTGGGGGTTGAAGGATTCCTAACGGAGCATGCATCTCCTAAACGACATAGGCGAGGAGTTTGAAACTCAGAGGAAAACAATCAGCTTAATAATAAATAAATAAATAAATAAATACATAAATAAATAATTTAATAAATAGGTGTTCGACCGTATTTTCATAAATCCAATTTAAGTGGCTCATGGGGAGGGGTGAAATTCTGGAAGAAAAACGTCCACTAAGGAAGGAATTTTGGATATTCACTCTCATCGACCAACCAAAACTATTAAAGTTAGAAGAATGATATTTTGGGATTATATTTGTTGTGCGTCGAAAACGTCTACTAAGGAGGGATTTTTGGATATTCAAGTTCTAAAGGGGTGTGAACGGGGTTAAACCTGCATTTCATTGAAGAACAATATGACACGACTATGACGCGTGCGAAGCCGCGGGTACCTGCTAGTCTATTACACACATCAAAAAAAGTTTTGCATCACCTCGGTTCCAAGAGTTCCGGAACCTTTAAATACAAAGGGAATAGAGATCAACACAAACAACATTTCAGCTCGTTTTATTGCTCATGAGACCCACACATTGCATGTTGTACCATCATACAGCTAGACTTTCAGGATTTGTGGTCCAGATTGCAGTACACACCACTACCTCTAATACCCAGTAGCACGTCCTCTTGCATTGATGCATGCCTGTATTCGTCGTGGCATACTATCCACAAGTTCATCAAGACACTGTTGGTCCAAATTGTCCCACTCCTCAACGACAATTCGGCGTAAATCTCTCAGAGTGGTTGGTGGGTCAAGACGTCCATAAACAGCCCTTTTCAACATATCCCAGGCATGTTCGATAGGGTTCATGTCTGGCGAACATGCTGGCCACTGTAGTCGAGCGATGTCGTTATCTTGAAGGAACGCATTCACAAGATGTGCACGATGAGGTCGAGAATTGTCGTCCATGAAGACAAATGCCTCTCCAATATTCTGCCGATATGGGTGCACTATGGGTCGGAGGATGTCATTCAGGTATCGTAAAGCCGTTTCGGAGCCTTCCATGACCACCAGTGGCGTACGTCGGCCCCACATAATGCCACCCCAAAACATCAGGGAACCACCACCTTGCTGCACTCTCTGGACAGTGTGTCTAAGACGTTCAGCCTGACCAGGGTGCCTCCAAACACGTCTCCGACGATTGTCTGGTTGAAGGCATATGCGACACTCATCGGTGAAGAGAACGTGATGCCAATTCTGTGGGGTCCATTCAGCATGTTGTTGGGCCCATCTGTACCGCGCTGCAAGGTGTCGGGGTTGCAATGCTGGACCTCGCCATGGACGTCGGGAGTGAAGTTGCGCATCATGCAGCCTATTGCGCACAGTTTGAGTTGAAACACGACGTCCTGTGGCTGAACGAAACGCATTATTCAACATGGTGGCATTGCTGTCAGGGTTCCTCCGAGCGGCAATCCGTAAGTAGCGGTCATCCACTACAGTAGTAGCCCTTGGGCGGCCTGAGCGAGGCCAGTCATCGACAGTTCCTGTATCTCTGTACCTCCTCCATGTCCGAACAACATCGCTTTGGTTCACTCTGAGACGCCTGGAAACTTCCCTTGTTGAGAGCCCTTCTTGACACAAAGTAACAATGCGGACGCGATCGAACTGCGGTATTGACCTTCTAGGCATGGTAGAACTACAGACAACATGAGCAGCGTACCTTCGTCCTGGTGGAATGACTGGAACTGATCGGCTGTCGTACCCCCTCCGTCTAATAGGCCCTGCTCATGCATGGTTGTTTACATCTTTGAGCAGTTTTAGTGACATCTATGAACAGTCAAAGGGACTGTATCTTTGATACAATATACACAGTCAACGTCTATATGCCGGAGATCTGGGAACCGAGGTGATGCAAAACTTTTTTTGATGTGTGTATATAAAACAAAGTGTCCTGACTGACTGACTGACTGACTGACTGACTCATCATCGCCCAGCCAAAACTATTAAAGTTAGAAACATGAAATTTTGGGGATATGTTCGCTGTATTTCGAAGGGGCGCACTAAGAAAGGATTTTTGGATATTCAGGTTCTAAAGGGGTGTTAAGGGGGTAGACCTGCATTTCATTGATTAACAATATCTCCCGATTGGTTTCATTGGGGAATGTGATACTCGGCATATAAACTCATCATTAAAAATAAGATGACACATGTCTGAGGGTTTTTCGATGTGGTGTATAATATGGGGTGAAAGGGGTGAAAAGTGTGGGTTGAAGGATTCATAACGGACCGTGTATCTCTTAAACGACATAGGCGAGGTGTTTGAAACTCAGCGGAAAAAAATCAGCTTGAAAAATAAGTAAATAGGTGTTCAGCCGTTTTTTTATAATTTTAATTTAAGGGGCCCATGGAGAGGGGTGAAATTATGTGAAAAAAAAAACAGGAAAGAAAGTGTCCTAACTAATTGACTCACTCACTCATCAAACTCAGGGAAAAAATATAGCTTAAAAATAAGTTAATAGGTGGTCGACAGTTTTTTTTCATAAACCCAATTTAAGGGATTCATGGAGAGGGGTGAAATTCTGAAAAAAGAAAATTGAAAGAAAAAGTCCTGACTCACTCACCACCACCCAGCCAAAATTATTGAAGTTAGAAACATGACATTTTGGGGATATGATCATTGTATGCCAAAACCGTCCACTAAGGGAGGATTTTCGAATATTCAGGTTCTAAAGGGGTCTTAAGGGGGTTAAACCTGCATTTCATTGAATACCAATAACTCCCGATTGGTTTCATTGGGGGATGTGATACTCGGCACATAAGGTCATCATTAAAAATAAGAAGACACGTGTCTGAGGGTTTTTCGATGTGGTGTATATTAGGAGGTGAAAGGGGTGAAAAGTGGGGGTTGAAGGATTCCTAACGGAGCGCGTATCTCTTAAACGACATAGGCGAGAAGTTTGAAACTCAGCGGGAAAAAAATCAGCTTAAAAAATACGGGAAGTAAATAGGTGTTCGACCGTTCTTTCATAAATTCAATTTAAGGGGCTAATTTGGTGGGGTGAAATTCTGGAGAAAAAAAAGGAGAGAACGTGCCCTAACTGAATGACTAACTCACTCACTCTTCAATCTCAGGGGGAAAAGACAGCTTAAAAATAAGTTAATAGGTGTTCGGGCGTTTCTTCATAAATCCAATTTAAGGGACCCATGGGGAGGGGTAAAATTCTGGTAAAAATAATTGAAAGATAATGACATAACTGACTCACTCACTCATCATCGCCCAGAAAAAAAAAGAAGTTGGAAAGATGAAATTTTGGGAACATGTTCGCTGTATGTCGAAAACGTCACATACGGAAGGATTTTTGTTTATTCGGGTTCTGAAGAGGTGTTAAGGGGGTAAACGTGCATTTCATTGAATAACGATATATCATGAGTTGTTTCTTTGGAGATGTGATATTCGGCATATAAACTAATCATTAAAAATAAGGAGACATATGTCTAAGGGTTTATCGATGTGGTGTATGAGGTGAAAGGGGTGAAAATTGGGGCTTGACGGATTCTTAACGGAGCGTGTATCTCTTAAACGACATAGGCGAGGAGTTTGAAACTCAGCGGAAAGAAATCAGCTTAAAATATAAGTAAATACCGGAAGGTGTTCGACCGTTTTTTCATAAATCCAATTTAAGGGGCCCTAGGAGAGGGGGTGAAATTCTGGGGGGGGGGGAAACAGGAAAGAAAGTGTTCTAAATGATTAACTCACTTACTCATCAAACTCAGGTCGGAAGAACAGCTTAAAAATAAGTAAATAGGTGTTCGACCGGGTTTTTTAAAATCCAATTTAAGGGGTGCATTAGAGGGGTGAAATTCTTAAAAATAAATGAAGGAAAATGTCCTGACTTACTCACTCACTCATCATCGCCCAGCCAAAATTATTGAAGTTAGAAACATACAATTTTGGGGTTATGTTCGTTGTATGTCGAAAACGTCCACTAAGGAAGGATTTTTGGATATTCCGGTTCTAAAGGGGTGTTAAGGGGGTAGACCTGCATTTAATTGAATAATAATATCCCCCGATTGGTTTCCTTGGGGGATGCGATAATCGTTATATACTCTCATCATTAAGAATAAGATGACACCATGTCTGAGGAATTTTTGATGTAATGTATATTATGAGGTGTAATGTGTGAAAAGTGGGGGGTTGAAGGATTCCTAACGGATCAAGTATCTCTTAAAAGACAGAGGCATAAAGTACAAAACTTAGGGGGAAAATAAACTTGATAAATAAGCAAATACAGTAGGTGGTCGACCATAATTCATAAATCCAATTTTAGGGGCCCATGGGGAGGGGGGAAATTCTGGGGAAAGAAGTCCACTAAGGAAGGATTTTTGGATATACCCTCATCATCCTCCAGCCAAACCTATTGCAGTTAGAAACATGAAATTTTGGGGATATGTTCGTTGTATGTCGAGAACATCCACAAGGGATGGATTTTTGGACAATCATGTTCATTAACAATTTCTTACGAGTTGTTTCATTTGGGGATGTGATATTCGGCATGTAAATTAATGAATAAAAATAAGCAGACATATGTCTAAGGGTATATCTATATGGTGTATATTATGAGGTGAAAGGGGTGAATATTGGGGGTTGAAGAATTCTTATCGGAGCGTGTATCTCTTAAACGACATTAGCGAGATGTTTGAAATTCAGCGGGAAAAAATCAGTTTAAAAAGGTAAGTAAATAGGTGTTCGACCGTTTATTTCATAAATCCCATTTAAGGGGTTCATGGGGAGGGGTGAAATTCTCAAAAATAAATGAAAGAAAATGTCCTGACTCACTCATATTCGCCCAGCCAAAATTATTGAAGATAGAAACATGAAATTTTGGGGATATGTTCGTTGTATGTCGAAAACGTCCACTAAGGAAAGATTGTTGGATATTCAAGTTTTAAAGGGGTGTTAAGGGGGTAAACTTGCATTTCATTGAATAACAATATCTCACGAGTGGTTTCATTTGGGGATGTGATACTTGGCATATAAACTAATCATTAAAAATAAGCTGACACATGTCTAATGGTTTTTCGATGTGGTGTATATTATGAGTGAAAGGGGTGAATAATGGGGGTTGAAGGATTCCTAACGGAGCGTGTATCTCTTAAACGACATAGGCCAGAAGTTTGAAACTCAGCGGGAAAGAAATCAGCTTAAACAAGATGTTCAGTAAAGAACATATAGCCTACTTTCTCCTAAATGCAAGGGTATTGTTATAACTCTTTGTCCCTTTCAAGGAGTATGATTGAATGTTGGTTGTAGTAGCTTGTTGAAATACAACGTGCTATAGGGATATTGAACATTGAATATTGAATATGGGATGCCCTTTGCTAGTGCTACCTCTGTAAAAAATTTCGTTCAATTCGGTTTCACCGTGTTTGAATTGATAGGGGGATTCGATTTGCACACATACTTGGCCACCATCTGCAAACTATTGGGCTGATGTTCTTGCAGTTTGGTCAGAATATGTTTCCCACATAAAAATATGGTGTTGCAAAATTTGGTAGAGACTAGATTATTAGGTTGGTCGTAATTGCATTTTAGCTTTTAACATTTGGGTGGCCGCGATTACGTTTCGGTCAAGATAGAGGTGATATAAAACATAACACTGAGGTGCCCTTTGTTTGGTAGAGATCGGATGGTTATGTTAGTCGTAATTTAACTTAAGCTTTGAACATGTGTGTGGCCGCCATTACGTTTCTGTCAATATGGCGGCGATATAAATCATGACACTGAGATGCCCTTTGCTAGTGCTACCTCTGTACCAAATTTCGTTCCATTCGGTTACACCGTGTTTGAATGAATAGGGGGAATTTATTTTACACAAAGATGGCCGCCATCCGCAAACTATTAGGCTAATGACCTATTCGTTTGGTCAAAGGATGCTTCCTCTATAAGGGTATGATGTTGCAAAATTTGGTAGAGATCGGATGATTAGGTTAATCGTAATTTGATTTAAGCTTTGAACATTCGTGTGGTCGCCATTACGTTTCAGTAAAGATGGCGGCGATATAAAACATGACACTGAGGTGCCCTTTGCTAGTGCTACCTCTGTACCAAATTCCGTTCCATTCGGCTCCACCGTGTTCGAATTAATAGGGGGAATCAATTTTGACATAAAGATGGCCGCCATCCGCAAACTATCAGGTGAATGACCTATTAGATTGGTCAAAGGATGCTCCTTCCATAAAGGTGTGTAGTTGCAAAATTTGGTAGAGATCGGATGATTAGGTTAATCGTAATTTGATTTAAGCTTTGAACATTCGTGTGGCCGCCATTACGTTTCAGTCAAGATGGTGGCGATATAAAACACGACACTGAGGTGCCCTTTGCTAGTGCTACCTCTGTACCAAATTTCGTGCCATTCGGTTCCACCGTGTTCGAATTAATAGGGGGATTCAATTTTGACATAAAGATGGCCGCCATCCGCAAACTATTAGGCTAATAACCTATTAGATTGGTCAAAGGATGCTCCCTCCATAAAGGTATGTTGTTGCAAAGTTTGGTAGAGATCGGATGATTAGATTAGTCGTAATTTAACTTAAGCTTTGAACATGTGTGTGGCCGCCATTACGTTTCTGTCAATACGGCGGCGATATAAATCATGGCACTGAGATGCCCTTTGATAGTGCTACCTCTGTACCAAATTTCGTTCCATTCGGTTACACCGTGTTTGAATGAATAGGGGGAATTGATTTTACACAAAGATGGCCGCCATCCGCAAACTATTAGGCTAATGACCTATTCGTTTGGTCAAAGGATGCTTCCTCTATAAGGGTATGATGTTGCAAAATTTGGTGGAGATCGGATGATTAGGTTAATCGTAATTTGATTTAAGCTTTGAACATTTGTGTGGCCGCCATTGCGTTTCCGTCAAGATGGCGGCGATATAAAACATGACACTGAGGTGCCTTTTGTTTGTACTACCTCTGCACCAAATTTCGTTCCATTCGGTTGCACCGTGTTCGAATTAACAGGGGGAATCGATTTTCACACCAAGATGGCCGCCATCCGCAAACTATTACGCTGATGACCTATTGGTTTGGTCAAAGGATGCTCCCCCCATAAAGGTATGTTGTTGCAAAATTTGGTAGAGATCGGATGATTAGGTTAGACGTAATTTGATTTAAGCTTTGTACATTTGTGTGGCCGCCATTACGTTTCCGTCAAGATGGCGGCGATATAAAACATGACACTGAGGTGTCCTTTGCTAGTGCTACGTTTGTACCAAATTTCGTTCAATTCGCATTCACCGTGTTCGAATTGATAGGGGGGGACAGACATTCAGAGTACACACACTCACACACACACAGACACACACACACACACACACACACACACACACACACACACACACACACACACACACAGACTCACACACACACATACACACACACACACAGACTCACACACACACATAAACACACACAGACAGACACACTTTTTTCGCCCTGTGTTGATCTCATAAGTCTACTTTCATTTTTTGCAAAAATCGAAAGTAGGCTAAAAATACGGTAAGTTTAAAAAGGTAAGTAAATAGGTGTTCGACTGTTTTATCATAAATCCAATTTAAGGGGCCCATGGGGAGGGGTGAAAATCTGGAAGAAAAACGTCCAATAAGGAAGGATTTTTGGATACTCACACTCATCGACCAACCAAAACTATTGAACTTAGAAGAATGATATTTTGGGGATATGTTTGTTGTGTGTCGAAAACGTCTACTAAGGAGGGATTTTTGGATATTCAGGTTCTAAAGGTGTACTAACGGGGTTAAACCTACAATTCATTGAATAACAATATGAAACGACTATGACGCGAGCGAAGCCGCGGGTACCTGCTAGTCTATTATATAAAACTAAGTGTCCTGACTGACTGACTGACTGACTGACTGACTCATCATCGCCCAGCAGAAACTATTAAAGTTAGAAACATGAAATTTTGGGGATATGTTCGCTGTATTTCGAAAGGGCGCACTAAGAAAGGATTTTTGGATATTCAGGTTCTAAAGGGGTGTTAAGGGGGTAGACCTGCATTTCATTGAATAACAACATCTCCCGATTGGTTTCATTGGGGAATGTGATACTCGGCATATAAACTCATCATTAAAAATAAGATGACACATGTCTGAGGGTTTTTCGATGTGGTGTGTATTATGGGGTGAAAGGGGTGAAAAGTGGGGGTTGAAGGATTCATAACGGACCGTGTATCTTTTAAACGACATAGGCGAGGTGTTTGAAAGTCAGCGGAAAAAAATCAGCTTGAAAAATAAGTAAATAGGTGTTCAGCCGTTTTTTTATAATTTTAATTTAAGGGGCCCATGGAGAGGGGTGAAATTATGTGAAAAAAAAACAGGAAAGAAAGTGTCCTAACTGATTGACTCACTCACTCATCAAACTCAGGGAAAAAATATAGCTTAAAAATAAGTTAATAGGTGGTCGACAGTTTTTTTCATAAACCCAATTTAAGGGATTCATGGAGAGGGGTGAAATTCTGAAAAAAGAAAATTGAAAGAAAAAGTCCTGACTCACTCACCACCACCCAGCCAAAATTATTGAAGTTAGAAACATGACATTTTGGGGATATGATCATTGTATGCCAAAACCGTCCACTAAGGGAGGATTTTCGAATATTCAGGTTCTAAAGGGGTCTTAAGGGGGTTAAACCTGCATTTCATTGAATACCAATAACTCCCGATTGGTTTCATTGGGGGATGTGATACCCGGCACATAAGGTCATCATTAAAAATAAGAAGACACGTGTCTGAGGGTTTTTCGATGTGGTGTATATTAGGAGGTGAAAGGGGTGAAAAGTGGGGGTTGAAGGATTCCTAACGGAGCGCGTATCTCTTAAACGACATAGGCGAGAAGTTTGAAACTCAGCGGGAAAAAATCAGCTTAAAAAATACGGGAAGTAAATAGGTGTTCGACCGTTCTTTCATAAATTCAATTTAAGGGGCTAATTTGGTGGGGTGAAATTCTGGAGAAAAAAAAGGAGAGAACGTGCCCTAACTGACTGACTAACTCAGTCACTCTTCAATCTCAGGGGGAAAAGACAGCTTAAAAATAAGTTAATAGGTGTTCGAGCGTTTCTTCATAAATCCAATTTAAGGGACCCATGGGGAGGGGTAAAATTCTGGTAAAAATAATTGAAAGATAATGACATAACTGACTCACTCACTCATCATCGCCCAGAAAAAAAAAAGAAGTTGGAAAGATGAAATTTTGGGAACATGTTCGCTGTATGTCGAAAACGTCAACTAAGGAAGGATTTTTGTTTATTCGGGTTCTGAAGAGGTGTTAAGGGGGTAAACGTGCATTTCATTGAATAACGATATATCATGAGTTGTTTCTTTGGAGATGTGATATTCGGCATATAAACTAATCATTAAAAATAAGGAGACATATGTCTAAGGGTTTATCGATGTGGTGTATGAGGTGAAAGGGGTGAAAATTGGGGCTTGACGGATTCTTAACGGAGCGTGTATCTCTTAAACGACATAGGCGAGGAGTTTGAAACTCAGCGGAAAGAAATCAGCTTAAAATATAAGTAAATACCGGAAGGTGTTCGACCGTTTTTTCATAAATCCAATTTAAGGGGCCCTAGGAGAGGGGTGAAATTCTGGGGGGGGGGAAACAGGAAAGAAAGTGTTCTAAATGATTAACTCACTTACTCATCAATCTCAGGTCGGAAGAACAGCTTAAAAATAAGTAAATAGGTGTTCGACCGGGTTTTTTAAAATCCAATTTAAGGGGTGCATTAGAGGGGTGAAATTCTTAAAAATAAATGAAGGAAAATGTCCTGACTTACTCACTCACTCATCATCGCCCAGCCAAAATTATTGAAGTTAGAAACATACAATTTTGGGGTTATGTTCGTTGTATGTCGAAAACGTCCACTAAGGAAGGATTTTTGGATATTCCGGTTCTAAAGGGGTGTTAAGGGGGTAGACCTGCATTTAATTGAATAATAATATCCCCCGATTGGTTTCCTTGGGGGATGCGATAATCGTTATATACTCTCATCATTAAGAATAAGATGACACCATGTCTGAGGAATTTTTGATGTAATGTATATTATGAGGTGTAATGTGTGAAAAGTGGGGGGTTGAAGGATTCCTAACGGATCAAGTATCTCTTAAAAGACAGAGGCATAAAGTACAAAACTTAGGGGGAAAATAAACTTGATAAATAAGCAAATACAGTAGGTGGTCGACCATAATTCATAAATCCAATTTTAGGGGCCCATGGGGAGGGGGGAAATTCTGGGGAAAGAAGTCCACTAAGGAAGGATTTTTGGATATACCCTCATCATCCTCCAGCCAAACCTATTGCAGTTAGAAACATGAAATTTTGGGGATATGTTCGTTGTATGTCGAGAACATCCACTAGGGATGGATTTTTGGACAATCATGTTCATTAACAATTTCTTACGAGTTGTTTCATTTGGGGATGTGATATTCGGCATGTAAATTAATGAATAAAAATAAGCAGACATATGTCTAAGGGTATATCTATATGGTGTATATTATGAGGTGAAAGGGGTGAAAATTGGGGGTTGAAGAATTCTTATCGGAACGTGTATCTCTTAAACGACATTAGCGAGATGTTTGAAATTCAGCGGGAAAAAATCAGTTTAAAAAGGTAAGTAAATAGGTGTTCGACCGTTTATTTCATAAATCCCATTTAAGGGGTTCATGGGGAGGGGTGAAATTCTCAAAAATAAATGAAAGAAAATGTCCTGACTCACTCATATTCGCCCAGCCAAAATTATTGAAGATAGAAACATGAAATTTTGGGGATATGTTCGTTGTATGTCGAAAACGTCCACTAAGGAAAGATTGTTGGATATTCAAGTTTTAAAGGGGTGTTAAGGGGGTAAACTTGCATTTCATTGAATAACAATATCTCACGAGTGGTTTCATTTGGGGATGTGATACTTGGCATATAAACTAATCATTAAAAATAAGCTGACACATGTCTAATGGTTTTTCGACGTGGTGTATATTATGAGTGAAAGGGGTGAATAATGGGGGTTGAAGGATTCCTAACGGAGCGTGTATCTCTTAAACGACATAGGCCAGAAGTTTGAAACTCAGCGGGAAAGAAATCAGCTTAAAAAATACGGTAAGTTTAAAAAGGTAAGTAAATAGGTGTTCGACTGTTTTATCATAAATCCAATTTAAGGGGCCCATGGGGAGGGGCGAAAATCTGGAAGAAAAACGTCCAATAAGGAAGGATTTTTGGATACTCACTCTCATCGACCAACCAAAACTATTGAACTTAGAAGAATGATATTTTGGGGATATGTTTGTTGTGTGTCGAAAACGTCTACTAAGGAGGGATTTTTGGATATTCAGGTTCTAAAGGTGTACTAACGGGGTTAAACCTACAATTCATTGAATAACAATATGACACGACTATGACGCGAGCGAAGCCGCGGGTACCTGCTAGTCTATTATATAAAACTAAGTGTCCTGACTGACTGACTGACTGACTGACTGACTCATCATCGCCCAGCCAAAACTATTAAAGTTAGAAACATGAAATTTTGGGGATATGTTCGCTGTATTTCGAAAGGGCGCACTAAGAAAGGATTTTTGGATATTCAGGTTCTAAAGGGGTGTTAAGGGGGTAGACCTGCATTTCATTGAATAACAACATCTCCCGATTGGTTTCATTGGGGAATGTGATACTCGGCATATAAACTCATCATTAAAAATAAGATGACACATGTCTGAGGGTTTTTCGATGTGGTGTGTATTATGGGGTGAAAGGGGTGAAAAGTGGGGGTTGAAGGATTCATAACGGACCGTGTATCTTTTAAACGACATAGGCGAGGTGTTTGAAAGTCAGCGGAAAAAAATCAGCTTGAAAAATAAGTAAATAGGTGTTCAGCCGTTTTTTTATAATTTTAATTTAAGGGGCCCATGGAGAGGGGTGAAATTATGTGAAAAAAAAACAGGAAAGAAAGTGTCCTAACTGATTGACTCACTCACTCACTCATCAAACTCAGGGAAAAAATATAGCTTAAAAATAAGTTAATAGGTGGTCGACAGTTTTTTTTTCATAAACCCAATTTAAGGGATTCATGGAGAGGGGTGAAATTCTGAAAAAAGAAAATTGAAAGAAAAAGTCCTGACTCACTCACCACCACCCAGCCAAAATTATTGAAGTTAGAAACATGACATTTTGGGGATATGATCATTGTATGCCAAAACCGTCCACTAAGGGAGGATTTTCGAATATTCAGGTTCTAAAGGGGTCTTAAGGGGGTTAAACCTGCATTTCATTGAATACCAATAACTCCCGATTGGTTTCATTGGGGGATGTGATACTCGGCACATAAGGTCATCATTAAAAATAAGAAGACACGTGTCTGAGGGTTTTTCGATGTGGTGTATATTAGGAGGTGAAAGGGATGAAAAGTGGGGGTTGAAGGATTCCTAACGGAGCGCGTATCTCTTAAACGACATAGGCGAGAAGTTTGAAACTCAGCGGGAAAAAATCAGCTTAAAAAATACGGGAAGTAAATAGGTGTTCGACCGTTCTTTCATAAATTCAATTTAAGGGGCTAATTTGGTGGGGTGAAATTCTGGAGAAAAAAAGGAGAGAACGTGCCCTAACTGACTGACTAACTCAGTCACTCTTCAATCTCAGGGGGAAAAGACAGCTTAAAAATAAGTTAATAGGTGTTCGAGCGTTTCTTCATAAATCCAATTTAAGGGACCCATGGGGAGGGGTAAAATTCTGGTAAAAATAATTGAAAGATAATGACATAACTGACTCACTCACTCATCATCGCCCAGAAAAAAAAAAAGAAGTTGGAAAGATGAAATTTTGGGAACATGTTCGCTGTATGTCGAAAACGTCAACTAAGGAAGGATTTTTGTTTATTCGGGTTCTGAAGAGGTGTTAAGGGGGTAAACGTGCATTTCATTGAATAACGATATATCATGAGTTGTTTCTTTGGAGATGTGATATTCGGCATATAAACTAATCATTAAAAATAAGGAGACATATGTCTAAGGGTTTATCGATGTGGTGTATGAGGTGAAAGGGGTGAAAATTGGGGCTTGACGGATTCTTAACGGAGCGTGTATCTCTTAAACGACATAGGCGAGGAGTTTGAAACTCAGCGGAAAGAAATCAGCTTAAAATATAAGTAAATACCGGAAGGTGTTCGACCGTTTTTTCATAAATCCAATTTAAGGGGCCCTAGGAGAGGGGTGAAATTCTGGGGGGGAAACA
This sequence comes from Meconema thalassinum, assembly GCA_946902985.2. Taxonomy (NCBI): domain Eukaryota; kingdom Metazoa; phylum Arthropoda; class Insecta; order Orthoptera; family Tettigoniidae; genus Meconema; species Meconema thalassinum. The sequence continues at coordinate 61,707,363 of OX336392.1, forward strand.
GGAAAGAAAGTGTTCTAAATGATTAACTCACTTACTCATCAAACTCAGGTCGGAAGAACAGCTTAAAAATAAGTAAATAGGTGTTCGACCGGGTTTTTTAAAATCCAATTTAAGGGGTGCATTAGAGGGGTGAAATTCTTAAAAATAAATGAAGGAAAATGTCCTGACTTACTCACTCACTCATCATCGCCCAGCCAAAATTATTGAAGTTAGAAACATACAATTTTGGGGTTATGTTCGTTGTATGTCGAAAACGTCCACTAAGGAAGGATTTTTGGATATTCCGGTTCTAAAGGGGTGTTAAGGGGGTAGACCTGCATTTAATTGAATAATAATATCCCCCGATTGGTTTCCTTGGGGGATGCGATAATCGTTATATACTCTCATCATTAAGAATAAGATGACACCATGTCTGAGGAATTTTTGATGTAATGTATATTATGAGGTGTAATGTGTGAAAAGTTGGGGGTTGAAGGATTCCTAACGGATCAAGTATCTCTTAAAAGACAGAGGCATAAAGTACAAAACTTAGGGGGAAAATAAACTTGATAAATAAGCAAATACAGTAGGTGGTCGACCATAATTCATAAATCCAATTTTAGGGGCCCATGGGGAGGGGGGAAATTCTGGGGAAAGAAGTCCACTAAGGAAGGATTTTTGGATATACCCTCATCATCCTCCAGCCAAACCTATTGCAGTTAGAAACATGAAATTTTGGGGATATGTTCGTTGTATGTCGAGAACATCCACTAGGGATGGATTTTTGGACAATCATGTTCATTAACAATTTCTTACGAGTTGTTTCATTTGGGGATGTGATATTCGGCATGTAAATTAATGAATAAAAATAAGCAGACATATGTCTAAGGGTATATCTATATGGTGTATATTATGAGGTGAAAGGGGTGAAAATTGGGGGTTGAAGAATTCTTATCGGAACGTGTATCTCTTAAACGACATTAGCGAGATGTTTGAAATTCAGCGGGAAAAAATCAGTTTAAAAAGGTAAGTAAATAGGTGTTCGACCGTTTATTTCATAAATCCCATTTAAGGGGTTCATGGGGAGGGGTGAAATTCTCAAAAATAAATGAAAGAAAATGTCCTGACTCACTCATATTCGCCCAGCCAAAATTATTGAAGATAGAAACATGAAATTTTGGGGATATGTTCGTTGTATGTCGAAAACGTCCACTAAGGAAAGATTGTTGGATATTCAAGTTTTAAAGGGGTGTTAAGGGGGTAAACTTGCATTTCATTGAATAACAATATCTCACGAGTGGTTTCATTTGGGGATATGATACTTGGCATATAAACTAATCATTAAAAATAAGCTGACACATGTCTAATGGTTTTTCGATGTGGTGTATATTATGAGTGAAAGGGATGAATAATGGGGGTTGAAGGATTCCTAACGGAGCGTGTATCTCTTAAACGACATAGGCCAGAAGTTTGAAACTCAGCGGGAAAGAAATCAGCTTAAAAAATACGGTAAGTTTAAAAAGCTAAGTAAATAGGTGTTCGACTGTTTTATCATAAATCCAATTTAAGGGGCCCATGGGGAGGGGTGAAAATCTGGAAGAAAAACGTCCAATAAGGAAGGATTTTTGGATACTCACTCTCATCGACCAACCAAAACTATTGAACTTAGAAGAATGATATTTTGGGGATATGTTTGTTGTGTGTCGAAAACGTCTACTAAGGAGGGATTTTTGGATATTCAGGTTCTAAAGGTGTACTAACGGGGTTAAACCTACAATTCATTGAATAACAATATGACACGACTATGACGCGAGCGAAGCCGCGGGTACCTGCTAGTCTCTTATATAAAAACAAGTGTCCTGTCTGACTGACTGACTGACTGACTGACTGACTGACTCATCATCGGCCAGCCAAAACTATTAAAGTTAGAAACATGAAATTTTGGGAATATGTTCGTTGTAAGTCGAAAACGCCCACTAAGGAAGGGTTTTTGGATATTCAGTTTCTAAAGGGGTGTTAAGGGGGTACACCTGCATTTCATTGAATAACAATATCTCCAGATTGCTTTCATTGGGGGATTTGATACTCGGCATATAAACTCATCATTAAAAATAAGAAGATACGTGTCTGAGGGTTTTTCGATGTGGTGTATACTTTGAGGTGAAAGGGGTGAAAAGTCGGGGTTGAAGGTTTCCTAACCGAGCGTGTATCTCTTAAACGACATAGGCGAGGAGTTTGGACCTCAGCGGAAAAAATCAGCATAAAAAATAACAAAATAGGTGTTTGACCGTTTTTTTCATAAATCCAATATAAGGGGCCCATGGGGAGGGGTGAAAATATGGGGAGGGGGGAGGAAACGTAATATATCTGAGTGTAAAGTTATACATGGCCTATGTTGTAGACAATAACACATTACATCTTTTTTGTCTCTTGCTATTTCATCATACGACGAATACTTAGGGAGTTATTAATGATTTTGTACTTTTTGGCCGGAATTTTCTAAGTCCCAGGAATGACATAAAAATTGATTCGAATGAAATTTCGAAAAACAGTTTTTTTAATACTTTTATTATATTTTTCACGTCTTTTAGGGTCCGGAACCAACATGATATTTTGATGTTTTTTTTTCGTCCCATGCATTTTTGGTTTCAGGTGATAGAATTATTTTCCACTAGGACCGATGCTTATCTTTATATATATAATTCTTCGACACGTGTGTATGTGACTGAACTCCTCCTAAAGTCCTGGGCCGATTTTGATGAAATTTTGTATGAATGTTAGGGTGGGCCCATGTATGGTTTAGATTCACAATTTGACCAGATAGGTGGAATTTTATAATTTTAGATCCACAATTTACACACAAATTTAGAACCACAATATACAGTCATAAACAGTCGTCATGGAAACCGCTAGCCTTAGTGAAAAGTGATCCTTTTGGATTGTGTGTCTCTGCACGTAGAGCCACCTGGTCGCAACCTGTGTAATTACCGCCATAACATACACTCCGCCCATGGCGGAAAGTTGTGTTTTATACCAAAGGTGGCAGTGATGTCGAATTCTGTTTGTCTCTGCACGTTAGAGCGTTTCAAAGTTCCGTATGCGTTTATATACCATTCATCCGATTGCGATGAAACTTGGGTGAGATGTTCAGTGCACTCCAGGGAAGGTGTTTGGCTTAGTAAATCCATTTTACAATAGATACGCACGACTAGCTTCAACAAATGAGCGACGACGCGCGAAGCGTTTCAAAAAGGTCCCGTATGCGTTCAAATACCATTCGTCCGATAGCGATTAAACTTGGATGAGATGTTGTGTACACTCCAGGGAAGGCTTCTGGCTAAGTAAATTCATTTTACTATAGGTAGCGCACGAGTAGATTCAACAAATGAGCGACGACGCGCGAAATGTTTCAACAAAATCCCGTATAATTTTATATACCATTCATCGATTGCGATGAAACTTTGATGAGTTGTTGTGTACACTTACGTGAAGGTTTCTAACTTAGTAAATCCATTTCACAGGAGGTTAAGCACGAGTAGATTAAACAAATGAGCGCCGACGCACGAAGCGTTTCAACAAGGTCCCGTATGCGTTCAAATACCATTCGTCCGATAGCGACGAAACTTGAGTGATATGTTGTGTGCACTCCAGGAAAGGCTTTTGGCTTGGTAAATTAATTTTACAATTGGTAGCGCACGACTAGATTCGACAAATGAGTGACGACGCGCGAAGCGTTTCAACAAAATTCCGTATAAGTTTATATACCATTCATCGATTGAGATGAAACTTTGATGAGTTGTTGTGTACACTTACGTGAAGGTTTCTAACTTAGTAAATCTATTTCACAGGAGGTTGCGCACCAGTAGATTCAACAAATGAGCGGCGACGTGCGAAGCGTTTCAACAAGGTCCCGTATGCGTTCATATACCATTCGTCCGATAGCGATGAAACTTGGGTGAGATGTTGTGTACATTTACGTGAAGGTTTCTAACTTAGTAAATCCATTTTACAATAGGTAGCGCACGAGTAGATTCTACAAATGAGTGACGATGTGCGAACGTTTAAACTAAGTCCCGTATGCGTTCAAATACCATTCATCCGATTGCAATGAAACTTGGGTGAGATGTTGTGTACACTTACGTGAGGGTTTCTAACTTAGTAAATCCATTTCACGGGAGGTAGCGCACGAGTAGATTCAACAAATGAGCGACGACGCGCGAAGCGTTTCAATAAGGTCCCGTATGCGTTGAAATACCATTCGTCCGATTACGATGTAACTTGGGTGAGATGTTGTGTACACCCTACGGTAGGTTTCTGGCTTAATAAATCAATTTTACAATTGGTAGCGCACGAGTAGATTCAACAAATGAGTGACGGCATGCGAATCATTTCAACAAAGTACCATATGCGTCCATATACCATTTACCCGATTCCGATGAATCTTTGGTGAATTGTTGTGTACACTTCAGTAAAGGTTTCTGGCTCAGTAAATTAATTTTACAATAGGTAGCGTACGAGTAGATTCAACAAATGTGCGATGGCGCGTGAATCGTTTCAACATAGTCCTGTATGCGTTCATATACCATTTATCCGATTACGATGAAACTTTGGTGAATTGTTGTGTACACTCCAGGAAAGGTTGCTGGATTAGTAAATCCAGCTTTTAATAAGTAGCGCACGAGTAGATTCAACAAATGAGCGACGGCGCGCGAAGCGTTTCAATAAGGTCCCGTATGCGTTGAAATACCATTCGTCCGATTACGATGAAACTTGGGTGAGATGTTGTGTACACCCTACGGTAGGTTTCTGGCTTAATAAATCAATTTTACAATTGGTAGCGCACGAGTAGATTCAACAAATGAGTGACGGCACGCGAATCATTTCAACAAAGTACCATATGCGTCCATATACCATTTACCCGATTACGATGAAACTTTGGTGAATTGTTGTGTACACTCCAGGAAAGGTTTCAGGCTTAGTAAATCTATTTTACAATAGGTGGCGCATGAGTAGATTCAACAAATGAGTGACGGCATGCGAATCGTTTAAAGAAAATCCCGTATACGTTCACATGTCATTCATCCGATTCCGATGAAACTTTGATGAGTTGTTGTGTATACTTACGTGAAGATTTCTAACTTAGTAAATCAATTTCACAGTTGGTATAGCACGAGCAGATTCAACAAATGAGTGACAGCGCACGAAACATTTAAACAAAATCCCGTATGCGTTTTATGCCATTTATCCAATTGCGATTAAACGTTGGAGAGTTGTTGTGCATGCTCCCACGAATGTTTCTAGATTAGTTAATTCATTTCACGATAGTTTAGAGGCAGTTAACAGAAATTGAAAAAATATTGTTATCCAAAAGCACTTCAAGAAACAAGGTTACAACACTTTCTTTGATTGGCAGGACAACGTCTGCCGGGTCAGCTAGTCTCTTATATAAAAACAAGTGTCCTGACTGACTGACTGACTGACTGACTGACTCATCATCGCCCAGCCAAAACTATTAAAGTTAGAAACATGAAATTTTGGGGATATGTTCGTGGTAAGTCGAAAACGCGCACTAAGGAAGGATTTTTGGATATTCAGATTTTAAAGGGGTGTTAAGGGGGTTGATCTATATTTCATTGAATAACAATATCTCCCGATTGGTTTAATTTGGAGATGTGATACTCGGCACATAAGCTTATCATTAAAAATAAGAAGACACGTGTCTGAGGGTTTTTCGATGTGGTATATATTATGAGGAGAAAGGGGTGAAAACTGGGGGTTGAAGGATTCTTAACAGGGCGTGTATCTCTTAAACGACATTAGCGAGGAGTTTGAAACTCAGCGGAAAAAAATCAGCATAAAAAATTAGTAAATAGGTGTTTGAGCGTTTTTTCATGAATCTAATTTAAGGGGCCTATGGGGAGGGGTGAAATTCTGGGGGGGGGGGGGAACAGGAAAGAAAGTGTCATAACTGACTGACTGACAGACTCCGTCATCAAACTCACGGCGAAAAACTGCTTAAAAATTAGTAAATAGGTGTTGGACAGTTATTTTTATAAACCGAATTTAAGGGGTTCATGAGGAGGGATGAAATTCTGAAAGAAGAAAATTGAAAGAAAAAGTCCTGACTCACTCACAATCGCCCAGCCAAATTTATTGAAGTTAGAAACATGGTATTTTGGGGATATGATCATTGTATGTCAAAACCGTCCACTAAGGGAGGATTTTTGGATATTCAGGTTCTAAAGGTGTCTTAAGGGGGTTAAACCTGCATTTCATTGTATAACAATAACTCCCGACTGGTCTCATTGGGGAATGTGATACACGGCATATAAACTCATCATTAATAATAAGAAGACACGTGTCTGAGGGTTTGTCGATGAGGTGTATATTATGAGGTGAAAGGGGTGAAAAGTGGGGGTTGAAGGATTCCTAACGGAGCGTGTATCTCTTATACGACATAGGCAAGGAGTTTGGCACTCAGCGGGGAAAATCAGCTTGAAAGATAAGTAAATAGGTGTTCCACCGTTCCTTTTTCATAAATCCAATTTAAGGGGCCCATAGGGAGGGGTGAAATTCTGGAGGGGGGGGGGAACAGGAAAGGAAGTGTCCTAACTGATTGACTGACTCACTCACTCTTCAAACTCAGGGAGAAAAAAACTGCTTAAAAATAAGTAAATAAGTGTTCGACAGTTTTTTTTTTCATAAATCAAATTTAATGGGTTCATGGGGAGGGGTGAAATTCTGAAAAAAAACAAAAATGAAATAAAATGTCCTGACTCACTCACCATCGCCCTGGCAAAATTATTGAAGTTAGAAACATGACATTTTGGGGATATATTCTTTTTATTTCAAACCCGTATAGTAAGGGAGGATTTTCGGATATTCAGATTCTAAAGGGGTCTTAAGGGGGTTAACCCCGCATTTTATTGAATAAAAATATCTCACGAGTGGTTTCATTTGTGGATGTGATACTCGGCATATAAACTAATCATTAAAAATAAGCAGATATGTGTCTAAGGGTTTTTCGTTGTGATGTATATTATAAGGTGAAAGGGGTGAAAAGTGGGGGTTGAAGGATTCCGAACGGAGCGTGTATCTCTTAAACGATATAGGCGAGAAGTTTGAAACTCAGCGGAAAAAAATCAGCTAAAAAAATAAGTAAATCGGTGTTCGACCGTTTTTTTTATAAATTCAAATTAAGGGGCCAATAGGGTGGGGTGAAATTCTGAAAAAAAAAAACGGAGAGAAAGTCTCCTAACTGACTGACTAACTCCCTCACTCATCAAACTCAGTCGAAAAAGACAGCTTAAAAAATAAGTTAATAGGTGTTCGAGCGTTTCTTCATAATCCAATTGAAGGGGCCCATGGGGAGGGGTAAAATTCTGGTGAAAATAATTGAAAGAAAATGACCTGACTCACTCAACCACTCATCATCGCCCAGCGAAAACTATTGAAGTTGGATACATTACATTTTGGGAATATGTTCGCTGTAGGTCGAAAACGTCAACTAAGGAAGGATTTTTGTTTATTCGGTTTCTGAAGAGGTGTTAAGGGGGTAAACGTGCATTTCATTGAATAACATGAGTTCTTTCTTTTGGGATGTGATATTCGGCATAAAAACTAATCATTAAAAATAAGCAGACATATGTCTAAGGGTTTATAGATGTGGTGTATATTATGAGGTGAATGGGGTGAAAATTGGGGGTTGAAGGATTCTTAACGGAGCGTGTATCTCTTAAACGACATTAGCAAGAAGTTTGAAATTCAGCGGAAAAAATCAGCTTAAAAATTAAGTAATTAGGTGCTCGACCGTTTTATTCATAAATCCCATTTAAGGGGTTCATGGGGAGGGGTGAAATTCTCAAAAATAAATGAAAGAAAATGTCCTGACTGACTCACTGACTCATCATAGCCCAGCCAAGATTATTGAAGTTAGAAACATGAAATTTTGGGGATATGTTCGTTGTATGTCGAAAACGTCCACTAAGGAAAGAATTTTGGATATTCAGGTTCTAAAGGGGTGTTAAGGGGGTAAAGGTGCATTTCATTGAATAACAATATCTCACGAGTGGTTTCATTTGGGGATATGATACTTGGCATATAAACCAATCATTAAAAATAAGCTGACACATGTCTAATGGTTTTTCAATGTGGTGTATATTATGAGTGAAAGGGGTGAAAAGTGGGGGTTGAAGGATTCCTAACGGAGCATGCATCTCTTAAACGACATAGGCGAGGAGTTTGAAACTCAGAGGAAAACAATCAGCTTAATAATAAATAAATAATAATTAAATAAATAGGTGTTCGACCGTTTTTTTTTCCAAAAATCCAATTTAAGGGGCTCATGGGGAGGGGTGAAATTCTGGAAGAAAAACGTCCACTAAGGAAGGAATTTTGGATATTCACTCTCATCGACCAACCAAAACTATTAAAGTTAGAAGAATTATATTTTGGGGATATGTTTGTTGGGCGTCGAAAACGTCTACTAAGGAGGGATTATTGGATATTCAGGTTCTAAAGGGGTGTTAACGGGATAAACCTGCATTTCATTGAAGAACAATATGACACGAGTATGACGCGAGCGAAGCCGTGGGTACCTGTTAGTACCAATATATCAGAAAGTATGCAAGCCGACAGTTTTAACTATGCACACGTATAGTACCTGACAGTCTAGATTAATTTGGAGTAACTTATGTACGTCAGACCTACCAACATGATTCTAAGCCTGCTGATAGGACCAATTTTTAAATACATGTAACTTCTATACTATCAATTGGATTTCAACCAAATTTCGTATGTGCTATGTGTACCGTAACAGATATGACTATGTTTATTCTTAAGAGCAACCAGGGCTGCCAACTGTTAATAACTGCTGTCTCTATTTTCTACCCTATTATTAATATATCAGAAAGTGTCTAAGCCATCAGCTTTAAAATTTGGACACGTATATTACCTGACATTCTAGATTAATTTGGAGAAATTAATATACGTCAGAGCTGCCTACATGACTCTAAGCCTGCTGATAAGACCAATTTTTAGCCTACTTTTCACATTTTGCAAAAATGAGGAAAAAGTAGACTTATGAGATCGGGCAAATGTGTGTCTGTCTGTCTGTCTGTCCTTCTGTCTGTCTGTCTGTCTGTCTGGCTGTGTGTGTGTCCCCCCCTATCAACTCCTAAACGGCTGCAGCAATCGAAACAAAATTTGGTAGGAGTAAAGAATATCTCACGGCCATATTTGAAAATGATGTCAGTGCTACTAACTGCTAAAAAATCGCAATTGAAATTTGAGCTCCATGTTGGATATCTTGGAAAGTATGAATGGGAGCTATTTCAAAATTGGCACACGTACAGATCATAATATTTCAGTTTAATTTCCAGGAGGCCAAACATGGCAGTGTTGCCAAAATGATTATAAGCCTCCTGATAGGTCCAATTTTTAAATGCATATAACTTCTACACTATCAAGCGGAATTCAACCAAATTTCGTATGTTGTATGTGTACATAACCAGATATGACTGAGCGTATTCTTAAGACCTACCAGGGCTGCCAACTGTTAATAAATGCTCCTAATTTATTTTATCCATATACCAATATATCAGAAAGTATGCAAGCCGACAGCTTTAAACTATGCACACGTATAGTACCTGACATTCTATATTAATTTGGAGTAACTTATATACGTCAGTGCTACCAACATGATTCTAAGCCTGCTGACAGGTCCAACTTTAAATACATGTAACTTCCATACTATCATTTGGATTTCAACCAAATTTCGTATGTGCTATGTGTACCATAACAGATATGACTATGCGTATTCTAAGGAGCAACCAGGGCTGCCAACTGTTAATATGTGCTGTCCCTATTTTTGTTACCCTAATATCAATATATCAGAAAGTATGCAAGCCAATAGCTCTAAACTTTGCACACGTATAGTACCTAGCATTCTAGACGAATTTGGAGTAACTAATATACGTCAGTGCTGCCAACATGATTCTAAGCCTGCTGATAGGTCCAATTTTAAAATGCATGTAACTTCTATACTAACTAATGGATTTCATTCAAAATTGGCACAACAATAGATCATATTATTTCAGATTATTTCTGACCAATACATGCATGACATTGTTGCCAACATGATTTTACGCGCGCTGTTAGATCGAATGTTTAACTGCATGTAACGTCCATGCTATCCAGTGGACTTCAACCAAATTTTGTATTTAGTACCGTAAGAGACGGAACTAAGAATATATTCAGTCATCAGGGCTGCCAACTGTAGTGCTCTATTAGGATACATTATGCCAGGTATACAGTATTTCGAACTAATTGGAAATTTCGATATTAGCAACTTAATTTCGTCATTATTCTAGATAGGTTCATATTCTGTAGAATAATCATTGGCATGAAAAGTAGGCTGTATAGTTCTTCACGGAACTTCTTGTTAAATACATGTAACTTCTATACTAACTAATGGATTTCATTCAAAATTGGCACAACAATAGATCATATTATTTCAGATAATTTCTGACCAACACATGCATGACATTGTTGCCAACATGTTTTTACGCGCGCAGTTAGATCCAATGTCTAACTGCATGAAACGTCCATGCTATCCATTGGACTTCAACCAAATTTTGTATTCTGTACATTAAGAGATGGAACTAAGAATATATTCAGTCACCAGGGCTGCCGACTGTAGTGCTTTATTAGGCTATATTACGCCGGGTATACTGTATTTCGAACTAATTAGAAATTTCGGTATTACCAACTTAATTTCGTCATAATTCTAGATAGATCCATTTAGATTAATCATTGGCATGAATCTTAAATTTTAAGAAAAGTAGGTTCTTTATTTCGTCACGGAACTTCTTGTTTATGTCACTATCATCTTTATAATCCTGGGTTTAAGATGTGGTTATTTTAATTTGGTCCGTTTATGACATTCCTTGTAGTATTAAACGTCTTCTGTAAACGTTATTATTAGATTGATTGATCGAGTAGTTTGAAACTGTCTTAAGATGTTTATTTATGTTCATGTCGCTTGTTCAAAAATCCATCCTTATTTTGAGCACCTCAATATAAATCCTCATTTCATCAAATAAATAAATAAATTAAATATAGTTCTCTCGCAATGGGCTCTGGAAAACCCAGAAGGATTTTCGATTCTGAGATTTTATGACAATGCCACCAGGTTTGGGCTACCCTTAGAACAAACTCTCATTTATACTTCTTTTCTTACCTCGTGTCTACTGTCAATTAATCCATTCTTCCCTTAGCCGATCAATCTATTATTCGGTTTGTCGACTAAATCAATTACTTCAATTGAAACATTTTGACTCCTGATAGAAGAAAAATTGTTTTTACACCAAGTTCATATCTTTGAATCTTCAGTACTAAACCACGACATCTGCCTCTTCATTTGTTATCAGCCAGGACCACTTCGTGGTGTAAAGGCTATCGTTCTTGTCTGTCGCTTCCGAGGTCCGGTTAGATTCCCTGCTCTACCAAGGAATTTAATTCTGTACCGAGATCTGGAACCTGATACACTCAGCCTCGGGAGGTAAAACTGAGAAGAGGCGGGTTGGATTCTCACCTCAGCCATCCTGGAAGTTTTTCTCCGTGAGTTCTCCACTTCTTCTCCAGGCAAATGCAAAATGTAACTTTTATAGATTTCTGCACATCATTCCTAAAATAAGCATAACTCATCTTAAGCGATACCTTCTCATTTCAACTTATTTTCTTATCTCGTGTCTACCAATCAATTGGGGCGTGGTGGCGCAACGGTCAAGCTGTTGGCCTCTCACCAAGGAGGACCGGGTTCGATTCCCTGTCCATACATGTGAGATTTTCGAAGTGGTTCGGATTCCTCGTATAAAGGAGGTCCCGTGGCTCATAACCACAAGATTCACGATCACGTAAAATTACAGTCTTCATTTCTTCCTTCCTTCTAATCAATTAATAGATTCTTCGTTTAGCCGGTTAATCTGTTAAAGGTCAGTCACTTAATCGACTGATTGTTTTCGATGAGGATGATCGTGTGCCCTCCGGAGAGGCCGAGTGCAGGTCTTTCTAGTTGACGCCGTGGGCGACCTGCTCGTCGCAATGAGGATGAAGGGATGATGAAGACGTCACATACACCCAGTCCCCGAGCCACGGGAATTAACCCCAGGAGATTAAAATCCCTGATGGCTCGGCCGGGAATCGAACCCGGGACATTTTGGGCCAAAGACTAGCGTGCTAACTATTTAGCCACGGTGCCGGACTTGTTTTCGATTAAATTCAAATTATATCGATTAGTAATCCCTTATTACCAGCTCTCTAAAATGGAAACTATTCCTTTGAGTTACCTCAGAGTGGAGAGAGACGATTCATTTTTATTTTTAATTATTTTCCAATTAGCTACTCTGAACGTCCAGACATACCACAATTAGATTTGGCAAATATTCCATAATAAATGTTCAATTTAATTGTAATTGTCTGTGTTTTATATTGATGAGTATGGTAAACTGCACCGTGGGATACATGGTAAACGTTGATGGACAAATTGAGTTTATATTGCAAGCGAAGGTTGTGCAGGCTACATTACAATATCAGTCCTTTAAGAAATATTTCTTATTTCATCTTTAGACATTCTCCTCACGTTCTTCTAAACGTTATTTACTAACTATCCATTGGTTAATTCCTTATTTAATTTAATTCCTTCCCTCGAAAGTTTTTTATAGGACATGCAAAGAGAAGCACTAAATTTGTACTATAGCTCTTCGAATCAAAATCTAGTTTCTAGCTGTTAGAACGTGTAACAAATTTGGATTACGATCTGTTACGCCGATAGTTAAAATGGCATGGCATGGTTTGGGTGAAAATAGATATTTCACTGTGATCGGGTCATTCTTTGACGAGTTCGAGGAATTCATATCTGAGAAATTGACATTACCACCATCCATACTTTGAGAAACGTGTAACGTTCGTTACAATGTCACTGCTCTCAGCATCCCTCAGAACGGAATGAACCCTCAAAATTGGAACTTGATGTGAATACCCTGTTACTCGGCTTGGAGCAGGACCGTACACTGGTCTCACCTAGCTGCCTAATAATGCAACGAAAAAAATCACCAATTACATGAACTGATCGTCTACATTGCGACGAAGAATAGCTATTCTCAATTTTGGTTTGGAAACTGACTGTACCGCACGTGTCGTCGAGTTGGAAATTTCTGGTTGGGACACTTGCATATTTGGTGGTCCAGTCATGTTAGGTTGGCAACTCTGTGTTACGTCAGCGCTGGCCACGTGAAGGTGCTCGATGGTGGCGTCAGTGATGATGACTAGACTTTGGTCGGTTGGTTCCTCAGTTTAGGGGCTGCGACAACGCGGTCATGTAGCCCCGTGTACTTTTGGGTGTGTGTAGAATCTGTCTGATAACCGGTGTAAATTGTGATGGCTGTATTAGTATGTGTTATTTGTTTTTAATTCATGTAAGGAATGCAGACATTGTATTTTCAAGTAGTTCCAACTTTTGCTACCAAACGCCACCGTCGACGACAATCTAGTTCTGAACTTGGTTACTAGGTGCCCTCACAGTCGGCTCCTGGCGACGATCGTTGGAACCGAAGAGCGTTAGTCAAATGTAACCTATAATTTATTTAGCTTCACACAACTGTAATTAGTGGAAGGTTGTTTATCATGACATAAATCTATGACATGGGACCGCCGGGACATGGGACTTCCCCTCCGAAGGAAGGCATAGTGAGGGATTTTTAACGCTCTTAAAAATCCGACGATTTCGGCCGGGTTTGAACCCGCGACCTTGGGCAAGTCTTTGATCTTCTGAGTTAGAAAGACATGTTTTGTGTAACCGGGAAGAGAGGTCCCTGCACAGGTCTCCTTAGATTCTCCCGAAAGCCTCGTAATTGTAAGGCTGATATTAAACTATGAAAGAAATTTGTCAAAGAAATTTCATCAAATATTTTATAAAACTGAACTTTTAAAAAAGTTATACAAAGCAAGAATCACACCTTTACACTACATCAAATATTTTATCATAGTTCACCAAAATGGATGAAGGGCAGTCCTTTGTTCACTTCACTGTATTGCGGTAGTTGAAATTCAGTGCTGACAATACCGGTATATAAAAGAAACGGAAAGGTAAAGTGAACGTCTATGGATTAAACAATGGGTCGCCCACGTGAAAGTGTATTACGAGTAAAATCTTGGTGAACAGTCGCCTCCGTAGCGTAACGGTCAGCATGGTTAGCTGCCGCCCCGGAGGTCCTGGGTTCGATTCCCGGCTCTGCCACGAAATTTGAAAAGTGGTACGAGGACTGGAACGGGGTCTACTCAGCCTCGGGTGGCCCAAATGAGTAGAGGGGGTTCGATTCACCCTCAGCCATCTTCGCAGTGGTTTTCCGTGGTTTCCCACTTCGTCTTCGCGCAAATACCAGGATGGTACCTTTTTCAAGGTCACGGCCGCCTCCTTCCTACTTCCTTGCCTAACCATCCCTTACCTTCCCTCATGAGGCCCCTGTTCGCTTTGCAGGTGAGGCCACCTGGGCGAGGTGCAAATCCCATCTCACCAGTTATATCCCTTCCGATTCGTTGTTCCCAGCTCTAGGACACTGGCCGTAGAGGCGGTAGTGGTGAGTTCCCTCGCTGAGTCCGTGGGTTCCACCAACCTGGAGGGTAAACGACTAATCTTGGTGAACGAGCTGCATTACGAGCACTTGAAAAATTACATTAATATTTAATTATTATTATTCGTTGTTAGCACCAGACATTATCAATTGAGCAACTGTTCCAATGGTTAGCAGTTTGTCATTTCTTCAAGATTATCAGAACGAAGTTAGTTTACTGGGAATATCACACACACACTGTTTATTTAAGGCCCTTAAAATGTAGTTTTCGGAGACCCTTTATAGATTCCCGAATTTAGGGTCTCACATTGAGAAGCGCAACATATGTTTTGGTCGTCCTTCTAGGATAATTTTTATATTTCGCCTATTTTAGCATATATTGAGAAGTTTTTCTCTATATCCACCCTTCTAATGTATGAAAAGTACGGTGAAGAGTTTTATAAATGATTTGTGTATTGACTCTAATACCTAATTTTACGATGCACCAAGCATCCGAACACGAGATATAGGCGTACATAAAGATACACAGAAAGACAGACAGACAATTCTATTGTCTACAACATATTACCCAGATATCCAAATATGGGTATATCTACCACACAGTATCAAATAAAATCATCCTTACGATGAACGCGTATGTCGACAAAAAAAAGTTAAAATGTGCTGTCAGACTAAATTCACCTAACGTGTACTTCCTGACGTGAAATACATTTGAAAGCCTTGTAGACGAAACGCAATACACGTCACATAAAAACTGACCCTCTACGTTGCGCTAGGTGTCCATACACAGGAAGACCCCTTTCATAAATTATAAAGGCTTGTGGAGCATGAAAATTCAGGTTCTTTAGCCTCAAATTGCCCAAATTCCTAAAAGCCGCAAAAAATGCTGGTTCAATTCAGGAATTTTTGAAAATAATGTTGCTGTTTGGAGATATAATAGACCTTCTGTAGTATATGTCAAACGTGAAAATTGCATGAAAAAATTCTAGGTTACCCCTTCACCCCCTTAATTGCATTGATGAATTATACGGTCTACGTTAGTTCCGTGATAACCTTATAGCCATTTGCAAACTTTCACAGACATGTAATAAATGGAGTGACATTGCTTCTTACAGAAATAGAAGGAAAGTTGTATGCCACCCCTTGATATAATGTTCTCATGGTTACCGATTAGCATTCCTTCATTAGTTTGTTAAATTAAATTAAATTAGTTGTCTGGGAATTTTTCAGAAACTGTTGGATTTAGAGCCTTATAATGTAGTTTTCGAGGACCCTTTAGGGCCCCCGAGTTTTGTTTCTGGCACCGAGGGGATTTATCTCGTCGTTGTACGCCATAATATAATACTAATAATAATATAATATAGGGAGAAATTATAACACCTATTTTTTATATTTTTAATTCAGCCAATGGCCATGTACTTTTCTTTTCAGGACGGGTCAGGGAAGGGATATTATCAGAGAAAGAAGCATTCACATCACGCATGAGCAAAATGGAAATGGCCTACCATTTAACTAAGGACATCTATAAGAAAAGGTCAATATCCTTCAACGCAAAACTAAAACATTACTGCAGTGTCATCCGTCCGGAGGTCTTGCATGCTTCTAAATGCCTCACGATGAACAAAAAAGGCTTGGTCGAGAAACTGGAGGCCAAAGAAAGGAAAATATTGAGAAAGATATTGGGTTACATCAAAGACAATGGGGAATACAGAAGACGGCATAACCATGACCTATATACTCATGTGGAGAAGCTAAGCAACGTCATCCGGAAGAGAAGGTTACCATTTTTTGGGCATGTGAAACGAATGAGCCCAGCGAGACTGACCAACCGCAACATAACTTACTTTCAGGAGAGGAAAACAAAATGGGCCTGGTTCATTGAACTGGATAAAGATCTGAAAGAAGTGGGGATTACACCAACTGACATTCAGGAGCGCGCCCCACTCAATAGGAAACTTCAAGCTTGTAAAGGTTTACAAGAAAAACCGAAGCTGAAAACGGGAAAGATTTGGACCCAGGAACGGAAGGAAATCCACCGAGAACGAATGCGGGCGTACAGGGCAAACATCAAAGCCAGTAGGAGACGGTTGGATTGACGCGGTCCATAGATGGCCTATACGAAATGAATGAATGAATGAATGAATAATATGGGGATAGGAATATAATAGACCTGCCGTACCACACCCACAGGTGTAAATCGCGTGAAAACATTCTAGAGTACCCCTTGATCCCCTTAAGCGCATTATACGTATTGATGAATTTTACGGCTTAATTTGGTTCCGTGATAACCTTCTAGCCGTTTGCAAACTTTCACACTAATATAATTAATGGAATTGCATTGCGTCTTACAGCAATGAGAATCCGTTGGCATGGTTACTGGCTTGCATTCGTTCATTAGGTTATTAAATTAAATTAGTTTTCTGGGAATATCTCAAAAACGATTGGTCTTCGGTCCTTAAAATGTGGTTTTCGGGGACCCGAGTTTTGTCTCTCACATTGAGGGGATGAAAATGAGTTTTGTCTCGTCCTTCTACGCCTATTTCAGCATGTATTTTAAGAGGGTAGGCCCCCTTTTATGAGAGGTACGGAGAAGAGTTACATCAATAATTAGTGTCGTGCCTCTGATGGATATCTGTACCAAATTTTACGTTGATACACCCAGCCGTTCTCGAGTTATAAGGGAACAAATTTGTCCACAGACAAACAAACAGACAGACAGACAAAAAAATTATTTTCGCGCGCATCCATCATAAAACAGTCTGAAACGCGTATACAACTCAAATTTCCGTAGAAATTCAGAGAAAAACACACACATTGACATTTTTCTATATAGAGAGATCTACTGCACCGCTCGGTGTTTTATTGCACAGATTTTGGTTTTACTCGCTAACCGTTGGAGATATACGAAAAGTGATAAGGACCTTTCGGATAGAAAAAAAATGTTAAAGCTCATGTATACAATCAAAAGTTTGCTATTTCTTAGCGTTCTCTTTTTATTTGATATGGAAATATGAAATTTTGAAACCAAAGGGTCTAGTGACGTCACTAAAATGGTCGCCATTTTTTAATTTTGCAAAATTTCGAAATCAAAAGTATCCTATATGTAAACCTGGTAAATCAGCTACATCCATGCAAAATTTCATTTAAATCGGACCAGTGGTTCTTGCGTTATTGAGTAACAGACAGACAGACAGACACACACCATCTCATTTTTAGCCTATTTTCAATTTTGAAAAAAATAGGCTTATGAGATCTCCTTTTGTCCGTGTGTGTGAGCGTGTGTGTGTGTGTGTGTGTGTGAGGTGTGTGTGTGTGTCCCCTAAAAATTCTAAACGGCTGGAGCGATTTCAATGAAACTCGGTAAGTTCATAACAATATTCCGGGCGACCCCGACCGTGCCCTTCAAATTTTGTTACGTCTCACCAATCCAACATGGCGGCTGTGCGAAATATTTAACCAGCATTCAATATCTACGAAACTATTACCGATATCACCCTGGAATTTATTACGGTGATAAAGGGAACTACTACAAGTTCACCTATGTGACTTTTGAAAACCTGGTCACTACAAAACCAACATGGCGGCCACGCTAATTTGCGACTTTTAAATAGACGTTTCTCGCGATTTAACCATCCAAACGCAATAAAACTTGGTACAGTATATGTTTATACACATTGTAATGCTCCGACATCTAACTTCGTTCAATTTTTACATAACCACAAGATGGCGGATGTGCGAAATATTTCACCGGCATTCTGTATCTCTGAAACTATTAGCGGTATCACCCTGAAATTTTGTACGGAGATAAAGGGCACTACTGGAAGTTCATCTATGAGACTTTCAAAAACCGGTTAACTACAAAACGAACATGGTGACAAGCGAATTTGAAAATTTTAAATAGACTTTACTCGCGATTTAATGTTCCAAACTCAATGAAATATGGTACAGGAAATGTTTATACACATTGTAATGCTCTGGTATCTAAATTAGTTCAATTGTTTACATAACCTCAGGATGGCGGCTGTGCGAATTTTAAAATTAAGTTTTTATTTCTTGTGTCGTAATCATGCGATCGAAGTGAAAGTTTGAATAATGAACCTACGTAATAATTTTCCTTTAATGGTACATGACTCTATGGCCTATACATTTAACAATTCAACGCGGCGACCATCCGAAATATTTAGACGGCTCTGAATATCTACGAATCTATTATAGCAATCAAACTGATTTTTTCTTATGTTCATAGGGGCTATGAACTTAAGTTCACCTATAGGACTTTAAATAACCTGGTGATCATAAATCCAACATGGCGGCGACGCGAACTATAAATATTCACATGGACGTTTCTCGCAATTTAACCATCCGAGTGCAGTGAAACTTGGTACAATAAATCCTTATACGAATGTTAATCCACTGGCATCTAATTTATTTCAATTGTTTCCATAACCACATGATGGCAGCTGTGCGAAATTTTAAAATCTCCTTGTTACTTCTTGTGTCCTAATCATGCGATTGAAATTTGAATGCTACACGTACACAATAATCTTCATGTAACAGTACATAACTCTAGGACCTACATATATAAAATCCAGCATGGCAACCATCCGAAATTTTTAGTCGGTTCTCAATATCTACGAATCTATTACAGCAATCAAACTGAAATTCCGTATGTTGATAGTGGCATTTAACATAAGTAAGATATATGAAAATAGGCTGTATAGTTCTTCATGGAACTACTTGTTATATATTAGTATGATAATTATGATGAAATGAATGATGGTGACGTTCAAAACAACCACTGCTCATACATGCCCGAGCAAACAAAATTGAAACATACTAAGTAAAAAAATTCGCCTTAAGCGGGATTCGATCCCAGGTCCCCTCTAGCCAGAGTCGAGCACTCTACTTATTCCGCTAACTAGACACTGCCACTCTTTGGTTGGTTAGGTGCATTACATACCGGTAAAGAGAAAGTGCTTATTTACACTCGTTTGTAATACCATAAGTGTAATTGAAAAATTATAATACAAATATTATAACATAAAATGCACTACTAACTCCGCCAACCTGGGCCCCACATGGGGAAGCCAGGCTCTGCCTGTCACAAGCCAGGACAAAGGAGGAGTGATTGAGGAGTAACACCTCACAAAAAAACCTTGGTTCACCTGGCTCCGGGTGATAGTACCTTGTGAGGGCCCCTTACCAGGGTTACGGTGAAGACCTCAACGGCAATGATGGCGGAGATGATGATCATCAGTACGGCGGAATTGGCGGAAGAGGCAATCCCTCCCAAGTGGGGTTGATCAGTTGGAACCACTGCCTTGTGGGTAGAGGAGGGATTCTCAAAGGCTTGGGGACCCACCCCGAGAGAAAAGGGCTCTGGGGCTTACAACCTCAGTTCTATTTCCGAAAACAGGATTTCCTGTTTTCTCAATGACTTCAACAATTGACATGATGGAAACGTCTTCAATGACAACTACTCCAGGGGGCAGCCGGAAACGGAAATCCCCCACCACCATGAGTGGTGCAACCAGGCCTTTGGATTCTGGAGAGCTTGGATCGTCATGTAAGGAAGAGTCGGAGCTTCCTGGAACCCCATCACAGAAAATAAGATCTAAACAAAAACATCTGCTTGGAACACTGAACATTAACACACTCCGTCAAACAGGAAAACTGAGACAATTGACTACAGTGTTGAAAGAAAGAAACATATCCATTTTAGCGTTGCAAGAAACGAGATTTCTGGATGAAGACACAATGGAGTCGGATGGCTTTAGAATATACAAGGGCAAACCCGGGTATACAATCTCAAATGGGAGACTGCCAATTCTAGGAACAGCTTTCGTGGTCAAGAAAAGCCTAATGAATTCATTCACAAAATTTAGCTCACCGTCGGAGAGAATCTCATTCCTATCATTCAGATCAGGGAACAAATCCTACACAATCATCAATGCCCACGCTCCCATTAACCAAGACAATAAAAGGAACAAGGAGAAAGTGGAAGACTTTTGGGAAACACTCGAAGATGAGACATCAAAAATTCCCCTTGGAAATGTAAAAATCCTGGTTGGTGATTTCAATGCCCAGATAGGAAAAGAAAGAAAATACAAAAGGATTGTTGGAGAATATCCTGCACATAACAGAACAAATCGAAACGGCGAGAGATTAATCAACTTTTGTAAGCAGTTCAACCTAAGACTTATGTCTACGCACTTCAAAGCCCTCCCAAAGAAGAAGAAAACATGGATTTCGCCCAATCCAATATTAGGCGAATTTCAAATTGACCATGTTGCAATTACAACAAAAACAGATGCGAGGTCATGAACGTAAAAGTGAGAAAAAGTTTGAAAATCGACACAGACCACTTTCTGTCAGAAATTAAAGTAAAATTTCAACCGAATAGGCATCAAAAGAGAGGTAAAAGGAAACCAAGGATCGACACGGAAATTCTGAAACAAAACAAAAATATCTATCAAGAAAACCTGTCAAAGTTGGAAATGAATAACTGGGAAGAAATTAGAAAATCGTTAACTAAAGCGGTCGAAAACGTGGGGCAGCGAAAAAGAAAAAAGAAACACAGGAGGTGGAACATACGATGTGACAACGCTGTTGACGAGAGGCTGAAGACATGGAAGAGGTGGTATTCCAACCCAACGAAGGAAAATTGGAATGATTTCAGTCAACAAAGGAAAGCCACTGCCAAGATCATCAGAGGAGAAAAGAGACAATATGATAAAGACCGGTTAGAAAGTATAGAAGAAGACTTCAAGAAAAATAACAGCAGAAAGTTCTACAGAACTTTTAAGGAAGAATTACAACAATACCAACCTCCAAGTCTATGTTTTAAAAGGAAGGATGGTACACTCGCATTGAGTAACAACGAAAATTGGCACCTGTTGGCCAAGTATTTCGAAAGCCTGTTAAACTGCAAGGAACCACTGGAAAAACTGAAGTTCGAGAAGCCACCAAAGATGAATCCACAGTCTAAACCACCAAGCCTCATAGAAATACAGAAAATCATTAAAGAACTCAAAAACGACAAAGCCCCAGGAGAAGATGGTATAGTAGCTGAAATGTGGAAAATTGGAGGAGATAAGCTAGCGGAGAACTTACACCGTCTAATCTGTGATATTTGGGAAAATGAACAAATACCCAAAGACTGGACAGGCGCACTTATGCATCCGCTGCATAAGAAGGGAGATCGGACTGACCCAAACAACTACCGGGGAGTTTCGCTACTATCTATTGCTTACAAAGTACTTTCCAAGGCGTTGCTAAACATCGTAGAAGAACAGGTGGATCATCAAATAGGTGAATATCAAGGGGGCTTTAGAAAGGGAAGATCCTGTGTGGAACAGATCTTTGGTCTGAAAAGTATTCTGAGAGTAAGAGCTCTACGAAGCAAAAACACCGTAGTTGTGTTCATTGATTTCAAAAAAGCATATGATTCCATCGACCGGCAGACACTCTTCAATGTTTTGGAGGAATTTGGAATAGATGGCAAAACGCGGGCAATTATAAAACAGACACTAACAGAAACCGTCTCCAAAGTAAGATTTCAAGGAGAAATCTCAGAGGCTTTTGAGATTAAGACAGGAGTCAGACAAGGAGACGGACTATCACCAATTTTGTTTAACATCGCCCTGGAAAAAATAATGAGAGTATGGAGGAAAGCAATAAAAGAAGAAGGTATAGAAGGAATCTGTTTAGGAACAAAAAAGCAAGGTGTAAAGGTGGATTGCTTAGCATTTGCTGATGACATGGCATTGCTAGCCAAAGGAAAAGACGAAGCTCGAATAATGCTTGAAAAATTACATTAAATAGATGAGAAGACTGGACTCAGGATCTCATACGATAAAACAGAGTACATGGAGTACAAACACAATAAAGAAAAGCATCTGGAAACAAGATATGGGAAAATCAAGAGAGCTGATAAATTTAAATATCTTGGAGAATGGATCCAGTCGAATGGACTTGATAAAGAAGCAAATAGAGGAAGAGCTAGAAAGATGGAGCTAGCCTATAAATTAGTACAAAATAGATACAACAAGAGAACTATATCATACGGGGCAAAGATAAGACACTATACCACGGTTGTCAAGCCAGAGTGACTCTGTAGCTCAGAATGCTTGATATTGAATAAGAAAAGGGAAATCAAGGATTTAGAGAAGAAGGAAAGGAAAATCTTGAGAAAGATCCTAGGACCTGAAAAACAAAAAGGTGGTACATGGAGGAAGAGGAGAAATGAAGATCTCTACAGACAGGCAGATAAAATCACAGACACCATCCGTAAGAGGAGATTGAAGTTTTATGGACACCTCATGAGAATGAGCGAGAGTCGACTAACGAAGAGAATCTTTAACTACATCACCAAGATCAAGGCAACTGCATTATGGATAGAGGAAACGAGAAAAGACATGGAGGAAGTGGGGATAAATCCAGAAGACATTTGGAATAGACATGTGTTTCGAGCTAAGATTGATAAATTCAAGGGGTTCCAGGAAAAGCAATGTAAAAGGGCCAAAAACACCTGGTCAGATGAGAGGAGGAGGAACCACATCGAAAGGATGAAGAAATTTTGGGAGAAGAAAAAAAGACTAACCAACAAATCAGTTGTTTTCCGTGGTCCACAGTAGGCCAAAATCGAAGGAAGAAGAAGAAAATGCACTACTATTCACAGCTTATTCCAGCCTACTTAACTCCTCATTATATCCTGAAATGCGCGTCCTTTGTGTGCAGCGCATTGAGCCTCGGCTATTTTTACCTACAGTTTCTATCGGTTATTTATGTTTTACATTGTATACCATTCATTATGTTACATATTATGTAACATTTCACGCATTTCACACTCTGATATGAGTATATTTGCTGTGGTAATATTCCAGCTGTTATGATCCGCCATTTTGGTTTGAATTTTTATCGAAGATACCATGATGCTCATACATTTTATAAAATAAATTTTATAAAACCACCTTTTATAAAAGATTACCCCATTACACTGTCATATCTTTTATAAAAGATCTTTTATCAAAGATCTTTGATAGTGTAATACCGGTCTAGGTACCGCAGTTGTACGAGGGACGTTCCGAAAGTAAGTTTCGTCATTTCGTTGCACGAGCAGATGATACACCAGGTGACACAAACAATTGCCGTGAGAATCCTCATCTGTGGCTGGTTCAACGATGGAAGGAGCGTTAGCGGAGAGGGAATGGCGCATGCGCAGAACGCCGACGAAGATAGAGGAGCAGGGAACTGACGTGCTCCATATCATTCAGTCGGTTGCTGGTGTAGCATGTTCAGTGATGGATGGCAGAGTGTGGAGGATGTATATCAAAGTGGGCATCCCTCCGCATTCACGAATGCAAACAACATTGCTCGAGTACAGGACGTGGTGTTAGCGGACAGGCGCATAACGGTGCTGTCCACACTCCGTATTGGTCATGCCTGGGCCTATCACATGCTCCATGATGTGTTGGGTTACTGAAAAGTGTCCGCAAAATTGGTACCGAGAAACCTGACCCCGGAGGAGGCAACAAAAGTATGATTAGTTAAAATGTGCTCTCAAACTAAATTCACCTAACGTGTGCTTCCTGACGTGGAAATAATATTGAAAACCTCGTAAACGAAACGCAATATACGGTATGTCAAATTAAAACTGACCCTCACCGTTGTGGAAAGTCCGCATCCCCAGGAAGACCCCTTAAATAAATTATAAAGGCTTTACTTGTGGTGCATGAAAATTCGGGATTTTTAGCCTCCAATGGCCCAAATTCCCAAAAGCTACATAAAACACTATTCCAATCCACGATATTTGAAAATAATGTTGCTGTTTGGAGATATAATGGACCTTCTGTACAACATATCGCACGTGTAAGTCACGTGTAAAAATTCTAGGGTACCCCTTGCCCCCTTAATCGCATTGTTGAATTTTACAGTCTATGCATGATTCCACGATAACCTTATAGTCATTTGCAAACTTTCGCAGAAATTTAATAAATTGAGTGGCATTGCTTCTTACAGAAATAGATGGAAAGTTGGATGTCACCTCTTGTGATACTGTTGTCATGGTTACCGTCATGCATTACTTCATTAGTTTCTTCTTGTTCTTCTTCTTTCAGATGGGCCAGCTAGGGACCACGACGTTCAACTTTTCAGCTTGGCGAGGGACACGTTGTTTGCCCAATATTCGCGCATTCTCTGGCTATGTTTCTCCTTTCTCTATTTCGTCCAGATGGTGCCGGTTTTCTTACAAGGTGGTCTGTTCTGAAAACTATTCTGTTTAAGTATCTTTCTGAGATGTGATCGGCTTCTAATATCACTTTTCATTATCTTTAGTTTTGGATGTCCTTGTTATCTTCGGTTAGCCACTGTGTCACGCTCTTTCTATTCCCCCAGTAGTTGAGAAGCCGGTTGGTTAGTCTTGATGGGTTCATCCATGAGACAAGTCCGCAGAAAGCCTGACGTCTCTTCCTGGCCACATGTGTGATTTTCTCAGTATATATATTGTGCCAGCTGGCCGAAGGTTTCGGGGAGCCACCGGTTTCAAATGACCCTTCCGAGACCCTCTTCCAGTTAACACACAAGTATAGGGGACGATACATTCATAGGCTGGTGTAGCACAAAGTCTGCACTCGGGGGTGTCGGGAATTAATGAGGTTCGATCTTTAACCAGCTCAGAGGAATGCATCGATAACAAACCTAAACAAGAAAAGAGAGGTCAGTCTTATGTTAAAATCACAAATAAATTTTATTCAGAATAGATCCCTAGCCTAGCATGTGAGTTGAAAACGGCTAGTCCGATACTATTCTGCCCTGAAAGAAAATATAAAAAGTCCTAAACAAGATCTAAATTACTCTCATGGTCCTAATACAAAATTCGACTAAAATGAACAAGCTAAGAGAATGGCACGTAAGATCGGCCCTAAGCAATTACATCGAAATAACTTACGGGTGGATCAAACATCAAAAGAATCTACAGCAAAGCAAGACATGTACTTGTTTACAAATACTAGAACATTTACATTTAGTAGCAAAGGGGAAAATTTGTCCTATGCTATGATGATGCCATCCCTAACTTTTATCATTAGAGTTAAGTGTTTAGCTAGTCCTAAATATCGTTAATTAATAAACGAGATGCGTTTATTACTAAGAAAATCAAGCTATGTGTACAATTTTGCTGAATAAAAAAAAGCTATGCTAATACATCACAAATGCATACAATAATTCAGTACTCCCATGGTTGTGCAATTGGCACTGCCTGTGTACTCGATTTGTTACTGTTTGTAACAAACGGTCATAGTGTCAAAGTGTTAAGAAAATAGAAAATATAGGAAAGCCTGCAAATGCGATAGTAATTAAACAATTACATCGACTCATATTGCTACTAATCTGATGTGTGTGCTTCTGTTATCACATCACCAATTAGTTGTCGACTATTCATGTGAAAATGTATCAAAATGTATCTAAAATAGCTTAACAATATCTAAGTGTTAACATTTGGTCCAGAAAAATAGTTTATTTTTAATGTTTATAAATTTTATTTAGATTCAGAGGGAATTATAAGATTTGTTAGTTTTCAAAACCCTATTTTTGATTATTAAAGTTTCACACAATTATTTATCCCTGACAGTATTGTTGTTCAGTTTATGGACCTTTAAAAGCGTTCAGTGTATTTAGGTAACGTGTGTATCCAACTTAAGCAAATAACTCAATATTTTAATAGTTTACGAGACACCCTGTGTCTTCACCAATATTTCATCATACTTATTAGTCATCTTATGTCTTCACCAATTACTTTACTCTTATTTCGGATTCATTGATCCAGGCGCCCTCGGTTTTGGTACGACTATAAATAGTTCATTACCAACGATATAACCACAATAACAATGTCGGAGGTATTTATCCACCGTCACGACTCACATAATACTCTTATAACGTTAATTTACAAAAGTGTGGATTCCTAATTGATACACGTTTGAAATGCTGGTAATAAAGATTATGTGTAAAAAAAACACATCCTGACAACGCTTTAAATAAACATGAAGGCTTCTGATACAAGCTAAAAGTGTGTGTGAGCATTTATAAAACTGCCTCTTCCCTGAATAAGGTCGAACCTGCGTTCATTTGGTTACAAAATACAGCTGCATTCATTGCCTGTGTGGCTTCTCTTAAAGAAATAAACCTGTTTTCAAGTATTGATCTGGCCAACAAATGTGAATAACGGAACTCTGCATTCCACTTGTAGTAATGTCAAGAATCTCACAGCCTTCTAAAACTAAATATTGATCCACTCCCTAGAATCGAGTGTGCTGTGTAGTGAACTTGGCTCGTAACCTTGGCCTCGATTTAACATTTGTCAAACTAGTTTATTTGTCATCAGCCTGACAAAATAAAAGTTGATAATAACTGTTTTGAAATGATACGATATGAGCATTGAAAATCCAGCCTTCCTGGCGTCTATAAATGTTTAATAAAACTATTACTCTCCACACGCGTCTTATAATCAACTACCTGCATTGTGCACTAAATAAATGAAACCAAATTAAACTAATCTACTGTTTTCCAACTCTTACAATACGCTATAAATATTTGATCTGACTTACAGATGCAGCGTCACTTGGTTCGAGTCCCGCCATGAGATGTTATATGCGGTCTCGTGTATGGCTCTAGATTACCATCTCATTGTGTCTGGACATCTTCCGTCGCCAATTCCCCACGCATGATTTAGAAATCACACGCCATCGCGTGGTTGGGGTTGTATCTGAAGATCTGCTGGTTTAGCATGATTGTAATGTTAGCGTTGGTAATAACGTAGCACATAATTAAGGAAATCTTTCACGCACTGCAGCTAATATGCGGTAAAAAATTGCCCATTTTCACTCCGCCACTGGCTCTAGCCTTTCTCGCTTGTGCGACACTCACTCGTGACTTGCTCTGATATTTACACAAAATTATTAACACAAAATTAAATCAAAAATACTGCCCATCCGGCAAATAAAGATTATACTCGTAGATTTTGTACAGTTATACAGTTAATTAAATACACAGTTTATATAACACTGAAGTGTGTGTGTGCGAGTGAGAGTGAGACCTTGCGGTCGTAAAGTTTACTTCACACAAGTCCATCATTTCACCTCGGATAATGAAAATATTTCACAGTTTATGTAGTGATGAGTGTCTTCAATCTTTAAACTATTAAACAATGCCATGATGGCTATCCATAAGAAAATTATCCACAGATTTTTCATGCCACATGGTTTCCTTCACGGACATACTTTCACTTGTGCTCCAACATGCACATCGATGTTGTATCATCCAAAGACAAATAGGAACTGGTGTTACCAAATATGGCGTGCTCTCAGGATATGAGCTGGCCGCGTAAATTGATAGTTTCTTTGATTTACGATGTATGCTGTACTTCAAATATGCAGAATTGTTGGTTATAAATATAGTTGATTTCTGGAATGTCCAAAATATATAAAAATATTATCCTAAGCGATATTACTTCAGCTTCTTCCCGCCGCTCGCAGGGTATGTTCAGTTAGGTTTCAGCATAAGATTTAGTCTCTCTTATCTGAGCAAACATGCGTCAACGGGCGCAATATATATATATATATATAGCTCCTGATTTGGTCTTCTTCTGTACGCGTCAACTATTTATTAGTTTATTAAATGAAATTAATTTTCTGAGAATATCTCAGAAACGTGGTTTTAGAGCCTTAAGACGTTGTGGCCTCCGAGCCACCGAGGGGCTGAAAATGAGCTTTGTCTTGTCCTTGTACGCCATAATATTATAATAATCATATTTATAATTTAATAATATAAGGATAGGGATAGAATAGACTTTCAGTACCACACCCGCACGTTTAGATCGCGTGAAAAAATCTAGAGTACCCCTTGACACCCTTAAGCGTATTATATACATATTGATGAATTTTACAGCTTAAGTTGGTTCCGTGTTAACCTTACAGCCGTTTACAAACTTTCACAGTAATGCAATAAATGGAATTTTATTGCGTCTTATAGATGGGCTTCTGAGATTGTGTTGCCATGGTTATCGGCTTGCATTCTTTCATTAGTTTCTTCTTCTTCTTCTTGTTTCGAATGGGCCTACTTTGGACCACGCTTGTTCAACTGTTGAGCTTTGATCTTTGCCCAGTGTTGTCGCATTTTCTGCCGGTGTAACTCCTTCCTTTCATCTGTCCAAGGGGTACCTTTCTTCCGGGGTTTTTCCTGAAATCCATGGACTTCCTTCAGGGCATGTCTCACAGATTGCCTGTCTTGAAGATCTGATATTCCCAGTTCATTAATGTCTTTCTCAGTTTCTGTCAGCCAAGTGGTACGAACCTTCTTGTTCTGCCAGAAAGTGAACAGCCTATTGGTCAGTCTTTTGGGAGGCAATCTTGCCACATGACCATAGAATGCTACTCTCCTTTTCCTAGCACAGTCAGAGAGCCTTTCTATATGTTCGTAGAGCTCGGAATTGTGCCGCCTACGGTATTCCTCATCTTCCTTTACCGGACCTAGGATCTTCCTGAGAATTCTCCTCTCTCTGACTTCCATTTTCTCCATCAGACCTATTCGGTTCAATGAGAGACACTCCATGGCATACAGGGCTTCTGGTCGTATGACTGAGGTGTAGTGCTTCAGTTTCAGGTTGCGTGACAGGCATTTCTTGTTGTAGATGTTCTTTGTCAGTCGATAAGCCAGTTCCAGCTTGTTGACTCTCATGGATAATGATGCTCTTTCTGATAAGTTGGGTTCAATCCATTCGCCGAGATACTTAAATTTCTCAATCCTCTTGATTTTTCCCTTTTCTAGTAGCATCTCTTTCATTAGTTTATTAAATGAAATAAGTTTTCTGGGAATATCTCAAAAACTGTTGGTTTTAGGACCTTAAAATGTGGTTATCGGGGGCCCGTAGGGCCTCCGAGTTCTGTTTCTCACATTGTGACGCTGAAAATGAGCTTTGTCTCGTCTTTCTACGCCCATTGCAGCATGTATTTTAAGGGGGTAGGCCCTCTTTTATGAGAGGTACGGAGAAGAGTTACATCAATGTTTACTTTCGTGCCTCTGATGGACATCTGTACCAAATGTTACGTCGATCCACTCAGCCGTTCTCGAGTGATGCGCGTGCAAAGTTGTACACAGGCAGACAAACTGACAGACAGACAGACAGACAAAAAATTATTTTTGCGCGCAACCGTCATAAACCAGTCTGAAACGCGTTAATAACTCAAATTTCCGTGGAAATTCAGAAAGAACAGACAATCTTTCATTTTAATATATATAGAGAGAACACGATAACTGCCGTAGTTTTGCACCAATCACTTAGAATGATTTACATAATATGTATCCCTTTACAATCTCGGTCGAGTTCGTTAATGGGAAAATCGGTCGAAGGGGATGAAAATAGGGGGCATTTTTCGAAAAAGTGAACTACCGCTATAACTCTCTTAATACGTTAAATATAGAATCCATTCAAAGTTCATACTATGTATCGGATAAGTGTCAAAAGTTTATGTTTAAGAAGTTTTTGATAGCACCAACCATTGACCAAAGGGGTGGAAAAAGTTTTTTTTTTTTGGGGAAGCATTAACAATACCTCTCTTAATGGGCACAATATCAAAACCGTACAAAATGGACAATATTCCCCTAATAATTACCAAAAACTTTTGTCTGAAAGAATTTTTGATATGACCCACAATTACGCCAAGGGATGAGAAAAATGATTTCGGAATTATAAGAAAATGCCAAGAGCCATCAGAGGTTACCATGACAACGCCACTGTACGAGATCACATTCAGTTATCATTCTGTCTCTGTGGGAAAGCAGCTTCGGTGGAGTCGTTGGTAGCATGCTGAGCTTCTATGCCCAAGATCACGGGTTCAAACCCGACTGAAGTCGTCAGATTTTTTAAGAGCGTTAAAAATCTCTCAGTAGGCTATGCCTTCCTTCGGAGGGGAAGTAAAGCTGGCGGTCCCATGTTATAGATTTATGACATGCTAAAGAACCTTCCACTAATTACTCCTGTGTGAAGCTAGGTTAAAGTTGAACAACGTTCTTAGGTTCCAACGTTCGTCACCAGGAGCCGACTGCGGTGGCGTCTAGTAACCAAGTTCTGAACTAGTAGTCATTGACGGTGGCGTTAGGCAGCAAACGTAGGAACTACTTGAAATTTAATGTCTGCAGTTCTTGCTTGAATTAAAAACAGATAACACACAATAATACAGCCATCACAATTAACACCGGTTATCAGACAGATTATACAAACACCCAAAGTACACGGGGCTACATGACCGCGTTGTCGCAGTCCCTAAACTGAGGAACCAACCAACAACCTCTCTGTTGGAAGCGGCTTCGGTGGCGTAACTGGTAGCATGCTGAACTTCTATGCCCAAGGTCGCTGGTTCAAACCCTGCCGAAGTCGTCGGATTTTTTAAGAGCATTAAAAATCCCTCAGTATGACTTCCTTCGGAGGTTAAGCTCCAACGTTCGTTGCCAGTTGCTGGTTGCGATGGCATCTAGTAGACAAGTTCACAGGTATGTGTCGTTGACGGTAGCATTTGGTAGCAAAATTAGGATCTACTTGAAATTGACCGCCTGCAGTACTTGCCTGAATTACAGACTAATACAGCCATCACCATTAACACCGGTTATCAGGCAGATTCTACACACACCCAAAGTATACGAGGCTAAATGACCGCGTTGTCGAAGCTCCTAAACTGAGGAACCAACCAACCAACTTAACCCGTTTGATACCAAGCGAAGTTTCGTGAAAATACAAGTACTCTATTTGATGAAAATTATATCCTACCACTAATTCTGGCATATTTCCATTTATGGAAAAATAGGCTTATGAGATCACCTTATGCCCATGTGTGTGTATGTATGTGTGTATGTATGTGTATGTGTGTGTTTGCGTCCGTGCGTGTCCTCTCCTATTAACTTCTTAACGGCTGGAGTGATTTCAATGAAACTCTGTAAATTCATAGAACTGTACCATTTCGGCCGACCCCAACCGTGCCCTCAAATTTTATTACGTTTTACCAATCCAACATTGTGGCTGTGCGAAATATTTCTCTGGCATTCTATATCTCCGAAACTATTACTCATATCACCTTGAAATTTTGTACGGTGATAAATGGTACTATGTGTCTTTCAAAAACCTCTTAGGTACAAAACGAACATGGCGGACAAGCGAATTTGAAACATTAAAATAGATTTTACTCGCGATTTCACCATCCGAATGCAGTGAAACTTGGTACAGAAATTTACTATACAAATTGCAATGGACTGACACCTAATTTAGTTCTATTGTTTACATAACCTTAAGATGGAGGCTGTGCGAAATTTCAAAATTAAGTTTTAATTTCTTGTGTTGAAATCGTACGATCGAAATCAAAGTTTGTATAATGAACGTACACAATAATCTTCATCTAATAGTACATAATACTATGGCCTACATACGTATATTAAAATCCAACATGCCGACCATCCGAAATATTTAGACGGTTCCCAATATCTATTAATCTAGGACAGCAATCAAACTGAAATTTTGTATGTGTCTAGAGGCTATAACCATAAGTTCACCTATGGGACGTTCAATAGCCTGGTGAGCACAAATCCAACATGACGGCGATGCGAAATTTAAATATTCAAATGGTCGTTTCTCGCGATTTATCCATCCGAGCGCAGTGAAACTTGGTACGGTATATGTTTATATAGATTTTAATCCACTGGCATCTAATTGATTCAAATTATTTTCATAACCACAAAATGGTGGCTGAGCGAAATTTTAAAATCTCGTTTTTAATTTTCTTGTGTCCTAATCATGCAATTGAAGTTTGAATAAATCACCTACACAATAATCTATATATAAAAATACAACATGGCGACCATCCGAAATATTTAGACGGTTCTCAGTATCTACGAATCTATTACAGCAATCAAACTGAAATTTTGTATATTGATAGAGGCAATTAACATAAGTAGGGTATATGAAAATCTATATATATAAAGCACAAAGTTTGTCTGTCTGTCTGTCTGTCTGTCTGTTATGTATACAAATCTACACCGTTTCACCGATCTGAACCAAAATTTGTATACTTACCCTTTGGAACCCGACGAGTAACCCTGTCAACTTTAAATTTCGGACAGACCACCCCATTCCCTGCATTTAGGCCCTTTTGCACAAATCTACACCGTTTCACCGATCTGAACCAAAATTTGTATACTTACCCTTTGGAACCCTGCGAGTAACACTGTCCACTCTAAATTTCGGAAAGACCACCCCATTCCCTGCATTTAGGCCCTTTCTTCCAAATCTACACCGTTTCACCGATCAGAACCAAAATTCGTATTCTTACCCTTTGGTACCCTGCGAGTAACACTGTCTGCTTGAAATTGCGGACAGACCACTCCATCCCCTGCATTTAGGCCCTTTGGCCCAAATCTACACCGTTTCACCGAGCTCAACCAAAGTTTGTATATTTGCCCTTTGGAACCCTGCGAGTAAAACTGTCAACTTAACATTTCGGACAGACCACCCCATTCCCTGCATTTAGGCCCTTTGGCACAAATCTACACCGTTTCACCGATCTGAACCAAAATTTGTATACTTACCCTTTGGAACCCTGCGGATAACCATGTCCACTTGAAATTTCGGACAGGCCACCCCATTACCTGCATTTAGGCCCTTTTGCACAAATCTACACCGTTTCACCGATCTGAACCAACATGTGCATACTTACCCTTTGGAACCCTGCGAGTAACACTGTCCACTTAAAATTTCGGACAGACCACCCCTTTCCCTGCATTTAGGCCCTTTGGTCCAAATCTACACCGTTTCACCGATCAGAACCCAAATTCGTATTCGTACCCTTTGGTACCCTGCGAGTAACACTGTCTGCTTGAAATTGCGGGCAGACCACTCCATTCACTGCATTTAGGCCCTTTGGCACAAATATACACCGTCACCGATCTGAACCAAACTTTGTATACTTACCCTTTGGAACCCTGCGAGTAACACTGTCTGCTTGAAAATGCGGACAGACCACTCCATTCCATGCATTTAGGCTCTTTGCCCCAAATCTACACCGTTTCACCGATCTCAACCAAAACTTGTATATTTACACTTTGGAACACTGCGACTAACACTGTCCACTTAACATTTCGGACAGACCACCCCATTCCCTGCATTTAAGCCCTTTGGCAAAAATCTACAACGTTTCACCCATCTCAACCAAATTTTACATACATACCCTTTGGAACCCGACAAGTAACCCTCTCTACTTGGAAATTTGGGCAGACCACTCCTTCCCTGCATTTAGGCCCTTTGCTAAAAATCTACACCGTTTCACCCATCTCAACCAAATTTTGTCTTGCTCGACTGTGATTCATTATTACTATTACGTTAGTTTGTAAGTTTGACGTGCCAATTCAATAGTTGTAGTGTATGTATGTCCCCTATGCGTTCATATACCATTCATCCGATTGCGATGATACTTGGGTGAGTTGTTGTGTGGATTCCAGGGAAGGTTTCTAGCTACAAATTATGTATGTAACACAAAAGGGTGAGGGACTTAACAGGAAGTTTTAAATGCCACAGTAACCCAATTGCACAATGCCAGTTGTGATGATGATGATGATGATGATGATGATAATTGTTGTTTAAAGGGGCCTAACATCGAGGTTATCGCCCCTAATGGTTTGGGGGATTGTGAAAATGAAATTAATACTAAAACTAACTACAAAACTTATGGGCTAGAAGAAGATAAGGACAAAAGAAAGGAATAAGGGAAATAAAAGACAGGAGGAATGAAATGCCCTCAACCCTAGATAAATGAGAATTGAGGACTTGGAAGGAAGGAGAGCCACGAAATGCAGATAGGAAAGGGAAAGAGGACAGGGTCCGTCCCAAAGGCAATGGAAAAAAAGGTAAAACCGGACCCAGCTCAGGAAACCCTCAGGGTTGCCAGCTCCCAAACTCACCAGCCATGAGCCCTTGAGGATCTAGCACTATCCAGGGTGCACCAGAAGTGGTGGGGCTACACACACCCTGCCTCCTTGAGGGCCTTGAGCAGAAGACATGAGATATTACGAAAATAAAAAGAAGGCTGACACCTCGAAGAATGAGGCTATCAGGAATGATTAGACAAGGGCCAATTAAGGCGGGAAAGTGAAAGAGTCGCTATGCCTCGGATACCCTGATACCATCGGGGTCGGAAGAGAACAAGAGTTTGACCAAGGGAGGCTGACTGGAAAGAGAACTGAAAGGAGCCCGGCACCAGTAAGTAGAAGCAATGCCGGACTCAGCTGGGGTCCGTGGTCGCAAACCCAAGTCCCACAAGTTGTGAGACCCTGGGGGATGGAGGGTTGGAGGAGGGGGCAGGTGTGAGAATAGCTTGCTGATTCATCGCGTGGTGACATGAGAGGACTGTCCGGAGGCCGCCGTGTTACCTGGTATTGCTGACTATGCTGATGTTCATACAGGGCCTTTGCTCAAACCACTATAGTGTTACGAAAGAGTGAGTGATTCACCGGCCAATGTATAGGACCGGGAATCCCCCCCGAACGTCTGTCATCATATATCGTCATCAACTGCGATATTCTCAGGTCCGTGCAGCTTGGACCCGAGCAGTACTTCATAAGCTCTTTCACTAGACGCTTCGAGTATAGGCCTAAGCCAGAAAATAAGGTTCAGACTTTGGAAGAGATCGAAGGTAGAAATCTGAATTACCTATATCAGATTTAAAATTACACCATGTTCGTTTAGTAGTCATTTTTCATTACCTTATTATTATCATCATAAGGGCAAATGACCTAGATGTTACGTCCATTATACCACTAATCACCACACACAATACGTCTTCATCGCCTGTGAATTTTGAAATATTTCTATCACGGTAGTCTGTAAGTTTGTCGTGTCAATTCAACAGTAGTTTGATATACCCGTTCAGTAGTAGTCGTCTTCATTATCATCCTCATCAAAAGGGCAAATGACCTAGATGTTACGTCCATTATACTACTAAGCAACACCGCAGTCTACCTAGCCTGTGATTTTAAAAATATGTATTTCCATTAGATTGTAAGTTTGATATACCCGTACAGTAGTAGTCTTCATAAATAAATATAATTTATCACGTTGAGTGTTAAGGAGACTGAGATATTATCATCATTCCACCGGGCGAAGCCGGGTACTACTGCTAGTAGGTTATATACTCTAGTTCTTCACGGAACTACTTGTTTTAGAATGTTAATATTTTTCCGTAGCAGGTAAGTACGGTATACCGTAAATATTTGAAACTTTGTTGTAATAGATTCATTGACAAAAATAACATTCTTATAACTTGTATTGGAAAATTTTCAAATTCGTTGTCATCAGTCGAAAATTTACTCTCATACACTTCAGTCAGCTTTAAAACTTTACTTATTTCCTCTTCATTCAAAGAGTTGAGATACTTAAGCATCGACTAAGCACGTAAAGAAACACAACTTCAAAAGATGGCATGCACGGGAAGTAAGCTGACTGCAACGTGTTCAAAGAATACTTATTACTAATCCAGTTATTCACGGAACTAAAACACATCGATATGTACAAAGGGAGATGATTCCCGCGTAGTATTGTTTGTCTGGAAATAATTTTCAAAAAAAAAACTGTTATAAAAACGGGGCCGATATTTCGGGTTAATATAACCGTCGTAACGAAACACAATGTAATAAAACGGTTGTTTATAAAGCCATGGTTGCGGTGGACATTGTAACAAAACCATGGTTAAGAAATCCTGTATTACGATACACATTTCAATACGGAAATAACCATAGTTACGATACGCATTAGGGCCTATTATATAACCGTAGTTACTATGCACATTGTAAAAAGAAAAAGCCGTGGTTACGGTAGACATTATAATAAAATCATGGTTAAGAAATCAACAATCACAATACACATTATAATATAACCGTAGTTACGATACACATTATATCATAACCTTAGTTACGATAAACATCGTAACGAAAACGTGGTTACGGTAGACATTGTATTATACCCTTGGCTAAGTAATCCATAATTACGAAAAACATTGTAATAATAACCGTAGTTACGATACACATTATTATATAACCGTAGTTACTATGCTCATTGTAAAAAGAAAGAACCGTGGTTTCGGTAGACATTATAATAAAATCATGATTAAGAAATCCATAATAACGATACGCAATATAATATAACCGTAGTTACGATACACATTGTAATATAATCATGGTTACAAACCACATTGTAACAAACCCATGGTTACTGTACACATTACCGTGGTTACGATATTAACTAATCCTTACCCCACGATTGCGTATTGTGAAGGACGCGTGACGACACCTTCAGCTACGTTACCTTGCTTTTAGGCCATTGGGTGCAACTCCTCGTACCATGCACCTACTCTATTGTCCTCACAAGACTGAGTTCACCCTATT
Source organism: Meconema thalassinum (assembly GCA_946902985.2). Taxonomy (NCBI): domain Eukaryota; kingdom Metazoa; phylum Arthropoda; class Insecta; order Orthoptera; family Tettigoniidae; genus Meconema; species Meconema thalassinum. The sequence goes on from OX336392.1 coordinate 61,744,442, forward strand.
GTATACGTCGCGTAGGATCCTTATTTTCTGGTGCAGCCAAAACCCGAGACCTCCTAGGCAAGTGGCAGTACTGTGGGCAATGTGGTTACGATACGATACATACTATAACAAAACCTATGCTTTGAAACATATTTAAAATTCCAAGTCTTTCAATCATTTGGAACAGCTATTTTTAGCCTACTTTTCACATTTTGCAAAAATGAGGAAAAAGTAGACTTATGAGATCGATCCGGGAAAATGTGTGTGTGTCTGTCTGTCTGTCTGTCCTTCTGTCTGTCTGTCTGCCTGTGTGTGTCCCCCCCCCCAACTCCTAAACGGCTGCAGAAATCAAAACCAAATTTAGTATGAGTAATGATGTGCACCGGAATATCTCACGTCCATATTTGAAAATGATGTCAGTGCTACCAACTGCTGAAAAAACGCACTAGAAATTTGAGCTCCATGTTGGATATCTTGCAAGGTACGCATGGGAGCTATTCCAAAATTGGCACACATGTAGATAATACTATTTCAGTTTAATTTCCAGGAGTCCAACCATGACAGTGTTGCCAAAATAATTTTAAGCCTTCTGATAGGTCCAATGTTTAAATGCATATAACTTCTACACTATCAATTGGATTTCAACCAAATTTTGTATGTAATATCTGTACATAAACAGATATGACTGAGCGTATTCTTAGGAGCCACCAGGGCTGCCAACTGTTAATAATTGCTCTCTCTATTTTTATTTATTTTTATCCAAATACCAATATATCAGAAAGTATGCAAGCCAGCAGCTTTAAACTATGCACACGTATATTCTGACATTTTAGATTAATTTGGAGTAACTTATATACGTCAGGTCTACCAACATGATTATAAGCCTGCTGATAGTACCAAGTTTTAAATACATGTAACTTCTATACTATCAGTTGGATTTCAACCAAATTTCGTATGTGCTATGTGTACCGTAACAGATATGACTATAAGTATTGTTAAGAGCAATCAGGGCTGCCAACTGTTAATAAATGCTGTCTATATTCTTTTTACCCTAATATCAATATATCAGAAAATATGCAAGCCAACAGCTCTATACTTTGCACACGTATAGCCCCTGACATTCTAGATTAATTTGGAGTAATTAATACAAGGCAGTGCTGCCAACATGATTCTATGCCTGCTGATATGTAAAATTATAAAATACACGTAACTTCTATACTAACAAATGGATTTCATCCAAAATTGGCACAACAAGATATCATAATAATTCAGATTATTTCTGACCAGCACACGCATGGTATTGTTGGCAACATGCTTTTACGCGTGCTGATAGATCCAGTGTCCAACTGCATGTAACGTCCATTGGACTTCAACCAAATTTTGTATTCTGTACCTTAAGAGGTGGAACTAAGAATATATTCAGTGACCAGGGCTGCCAACTGTAGTGCTCTATTAGGCTACATTATACCAGGTATATTTTGAACTAATTAGATATTTCGATATTACCAACTTAATTTCGTCATTATTCTAGATAGGTTCATATACTGTAGAATAATTATTGGCATGAAAAGTAGGCTGTATAGTTAGTTCTTCACGGAACTTCTTGTTTATGTTCTAGTCGGACGATTTTAAACCATTGAATCCTTCTGTTGCTTTTTATTTATTTGCAAATAACTTATTTATTCAGTATTGGTATTTATTTTTTCTCCAAAAAACTTACCTCAAATACAGCAGGGTCTCTGTTGCATACGCTATAATGCGTATGATCCAGCAAATATGCTCGGAATGGCGACAAGAATCCACTGTCACCAGCTGTTTCGAGCCTCGCGAAGGATGAGAGCAAGAGCAGGGGTGAATAGAATAATAAGTGGTGGAACTCCGGTAGTTGACCGTTTCCGCCGCTAGGGGTGCTACTAGCGTTCTTTGGCCTGGACGTGCAGCTGGACGGCCAGTCTGGCTCGTTTATTAAAAGAAGTCTTGCACTAGTAAGACGAATCAAGTTGTGAATCACAGAAACAAATCTTCAACAAATAATTACCTACAACGTTTGTCTGAAAGAATTTTTGATATGACCCACCATTTCGCCAATGGGTGAGAAAAATGATTTCGGGGCTGCGATAACGCGGTCATGTAGCCCCGTGTACTTTGGGTGTGTGTAGAATCTGTCTGATAACAGGTGTTAATTGTGATGACTGTATTAGTGGGTGTTATCTGTTTTTAAATTCAAGTAAGGACTGCAGAATTTTAATTTTTCAAATAGTTCCTAATTTTACCGCTATACACCACCGTAACCGACTACTAGTTTAGAACTTGGCTACTAGATGCCACGGCAGTCGGCTCCCGGTGGCGAACGTAGGAACCTAAGAGCGTTGTTTACATTCTTAACCTATAATTTAACTCACACAGGTCTAATTAGTGGAAGATTCTTTAGCATGCTATAAATCTATGGAAAGCATACTGAGGGATGTTTAACGCTCTTAAAATATTATAAGAAAATGCCAAGAGCCATCAGAGGTTGCCATGACAACGCCACTGCAGGAGATCACATTCAGTTTTCCATCTGTCTCTGTGGGAAGTGGTTTCGTTGGCGTAACTGGTAGCATGCTGAACTTCTATGGCCAAGGTCACTGGTTCAAAAGCGGCTGAATTTATTAAGAGCGTTAAAAATCCCTCAGTGTGCCTTCCTTCGGAAGGGAAGCTCCAACGTTCGTTGCCAGTTGCTGGTTGCGGTGGCATCTAGTAGCCAAGTTCACAGTTAGGTATCGTTGACAGTAGCATTTGGTAGCAATATTACGAACTACTACTTGAAATTGACTATCTGCAGTCCTTACCTGAATTACAGACTAATACAGCCATCACAATTAACTCCTGTTATCAGACAGATTCTACACACACCCAAAGTACATGGGGCTACATGACCACGTTGTCGCAGCCCCTAAACTGAGGATCCAACCAACATCTCTGCGGGATAAAATTTTGCTTGAAGAAGTAACAGACCGTTATATAGTTACACATCAGTGTCTAAACCTTGCCACAATCAACATACAAAATTTCAGTTTGATTGCTGTAATAGATTCGTAGATATTGAGAACCGACTAAATATTTCGGATGGTCGCCATGTTGAATTTTTATATATGTAGGTCCTAGAGTTATGTACTGAAACATGAAGATTATTGTGTACGTATAGCATTCAAACTTCAATCGCATGGTTAGTACACTAGGAGTAAATAAACGACATTTTAAAATTTCGCTCAGCTGCCATATTCTGGTTATGAAAACAATTGAAATAAATTAGATGCCAGTGGATTAACATTTGTATAAGGATTTACTGTACCAAGTTTCACTGCACTAGGATGGTTAAATTGCGAGAAACGTCCATGTGATTATTTATATTTCGCGTCACCGCCATGTTGGATTTGTGATCACCAGGTTATTTAAGGTCCTATAGGTCAACTTATGTTCATAGCCCCTATGAACATAAAAAAATTCAGTTCGATTGCTATAATATATTCGTAGATATGTATAGCCGTCTAAATATTTCGGATGGTCACCATGTTGGGTAGTTATATGTATAGGCCATATAGTCATGTACCATTAAAGGAAAATCATTGCGTACGTTCATTATTCAAACTTTCACTTCGATCGCATGATTACTACACAAGAAATAAAACATAATTTTAAAATTCGCACAGCCGCCATCTTGAGGTTATGTAAACATATGAACTAAATTAGATACCAGTGCATTACAATGTGTATAAACATATCCAGTACCAAGTTTCATTGCGTTTGGGCATTAAATCGCGAGAAAGGTCTATTTAAAATTTTCAAATTCGCTTGGCAGCCATGTTCGTTCTGTAGTTAACCGGTTTATGAAAGTCTTATAGATAAACTTCCAGTAGTGCCCTTTATTTCCGTACAAAATTTCAGGGTGATACCGCTAATAGTTTCTGAGATATAGAATGCCGGTGAAATATTTTGCACAGCCGCCATCTTGAGGTTATGTAAACATGTGAACGAAGTTAGATTTCGGTGCATTACAATGTGTATAAACATATACTGTGCCAAGTTTTATTGCGTTTAGTTGGTTAAATCGCGACAAACGTCTATTTAAAATTCGCAACTTCGCTTGGCCGACATGTTGGTTTTGTAGTTACCAGGTTTTCAAAAGTCACATAGGTGAACTTCTAGTATTTCCCTTCATCACCGTAAAAAAATCCAGTGTGATATCGGTAATAGTGTCGGAGATATTGAATGCTGGGGCAATATTTCGCACAGCCGCCATGTTGGATACGTGAGACATAACAAAATTTGAAGGGCACGGATGGAGTCACCTGGAATAGTGCTATGAACTTACCGAGTTTCAATGAAATCGCTCCTGCCGTTTAGAAGTTATTAGGGGGGACACACACTATCACACACACGCACATACAGACACACGGACAAAAGGTGATCTCATAAGCCTATTTTTTTTCATAAATGAAAATAGGCTAAAAGTGGACCCCAAATGCGAAGTTACCCCCCCCCCCCCATTAAGACAATAAAATGTCAAACATATGTATAACAAGAAGTTCCGTGACGAACTAAAGAACCTACTCTTCTTAAAATTTAAGATTCATTCCAATAATTAATCTATATGGATCTATCTAGAATAATGACGAAATTAAGTTGGTAATATCGAAATTTCTTATTAGTTCGAAATACTGTATACCTGGCATAATGTAGTCTAATAGAGAACGACAGTTGGCAGCCCTGGTGACTGAATATATTCTTAGTTCCACCTCTTAAGGTACAGAATACCAAATTTGGTTGAAGTCCAATGGATAGCATGGGCGTTACATGCAGTTAAACATTGGATCTAACAGCGCAGGTAAAATCATGTTGGCAACAATGACATACATGTACTGGTCAGAAATAATCTGAAATAATATGATCTATTGTTGTGTCAATTTTGAATGAAAACCATTAGTTAGTATAGAAGTTACATGCATTTTAAATTTGGACCTATCAGCAGGCTTAGAATCATGTTGGCAGCACTGCCGTAGGCCTATATTAGTTACTCCAAATTAATCTAGAATGCCAGGTACTATACGTGTGCAAAGTTTAGAGCTATTGGCTTGCATACTTTCTGATATATTGATATTAGGGTAACAAAAATAGAGACAGTATTTCTTAACAGTTGGCAGCCCTGGTTACTCTTAAGAATCGGCATAGTCATATCTGTTATGGTACGCATAGCACACACGGAATGTGGTTGAAATCCAAATGATAGTATAGAAGTTACATGTATTTAAAGTTGGACCTCTCAGCAGGCTTAGAATCATGTTGGTAGCACTGACGTATATAAGTTACTCCAAATTAATATAGAATGTCAGGTACTATACGTGTGCATAGTTTAAAGCAGTCGGCTTGCATACTTTCTGATATATGGGTATTTGGATTTAAAAAAATGAGAACATTTATTAACAGTTGGCAGCCCTGGTGGATCTTAAAATACGCTCAGTCATATCTGTTTATGTACACATAGCACATACGAAATTTGGTTGAAATCCAATTGATAGTGTAGGAGTTATGTGAATTTAAAATTTGGACCTATCAGCAGGCTTATAATCATTTTGGCAACACTGCCATGTATGGCCTCCTGGAAATTAAACTGCAATATTATTATCTATACGTGTGCAAATTTTGAAATAGCTCCCATTAATACCTTCCAAGATATCCAACATGGAGCTCAAATTTCAATTGCGATTTTCCAGCAGTTGGTAGCACTCACATCATTTTCAAATATGGCCGTGAGATATTCAGGTATAGATCTTTACTCCTACCAAATTTTGTTTCGATTGCTGCAGCCGTTTAGGAGTTGATAGGGGGGGGGGACACACACACACAGCCAGCCAGCCAGACAGACAGACAGACACACATTTGCCCGATCACATAAGTCTACTTTTTCCTCATTTTTAGCCTATTTTCAATTTTGAAAAAATAGGCTTATGAGATCACCTTTTGTCCGTGTGTGTGTGCGTGTGTGTGTGATTCGTGTGTGTGTGTCCCCTAATAAAATCTAAACGACAGGAGCGATTTCAATGAAACTCGGAAAGTTCATAGCACTATTCCCGGCGACCTCGACCGTGCCCTTCAAATTTTGTTACGTCTCACAAATCCAACATGGCGGCTGTGCGAAATATTTCACCAGCATTCAATATCTCCGAAACTATTACCGATATTACCCTGAGATTTTCTATAGTGATGGAGAGAACTACTATAAGTTCACTTATGTGACATTTGAAAAACTGGTAACTACAAAACCAACATGGAGGCCAAGTGAATTTGCGGCTTTTAAATAGACGTTTCTCGTGATTTGACCAACCAAACGCAATGAAACTTGGTACAGTATATGTTTATATACATTGTAATGCCACGACATCTAACTTCGTTCAATTGTTTGCATAATCACAAGATGGCGGATGTGCGAAATATTTCACCGGTATTCTATATCTCTGAAACTATTAGCGGTATCTCCCTAAAATTTTGTACGGAGATAAAGGGCACTACTGGAAGTCCATCTATAAGACTTTCAAAAACCGGTTAACTACAAAACGAACATGGCGGCCAAGCGAATTTGAAAATTTTAAATAGACCTTTCTCGCGATTTAATGTTCCAAGCGCACTGAAACCTGGTACAGGAAATAGTTATACACATTGTAATCCACTGGTATCTAATTTAGTTCAATTGTTTACATAACCTCAAGATGGCGGCAGTGCGAATTTTAAAATTAAGTTTTTATTTCTTGTGATGTAGTCATGCGATCGAAGTGAAAGTTTGAATAATGAACCTACGCAATAATTTTCCTTTAATGCTACATGACTCTATGGCCTATACATTTAACAATCCAACATGGCGACCATCCGAAATATTTAGACGATACTGAATATCTACGAATCTATTTTAGCAATCAAACTGCATTTTTTAATGTTCCTAGGGGCTATGAACTTAAGTTCACCTATAGGACTTTAAATAACCTGGTGATCACAAATCCAACATGGCGGTGACGTGAATTATAAATATTCACATGGACGTTTCTCGCAATTTAACCATCCGAGTGCAGTGAAACTTGGTACAGTAAATCCTTATACGAATGTTAATCCACTGGCATCTAATTTATTTCAGTTGTTTCCATAACCTCAAGATGGCAGCTGTGAAAAATTTTAAAATCTCCTTTTTTTTCTTTTGTCCTAATTATGCGATTGAAGTTTGAATACTACACGTTCACAATAATTTGCATGTAACAGTACATAACTCTAGGACCTACATATATAAAATCCAATATGGCGACCATCCGAAATATTTAGTCGGTTCTTAATATCTACGAATCTATTACAGCAATCAAACAGAAATTGTGTATGTTGATAGTGGCAATTAACATAAGTAGGATACATGAAAATAGGCTGTATAGTTCTTCACGGAACTACTTGTTGCAAAATGTGAAAAGTAGGCTATAAAAGACGAAAAGCAAAGTTAGTTAAGCTCCAATTATTGTAATGAGGTGTATTAAATGAGGTGTGATTCTTCTACGAATACCATATATTTTGCCTATTTTCGCCTATCCTAGTTTTTGCTCGGTGAAATCTACCTCCACCTTCCGGCGTGCCGACAGGTATTTTTTGCCTATTTTCATTTTATGAAAAACAAGTAGTTCCGTGATGAACTATACAGCCTATTTTCATATATACTGCTCATGGTAATCGTCTCTATCAACATACAAAATTTCAGTTTAATTGCTGTAGCAGATTCGTAGATATTGAGAACCGTATAAATCTTTCAGATGGTCGCCATGTTGGATTTTATATATGTAGGTCCTAGAGTTATGTACTGTTACATGCAGATTATTGTGAACGTGTAGTATTCAAACTTCAATCGCATAATTAGGACTAAAGAAAAAAAAAGATTTTAAAATTTTTCACAGCTGCCATCTTTTCGTACTATTACACTAATTTATTAGCCTATTTTCATTTATGAAAAAAATAGGCTTATAAGATCACCTTTTGTCCGTGTGCCTGTGTGTGCGTGTGTGTGTGAGATGGTGAGATGGTGTGTGTCCCCCCCCTAATAACTTCTAAACGGCTGGGGGGGCGATTTCAATGAAACTCGGTAAGTTCATAGCACTATTCCGGACGACCCTGACCGTGCCCTTCAAATTTTGTTACGTCTCACCAACCCAACATAGCGGCTGTGCGAAATATTTCACCAGCATTCAATATCTCCGAAACTATTACCGATATCACCCTGGAATATTTTACGGTGATAAAGGAAACTACTAGAATTTTATCTATGTGACTTTTGAAAATCTGGTAACTACAAACCCGACTTGGCAGCCAAGCGAATTTGCGACTTTTAAATAGACGTTTCTCGCGATTTAACCAACCAAACGCAATAAAACTTGGTAAAGTATATGTTTATACACATTATAATGCACCGACATATAACTTCGTTTAATTGCTTACATAACCTCAAGATGGCGGCTGTGCGAAATATTTCACCGGTATTCTATATGTCTGAAACTATTACCGGTATCACCCTGGAATGTTGTACTGAGATAAAGGGCACTACAGGAAGTTCATCTATAAGACTTTTAAAAACCGGTTAACTACAAAACGAATATGGTGGCCAAGCGAAGTTGAAAATTTTAAATAGACCTTTCTCGCGATTTAATGATCCAAACGCAATGAAATTTGGTACAGGAAATGTTTATACACATTGTAATGAACTGGTAACTAATTTAGTTCAATTGTTTACATAACCTCAAGATGGCGAATTTTAAAATTAAGTTTTTATTTCTCGTGTCGTAATCATGCGATCGAAGTGAAAGTTTGAATAATGAACCTACGCAATAATTTTCCTTTATAGGTACTTGACCTTATGGCCTATACATATAACAGTTCAACATGGCGCCCATCCGAAATATTTAGATGGATCTCAATATCTACGAATCTATTATAGCAATCAAACTGAATGTAATCCACTGGTATCTAATTTAGTTCAATTGTTGACATAACCTCAAGATGGCGGCAGTGCGAATTTTGAAATTTAGTTTTAATTTCTTGTGTCGTAATCATGCGATCGAACTGAAAGTTTGAATAATGAGCCTACGCAATAATTTTCCTTTAATGGTACATGACTCTATGGCCTATACATTTAACAATCAAACGTGGCGACCATCCGAAATATTTAGACGGCTCTCAATATCTACGAATCTGTTATAGCAATCAAACTGTTTTTTTTAATGTTCATAGGGGCTATGAACTTAAGTTCACCTATAGGACTTTAAATAACCTGGTGATCACAAATCCAACATGGCGGCGACGCGAAGTATAAATATTCACATGGACGTTTGTCGCAATTTAACCATCCGAGTGCAGTGAAACTTGATACAGTAAATCCTTATACGAATGTTAATCCACTGGCATCTAATTTATTTCAATTGTTTCCATAACCACAAGATGGCAGTTGTGCGAAATTTTAAAATCTCCTTGTTACATCTTGTGTCCTAATCATGCGATTGAAGTTTGAGTGCTACACGTACACAATAATCATCATGTAACAGTACATAACTCTAGGACCTACATAAAATCCTACATGGCGACCATCCGAAATATTTAGTCGGTTCTCAATATCTACGAATCTATTACAGCAATTAAACTGAAATTTTGTATGTTGATACTGACAATTAACATAAGTAGGATATATGAAAATAGGCTGTATCGTTCTTCACGGAACTACTTGATTTTTTATGTGCTTGCGGGACTTTGATAAAACTATTCTTTTATGGCTTACTGCCCATGTCCTTGGGATCAGCTCACCCTTTCACTCCACAGGCTAGTCCTGGCGTTCCCTTGTCCCGCCTCAAACCTTGGTAGTAGTGTCCTGTGAGTTTAGAGAGAGGGGAAGCAGTTCTGAACTTAACACAGCTGAGGGTCCTTCCGTTTCTGGAAGGTCTGTGCATTTAGATTATGTGATTGATACGCTAAACCAGATACACACATGTTGATCATTCAGGGACGAATTAGATTATTGATGATGATGATAATAATTGTTATTTTAAGGGGCCTAATATCTAGGTTATCGGCCCCAATTCAATTATTGTTTGATAGATTGGCATCTATGTTTTATGGAAAGTGAGATATAGATTTTTAGCCTACTTTTCACATTTTGCCAAAATGAGGAAAAAGTAGACTTATGAGATCGGGCAAATGTGTGTCTGTCTGTCCTTCTGTCTGTCTGTCTGGCTGTGTGTGTGTCCCCCCCCCCCTTCAACTCCTAAACGGCTGCAGCAATCGAAACAAAATTTGGTGGGAGTAAAGATCTATACCTGAATATCTCACGGCCATATTGAAAATGATGTCAGTGCTACCACCTGCTGAAAAATCGCAATTGAAATTTGAGCTCCATGTGCGATATCTTGGAAGGTATGAATGGGAGATATTTCAAAATTGGCACACGTATAGATAATAATATTACAGTTTAATTTCCAGTAGGCCATACATGGCAGTGTTGCCAAAATGATTGTATGCCTGCTGTTAGGTCCAAATTTTAAATGCATATAACTTCTACACTATCAATTGTGACGCGTTACAATTTTAAGGTCTCTTTTGACGCTATGTCCAACTAGCGGTCACTAGTAGAATGTCTGAACGATCGCAAATATATCGGCTCATCTTGTCAAAAAGAAAGCGCCCCATAGCGAATGTCTTCTCGACTAATGGAACGGATGACAACAATATACGTCCGAGATTTGTGGGATTTGATGAGATGAAAATCGAGAACCATGATATCTGGTTAAAAAACTGTAAGACCCAAAAATGTTTTGAAATTAAGTTCGGAAATTATATATAAATATGTGTACAACGTTCTCGCTCTCAATTCTATTCGTCATGCTTATTCAAATGGAGGCCTGGTTATATCATGAAAATATATACATATGTATTTTGAAGCTGTCGACGAGATCTTCGGACCGTCTCTGATAAAGCTAAGTCCTTAAATATTTTGAAGTGTCAACATGCATAAATATGTGTAACGTGAAGTTAGGTTAATATAAATTGTCCACCAACCTTCAAGTAATAACTTATCCCCTTTCTAGATGGGAGGTCGTTTATATTATGTTTGGTTATTCTGTTGGTACTTGTTCCTCCCTCTTATATAGAAATGCGTGATGAGGAACCGTGCTGTTATTTTGGGTTTTATGTCTTAAGGGCTTTGTTGTTGTTTCTGTTCTTTTGGGTTTTCCTTATTCTGTTCATGTCCTTTGCGTGTGTTTGTCATGAAACGTAACTCTAATCATGAGAAGTGTTTCTAACTAACTTCCAATTCCTTGGGAGTATGTGGGTGCTCTGGAGTGCTTTTGGGGGTTAGTTATTTTAGTTTTAGTTAACGTGTCTCGACGGGGATGGGTGTGTGTCCATCGCATTTGATGACCTTGTGTCTATATATCTGTATTGTTGGGACGCACATCTATTTGTTTGTTTCTTTAAGGGTTGATTTATTTAGATGCCAGTCATTTGTGCACCTCTAGAATGCCTACTTTGTTTTCTTTTCTTTCCTTGAGGACTGGGTTGGCATCATCTATGTTTTGTGTCCGAAACACTGTTCATTTTATAATTACGATTCTAGACGTGATATTAAGGGTGGGTAAATGGTATTTGTTTAAGTGGGGCTCGACTGAAAGCCAAGGGTCATGTCAGTTCTGTTCTTGTTCTGCGCGGCTTCAGTCGAGGAACAACACGTGAACTCATCACACTTATTAAATGAGACGTATGGGTTACCCTTTCGAGATGGTAGAATGTGTGTTCATTGTACGTGTCCGGGACTGCAATCGACCCCCATTTGTCTTCCGTAAGATAACCGAGTATCGTGCTTTCTTCCGAAAAGGATATTTATTCAGGAAGTATGTGAAGTCATTTTGTAATTTATGTTTCTTTGGGTGTGTCTATAGTAAGCTTTCGTTTTAAGGGAATTGTATGTCACATATGTAGTCTTGTGATTAGTTATGCCTCGTTGGTTTTGTTCGTCATTTGCGTGTGTTGGGTTTTACGTATTGTTCTTTGGTTATGTTTGTGGAGTGACATACTGATTTTAAAGGGCGGGATTTTTCTATTCTTGGGTTACTTGACTTCATAAACTTCCTAGAAGATTTCTCCTGACTACGCTATGTAGTCAGCCTGTGGTGGGAAGAAAGTACTATTTACATTATTGTTAACTTGTTTAATTTCTGCCCTGTTTATTAATTTGAGTTTCTCTTCAAACGACCTCCAATCTACAACATGTTAGGCATCTCTCGGGTTTCTTATCTTTATTACCTGATTTATTTTAATACTTTTATTTACTTTGTTTTAATATTATTATGTGTATTTTATTCCAGCCCCCATTACCCCTCATTCTACCATTTCATGCGCTACTCACGTCCCCTTTTTCTATGTCTTGTTCTTTGATATTAAATTTTATCCAACCTCTACTTCAAAAATGTAGTCATTTCGTGGTCGGTTCTCCATCTAGTTCTTACGGTGCGAGTAGACTCGATATAAAGTCTCATGGTCCGCGTCCTACTAACATCTGCACGCCTCTCAAATGGGATTTCAACCAAATCGTATGTGCTATGTGTACATAAACAATTATGACTGAGCGTATTCTTAAGAACCACCAGGGCTGCCAACTGTTAATAAATGTTCTCAATTTTTTTAAATCCAAATACCTATACTGTATATCAGAAAGTATGCAAGCCGACACCTTTAAACTATGCACACGTAGAGTACCTTACATTCTATATTAATTTGGAGTAACTTATATACGTCAGTGCTACCAACATGAATCTAAGCCTGCTGAGAGGTCCAACTTTAAATACATGTGACTTCTATTCTATCATTTGGATTTCAACCAAATTTCGTGTGTGCTATGTGTACCATAACAAATATGACTATGCCGATTCTTAAGAGTAACCAGGGCTGCCAACTGTTAATAAATACTGTCTCTATTTTTGTTACCCTAATATCAATATATCAGAAAGTATGCAAGCCAACAGCTCCAAACTTTGCACACGTATAGTACCTGGCATTCTAGATTAATTTGGAGTAACTAATATAGGCTTACGCCAGTGCTGCCAACATGATTCTAATCCTGCTGATAGGTCCAATTTTAAAATGCATGTAACTTCTATATTAACTAATGGATTTCATTCAAAATTGACACAACAATAGATCATATTATTTCAGATTATTTCTGACCAATACATGTTTGTCATTGTTGCCAACATGATTTTACGCGCGCTGTTAGATCCAATGTTAAACTGCATGTAATGTCCATGCTATCCATTGGACTTCAACCAAATTTTGTATTCTGTCCTTAAGAGATAGAACTAAGAATATATTCAGTCACCAGGGCTGCCAACTGTAGTTCTCTATTAGGCTAGCGTGGCTCAGGGGTAACGTTCTCGCTTACTGAGCCCAAGGTTGCAGGTTCGAAACCTGGCGCAGTCAGCTGGCATTTGAGGGTGCGCAAATGCGAGGGAGCCGTGTCAGTCGATTTACTGGCACGTTAAAGATCCCCTTCGGGGCGAAATTCCGGCACACCGGCGTCTCTAAAAGCCAGTGTAGTTAAAAGGGACGTAAAACCAATAACATTATTATTATATCTATTAGGCTACATTATGCCAGGTATACAGTACCGGTATTTCGAACTAATTAGAAATTTCGATATTACCAACTTAATTTCGTCATTATTCTAGATAGATCCATATAGATTAACCATTGGCATGAATCTTAAATTTTAAGAAAAAGTAGGCTCTTTAGTTCGTAACGGAACTTCTTGTTTACCTGTAAGTTTGGACTCGAGTAGTGGTCAACTATAGAAATTTTCATTGACAAGAGACGCTCACGACTGCAAGGTCGCAAGGATCATTCGGAAGTGTCACAATTGTGACAGGGAACAACATTAACTGCTAATGATTCACCATTTGCATAGGACAGAGGGGGACAGGCGGTGCTGGTGTGACGTCACCGCGCTTTGTACGGCTGCCGCAGAGGACAAGGAAATAGTTTGAGGATGCGGGATGCAGCAATGTATGAAGGACGGGAAACATATTGTCATCGCGCCAGGATATGGCAGTTCAACACGCTGCGACGGGGTGCGGGGTTCTTACAGTACGCATGCACGGCCAGCCTATTCCAAACCTAAATATATCGGCTTCCTGTATGCCAATGGTTGTTATAGCAGCAGACCACACGCAGCCCGTGAAAGAAGGAATGTGCTGAGTGAGTGAAGCATGTAGTGTCCAACTTAATGCACACGATACGCAGTGAGCGGGAAGACCTCTGCAGTTCAAACCGAACTGCCAACTCCTGATGCGATATCAATCTGATGTTAATAACACAACGATCTGAACGTCTTGGATGTCGTAATGTTAATGCTCCTTGTTGCATTTACACAATTGATCACAGATTATATCCAATGACATTTCGGCTCTCTCCTATCAAAAAATATGTACTAAAAGTAGTTAATGTGAAGGACAGTCATGCTATAACGTGAATAAGACTGAACATAGTGCCCTTTTCCTGCACACTAGAAAAGATCCATCCAGAAAAATACAATCACAGGGACATTTTCCGACACTTTCTGTTTCGTTTTTCTTGAACTAGTTTATCAATGTTAGGTCGTAGTGTCTGGGAAAGTTGTAATCGAAGGCTGCATGTTAGATTGTGATCTGACTAGGTACTTCAAGATTTGGACTTTGCCAGTTTCATGATAGAAAAGTATTGTCCGCACACATATGTCGAACCAAACATACATAATATCCGTGCAGCAAGTGCATACAACCTGTTTGCATCGAGAGCTCTACAGCGGACTGACCCTTCCAGGTCCGTACGCTCAGCGCCGTTGATCTCGGCAACTTGGTATTACACGGCTCTCGCCTGACGTCACACGAACTGATAGGCTTGCCCTTCCTTTCGACACGTCACACCGTTTGAAGATATCTTCCTCTGGCATAGGAGGACATCAGGAAATGAGTGTGCAGGTATCAACCTTCCATGGATATATTCGTTACACTCCACAAAATGACTTCATCGACGTTCACAAAATTATCAAAAGAAACCTTTAACTTGCACCATGAACACCAAGCTTGCCACGGTGGGTGAGTAGTTAACGTGTCGGTCTACTAACCTCAAGCTTGCAGGTTCACTCCTGGCCGTGGTAAGTGATTTTTGAAAGGCGGCAAAAATACGATACGCATGTCATATGATGTTGCATGTCAAATAACCCATTGGAATTCAGTAGGCCGTGTTCATAATGGCAAAATTAATCTCGGGAGTTTCCGCCAACACAAAGTTCCTCATATCTCTACTAGAAAGCGCTGTAGTGTTCAAGGAGCTTAGATATCTAACCTCCTTGACTTTCATAGTGCTTCAAGGAACAACGAAATTCGACATGCAAGCTACCCTCAGGGAGTCAAATAACAAAGCTTGCACCCGGCAGCCGAGGCCATACGATATTATTATTATTACCATGAGCACCGATTGACAATCAATGCGCCACAGTGATCACAACAATTAGTGCAAACAAGATGAAAGGAGAACGTTTCTGTATCACTTTCATTTCTCGTCATCAGTGTAAAGTGTCCACATAATCGAGAGAATACCACACTACACATTCCACTGAGTCATCTTGCAAAAGAGCTAATATGTTATCTGCCATGTCTTTTTCACTCTGCGAAATTTCTTGCGTTCCTTTCTGCGGGAATGACTACGCCCGCAACAGTTGTTGTGGATAGAAACCAATAGTACAGGACAGCTGAACAGAAAAACTGTGCTATGGTTGGCTTTTTGAAAATCGTTAGAAAATCACAAAAAAAAGCTTAACTCTGAATTTTAGATAATTTGCACGATCATTTTGTCAGGAAACTCAAAAAAACATCGAAAAGCGTTTTTCTCAGAATCGACGTATTTTAAAGAAAAGTGTTTTAAACAAAAAAAAAGTCCTCTCGGCACGCCGGAAGACGGAGGTAGATTTCACCGGTCAAACTTTGGAATAGGCGAAAATAGGCAGAATATGCAGGTTTTCGTAAAAGGATCAGACCTCATTTATTGTTAGAAATTATTTTATAATTGGAGCTTAATTAACTTTGTTTTTCGTCATTTTATGCATATTTTAAACATTTTATTGTCTTATGGGGACGGTAACCTTCTTGTCATTTGTGGTCCATTTTTATACTTGTGGTCACACAGTCCTTATGCAAGGTTTCGACACTGATGTGTAACTATGTAACGGTCTGTTACTTCTTCACGCAAAATTATATCTCCCGCAGAGAGTTTGGTTGGTTCCTCAGTTTAGGGGCTGCGACAACGCGGCCATGTAACCCCGTGTACTTTGGGTGAGTGTAGAATCTGTCTGATAAACGGTGTGAATTGTGATGGCTGTATTAGTCTGTAATTCAGGTAAGGACTGCAGACGGTCAATTTCAAGCAGTAGTTCCTAATGTTGCTACCAGATACTACCGTCAACGACACCCAGCTGTGAACTTGGCTACTAGATGCCACCGCAACCAGCAACTCGCAATGATTGTTGGAACTTCCCCTCCAAAGGAAAGCATACTGGGGGATTTTTAGCGCTCTTAGAAAATCCGACTACTTCGGCAGGCTTTGAACCCGCGACCTTGGGCATAGAAGTTTAGCATGCTACCAGTTACGTCACCGAAGCCGCTTCACACTTAGTCAGATGAAAATCTGAATCTCATCTCTTGCAAGTGCGTTGTCATGGCAACGTCTGATGGCTCATCCCTCATCAATTTAGAAGTGTTGCCATGGCAACCTCTGATAGCTCTTGGCATTTTCTTATAATTCCGAAATGATTTTTCTCATTCCTTGGCGTAATGGTGGGTCATATCAAAAATTCTTTCAGACAAAAGTTTTAGGTAATTATTAGCGGAATATTGTCCATTTTGTACGGTTTTGATATTGTGCCTATTATGAGAGATATGATTAATGTTTCTCGAAAACCCCACTTTTCCCACCCCTTTGGTCAATGTTTGGTGCTATAAAAAACCTCTTCAAACATAAATTTTTGGGCTTTATTCGAAAAAAGCACCCCCCCCCCTTTTCACCCCCTTCAACCGATTTAGCCCAGTAACGAACTCGACCGAGATTTTATAGGTATACATATTCGGTAAAATTCAAAGTGATTGGTGCAAAATTACGGCAGTTATCGTGTCCACAAGAAACTGATATACATATATATATATATATGTATATATATATATATATATATATATATATATACATACATAAATTATATATAAACTTTTGAACTGACGGTGATTTTGGGGTCTGGGGGATGTGAAACGCGAAGATATGTCGAAATTTTCAGGAAGTCGAAACATGGTACCCATTGCAATAGTTAGCTAGTAGTTCTAATGAAATCTATCAAAATGTAGAGGACATTGTCACCTACAATTTGTCTCATTGAGGTAATGTCAAACGTTTTGAAATGCAGAAGGTAGGTGGCGCCAAAGTTTCCAAAAAAGTGTTTTTTCACTTTTTGTCCTAGAAAAAAATGTTTTGTTCACAAAAGAGCGAATGAGAAATCTGTTCCTCTCAAAATTGTATACAAGATTTATTGAAACATTTTTTTCCTCCGCCTTACCGTTCCAAAGTTATAGTCTGCCGAAGTGTGAAAATTGTACTATTCAGATGGCACAAAGGTTAATATGTGTACAGTTATGATTGCTACGTTGCGATTGAAATAGATATGATTGTTTGAGCTAATTAACAAACACAGCCCGCGTCCTGTTTGACCGACCCTTAGGCAGCTGTCCGACACCGGTCCCTGTCTAAATTATGCCCACCGCTCTCTCCGCAGTAACAATAGTAGCCTTGACTACGCAGCGTTGCATTTGCTGAGCTATAACTTTGGATAAACTTTATATAAATATACTTTATATAAATATAGAAATACAAATCATAAACAAAACAAGAAGTTCCGTGACGAACTAAAGAGCCTACTTTTCTTAAAATTTAAGATTCATGCCAATGATTAATCTATATGGATCTGTCTAGAATAATGACGAAATTAAGTTGGTAATATCGAAATTTCTAATTAGTTCGAAATACTGTATACCTGGCATAATGTAGTCTAATAGAGAACTACAGTTGGCAGCCCTGGTGACTGAAAATATTCTTAGTTCGATCTCTTAAGGTACAGATTACAAAATTTGGTTGAAGTCCAATGGATAGCATGGGCGTTACATGCAGTTAAACATTGGATCTAACAGCGCGCGTAATATCATGTTGGCAACAATGTCATACATCTTTTGGTCATAAATAATCTGAAATAATATGATCTATTGTTGTGTCAATTTTGAATGAAATCCATTAGTTAGTATAGAAGTTACATGCATTTTAAAATTGGACCTATCAACAGGCAGCACTGGCGTAGGCCTACAGTATATTAGTTACTCCAAATTGATCTAGAATGCCAGGTACTATACGTGTGCAAAGTTTAGAGCTATTGGCTTGCATACTTTCTGATATATTGGTATCAGGGTAACAAAAATAGAGACAGTATTTATGAACAGTTGGCAGCCCTGGTTACTCTTAAGAATCGGCATAGTCATATCTGTTATGGTTCACATAGCACACACGAAATTTGGTTGAAATCCAAATGATAGTATAGAAGTTACATGTATTTAAATTTGGACCTCTCAGCAGGCTTAGAATCATGTTGGTAGCACTGACGTATATAAGTTACTCCAAATTAATATAGAATGTCAGGTACTATACGTGTGCATAGTTTAAAGCTGTCAGCTTGCATACTTTCTGATATATGGGTATTTGGATTAAAACAAATTGAGAGTATTTATTAATAGTTGGCAGCCCTGGTGGCTCTTAAGCATACGCTCAGTCATATCTGTTTACGTACACATAGCACATACGAAATTTGGTTGTAATCCAATTGATAGTGTACATGTTATAAGCATTTAAAATTTGGTAATATCAGCAGGCTTATATTCATTTTGGCAACACTGCCATGTATGGCCTCCTGGAAATTAAACTGCAATATTATTATCTATACGTGTAGCCATTTTGAAATAGGTCCCATTCATACCTTCCAAGATATCCAACATGGATCTCAAATTTCAATTGCAATTTTTCAGCAGTTGGTAGCACAGACATCATTTTCAAATATGGCCGTGAGATATTCAGGTATAGATCTTTATTCCTACCAAATTTTGTTTCGATTGCTGCAGCCGTTTAGGAGTTGATAGAGGGGGACACACACACAGCCAGACAGACAGACTGAAGGACAGACAGACAGACAGACAGACAGACAGACAGACAGACAGACAGACAGACACATTTGCCCGATCTCATAAGTCTACTTTTTCCTCATTTTTGCAAAATGTGAAAAGTAGGCTAAAAATTACAATAATAAAATTAATATATAAAAATTAAAATAATGAACATAAATATAAGAACCAATATGAAAATAATTGTAAAAATACAATCGAAATTAGTTAATTAATTAATTCAATAACAAATATCAAAGTTAATTCTATAAGAACATAAATTGAAAATCGAAAATAAATATATAAACATTAATATGAGAGAAACAAAATAGTACATTATGCAACGAGCCTATAATGGCAATAATTAAGACACGAGTATGTTTATAAAACGAGCGTATGCGAGTTTTATAATTTCCATACGAGTGTCTTAATTACCATTATAGGCGAGTTGCATACGACTGTTTATGTTCGAAGATAATTATTATAACTATTTTATATTCGAACATAAATATTCATAAATATCTGTCAGGATTTCGCCAGTTTTATGTACTGAATAGAGCGCATGATTAGGGGCAGATGACCTCGTAGTTCAGTCCCTTAAAACAACAATAACTAACCAACTAGAGCGCATGAGACGCAGAGATTGCCTTGTATTTGACCATAGCCTCCTCGATTACCCCACTATGGCACTAGGCAACGCAGTGAAATTTAAATTAGAAGGCCCTGGAAGTCAGCGCAGGTACGATGTTATCCTTATCTAATTGGTCAAACAACTGTTTCTTGAGCTGTGATTGGTGGTAGAAACTGTTTCATAATGAAAAATAGTGTTATAATGACCATCATTATGATACAGTTTTCTGACATATAATAGTCAGGTTCGAACATAAAATAACATTATTAATAATTATAATAGTTAATAGTACATTATGCAACGTGCCTATAATCGCATACGCTCGTTTTATAAACATAATCTTGCCTTAATTACCATTATAGGCGAGTTGCATACGACTGTTTATGTTCGACGATAATTATTATATCTATTTTATGTTTGAACATAAATATTCATAAACATCTCTCGAGATTTCGCCAGTTTTATGTACTGAACAGAGCTCATGGGACGCAGAGAATGCCTTGTATTTGACCATGGCCTCCTCGATTACTCTACTACGACACTAAGCCACGCACCAGACAGCATTCCTCGCACATTGAAGGTCTGATTCCTGCAACTATTTCCGTATTTTTCCCGAAAGTACGGAACGAATCTTAATAGATGGCCTTTTTCTCATGGTCAACCTCTTTAGCCTTATCTGGTGCAATCTTCTCAAACCGAATGGTTGGATCAAGAATATAGGCTTCTTTAGATGTTTTCTTAAATGCAACTAACATTCGAGTGCATGCACTTCCTCGTAGCATTAAAATCCTTTATTGCTCAGTATGTTGATGATTTAATGTTTAACTTTGTTATGTCTTCTGTTAATAAGCAAAGAATTAAAAGGACAATTTCCAAGTACATGACTTGGAGTTTCAGTCTCCTTTGCACATAAATAACCATGGCGGCCACCCGAAAGTTCAAATATTGAAATTAACTTTTCTTCAGCCAAGGTTCGTTTGCTGTATAGCGCTCGTGTACGCACATCAGAGGAACAAAGGAGTGCGGCAGAACCGCGAGAATCAAATGAAAGCAGATCCTTTTCTGTAATTACCCTAGTTTATAAACCTGACCACGGTTCACGCCCTCGCTCCTAATGAACCAGAGGCACGCCCATCACGCACATCCATATCAATTATACTGTATCTACTGAACATATTGTTGAATGAAGACCTAATGGTACCCTTTCCTCGTGTCTTGTCCAGACCTCTCATATCCATACGATGGGTGCTTCCTCCTCAGCAAAGCAGTGGACTTCCTCACGAACTTGTCTGTCAGCCCAAAAGCTGGTTGGATCCTCAAAAAGTACCTCCGTTAGGGAACGTACCCATACTACGTGGCCTATTTTTTAAGATTTTTCGACTCCCCCCTCCCCTCGGTGACCAGTCGTAGTATATGCCAAGACCCCCCCTTAAAGTTCTTACGCAGTAGCATTAAAGACATACAAATATCACAAACTGTTTTAAACATTCAACAAAATGCGCTCAGAATGCTCACCTTCAATACATAATTAAGAAGACGAGCATTTTTCTTAGTCGCAGTCTGACAAAGTTCTTCAATTTTTAACAATGTTAGACGCTCTAGCTCTTCCTGATTTTTTTTGTGCTCAGGGAGGGGCGTGGTGGCTCAGCGGTCTAGCTGTATGCCTCTCACCAAGGCGGTCCGGGTTCGATTCCCGGTCAATGCATGTGAGATTTTCGAAGTGAAATGCCATGTCCTGTGGTTCGGATTCCACGTAAAAAGGAGGTCCCGTGGCTCATGATCTCAAGATTAACGGTCACGTTAAACTACAAGCTTCCTTTCCTTCCTTTTTCTTTTAAAGGCACCCATTTTCTTTTGGTATTGCTTGCAATGACAAGGAATCCTTGTAACATTTTATAAAAGCTCTGTACAGACGATCGTACAACGATATTATTGTACAGCATGAACTCTCGTCGACTTGGTTGATAACATCACTGAACTACAAACTGCCTGACAAACAGTGTCTGTTTTCGATCAGCTGACATCTCGACATATGTGCGTCAGCGCCACCAACTGTGAGTTTAAGAAGCACTAAATACAGCGCGCCATATTCAAAGATAGGTCGAAAAGGCACGAAATTTCTCTCCACGAAATCGACTACGTAACAAAAATCAAAGCCCTCCCCCCACTCCTGTGACTGAGCGTAGTATTTTGATGACCTCCCCCCCCCCCCCCCCCCCACCTTTCCCTTAAACGGGTCACGTAGTATGGGTACTTTCCGTTAGGTTATGTGAGTAGATACCCACAAAAGCCCAAGGCAGCGCTATATTGAGGCGTACTAGGCAGGAAGAGGAGTGAGGTAGTTTGTCATTGCTTTCCTCATTGAGTCAGAACAGCAGTACTAACCCTATGAGTAGAACCTTTCATAGCATCCACAGGCACTGACTGTGCCCTGAATGTCATTACTCAGCACAACCCATACCTCAGTAGCTTCCATATAATCACACCCATGAGTGAGACTGAGACATCGATGAAAATACACGTTTTACTCTAGCCTGTGCCAACAGACAAATGCAAATGTACTGCAATCATCAAGAGATGGCAAACAGGCCAAATTATTATTCTCATTACACTGTACGTATCTAACTGCATGTCCAATTCATAACGGAACATTTTGAGGGGACTGACAAAATGTATGAGAATTGTGGAAAAAATGGTTAAAGGATACAATATTGGAGGGCTCAGGGAGACTTTCATTTCAAAATGTTTAGTAAATAGCGTTTGAAGAGTTTAACTAAACTTTCTTTATAATTCTTTATGTTCGACCCTGACTATGATATGTCAGAAAACTGTACTATATATTTTTTTAGCGTATGGCTTTTAGTGCCTGGAGTGTCCGAGGACATGTTCGGCTCGCCAGTTTTGCAGCTGCTTCGAGGCGGACACCCGATGGGTGAGCTACAAGTACCGTCGCGTGTGGAGTGTTGTCTGTGGAGGAAAGTTTGAATGTAAGGACGAGGAGTTGGAAGGTAGCGGCTGTGGCCTATAGTTAGGGACCAACCCCGGCATTTGCCTGGAAGGAAGATGGGAAACCACAGAAGACCATCTTCAAGGTTGCCGGCGGGGGGATTCGAACCTCCTCTCCTCCCGGATGTGAGCGACTGCCAGCAGTCATGCCGTAACGACCACGGCTAACTCACCCGGTACTGTACTATAATGAGGCTCATTATAGTACAAGGTTTCATTATGATATAGTTTCTCCCACCAATCAGAGACAAGATATATGATGTGTGACCAATTAGGTACTTGATAGCTTCGCTCTTGAACACAGAATCCAAGATGTCGGATTACATGATTTGAAAGGTGACAATGTAAAATATATCCGATCAACCATTGTAGTTATAATGGCAAACACAAAGACAAAATCACCGACATGGAAAGTGCACCGTCCCATATCTTTGCATAAATAAACTGGCGAATATGAGAAAAGAAATAGCACTGTACCTTAATATCCCCAACTCCAATTTCTACACAAGGCATTCTTTCTTACGGCAGGCTGTAAAGAAACATTATGGCATTGTCAAGCAGACAGAGCGCATGCGTGGTGCGTGGGTCAGCGAACTTGGGAAGCAAAGAGAGCAAACTCGGTGCTTGCACTCCGATCACTAAATTCAAGTGACTGAATCTTGACAGATATTTATGAATATTTCTGTTCGAACATGAAATAAAATAAAATAAAGTTATAATTATCGTCGAATATAAACAGTCTTATGCAACTCGCCTATAATGGTAATTAAAGACACTCGTATGGAAATTATGAAAATCGCTTACGCTGGTTTCATAAACATACTCGTGTCTTAATTATTGCCATTATAGGCTCGTTGCACAATGTACTATAATAATACTACGCCAGTCAATACAAATTAAGAAACACCTATTCAATTGTTGTAAATGCTTCAGCTTGACAATGAAGCCTTCTTAAGCTTACATTTCAATTCTGAATATGCTTGCCACGTTGGGTGAGTGGTTATCGTGTCGGATTACTAACCTCAAGCTTGCAGGTTCGCTCCTGGCCGTGGTAAGTGATTTTTTTTGAAAGGCGCCAAAAATTGGCCGTGTTCATAATGGCAAAATTAATCTCAGGATTTTTCGCCAACACAAAGTTCCTCATTACTCTACTAGAAAGCGCTATAGTGTCAAGGAGCTTAGATATCTAACCTCTTTGACATTCATAGTGCTTCAAGGAACAACAAAACTCGACATGCAGGCTGCACTCTGGGTGTCAAATAACAAAGCTTGCACTCGAGGCCATACGATATTATTATTATTATTATTATTATTAGCGGCTTCGGTGGCGTAGTCGGTAGCATGCTGAACTGCTGTGCCCAAGATAGCGGCTTCAAACCCGGCCGAAGTCGTCTGATTTTTAAGAGCGTTAAAAATCCTTCAGTATGCCTTCTTTCGGAGGGGAAGTAAAGCCGGTGGTCCCATGTCATAGATTTATGGCATGTAAAAGATCCTTTCACAGATTAAACTTGTGTAAAGCAAAATTGTTAGGGTGGATTTCGTCAGAACGCTCTATCAAGTTCCAACGTTCACCACTAGGTATCATTGATATCTGGTGGTGAAATTTGGAACTACTTGAAATTGAACGGAACTTGTAGCTCACCCTTTAGGGTATCCGTTGGAAGCAGCAACAGACTCAGGCGAGCCGAACATGTCCTCGGACACTCCCGGCACTAAAAGCCATACGATTAAAAAAAAAATATTATTAAAGCCTCCGTGGCTTAGGCGGCAGCACGCCGGCCTCTCACCGCTGGGTCCGTGGTTCAAATCCCGGTCACTCCATGTGAGATCTGTGCTGGACAAAGCGGAGGCAGACAGGTTTTTCTCCGGGTACTCCGGATTTCCCTGTCAAAATTTCATTCCAGCAACACTCTCCACTATCATTTCATTTCATCTGTCATTCATTTAATCATTGCCCCGGAGGAGTGCGTCAGGCCGCG
The DNA here is from genome assembly GCA_946902985.2 of Meconema thalassinum. Lineage (NCBI taxonomy): Eukaryota > Metazoa > Arthropoda > Insecta > Orthoptera > Tettigoniidae > Meconema > Meconema thalassinum. The sequence continues at coordinate 61,769,356 of OX336392.1, forward strand.
GCAGCCGGCACAATTCATATCCTCACCGCTAATTGGGGGCTTCATTCATTCCATTCCTGACCCGGTCGGAGACTGGAAGCAGGCTGTGGATTTTCATTCCATTTCAATAATAATAATAACTAGATGAAACCCGTCAAAACATGACGGACAATGGAAATCAAATTTACTGAAGAAGCTTCTTATATAAGTTACATTCTTTGTACGATTACTCTTTAGCACTATTGCAACTTTAAGGGCGTAATAATAATAATAATATCGTATGGCCTCGGGTGCCTGGTGCAAGCTTTGTTAATTGACACCCAGAGGGTAGCTTGCATGTCGAATTTCGTCGTTCCTTTGAACGCTATGAAAGTCAAGGAGGTTAGATATCTAAACTCCTTGACACTACAGCGCTTTCAAGTAGAGAATGGAGGAACTTGGTGTTGGCGGAAAATCCCGAGATTAATTTTGCCATTGAACACGGCCTACTGAATTCAAATGGGTTCTTTAACATGCCAACAACGTATGACATGAGTATCGTGATTTCTGTCGCCTTCAAAAATCACTTACCATGGCTTGGGGTTGGTAGTCCGACATTATAACCACTCACCCACCGTGGCACTCTCAGCATTGCACCATATTGCTGGTCATGACTGAAAACGTGATGACGTCATCATCATCTTGCACAGTTTCCAGCCACTGGCCGGGTCTGTTTGGAACACAAGCCTCTCCAACGTCTTCTGTCTTCCCACCATCTCTCAGCCTCCACCCTTGTCCAGTCTTCTCCTCTCTTCTTCACGCTTTCTTCCACCCCCTTCAGCCACCTGTCTCTCGGTCTCCCTCTTGGTCTCTTTCCTTCCCACTTCGTCTCGTGTATCCTCCTGGGTATCCTCTTCTCCTCCATTCGTTTTACATGTCCATACCATGTAAGTCTAGATTTCTCTATACCATCCTGTAATGGTTCCTCCTTCATTAATTCTCTGGTCCTCTCATTTCTTATTCTGTCCCTCTTTGTAGCTCCAATACTGCTTCTCAAGAACCTCATCTCACTGGCCTGTATTTTGCTCTTCTCCCTTCCTTTCATAACCTAGGTCTCCGAGGCATACGTCAGGATAGGGACATAGTACGATATATGATCTACTTGCTGTTCTGAGGGACATCCCTGCTCCATAACATGCTTCTCACACTCCTCCGGAATGCTTCTGCCTGTCTCCCCCGCTCATTTATTTCTCTACCGTTTCTTCCATTCTCTTGTATCAGGCTTCCCAGATACTTGAAACTCTCCACTTTCTTCAGCTGTTCCCCACCAATTGTTATTCCCGTTGTGGTCCTTTCCTTCTTCCTTGTTGTGATCACCATCTCACTCTTATTTATGCTAAATTTCATCCCATATCCTTGTATTATTCCTTCCCACACGTCCAACTGTTCCTGTACCTCCTCCTCCTTGTTTCCACAAATCATCAAATCATCCGCAAACACCATTGCTTTCATCTTTCCTTCCCCAATTACTTGTGCCGCTCGGGTCATTATGTCATCCATCACCACAATGAAAAGTAACGGTGACAGTGCACTTCTTTGTTTCAGGCCGTTTCTCTGTTCCACCCAGTCCGATCTCTCTCCTCCCACTTTCACACAGCTCACGCTTCCCTTGTACATCTCCTTTATCCTCCTTATAGTCCATTTTTCTACTCCTCTATCCTCCAGGGACTTCCATACTTTGTTTCTGCATACACTGTCATATGCTTTCTCAATGTCCAGGAAGGCCATCAGTAGATCTGTTCCATACTCATAGTGCTGTTCTTGTAACTGACTTACAGCAAAAATCAAATCCACTGTGGACCTTCCTACTCTGAAGCCATGTTGTTCTTCCCTCATCCCTCCTTCTATCCTTGTCCTAATTCTCCTTTCCAAAACTTTCTCAAACATCTTTGCACAATGACTCATCAGTTTTATTCCCCGATAGTTTCTGCATTCTGTTCTACTACCTTTCTTGAAGATCGGGACAATTATTCCCTTTTTCCAGTTCTCTGGGGTCTTCCTTTCCTTCCATGCTGTCTTCATCACTCGGTACAACCATTGTATCCCAGCCTCTCCTGCTGCTCTCACCTTCTCCACACTCAACTCATCCACACCCGGTGCCTTCCCTCCTTACATCTTCCTCACTGCATCTTCCACTTCTTTCCATGTTAAGTCCTTTTCTGTTTGCAGTTCATCTACTGTACCTCTTCCCCGATTTCTTCTTCCTCGCCGTGGTTTCCATTTGGGTTCAGGAGTTCTTCAAAATATTCTTTCCACATTTTCTTCAGTTCTTCCCTATTTTCTATCCCTTGTCCCCTTTTGTTCACCATTCTAACATAATCCGTAGGATCCTTCCGCCTCTTATTCTTTACCATCCCATACAGGACCTTTTTTGTACCTTCACTATCCTGCTGGTCATGACTTAAAACGTGATGAGGTGAATAGCCCAATACGTTCAAGAGTTTCTCCTTGAGCTTGATTGATTGTGATAAAGTAGGCCGAGCGAATAGGACATTGTTGCCTATTAAAAGAAAATGTACTGTACCTGCAAGTGTTTTATCTGAATGTGTTAAATCAAATCGTAGGATTTGAGCTCTCTGCCTAATATTACTGCACCTATTATATCCGAATCCAAGCAATTTCTTACATATTTCTTACAATTAATATATTACCATATATGAGTCCTTGGGAAACGTTCAGATTTCTAAGGAGCATAACTATGGCTCAAACGTTCGGAGTATGTGGAGGCGAATCTCTCAATTCCAAGGAATTGAAATATTCAATAATAGGGAAATGAAGTAGCTGGCTTTCATCTTCAGTATCCAATCTGTTAACGCTGATGTATGTGTTTGAACTACTGGATATAAGTTCAATGACTTTTAAATTAATATCATTACATTGTTGCAGCTTGGCAAATATTTTATATTCCAGCAGATCAATTTTACCCTCACAACAGTAAAGACCAAAGTAACCACGCATAGATTTTACGCAAGAGAAATGCAATGTAGAACAATGTTTACATTTGATCTTCAAAGACCTTACAGTACACTGTGCTGCATAATATCTGGAATTGTTTCTGAAATGGCCTATTTATATTGGATTTTAAATGTGGCTTCGTATTATTCGATAACACTATAGTGTCCTGCAATAACGGAGCCGCTAAATATTAAATGGCAAATAATACTTCCATTGCCGAAATCAACTGCGTAGTTAGACTCAGTACTCTAAACAAATAATCATTAAACAATTGTCTTATACAATGAAGTTCAACATGACCGTCCAGAGACTTTCATACTCAAGTTGGTTGGTGAGGAGAATGCGATGAGACTGATCGCTTAAAATAAATTCCTTATAATTGTTCCTGCCAGCGAAATTTTTTGCGATAGCTTGAAAACGCAGCTCAGAATGACGTTCTTCATTTTGTTATAAACAGTACGAAACTGCTCTAAATAAGCAATTTCCATCACATGTTATAGGTTATGACAGTACATTTTGCAGGGGAACATAGAATCACTTCGCCGACTACTGGAACGACCATAGGCCTATACTCAATACTCACTTCGGCAGTCACCCTAATGGAGGCAGTTTTTGAATTATATGTCCCGTGCATGTCAAAAATCGTATTAACACATGGAGGCCCACCTATTCTTGTCTATCGCCCCGGAGACCCGGGTTACATTTCCTGCTCTGCCAAGCAATTGAATTCTGGTCTGAGGGCAAAAACGGGGCACATTCAGTCTCTTGAGGTATAACTAAGAAGAGGAAGGTTTAATTCCCACCTCGACAATCTTGGATGTGGTTTTCCGTGGTTTCCCACTTCCACTTAAGGCAAATACCGGGATGGTTCCTAACTTAAGGCCTTGGCCGTCTCCTTGCCATTTACCACCTTAATTACAAATACACACAGTAATGCAGCCATGACAATAACACAGGTTATGAGAGAAAATTTCACACATACACACCCAAGTACACGGGGCTGAGTGACCACGATGTCGGAGCCCTTCAAACGAATTATGTTTGCCAAGTGTCTCTTATGGCGAAAGCAATTGTGGACACGCGCGAGTGCCTGGAAAACTACTTTTTTCTTTAATAATTTAAGAGTATATCGACGATGCATAATTATAACTTTTAGTCTAGGACGCTAATAACTTGACCACCGAAGCATTGGGAAGAAATTGCAATATTAAGGTACATAAACAACATAGCCTACACATTCAACTGTCGGTTAATGTTCCTCAAAATTTCCCTTCTTAAATATTCCCCTCCTTTATAATTCTCCATCACGTGAAAACGTGCCATGTCTTGGGTTTTAAATATATCGATGCAATGGTGCTGCCATCTGCTGTCAGTTACTGGAACTATATGGGCGATGTACTGCCATCTGTTGTCAGTTATATGAACTGATTGCAGATATTTAAACGGCGTACTGAGGACAACAGTTTGCTCTTTTCATCACATGCTGTAATGCAATGGTAAAACGGAAATAAAACGTATTGAGAGGGAATGTAGAAATATGTATCTTCTACAGACATAAAACCTTACTAATACTCCTTGATTAAACAATATTTCAGTGGTAAAAAAATATACATATCGGCGAGGGCTAGGATCGAACCGGTGAACCTTAGAACCACAGTCAGTCGCCTTAACGACATGGCTACTCGCGCACTCTTGTTTAACAGCAGACGCAGCCATTCATTATCTTCAAAAGCTGCTGTCTGAAGGAAATAATCCATTTCATTATCCAAATAAATCAATGTTGTACATTCGTTTACGTTCATACTGTTATTATATTTTATTGTCAGAACTTGGTTAATGTATGTTTTCAATTACATGGAAGCTTATTAAATAACTTACATTTTAATGGACTTCTCACCGTCATTTTGTCATGACCTCAGGCGGATTGTGCGCATGCGTGAGGGGCTAGAATTCTGCTATTTTCTATATTAATTGAAAAATATACCGAGAGGGAATGTAGAAATATGTATCTTTAACAGACATAAAACCTTACTAATACTCCTTGATTAAACAATATTTCAGTAGTAAAAAAAAAATATCGGAGAGGGCTGGGATCGAACAGGTGAACCTTGGAACCACAGTCAGTCGCCTTAACCACATAGCTACTCGCGCACTCTGGTTCAGCAACAGACGCAGCCGTTTATTATCATCAAAAGCCGCTGTCTGAAGGAAATAATACATTTCATTATCCAAATAAATCAATGTTGCGCATTCGTATATGTTCATACTGTTATTATATTTTATTGTCAGAACTTGGTTAATGTATGTTTTCAATTGCATGGAAGCTTATTAAATAACTTACATTTTAATGGACTTCTCACCGCCATTTTGTCATGACCACAGGCGGATTGTGCGCATGCGTGAGGGGAAAGAATTTTGCTATTTTCTATATTAATTCAAAAATATACCGTAATATATTTGTTTATTTTATAGACACTCTGCAAATCTAGAGGCCAAGAGCTTCCGTTAGAGTGCTCTACGAAGTAAATCGGTTCTGTCGTTCTCTCAATCTCGTGGTAACAAAAATCACCTTACTGTTTTAAATATATAGATAGATAGATAGATAATTATTATTAATTCAGAATATTAATTACAATATCGTTGCGTCAAATATATAAATTACTGATCCCATGAGAACATGTGTCGTGTATGACTCCTGAGTGTTGCGGCTAACTGTGGCGGAGCAGAGCAGTCTGTCACAGACGCGAGTGTAGTGAAAATGGCAACACGTCCCGAGTTAACCGACTTTGAACAAGGAATGAAGATCGACGCACGGCGCATGGGTCATAGATTTTGGAGATTACACGCGAATTCGTGTTTCCGATCGAGTGTCGAGGGTGGATCTTCAATATCGCAGAGACAATGTAACCATCCGCGTAAACCACCACACGGGATGACTACAAGTGTTAAACGAACGGACATAACTATACGGGGGGATCTAAGAGTTACTTTGAGTGAGATCACCGCCCGGTTGAATGTTAGGAGTCAGGAACCTATTTCTTTTCGAGTCGATGCCTCGCCGTATGAGGGCTCGCGGAGGAGCAACTCGTTATTAACATCGTATTCCGTTTCTTGCCATTACTTTTGGCCACCCAGTGTCTACTCGTCAATACGAAGAACTCTACTAGCATGGTAAATGTTATTGATTTTTAACTTCCTTTACCAATTATTTTCAAAAATAATAATCAGTCAGCGTATATTAATTTCCTTGCCTGCTACCTATATAACTTTTAAACCATTTTAAGGTGACTTTGGTGGCGTAGTTGGTAGCATGCTGAGCTTCTATGCCCAAGGTTGCGGGTTCAAACCCGGCCAAAGTCGTCGGATTTTTAAAGAGCATTAAAATCCCTCAGTATGCCTTCCTTTGGAGGCGAAGTAAGCCGGCGGGCCCATGTCATAGATTTATGGCATGTAAAAGAACCTTCCACTTCATAAACTTGTGTGAAGAAAAAATGTAGGTTAGGTTTGATTAATGCTCTTAACCCTCCGTCGGGCGCACCTCCGTGACTCCCGAGTTCGGGCGCAGTGCGCCTGACAGGCCCTTATTGTATAGACGTCATTAACACTCAATTAACGCAATTATTTTTTAAGTGATAAGTGGCATTCATTAGGATATACATAGGGAGTTTATTGAACATCAGGTTTTTAAAAACATGCAATAATTTATTGCTCACAATCAAACTTTAAAATAATAGCTCGCATTTACAATCCACCACCAAATTGCGATCAGTTTTCGTGTGAAAAATTCAAATGAATATTAAAATTACGAACAAACCTTAAATAATGTTCTTATTACAAAAAAATAAGATACAGCACAATAGAGTCAGTCTTACCAAATAATTGGTTGACCGACTGAAAAGCACCAAACTTCTGTTTACTAAGGCAACACTGGAAACTGGCTTCAAACACCATAAAGAGTCAGTCTTACTTGGAATCACTGTTGGAATGCTCAGCAGTAAAGGTACATTGCCTCCAGTAAAGTGCAAGGTTGGTAAGTCTTACTGTATCTGTGTGGGGCAGATTGCTTTGTGACATTCATAGCATTCATAATTCGACATCCTTTGACCCGTTTAATTCACGAAATAACCACAATCTATGTATTTCTTATTCATAAAATGAGGAAAAGAAGCAATTATGCGATGGAATAATAAGGAAATACGAACCTTCCAAAGTCGAACGAGTTCGGGCGCAATGCGCCTCACAGGCCTGGAGGGTAATTACTGCGCTTTACGGAGGAGGCGGGAAAACTTAACAGGGAGCATTCGGAAAGGGACCTAGAGATAGGAAAATACTATAAGGGGCAGGTGCATAGGTGCCCTCCGGGAAGATGGGGGAGCAAGAATAGATTTTCGGGGCCTGTCAGGTCAGCTGCGCCCGACGGAGGGTTAAGTTCCAATGATCGTCAACAGGCGCTGGTTGCGATGGCATCTAGTTGTAGACAAGTTCACAGCTAGGTGTCGTGGACGGTAGCATTTGGTAGCGAAAGTAGGGACTATTTTAAATTATTGTCTGCAGTCCTTACTTGAATTAAAACAGATATCACACACAAATACAGCCATCACAATAATTAACACCGGTTATCAGACAGATTCTACACACACCCAAAGAACATGGGGCTACATGACCGCGTCGTCGCAGCCCCTAAACTAAGGAACAAACCAACCAAAACCATTTTAACACATCTGAACTAAAAGTCCATTGATGGCTGGAAAGACAAACTTTGACTTTCTAACTACGTCCTAGCTAGATGAACTGTTCCACTGGAAGCTTCTTTTGGGTTGTGCAAATCATTTCCATATCAGTTACATTGATTGAATGTAGTGATGGTGAAGAAATTGAAAGAGAGTGTGGTTCCTAATTTAACTTGCGCAAGAGTCACAGAATGTTCCAGTGTCTCTATTTTCCATGGACAGGTGATTGTAAACATAATCATGGAATAAAGAACAAATACCGTCAGACATTCTTATACCCCCTGCTGAGCAATACGTGGATTAAATGGCGTTCTGTGACTGGTGTACTATGTGACAGGAATGGTTCCTAACTTAAGGCCATGGCAGCCTCCTTCCCAATCCCATCCCCAATTTGCAAATACGCACACTTATACAGCCTTTACAATAAGACAGGTCATCACACAAATTGAACACACATAAGTGCACGGGGCTGCATGACCACAAGACGCCCTAAAATAATGAACAACAAGTTGATCTCATTCCAAATATCATGCTTGGATTTGAATCCTCCAAGGCATAGCTGGGTTCGAAGCCTGGCCATCTCAGTATGACGACTGCACAGAAAGTAAACATAGACGGGTTATTCTGACCGCTTCCCACACACCAGTAACCTTAACAAAACATATGAACACCTAAGTGCTTTCACGTTATTCGATAAGAGGTCTATCCCAAGAGATATAATTATAGCCAACCCACGCTAGATAAACCTACTTATACTCAATTCACCTGCTACGGAAGTCTAAGGGACACAGCAAATTAACTGAACATGGCAATATCTCAGAGTTAGAATCTACTCATGATACTATCTTTTAACTGTCAAGAGAAATGAGGCAGAAAAATACTTCAGAGGCACTACCTATATGACAGTGCGAAAGTGTTGTCGGAAACCATTCATTTGATAAAAGAAGTTCTTCGATTCTGAAAATTACCAAAGAAATAAAGCTTTAATGTACCTTATTCTACCCGAGAAGAGTTATATGACTGTGAGTAAGGAGTAATAACTGTTTAGGAATAATAATAATAATAATAATAATAATAATAATAATAATAATAATGATAATAATAATAATAATAAATATTGTCATTTAGACTTTCACGGCCCGTGTTATTATTCATAATGTTGAATTTTGGGCTTATGCCCAAAATTCAACATTATGAATAATAATAAATAGCCTTACAAATCCCATAAGGGCTATGGCCTCCTGCTTTGCAGGGAATTGCTCAGTTTTAACTCATCAGGTGAGCAAGTCCTAAAGAGCATTCGGGGTCACTCTTTCTGATTGGGCCTTCTATATAGATGTGTAGCTGATTAAAGATTAAGTAAATTATATTGCGCTTGTATAACATTCGCTACAACAATTTGTTATATAGAAACATACTCGTTCATTGAGTCTGGCGATATCAAGGCCAGAAATATCCATTAGTATTACGAAAATCATAATAGCCATCAACCAATATCTGGGAGCTTCCCATTGCCACTAAACACACAGCTTACCCTGTCTAAGCACTTGAACAATGACAGAAACTGCCAAGTCTTCACTCATCAGTAAAATCTATATTGAACCGTTTCCAATAGAAGTTCTTTTTAATGCAATACAAAATATTACTGGTGGTGTTTTGTCATCTAGTTTGGATACACTTTCTTTAACATCCCACAAATCATTCACTATGTTGTGCACATGTGGTCCCGGAACGATTTAACATGTGTTTCACAAGATAGTCGAACCTTTAGGAATAATCTACTACAATTTAGTGTTGAATCTGCTATCAAACTAATGCGGAGTTTTAAAATGCTCCTCTTTTTCATAAAGTACTGGTAATTAAAGTGAAGACTTACAGAATTGCCAACTATTTCCCCTGTGCATGTTAACTGTATTAAAATCCCAAATTGTCTTACGCACTTTGCAATAGTACATTATGCAACGAGCCTATAATGGCACTAACTAAGACACGAGTGCATACGAGTTGCATACGACTGTTTATGTTCGACGATAATTATAATTATTTTATGTTCGAACATAAATATTCATAAATATCTGCCGAGATTTCGCCACTTTTATGTACTGAACAGAGCGCATGGGACGCAGAGAATACCTTGTATCCGACCATGGCCTCCTGGAATACCCCACTATGACACTAGGCCACGCAGTGAAATTTAAAATAGTAGGCCGTGGAAGTCAGCGCAAGTGTGATGCCATCCTTACCTAATTGGTCACACAACTGTTTCTTGAGCTCTGATTGGGAGGAGAACCTGTTTCATAATGAAAACTTGTACTATAAGGACCCTCATTATAGTACAGTTTTCTGACATATAATATTTACATTTCGCCAGGGTCGAACATAAAATATATCTCATAAAACAAGATGTACAGCAAAGAACATATAGCCTACTTTCTCCTAAATGTATGGGTATACTCTTTGTCCTCACCCCTAAAACAATCACCTCCACCACCATGTATTTTTTATTTTATTTTGTATTGATAATTAGCCAGTAAGTGTCTAAATCAATATTTTATACTTTATGATGATTGAATATCAAAACTACTAACTTACTGTAATGCTTTCACGTCCGTTAATCTCGATATTAAGCATTCAAACGTAAGAATCCTTAGTTTTGGTTATCTTTCCCTTTAGAAATCCGCGGCGATCACAGTAGGTTGGTGCTCAACCTAGCAGTGAATTAATATATATCTTGTACGCCTCTGAGTGTTGAATGAGCAGGCAGTTTAAAGCAACCAGGAGGGATGGGATCCAGCTGGCAGTGCTTAAAGGTAATCGGAGCGCTGTCGTGGCTAGAAGTTGAACTATTACAAAATTGTCATACTTCAGGAGGCCAGGCATTTACAAAGCGGAATGTTTGGAACAATTACCCACATAACCCAGAAGAGGACAGTACCTTACAGAGGCATTCAGAAGGCAGTGGTTGATGACAACATGTATCTTGTATTTATATTCTCCTTTTTCTAATGTCTTCTGTTTATGTGCGATGCTGGGGCTTTGATTATTAATGAACGAGTGTATACCTTAGCCTCTCCTTTGAGCTAAATGGCAATTTATTTAGTATCTGTGGAAAAAACTCGTCCACATTATTTGTAAACGAATTCAACTTAAAAAAAGTTAACTTAAGTCGGTTCCGAACCCCAATCGCCCGCGCGAGAGACTAATGTTCTACCACAGAACCAAACATGCCCATAACATCTTAGTGTTATTAACCGACTTAGATACAACGTGTTAGCAAATAATGTCTTCAAATAAACGATTTCTTCACTGCAGTACATATTCATTATAAACATTTCATACAAAGTTTATATTAAATATATCAGTAGGGTCTAGGCTATATCGCATACAACATACTAAAACTACTTAAATATAGGACAGGCACAAGAGGTCAGCTGCCATCTTGTCATGTGACAGAAACGGCTCTGCTCTTTTAAGTCACTCATACAGTATAATATTTTAATATTAAATTATAATAAATAACGAATCACGTCCTTTAGGATAGCCAAAACCGCCCTCGGCTCGATAATAGGCATTGGTTATAATGGTTGCATAATTCACACGGCCGCCATCCTGAAATGTCACTGCTGATAACCTTGTAGTTTGGGCGCAAGGCGCGTCCTATATAAAGATATGTTGTTACCAAATTTTGTAGAGATCGGATGATTGGTTTAGTCGTAATTTGATTTTACGTTTTGAACGTTTGAGTGACCGCCATTCAGTTTTGGTAAAGATGGTGGCGATATAAAACATCTACCAAATTTCGTTCAATTCAGTTTCACCATGCTTGAATTGATAGGGGGGGGGGCAGACTTGCAGAGTACACACACAGACACACAATTTTTGGCCCTGTGTAGATCCCATAACTCTACTTACATTTTTTGCAAGAATAGAAAGTAGGCAAATAAGTACTAAAATGTTTTCTATGGAATAAGATTTGTATGATTTTTGCCTATTTTCATTTTATGAAAAAAAAAATAGGCTTATGAGATCACCTTTTGTCCGTGTGTCTGTCTGTGTGTGCGTGTGCGTGTGTGTGTGTGTGTCCCTCTCCCCTAATAAATTCTAAACGGCCGGAGCGATTTCAATGAAACTTGGTAAGATCATAGCACCATTATGGCCGACCCCGACCGTGCCCTTCAAATTTGATTGTGTTTCACCAAACCAACATGGCGGCTGTGCGAAATATTTCACCAGCATTCAGTATCTCCGAAACTATTACAGATATCACCCTGAAATTTTGTACGGTGATAAAGGGGACTACTATAAGTTCACCTATGAGACTTTCAAAAAGCTGGTAACTACAAAACCAACATGGCGGCCAAGCGATGTTGAGACTTTTAAATAGACTTTTCTCTAGATTTAACCATCCAAACGTAATGAAACATGGTACAGCAAATGTTTACACACATTGTAATGCACTGGCCTCTAATTTTGTTCAATTGTTTACATAACCTCAAAATGGTGGCTGTGCGAAATATTTCACTGGCATTCAATATCTCCGAAACTATTACTGATATCACCCTAAAATGTTGTACGGTGATAAAGGGCACTGCTACAAGTTTATCTATGTAACTTTCAAAAACCTGTAAACTACAAAACGAACATGGCGACCACGCGAAGTTGAAACATTTTAATAGACTTATCTCGTGATTTTACCATCTGAGCGCAGTGAAATGATTATACGTATTATAATGCACTGGCATCTAATTTCCTTCAATTGTTTGCATAACCACAAGATGGCAGCTCTGCGAAAATTTAAAATCTCGATTTTACTTCTTGTGTCCTAATCATGCGATTGAAGTCTGAATACCACACGTACACAATAATCTTCTTGTAATAGTACATAAATAAAAATCCAACCTGGCGACCATCTGAAATATTTTGACGGTTCTCAATAACTACGAATCTATCACAACAATCAAACTGAAATTATGTATGTTGATAGAGGCAATTAACATGAGTAGGATATATGAAAATAGGCTGTATAGTTCTTCACGGAACTACTTGTTAAATATTATGACTGGGCTTATCTCAAAATGACATTGTCTTTCCGGAATAGCGTATTTCAGGAGGGGCCCGAGAAAATAAAATTCATAGAGGCCCTTAAGTCCTTAACCAGGGCCACCCTGGTTGTAACGACTGCTTGTCCTCTTTACATAGACAAACTCGCTTAACGCTGAGCGTGAGGTTACAAGAGCGGAAAGTAGATTAAACAAATCCATATTTTTACTAACTCCAAGTGATCTGTATTCAGCTTGAATTCATGAAGTGCTTAATGGAGTGCTATAAGCAGTAATATTTCCCGTGAACTGGCGATACTAATGTCCTTAAGGTCGTGGTGTTACCAGGTCTTGCATGCGTGTGCGATGGGTGTGGCGGAGGTGATAAGTCTCTATGCAAGCACAAACAATTCACAACGCCAAATTCGCAGTTCTTGGAATGGGAGGGCGCGGGTGGGTGGATTTCTCTGAAAAGGGAGCTCGATAAAGCAGAGAGCGCGTTGCTTCCACCCCCACTTCAACAAATCCCGCTCAAATGACGAGCGAGAAATTCTATGGCAATAAAATACCCACCCGGTGTGGCGATGTGGAATGACGTATAATTCTTAAAATTGATGCATTTCATTTGATAAATCCTAACAAAATACGGGAGTGTTTCATCCGCGCGGCAACAAGTTCAATGAAAGATGAGTGCATAAACCACGGGAATAATATAAATGTTTACTCTATAACGTGTACCGCTTGCAATCAGATTTAATGGCAGAATGCGGCGACAAGGCTGCACGCGTAAATGTCATTAGTTTAAAAAAAAACATTCGTTGTTTTTTTAGTCAGTTTTCCCTCCAAGTAACCTTTTCCACGGACTCAGCGAGGGATCCCACCTTTACCACCTTTACGGGCAGTGTCCTGAAGCTTGACATCGAGTTGAGGGATAGACAAGGAAGAGGGAAGGAGGCAGCCGTGGTCTGACGAAGTGGGGAAACGACGAAAAACCACTTCGAGGATGGCTCTACTCATTTGGACCACCCGAGGCTGAGTAGACCCCGTTCCAGTCCTCATACCACTTTTCAAATTCCGTGGCAGAGCCGGGAGTCGAACCTCAGACCTCCGGGGTGGCAGATAAGCACGCTGACCACTACACAATGGAGACTACTTTTTAAGAATATTTATTTCAAGTTCCCTCTTGAGAGGACCGTGCGGGGTAGCCCTGGACGTTAAATCCCTCACTACTACTGCGGTGGGACGCTGCAGCAAGTCCAAATATCAGAGGTCCAAATCCCGAAGCTGACAGCAGCTATTCTGAGTGTGTTTCTTCCTTGACTTCCTCCAGGCAAATACCTTATATCATGTTCGGGAACGCCTGCCTTATCCCTGCCCCCGAATACATCCACACACACTATCACAGTAAACACGGGAACACAGATTATCAGAAAAGTTCAAGATACACGAGAGTGTACGTGGCTGATAACCAAGATGTTCCAAGCTCCTACAAGGAATTAATAACAATAATAATAACGACTTCATAGCGGATAGTCGTGCATGGTCTCACGGTCCGGGCGTAGGGTATTTTTGTTATTACATAGCTATAAGTTGGCAAAACCTGCGGCGAGCCGGTATAGCTTCCGTTTCCAACCCCTCAACCCCACCCCTACTGTTTCGTTCAGTTTGCGGCGTAAACTTGAGTTGTAGCAGTGCTGTTTTCTCCAAGCCCGGTTTGTCATTCCATGCGTGAGTAAATGTGTTGGTGCTTTTTCAACTTTTTAGTATAGACTGTTATGTCTAAATCCTAAACAAAATGGATCACAATGAGGAGAATAGGATTCATCGTCTACTAAATGAAGTGTCAAGTGCACCTGATATATTTGATGATCTTCTGGAAGAAACAGATTCAGACTAAAGAGTGTCCGTGTGTATGTGTAAACGTGTCAGATATTTACAGAGTTGATATTATGCTAACCAAACAGATTTCTTTACATTCACGTCTTCTAAGATGTCATTTTCAAGAGCAATTATGTTTGATAAGTTATTTTCAGTAAAAAGGCTCTTCAGTTATTAGTTTTTTAGTTAGGCCTATGCGGTTTTTAGTTGATAACTACACATACAGTATTAATGTAGGTTTGAACTTACTAGCATACTTGTATACTTCTTATGTAAATTACAGTTTGCCAAAAATATCAAATTTTGTTAATTATGACCCAATTTTAACAATGAAAAGGAAACACGGTCTCTGAGTCCGTGCGCGGGCATTGGTGTAACTGTGTTAGCGTGGGTAACGCAGGGTTAACTGGCTGCGTGGCTCAGCGAAAACGTTCGCGCCTACTGTGCCACGAATGCGCCGTCAGTTGGCATTTGAGGTTGCTTAATAGCGAGGAAGCCGTGTCAGTAGTTTTACTGGCACGTTAAAGATCCGCCTTGGGGAAATATTCCGGTACCCTGGCGTCTGTAAAAGTCGCAGTAATTAAGAGGGACGTAAACATTAATAACATTATTATTATGTATAAATAGCACTTCGACACGAACATACCTAGGAATTACCATTGATGAACATTTTAAAATGAACACACACACAGTAAACATGATTTTAAAAAAACAAGAGCAAACCTTCACACTTTCTACAATCTCCGATTCTACTGTATATAGATACGAATACATACAAAACCATTTATAGTGCTCTGATTGAACACAAATTAAGATATGCTCTATCAGCTTGGGGAAATCAGAACACAACTTTAATTAATAATCTACAAGATAGCCAAAACAAGTCCTTGAAGAGTTGTATTAAATTACTGTACTGAATCTCTACTACCATGATGCAAGATTCAGGCATAAGGTCTCTCACAACATACAAACAAGAGCCATAACAAGTACTAAATATGTAAAACCTTTATGTATAAATAGTTATGATTTCAAGAGACTAAATTATATTATACCATCACTAATTAATGAACTACCACCTGGATTGAGGAACCTTAACAGCAAACAATCAACTATTCGTCGCATTAGAAATTATTACCTAAATAAGCATTAACTTATTATTATAACTATTATAGTGGTGGCTTTGGTGGTGTAGTTGGTAGCATGCTGAGCATCTGTGCCCAAGGTCGCGGGTTCAAACCCGACAGAAAATGTAGGATTTTTCAGGAGCGTTATAAATCCCTCAGTATGCCTTCCTTCGGAGGGGAAGTAAAGCCGGTGGTCCCATGTTATAGATTTATGGCATGATAAAGAACCTTCCACTAACTACACTTGTGTGAAGCGAAATTGTAGGTTAAATTTGACTATAGCTCTTAGGTTCCAACGTTCGTCGTTAGGCGCTGACTGCGGTGGCATCTAGTAACCAAGTTGAGAACTAGTTGGTCGTTGACGGTGGCGTTTGGTAGCAAAATTTGGAACTACTTGAAAATTCAATGTCTGCAGTCCTTAGCTGAATTACAGATTAAACACAGTAACACAGCCATCACAATTAACATCGGTTATCAGACAGATTCTACTCACTCCCAAAGTACACGGGGCTACATGACCGCGTTGTCACAGCCCCTAAACTGAGGAACCAAACAACTAGTGTAACTATTTATGTTTTTAATTATTTACATTAATATTTTTCTCATTATCACCTGACATGTTAAATCAAGAAATTATATGTATATATAGTAAAGAAAAAATATATTAAAACAAAGTACAATTTAATAATTATAATTAAAATATGTAACAAGAAGTTCCGTGAAGAACTCTACAGCCTACTTTTCATGCCAATGATTATTCTACAGTATATGAACCTATCTAGAATAATGACGAAATTAAGTTGGTAATATCGAAATATCTAATTAGTTCAAAATATACCTGGTATAGTGTAGCCTAATAGAGCACTACAGTTGGCAGCCCTGGTGACTGAATATATTCTTAGTTCCATCTCTTAAGGTACAGAATACAAAATTTGGTTGAAGTCCAATGGACGTTACATGCAGTTAGACACTGGATCTATCAGCACGCGTAAAAGCATGTTGCCAACAATACCATGCGTGTGCTGGTCAGAAATAATCTGAAATATTATGATATTTTGTTGTGCCAATTTTGGATGTAATCCATTTCTTAGTATAGAAGTTACATGTATTTTAAAATTGGACATATCAGCAGGCATAGAATCATGTTGGCAGCACTGCCTTGTATTAATTACTCCAAATTAATCTAGAATGTCAGGTGCTATACGTATGCAAAATATAGAGCTGTTGACTTGCATACTTTCTGATATATTTATATTAGGGTAAAAAAATATAGACAGCATTTATTAACAGTTGGCTGCCCCGATTGCTCTTAACAATACTTATAGTCATATCTGTTATGGTACACATAGCACATACGAAATTTGGTTGAAATCCAACTGATAGTATAGAAGTTACATGTATTTAAAAATTGGTACTATCAGCAGGTTTATAATCATGTTGGTAGAACTGACGTATATAAGTTACTCCAAATTAATCTAAAATGTCAGAATATACGAGTGCATAGTTTTAAAGCTG
The DNA here is from genome assembly GCA_946902985.2 of Meconema thalassinum. Taxonomy (NCBI): domain Eukaryota; kingdom Metazoa; phylum Arthropoda; class Insecta; order Orthoptera; family Tettigoniidae; genus Meconema; species Meconema thalassinum. The sequence goes on from OX336392.1 coordinate 61,786,615, forward strand.
TTGGCTTGCATACTTTCTGATATATTGGTATTTGGATAAAAAAAATTAGAGAGTACAATTATTAACAGTTGGCAGCCCTGGTGGCTCTTAATAATACGCTCAGTCATATCTGTTTATGTACAGATATTACATACAAAATTTGGTTGAAATCCAATTGAGAGTTTAGAAGTTATATGCATTTAAACATTGGACCTATCAGAAGGCTTAAAATTATTTTGGCAACACTGTCATGGTTGACCACCTGGAAATTAAACTGAAATAGTATTATCTACATGTGTGCCAATTTTAGAATAGCTCCCATGCATACCTTGCAAGATATCCAACATGGAGCTCAAATTTCTAGTGCGTTGTTTCAGCAGTTGGTAGCACTGACATCATTTTCAAATATGGAAGTGAGATATTCCGGTGCACATCTTTACTCATACTAAATTTGGTTTTGATTGCTGCAGCCGTTTAGGAGTTGATAGGGGGGGGGCACACACACAGCCAGACAGACAGACAGACACACATTTTCCCGGATCGATCTCATAAGTCTACTTTTCCCTCATTTTTGCAAAATGTGAAAAGTAGGCTAAAAACGGTATAAAAAAGAGAAAAAGACATATCTTTTGCAGGCACTCTTGTGTTGAAATACAATCTGTAAATATGATGTAAATACTACTTAATATGACTCACGGATAATCTGTACTGGATTTGCCGTCAGTTTCGTGAGACATATCTCATTAATGTAATATCAATAGTATTTAATAAATACATTAAATTAAATTCAATATGGTGGTCAAGATCCAATTCTGGAATAATGACTGTACTTCTGCCATTCTACGGGGCCGTGGATGATAGGAATGACGTGGGCACCCCGCGACTGGAAGTAAGGTATTTTATCTCGGCATTTGCTTGGAGGATGTGTGGAAATACCTGAGGAAAAACCACACTCAGGATGGTTGCTGTCAGCACTGGGATTTAAACCTGCAATCTCCGAACTTGCTGTAGCTGCCCTCACGACCGTGGTGCATGATTAACGAGCACGGCTACGCGGCGGGGATTTTGGAATCAGCAGCGCAAATATACTTTGATTTTGAGTCTTCAATCTTTTGACTGGTTTGATGCAGCACTCCATGCCTCCCTGTCCTGAGCTAGTCGTTTCATCTTTTAATAGCTACCACACTCTGCAACCGAAGAAATCTGTTTAACATATTCTAACCTTGGTCTACCCCTACAGTTCTTGTCCTCGACCCTTCCTTTCATAACTAAGCTTGCTATTCCTGGGTGTCTTAGCCGTGTTTCAGCTAGTATTCTCTGGAATAAATATCAATTTCATCAGTATTCAGGACTTCCCATCAAAGCGATAAAACACTCCCTTCATGGTAATCATAATCAATGTGAACAGATGTAATAACAAGAACTTCTATTGTCAACTGAATATTTAGTTTAAGTAATTTTTCCTTCTTCATTTATTTTATTGTATTTAACCGCCCTCTGAATGAAGAGAGCTGCATAAAGAGGCTTTGTAGTCTCAGTGGCCTGTATAAGAGTAATAATAATAATAATAAAAATATGTGTCTTACCACCCTATCTGTCCTCTTCCAGTCGCCAGAAACATCTCTCCTCTCCCACTCGCCTTAATACCTCTTCATTTGTAACTCTATCTACCCATCTGATCTTCATCATTTTCCTGTAACACCACATTTCAAATTCTTCATTTCTCCTCTTTTCTGCTGCACCAAAAGCCCAAGTTTCACTTCCTTAGAGCGCCACGCTTCAGACAAAGGCTTAAAATAATCACTTCCTATTACCTAAATCTATATTCGATGTCAACCGTTTCCTTTTCTGTAGAAATGCTTTCCTTGCCTGAGCCAACCTACTTTTTAAACAAGAATCAGTTTTAAAATACCATACACCACCCAAAATAAGTTTCCTATTATTATGATAGTGAACGCGGTAGCTACTCAGGTTAACGTGTAAGGCTATGGGACCAGGCTATATCTGGACTCGGAATACAAGTGGTATGACGAGATAAAATCCTAAATGAGCAACAATAACACGACTAGTTTGATCACGCCTGTTTGTAGAGCTGCTATAAATACACATACTATTGTTCACTGGATCGATCGTCCACGCCTCGGGGAAGCTGAATGAACACAGAGCCGTCAATAGAGAAGTGGATAATTCCTCTAGCTTAACTGATTTCTGAGAATCCAATAGTGCTGTTATGTGTTGGAAGAATTCCGCTGACGTTCAGTCGATGTTATCAATGGAGAACAAGTAGGTTACTATCTGTTGCGTGCGTTCGTTCGCTGAAGTCTAGTTATTTTTAGGTCCTGTAAATTCTGTGAAATGTCAATGCTGAACAAGGGAAGTTAAATGGAACGTATAAGATAATAGAAGATTCTGGGAAGAACACCTCCTCTAACATTGTAGTACGCGCGTCGGATGCGCGCAATTTATTGCGGGAGCTGCATATTCATACTAGGCCTTTTAGTGAGCCGTAGGAAGAGTCTTCGATTAGTTTGGTCTTGGACGAATTTCTCGTGTGACAGGGAGTTTTAACTGGTGCACTAAAAGCAAATAACGTACGTATTTGGTACAACACTGCGTACAATAACTGTACGTCTGTTTGGTTAGTCATGTTACCAACACTCTTCAACACTCCCTCAAATTTTGGTCTAGAGAAAAGTAATAGAGTTCAGTTTCGTTTGCGGGATATACTTGCTCTGTATTAGTACCATACGGAATGCAAGCAGAGAAATATCGACTTTCTTGACAACATGCGTTAGTTGGGCTGCATAAAACAATATTATAAGGGGCAACTTATTCACCTGTTATAAAGGCGAGTCCTCTAGTTCCAAACCCGGCCATCTGCATATTGTAAAAGTTTTTAGTAGAGCCAGAACCTATATCTGATAATGTTATGCAAGACAAGAATACATTTCACCCATTAAGAATACAACAAAAAACAATGCTTTTCATAGACATTGTGATTAATAATCATTCTTGGGTTATTTACATTTTAAATTGACACATGACCAATTTTGGAACCAACCATGGGAAAGTTTTCCAATTTTGGAATAATAATAATAATAATAATAATAATAATAAACCCGCCAACCTGGACCCAATTTAGGGAAGCCAGGCTCTGCCTGTCACAAGCCTGAACCAAGGGTGAGTGTTAGAGGAGTAACACCTCTCAAAAAAACCTTGGGTCAGCTGGCTCTGGCTGATAGTACCAGGTTCTGGGCCCCGTGCCAGGGTAACGGTGAAGACCTCAACGATATCTACAGCGGAGAAGATGGACTTTGGTACGGTGTAGATGGCGGAAGAGGCAACCCTCTACTCAGGGGTTTCGTATGAGTAGGCAAACCACTGCCTTGTGGGTAGAGAAGGGATTCTCAAAGGCTTGGGGACCTGCCAAAAGGGCTCTGGGGCTTACATCCTCAGTTCTACCCTCGAAAACAGGATATCCTGTTTTCCCAATGACTTCAACAGTTGACATGATGAAACCATCTTCGAATGAAACTACTCCAGGGGGCAGCCGGAAACGGAAATCCCTCACCACGAATAGTGGTGCAACTAGGCCTTTGGATTCTGGAGAGCCTGGAACGTCATGTAAGGAAGAGTCGGAGCTTCCTGGAACCTCCTTACAGAAGATAAGACCTAAGCGATGACATCTGCTGGGAACATTAAACATCAATACTCTCCGTCAAGTAGGGAAGTTGAAACAACTGATTACCATTTTGGAGAAAAGAAACATACTCATTCTGGCAGTACAAGAAACAAGATATCTGGCTGGTTTTAGAATATATAAAGGCAAACCAGGTCATACCATTTCAAAAGGGAAACTGCCAATCTTAGGAACAGCTTTCGTGGTCAACAGAACTATAGTGAATTCGATAGTAAACTTCAGTTCACCGTCAGAGAGAATATCGTTCTTATCCTTCAAATCTGGAAACAAATTATACACGGTCATCAATGCACATGCTCCTATCAACCAAGACAACAAAAGGAACAAGGAGAAAGTAGAAGACTTCTGGGAAACACTTGAAAATGAAACTTCTAAACTCCCCTATGAGAATGTGAAAATCTTGATGGGCGATTTCAACGCCCAGATAGGAAAAGAAATACAACAAGATTGTTTGAGATTATCCGGCCCATAAAAGAACAAAGAAAAATGAAGAAAGGTTAATTGCATTTTGTAACCAATTCAATCTCAAACTTGTCTACATATTTCAAAGCTCTCCCTAAGAAAAAGAAGACGTGGATCTCCCCCAAATCCTCTATTAGGCGAATTTCAAATTGATCACGTTGCAATTACAACTGGAAACAGTCGCGAGATTCTGAATGTCAAAGTACGACAAAGTTGTAACATTGACACAGACCATTTCTTTTCGGAAATCAAAGTAAAATTTCAACCGAATCGACAACGACGCATATGTCAAAGGAAAACTAGGATTGACACAGAAATTCTCCAGCAAAACAAAAGTATGTATCAGGAAAATCTCTCCAAGTTACAGATGAACAATTGGAAAGAAATGAAAGAATCATTAACAAGAGCGGCTGAAAACTTAGGGCAACGGAAACGAAAAAGGAAACACAGATGGTGGAACAAAAGATGCGATGATGCTCTTGATATGAGACTCAAGGCGTGGAAGAGATGGCACTCCAACCGCACAGAACAACATTGGAATGTCTTCAATCAACAAAGGAAAGAAACTGCCAAGATCATCAGAGGAGAAAAAAGACTGTATGACAGAAGCCGGTTGGAAAATATAGAAGACGATTTTAAGAAAAATAATACCCGAGAATTTTATAAGATATTTAGGGATGAATTACAACAATACCAACCTCCAGGTCTTTGCTTTAAAAGAAAGGACGGTACATTGGCCGTGAGTAACAAGGAGAATTGTTACATTTTGGCTAATTATTTTGAAACACTTCTAAACTGTGAGGAGCCAAGAGAAAGGCTGGATTTCGATCAGCCAATGAGTATAAATCCACCGTCCAACCCACCGAGCCTCTTAGAAATCAAAAACATCATCAAGGATCTCAAAACTATAAAGCACCAGGGGAAGATGGCATAGTAGCTGAAATGTGGAAAATTGGAGGAGGTACGGCTGTGGAGAACTTACATCGCCTCATTTGTGATATCTGGGAAAATGAAATTATTCCAGATGACTGGAAAAGCGCCCTAATACATCCACTCCGTAAGAAAGGTGACCGAACTGATCCAAACAACTATAGAGGAATTTCCTTGCTAGCGATATCGTACAAAGTACTATCTAAGGCGCTATTACACATAGTTGAAGTTCAGGTAGAGCATCAAATAGGCGAATATCAAGGAGGCTTTAGAAAGGGCAGATCATGTATGGAGCAGATCTCTAGTTTGAAAAGCATCTTGAGAGTAAGAGCTTTACAAAGTAGAAATACGGTAGTTGCGTTTGTTGACTTCAAAAAAGCCTCCGACTCCATAGACCGGAAAACCCTATTCAATGTTTTGGAAGAGTTTGGAATTGATAGCAAAACAAGGGCGATTATAATTCAAACATTAACAGAAACTGATTCCAAAATTAAATTTCAGGGGGAAATCTTGGAGCCCTTTAAAATTCGGACAGGAGTCAGACAAGGAGATGGGCTTTCGCCGATTCTGTTTAACGTTGTCCTGGAAAAAATAATGAGAACATGTAGGAATGCCATGAGAGAAGAAGGGATAGAAGGAATTTGCTTAGGTACAAAGAAACAAGGTGTGAAGGTTGATTGCTTAGCGTTTGCGGATGATATGGCATTGCTAGCTGAAGATAAAGAAGAAATTAAAATAATGCTTGAAAAATTACACGAAATTGCAGGTAAAACGGGACTCAGGATTTCGTATGAAAAAACAGAATACATGGAATACAAACATGATAACGAAAAGCACTTAGAAACAAAATATGGGAAGATCAAGAGGTCGGATAAGTTTAAATATCTTGGTGAATGGATCCAGCCTAATGGATTGGATAATGCAGCAAACAAAGGGAGGATCAGAAAGATGGAATTAGCTTATACATTAGTACAGAATAGGTACACCAAAAGAACAATATCTTACGGAGCGAAGATAAGACAGTATACCACGGTTGTCAAGCCTGAGGCATTGTATAGTTCAGAATGTTTGATACTGAACAAGAAAGGTGAATTAGAGGAACTGGAGAAGAAAGAAAGAAAAATCTTGAGGAAGATCTTAGGACCCGGAAATAGAAATGATGGTACATGGCGGAAGAGGCGAAACAAAGATCTTTACGGACAAGCAGAAAAAATCACAGATACCATACGGAAGAGAAGACTGAAGTTCTATGGACACCTTACGAGTAGGAGCGATAGTCGACTAACGAAGAAGATCTTTAATTACATCACCAAGATAAAAGCGACTACAAAATGGGTAGATGAAATAAGAAAGGATATGGAGGAAGTTGGGGTCAGTCCAAATGACATCTGGAATAGAGAGGTGTTTCGAGGTAGGATTGTTGCATTCAAGGGGTTCCAGGAAAAGCAAAGGAGAAGAGCCAAGAACATCTGGTCGGAAGAAACGAAGAGAATCCACAGTGAAAGGATGAAGAGTTTCTGGGAGCAGAAAAAAGGACTAATCAGCAAGTCAATTGTTTCCCGTGGTCCAAAGTAGGCCAAAATCGAACAAAGAGGAAGAAGAATAATGATAATAATAATAATAATATAATAATAATAATAATGATAATAATAATAATTGGCAAAATAAGAAGAACGTCAAGAATTGATTTAAAGTGCTTAACGCTTTCCAATATTGGGACAATACGCCGTGAATAAATAAATAAATAAATAAATAATAATAATAACATCGTATGGCCTCCGGTGCTGGGTGTAAGCTTTGTCAATTGACGCCCAGAAGGCGGTTTGCATATCGAATTTTATGGCTCCTTGGAACGCTATGAAAGTCAAGGAGGTTAGATATCTAAGCTCCTTGACACTATAGCGCTTTCTAGTAGAGAACGGAGAAACTTTTGTGTTGGCGGAAAATCCCGAGATTAATTTTGCCATTATGAACACGGCCTACTGAATTCAAATGGGTTCTTTTACATGCCAACAACGTATGATAAGTATTTCGTGATTTTTGTCGCCTTTCAAAATCACTTACCATGGCCAGGAGCGAACCTGGAAGCTTGGGGTTAGTAGACCGACACGATAACCACTCACCCACCGAGGCTAAGAAACAAGGAACTAAAACAAGGAAGGTTAAAGTTTGTTTCTCCCAAATCAATAAGAAATAATTGCCAAAGTGTTCCGAATACTCAAATATGATTTATTATGACAGTTATAAGACACATACAGTTGACACAACAGTACTTGAAACAAAAAGGATTAAATTCCTACCCAGTCTCTGTGTTTTCCACCATAGTTGCACAACACTCTTCATTGGCACTAGCTTCGGCATCTTCATTGTCACCCAGTTGCAGAATATTTTTATAGAATGCAAGGGATTGGATGCTTTTTCAGTCAGCCCCAAAATGTTTCTCTAAAAGCTTCGCAACATCTCTAAGGTTGAGTGAATATGCAGTAATACCACTGTTGCAGCTTGAGGACGGGTGGCAGCAATAGTGAATCGGACGTATCAGTTTCGATGTGAAAAGGACATTGTTGTCAATGCTACCTAGCGCAGCATTCTCTATAGCAGATTTAAACGATCGAACGTTTATTGCATATCATGTAGACAACAATAATATTCAATAAGAACATCTAGCTGCTATATCAAAAGTGCTATAGTTGTGTCCAGATAGGAAATGGAAGATCAGAGTGGTTTGAAACACAGAAATGAGTCCAACAAGGAAGTGCCATATCACCACTTTTATTCATCATATTAATGGATCGGATCCTTAAATCTATTAAGGAAGCTGACAGTGAACCAAACGCCGTTGTATTTGCAGATGACGTACTGATATGGGAAAAAACGGAAGCTGAAGTACAAAAGAAGTTAAATTCCTGGAACAACAAGTTTAAGGAGTTCCAGCTAAACATCAGCAAAACCAAGACTGTAGAAATGACTATCAACAGAGACGGTACCAATTCTAACATCTTTTTGGAAGGAACTAAATTAGACTCTGTCTTCAACTTGAAATATCTCGGAAGCACCATCTCAAAGGATAACACTGTTCAGCAAGAAGTACTCAACAGGACACAGAAAGCGACACATTTTTACAGTCAAGTGAGAAACCTACTTTCGGACAGCAACATACCCCTGAAAGCAAAATTAACCATGTTCAATACTTACATTGTACCAATTCTGGTGTATGAACTGGAGACACGTACTTTACTGGATAAAGACCTTAACAAAATCCAAACAACAGAAATGAAATTCATTAGAACGATGAATCAAAAGACCAGAGATGATAAGATCAGAAACGAAGCAAATAGGAAAGAAGCTGGGATACAGGAAACTGTTGCAAATGTTATAGGGGAGCGTAGACTCCCGTGGTATGGACATGTGATGTGAATGAATAACACTAGAGCAGCAAGGGACTACTTCAATAGAGACCTGAAAGGGAAAAGACCGAGGGGATGACCCAGAATACGATGGATTGAGACCGTGAAATCAGAAGTGGAAAAAAGGGCTGAAATGGGGAAAAGTTGTAGAACGAAAGTTTTACAATGACAGAAAGCAGTGGCGAGCGCTTGTCTTCCGCACCTGGGAAACTGGAGACGGAAAAGGATGATGATGATGATGATGAAGAACATCTAGCGACGTGCCGTTGACTAGGGGCACTGGTAATAATGGTGCGCTCCACGTGGCATGCTTCGGAACTTACACATGGCCACTTTTAGAACTAGCAACATCCAGTAAACGGCCGGTTCTGGAAATAACGTACAGTTATACTTCGCGATTTCTATTGAATCGGGCCGGTCCCCCAGGGGTTCACAACTTGTGGGACGTGGGTTGGCGACCATGGGACCCCAGCTGAGTCCGGCATTGATTCCAATTACTTGTGCCGGGCTCCTCTCCATTATCATTCCTCTCGACCTCCCTTGGTCAACTTTTGTTCTTTTCCGACCCCGACGGTATTAGGGTATCTGAGGCCTAGGGAGTCTTTTACTTTCCCGTCTTAATTGGGCCATGTCTCATCTTTCCTTTCACGCATCATGGCGCGCCTCGCTCGGAAGTGATGGGCTCCATCTCAGCAACGCTGTACAGCTTTTCCCGGAGCGGCTAGCTGGTGAACCATGTGTTACTTCCCCTACAAATACAAACCGATATAAAATAAGTGAATTAATTTACGTATTTCACAGTCATACAGCATAACTTTTTGATGTATAACGATTACAACGCGATCAAGAACTACATTTTCCAACCACCCCGAGCCGAGAAAAGGTGCCTTACAAAAATGATAACAACTTTCTTTCTTGGACCCACATAATTTTGAAAGTAATAAACCAGTTATAAAACCTTCCAATGTATATTGTGTTAAAATTTGGATTTGATCTGATGACAGTTTTTTGAGATAATAAATCTTAAATGTGACGCATGGTTGAAACACGCTTAAAAACGTGCACTTTTTGTGTTCCAACTGCGATAAGAAATATTAAAATATAAATTAAAATTCCAAACCTACCTGAACTAACGTAAAATAGAACGACGAAAGTGATGATGTTATTGGATTTTATGGAGGTCTATTGGTTACTTCACAAACAACCTTCAAACTCGAGTGCACATAATAGTTTGGTCGACAGTAGGCTTCCCGTGCGTGGAACGGAGAGCGGGAGGTGCACTCTGCTGCATGACGTCACGCACTCGCCGTCTCCGTATCGCATAACGCCAGACCCCAGGAGTAATCTCAGACTCGGTGCATATGCACTGAACAACATGATGACGTCATACACCATAACGCATAACGGTAGACCAAAGCATAACGATGAAGTCGACAAGATCATTTGAAATGATAAAAGATCTTACCAATTCTCACTTACGGGATCCACCTGATATAGGACCGACTAACGAAGAGAGATCTGGCCACCATCGACAGAGTTAAAGCCCTATTCATGAAAACCTTAATGGGCATCTCAAAATACACGCGCCTCCGCCTAACATATGAATTAGCACAGGAAAACTTCCTCGTCGAAGAAATAAGGACAAAATTACAGATTACATTCTCAAAAAATTCTGAAGCGCAACTAGCAGAGAGAAGGAAGAAGAGAGATTACATCCCGCTAGAATTTTACAGCACGGATGTCATGATCATACGGAACTGGACCAACGCCAATCAGAAACTAAGACATGTGGTGAAAAAGTTAGCAGTGCATTGGTACCACCATAAAATATGTAAAAACATGTCCTGCCACGCCCCGATTGATCTCTGCGTGTGCTAGTTATGTGATCAGTTCTCTGACATATATCAAATCACACGATGTAAAAATAACCAGAAATCACCGTGCGATTATGGCAAGGACTAAACTAGTGTAAATCTATGTGATGAAAAACAAAGATTTGGTGCTTTTCAGTCGGTCAACAAGATTGTACCCAAATGAGATGGGTTATTCCCTAATCCTAAAACAGAATACATGAGATTAATTAATACACTTGGATGACCAGTTTTGATCGTCAAGCGAACATCATCAGATCCATTACATAGTGCAAACAGTGACCAAGTGAACTGCTCTCAACAGGACCGCGCAAGACTCAACCAGATAACTAGCCTGTACAATACAATCTTAATTGGCCATTTACAAGAACCACATAGTCACTCCAAATGGGCAAATTCCGGAGGTCAATCACTACTTCCAGTATCCCAACAAAACATCACATAGACTACAACTAACCAATACTGAAGAGTTGCATTACTAATTATTTTTTTAGTCAATTTTACCCTCCTTCTTGGTGGTTCCCACGGACTCAGTGAGGGAACTCACCACTACCGCCTTTCGAGGCAGTGTTCTAGAGCTGGGAACACTTGGTCGGATCGGATACAACTGGGAAGATGTGATCAGCACTTCGCCCAGGCGGCCTCCCTGCAAAGCGAACAGGGGCCTCATGAGGGATGGGGAGGGAAGGGAAGATTGGGATGGACAGGCAAGGAAGAGGGAAGGAGGCGGCCGTGGCCTTATAGGAGGTACCATCCCGAAGCCGAAGTGGGAAACCACGGAAAACCACTTCAAGGATGGCTGAGGTGGGAATCGAAACCCCTCTACTCACTTGGACCACAAAAGGCTGAGTATACCCCGTTCCAGTCTTTGTACCACTTTTCAAATTTCGTGTCAGAGCCGGGAATCGAACCCAGGACCTCCGGGGCGGCTAATCATGCTGACCGCTACGCTACGGAGGCGACGTTGCATTACTAATACTGCAACTAAATAAGTGTACATATTGTAAATATTTTTACCCATACTTTCAGACATAGACTTTATAGCCTAAGTGTAATGGATCTGATGATGATCGCTTGACGATCGAAACTGGTCATCCAAGTGTATTTATTAATCTCATGTAATTTTGTTCAGGATTAGGGAATAACCCACCTCATTTGGGTACAATCGTGTTGACCGACTGAAAAGCACCAAACTTTTGTTTACTGAAATATGGCTTCAAACACCACTAAGCTATGTTATGCACATTCGTGCGCTTTTCTGTTAATGATAGTTTGAATTAAGGATGTCATTGTATTTTCATCAGTAAGAAAGCGCAAATTCCCAATAATTGTCAGTCTATTCTTCACCTAATGTCATGAATTCGTAGAAATATTTTAAGATTCAAAAATTAAATAATATGCATTAAGTAACTTGAGAAGGAAAGCAAGGTTACTGCGGGAAAATAGATTGTCAGCACCACGTGCAGGTGACAGAGGTGTGTGTCCACCTTGACACTCTAACTGCGACAAATAAAGCCACACCATGTGGCACTACAGCCCATGAAGGGCCTAGGTCTACCAAGCGACCGCTGGGGGTGACCAGTGTGATCAGCGTGTCGGGTCCCGTCGGCCGTTAATATGTGTCTCCGTGACCGGGGCGCTGCCTCACAGTCCGACAGCTAATAAATTGTCCTCACGAGGTTGAGTGCACCCCGTTCCAGCCCTCACGTCAGTTTCTAAAATCCCTGATGGAGCCGGGAATCGAAACTATGACCTCCGGTTAACAGGCAGGTGCGCTATCCCAACACCACGGGGCCTGCCTGAATATCTTAATAAACAAATGGAAGAGTTGGTTGGTTGGTTCCTTAGTTTAGGGGCTGCGACAACGCGGTCATGTAGCCCCGTGTACTTTGGGTGTGTATAGAATTTGTCTGATAACCGGTGTTAATTGTGATGGCTGTATTAGTGTGTGTTATCTGTGATTCAGGTAGGACTGCAGATGATTATTTTTTAAAGTAGTTCCTACTTTTGCTACCAAATGCTACCGTCCACGACACCTAGCTGCGGACGTGGTTACTAAATGTCATCGTAGTCAGCATCTGGCGGCGAACGTTGGATTTAATATAGCGATATCAAACTAACCTACAAATTTTAGCTTCCACAAATGTAGTTAGTGGAAGGCTCTTTTTCATGCCATAAATCTATAACATGGAACCGCCGGTTTTACTTCCCCTTCGAAGGAAGGCTTACTGAGGGATTTTTAACGCTATTAAAATATCTGACGACTTCGGCCGGGTTTGAACCCACGATATTGGCCATAGAAGCTCAGCATGCTATCTACTACGCCACCGTACCCGCTCAAATGGAAGAGATTATTTTCAATGTTTATAATTGTACTAGCAGGTACCCACAGCTTCGCTCGTGCGCCTCCGGATGAGAGGCAAGCGCGCTACCCTGTTCTTATTGTGTTTATATATATCTTGAAAAAGATAATAAATGGATTGGCATTGCCTCCTACAGGAATATATAGAAAATCAGATGTCATACCTTGAGGTAGTGTTGCCATGGAAACGGACTTGCCATTAGTTAATCAGTTGATCAGAGCGAAGATAGTTTTCTGCAAATATCTTTGAAACTGTTGGTTTTAGTGCCTTAAAATGTGGTTTTCGGTGTCCCGCGGGGACGTACCGAGTATTTTTTCTCGCATCGAGGGGCGTAAAATGAGCTATGTCCGGTCCTTATGCGATAACTTTGATATTTTGCCCCAGTTGAGTATTTTTGGTAACTTTTCAGTTATGTTGCCAAAGGGCCTGAATGGAGTGGTCTGTTCGAAATTTAAAGTAGACAGTGTTACCCGCTGGGTTCCAAAGGGTAGTATACAAATTTTGGTTCAGATCGGTGAAACGGTGTGGATTTGTATAAATAACAGACAAACAAACAAACATTGAGTTTTATATAGAGAGATGAAGAAAGAATCAGAGGAGTGTAAACATGAAGTAGCCCACAGATGAGACATGTTGGAAATAAGAGTTGCTGCGGGCATTGGGTGTACTTGAGCCGATCGACAAGGGACGAGCAGATTAACAGCAGACGTAGGACAGGGTGCTGAGGTAACTGAAGAGACGGTCTCAATTTGCAAATTGTTCTGAAACATTAATAACAACTCGTCTGTTCTGGCAAATATCATCAATGATATAAGAATGGATTAATAAAGTAAGTTAAAATTGCTAGGCTCTACACTGGCTGCAGTGAGCGATGCGACCGTCCCCTTTGTCCATTTTGATTCTGTTATTGGCATGCTTTTCTGTGCCTTCACTACTTGTGATGTAATGGTACCTCTCAAGCAAAATACTTTTTCACCCTCTCAATCTCCTGATCAAGAACCAATTCACACTGAGCTCCATAGTCTAGTTCATTGTCGTTTCAATTAAAGGGCTTAGACATTGTGCTCATTTATCCCTGTGACTATGTAGAAATTGTTTGATAACCTGTCTTGTTGTGGTGTCTATAGTAGTGTGCGTATTTGTAATTCAAGTGAGGATTGGGAAGGAGGCGGGCATGGCCTTAAGTTAAGAACCATCCGGGAATTTGCGGGGAAACCACTTCCAGGATGCCTGAGGTGGGAATTGAACCCACCTCTTCTCAGTTTTACCTCACGAGGCTGAGTGCACCCCGTTCCAGTCCTCAGATCAGAATTAAATTTCTTGGCAGAGTCGGGAATCGATCCTGGAACTCCGAGTTGTCAGCCAAGAATGCTAGCTGCTACACCATGATGTGGTCATACTCTTGTCTATTCAGACATACCGTGTGTTTATATTGTGTGAGGTTTAGACCGATACGCTTTGTCTATTAAGGTACCCCGTTAGTAAAAATCACAAGGTGTTAAATATGCATAGATGATAGTAAAATGAAAAGTGGTTTCACAAATGTCGAACAAATAATGTTTCGAAACACAATAGATCTCATTCCCTTGATGACGATGACCTAAAAATTCTCTCCATTTTCTCCAGAGAAAAGCATTGGGGGTTTATAAGTGCTTTGTATGAAAATGTAATCCCCGTGTTACAAAAGCACTCAGTCAGTGATTCTGCTTAATGATAATTGCATTTGTCGAGTTGTGATTCTACATCTGTATTTGTGTTTGTACCATCTCTACGGGGTACTAATATTATTACTCAAATTCTTGAGTGTAAGTAGAGGTTGTCAAAATTGCCGACTACATTGCTTTACTAAGAGTAGTTTTAATGAAGTCATTAAACCATGTCGCGCTAAATCGAATCCAGTTTGCTGTGTCACATAACAATTACGCCAATAGGATGTGGATCCATTCAACAAATCAGCCTGCTATATGAATACAAACAAAGCCACGCCAATTTGTTTGTTAGTATTTCATACTATATTTATTATAGAGTTATGTGAGGCAGATAATATTTTTTTGTTTGCGTGCTATTCTCTAGTTCATTTGCAATTGACAATTTCATTTCAATGAACGTGCCATGTATGACTACGACAGATGTAATGTTTCCCGCCCTTTAAATAGACAACTTTCTAAGCTTGAAAAACGAACACAGTTTTTCCTTACACCAACGCTGTTTCTTATTATAATCGTGTGTTAAGCATGTATCCGTGCATCCTCCTGAGAGACGCTCCATTGCTAATAATAATAATATAATGATCTTCAACTGTGTTCGCGAGAAAATTATTTGCGAATGATGCAAAGAATTGAGTAAGGAAGGTGTGGAGAATGGGGTCGGACTAGGTTGTAAGAACAAGGACCTGACAATCGACTGTTAGCTTTCGCAGATGATCTTGCAATTCTCTCTCATTCTCTTCACACGGCCAAACAACAAATCAGTCAACTACAGATGCAAGCAGTAAAGACAGGGCTTCAGAATTCGTTTGAGAAAACACAGTTCATAACGAACATCAAGTCAGCACCCAGAGAACATCAGGTGAACAAAGGAGAAATAAAACTGGCAGAGAAATTCAAATACCTGGGTGAGTGGATAGAACCCAACATTTGTGAAAAAGTCCTCTCGGCACGCCGGAAGGCGGAGGTAGATTTCACCGGACAAACTTGGGGATAGGCGAAAATAGGCAGAATATGCAGATTTTCGTAGAAGGATCAGACCTCATTTAATGCGAGAAGGTATTTTATAATTGGAGCTTAATTAACTTTGTTTTTCGTCATTTTATGCTTATTTTAAACATTTTATTGTCTTATGGGAACGGTAACCTTCTTGTCATTTGGGGTCCATTTTTATACTTGTGGTCACACTGTCCTTATGCTAGGTTTCGACACTGATGTGCAACTATGTAACGGTCTGTTACTTCTTCACGCAAAATTATATCTACCGCAGAGATTTTGGTTGGTTCCTCAGTTTAGGGGCTGCGACAACGCGGTCATGTAACCCCGTGTACTTTGGGATGGCTGTATTAGTCTGTAATTCAGGTAAGGACTGCAGACGGTCAATTTCAAGCAGTAGTTACTATTGTTGCTACCAGGTACTACCGTCAACGACACCTAGCTGTGAACTTGGCTACTAGATGCCACCGCAACCAGCAACTCGCAACGAACGTTGGAACTTCCCCTCCAAAGGAAAGCATACTGAGGGATTTTTGGCGCTCTTAGAAAATCCGACGACTTCGGCCGGCTTTGAACTCGCGACCTTGGGCATAAACATTCAGCATGCTACCAGTTACGTCACCGAAGCCGCTTCACACTTAGATGGAAATCTGAATCTGATCTCGTGCAAGTGCGTTATCTTGGCAACGTCTGATGGCTCATCCCTCATCAATTTAGTAGTGTTGCCATGGCAACCACTGATAGGTCTTGGCATTTTCTTATAATTCCGAAATTATTTTTCTCATCCCTTGGCATAATGGTGGGTTATATCAAAAATTCTTTCAGACAAAAGTTTTAGGTAATTATTATGGGAATATTGTCCATTTTGTACGGTTTTGATATTGTGCCTATTAAGAGAGATATGATTAATGTTTCCCGAAAAACCCACTTTTTCCCACCCCTTTGGTCAATGGTTGGTGCTATAAAAAAAACTCTTCAAACATACATTTTTGGGCTTTATCCGACACATAGTATGAATGTTGAACGGATTCGATATTTCACATATTAAGAGAGTTATAGCAATATTTCACTTTTTCGAAAAAAAAGCCCCCCATTTTCACCCCCCAACGACCGATTTAGCCCAGTAACGAACTCGACCGAGATTTTATAGGTATACGTATTCGGTAAAAAATTCAAAGTGATTGGTACAAAATTACGGCAGTTATCGTGTCCACAATAAACTGATATACATATACATACATAAATTATATATAACTTATGAACTGACGGTGGTTTTGGGGCCTGGGGATGTGAAACGCGAAGATATGTCGAAATTTTCCGGAAGTCGAAACATGGTACCCATTGCAATAGTTAGCTTTCTAACGAAATCTACCTCTGGTTGGTTCCTCAGTTTAGGGGCTGCGACAACGCGGTCATCTAACCCCGTGTACTTTGGGTGAGTGTAGAATCTGTCTGATACACGGTGTGAATTGTAATGGCTGTATTAGTCTTAATTCATGTAAGTACTGCAGACGGTCAATTTCAAGCAGTAGTTCCTAATGTTGCTACCAGGTACAACCGTCAACGACACCTAGCTGTGAACTTGGCTACTAGATGCCACCCAACCATCAACTCGCAACGAACGTTGGAACTTCCCCTCCAAAGGAAAGCATACTGAGGGATTCTAGTGCTCTTAGAAAATCCGACGACTTCGGCCGGCTTTGAAACCGCGACATTGGGCATAGACATTCAGCATGCTACCAGTTACGTCACCGAAGCCGCTTCCCACTTTATCAGGCGGCTTTGGTGGCGTAGTCGGTAACATGCTGAGCTTCTATGCCCAAGATACCGGGTTCAAACCCGGCCGAAGCCGTCGGATTTTTTAAGAGCGTTAAATATCCCTCAGTATGCCTTCCTTCGGAGGGGAAGTAAAGCCGGCGGTCCCATGTCATAGATTTATGGCATGTTAAAGATCCTTCCACTAATTGCACCTGTGTGAAGCTAAATTGGATAGGTTAAGAATGTATACAACGCTCTTAGGTTTCTATGTTCGTTGCCAAGAGCCGACTGCGGCGGCGTCTAGTAGCTCAGTTCTGAACTTGGCCTCGTAGTCGTTGACAGTGGCGCTTGGCGGCAAAAGTAGGAACTATCTGAAAAATTGTTAGTTGCAGTACTTAAATTAACAAACAGATAACACACACTAATACAGTCATCACAATTAACACCGGTTATCAGACAGATTCTACACACACCCAAAGTACACGGGGCTACATGACCGCGTTGTCGCAGCCCCTAAACTTAAGAACCAACCAACCAACCACTTAATCAGATGGAAATACTGAATCTGATCTCGTGCAAGTGCGTTGTCATGGCAACGTCTGATGGTCCATGCCTCATCAATTTAGTAGTGTTGCCATGGCAACCACTGATAGCTCTTGGCATTTTCTTATAATTCCGAAATCATTTTTCTCGTCCCTTGGCGTAATGGTGGGTCATATCAAAAATTCTTTCAGACAAAAGTTTTAGGTAATTATTAGGGGAATATTGTCCATTTTGTACGGTTTTGATATTGTGCCTATTAAGAGAGATATGATTAATGTTTCCCGAAAAACCCACTTTTTTCCACCCCTTTGGTCAATGGTTGGTGCTATCAAAAATCTTATTTGACATAAATTTTTGGCACTTATCCGACACATATTATGAACTTTGAATGGATTCGATATTGCACGTATTAAGAGAGTTATAGCGAAATTTCACTTTTTCGAAAAAAGCCCCCCATTTTCACCCCCTTCGACCGATTTAGCCCAGTAACGAACTCAACCGAGATTTTATAGGTATACATCTTCGGTAAAAAATTCGAAGTAATTGGTGCAAAATTACGGCAGTTATCGTGTCCACAAGAAACTGATATACATATATATATACATATATATATATACATAAATTATATATAAACTTTTGAACTGACGGTGGTTTTGGGGTCTGGGGGATGTGAAACGCGAAGATATGTCGAAATTTTCCGGAAGTCGAAACATGGGACCCATTGCAATAGTTAGCTTTCTAATGAAATCTACCTAAAAGAAGCTTTCGTGTCAAGAATCAACAAAATGGAAATGACTTACCATCTAACCAAAGACACCTACAATAAACGATCAGTGTCCTTCAAGGCCAAACTCAGGCAATACTGTACCGTTATTCGACCGATATGCCTTAGGATGAATAAAAAAGGTCTGGCAGAACAACTGAAAGCCGAAGAGAGGAAGATCTTAAGAAAGATCTTGGGCCCTGTCAAAGATCAAGGAGAGTGCCGATGATGACACAACGATGAGCTGTATTGTTAAAGCCCAGCCCTTGCCAGGGCCTAATAACTGCGTTTCTCAAATCGCATGTTAAGGGATACGAGGTACATATTACAGACAGCGCAATTATTAGATTACACACAGATGGAGCAACTATTGCCTCACTGCCATAACACTGTGACTGCAAGTTTGCAACACTACCTAACAACAACAACAACAGAAACAATAAGTAAAATACTGTTGACAACGAACGACCTGCATGAGCCTTGAAATCAGGAGAAGACCCAATGGCAGAGGACAGTCTAATCGAGGAGACAGTGCGACGGTCGCCGGAGGCAAGTGCCTCTCGGTGAGGCGATGCTACCCACAACATGGACGACGACTAGACGACAGAACTGCAGACCAATACTCCAGGGTAAGTGTGCTCAGCGCTATCCTTATTTCTATCCCCCAGACCTCCCACTTCATCAGTCTTTCATTCGATTGCAATAAACAGTCCAATACATTTAGAACATGTTCTTTCATTTATTTGTTCTGCATGCCAAAGCTACCCAACTCTTCATCCTCTCGTATATGCAGTCCACACGACCTTGCAGACCACGAAATTAGCTATCTCAATCTGCAAGTCAGCACCCGTGCAGGCACTCCCTCCATGACTTGCCTCGCCTCCCTTTTTCCAAGCACCTCCCGCTACCCTTTGACGAGTTTGGCGGGGCATTTCCCTCTGTGAAACGTCCCCAAATAACACCCCAAGCGAGTTCCACACTCATTGGGAAGCGCCCGCCAAAACAATATATTCACGTGGAGAAGATAACGGACACCATACGCAAATTGAGAATCTCTTTCTATGGCCATTTGACACGAATGAGCTCTGGAATATTGTCCAATCGAATCTGTGCCTACTTTGTGGTAAGGAAAACCAAAGGGATCTGGTTTACAGAGGTGGAAAGAGACCTACAAGAACTGGGGATATCGCATGAGGACATCTTGGAACGTGACTCTTTGAAGAAGAAACTTGGGGAAATAAAGTATTTTCAGCCAAACCCAAAATGAAGACGGGCAAGATGTGGACCGAAGAACGGAAGGAAGCTCACAGAAGAAGACTGCGGGAATACTGGGCAAATGTGAGGGATCGAGGGAAATGTGGTCCACAGATGACTGAATCGAAAGAAAATAATAATGATACTATTATAGTACATTATGCAACGAGCCTATAATTTTATAGTTTAACTATAGTCTACAACCATATAATCTCTCTAAAGTACAAACTCCGGATAGCTATCACCATTTAGCATTTCACCTAACATATATACTGCATTTAGCATACACTGACAGTTGCAGTACCAATACTGCAACTAAATAATTGTACATATTGTAAATATTTTCACCTGTATTTCAAACATAGATTTTATAGCCTAAGTGTAATGGATCTGATGATGATCGCTTGACGATCGAAACTGGTCATCCTAGTGTTTTATTAATCTCATGTAATTTATTTCAGGATTAGGGCATAACCCATCTCTTTTGGGTAGATTCGTGTTGACCGACTGAAAAGCACTAAACTCTTGTTCGATGATAATTATAACTTTATTATGTATTTTAACATAAATATTCATAAATATCTGTGGGATTCAGTAACTTCAGTTAGTGAACAGAGCGTGCTGGGTGGTTTGCTGACTGAACAGAGCGCATGCGTGGGTCAAAGAACTTTGAAAGCAGAGACCATTTACTTTGCTTGGCAATACTATTGTTTACAGCCTGCATGATGACTAGTGCCGTCCAGCTCTAGCATTCACTAATATTGTCACTGAAGTCGTTTGAAAGCAATGCGCTGTGTAGAAATTGGTATTGGGGATATTAAGGTACAGTGCTATTTCTTGTCTCATATTCGCCAGTTTATTTACGCGAACATATGGACGGTGCACTTTCCATGTCGGTAATTTATATAGAAGGACGCTGTGTTGCCAACTTCTGGACGTAGATTCATAAATTTCTTGCATATGTCATAGTATTTTCTTGTTACCGTAAAGGGTCGTGCTGATTTTGTCTTTGTGTTTGGGATTGTAACTACAATGGTTGATCCGATATCCAATTTGAACTTTGAAATCATGTAATTCATGTCCGACAAGTTGGATTTTGAGCGCATGCGCGAAGCTATCCTTACCTAATTGATCACACAACTGTTTCTTGAGCTCTGATTGGTGGGAGAAACTGTAACATAATGAAAACTTGTACTATAATGAGCCTCATTATAGTACAGTTTTCTGATATGTAATATTTAGATTTCGTCATGGCCGAACATAAATTAATTTTAATGACTGCAAACATTTCTGTCAGTGGGAGGTTTTTTTTTGGTCGCATTTCCCTCGGAATTCGAAATAAGAAGTAACCACTGTACTTTAAAACAAACGAGTAGTTCCCATCTTTTCAGCATGGTTGTGTACAACTAGTTATGGCTTTACACCATTCACAGAACGTACTTCCCGCTAAGCTGTGATCACATCAATGCTACAGAACAATTGTGCTTGGCTTAATATTGAGTTTTAGTCCGCCGCTACAGTATCGGGAATGTAAATACTAGTCACTAGTCCGTATTGCGCGTCAAAGTGTCCTACTTTCCCCCCCCCCCCCTCAGCTCCAATTCCATCCCAGAGGATTTCAACCCTCAGTATCTTGGACTCTGAAGCTTAACAGATGCGTCGTTTAATAGCGCCCATTCAGTCGACTATGTTTCTGGCAATCAAAATGTGGTATTGTCTCATATTGTGAGTGTGGGTGGGTCGATAGGCATCTGCCTCTACGGTGATTAAATTCTTTCTTAGAATGGGCCACTTGTCTCGCCAATCTGTGACTCGAGCAATATTTATCTGGGAATATATTAAAGTGGCAATTCTTCATCAGAGAGCGAAGCGTGAGTGAACAAAAATAACTGCGGCAATAAGATATAAATATCCGTAATGAAATTTACGGGCTTGGTGAGAGAACAAAGTAGCTTCACTTTTGGGCCAAAATGAGCTACAGATTGATTCTATCAGGAAAAATATCTTCTATCGTTTTATGTAAGAACCACACCGTTCGACAAAACAAAAGAGTACAGTAACTGGAGATTAAACTTACTTATCCGTGCTACAGCCCATGTAGGGCCTGGGCCTTGCCGACCACATATCTTCTCCAGTCGTCTCTTGAGTTCGCCAGTCTCCACCAATTCCGGACTCCCAGCCTTCTCAGATCCGACTCTGCATCATCCAACCATCGTAATCTTGGTCTACCCACTGAACGGCTACGCTCTGGCTAGGCAAATAACACCTTCCTTGGTACTTACTGTTCCTCCATTCTGTGCTCCTCAGCCAGCGAAATCTTCTCGCCTTTATGTCTGTCGAGATTGATGGGTTCTTATAAAGCTCGTATATCTCTGAGTTAATTCTTATTCTGCATGCACCTTTCTCACATACAGCACCATATATTTTCCGTAATACTTTGCGTTCCCATGTGTCCAAAATATTTCTGGTTTGTTGTATTAAGGTCCAGGTTCAGACCCATACATGACCACCGGTTTTATAATTGTTTTATAGACTGTTATCTTCAGCTGTCTTGAGATGTTTCGGGATCGCAACATGTTAATAACAAGAAGTTCCGTGACGAACAAAAGAGCCTACTTTTCTCGAAATGTAAGATTCATTCCAATGATTAATCTAGAATAATAGCGAAATTGAGTTCGTAATTTCTAAATTTCTAATTAGTTCGAAATATAACTGGCTTAATGTAGCCTAATAGAGCCCTACAGTTGGCAGACCTGGTGATTCAATATATTCTTAGTTCCATCTCTTAAGGTACAGAATACAAAATTTGGTTGAAGTCCAATGGATAGCATGGACGTTGCATGTAGTTAGACATTGGACCTATCAGCGTGCGTAACATCATGTTGGCAACAATGTCATGCATGTGTTGGTCAGAAATAATCTGAAATATTATGATCTTTTGTTGTGCCAATTTTTGATGAAATCCACCTATTTGGAATGTAGTTACATGTATTTTATAATTAGACCAATCAGCAGGCTTAGAATAATGTTGGAAGCGCTGACGTATATTAGTTACTCCAAATTAATCTAGAATGTAAGGTACTATTCGTGTACAGAGTTTAGAGCTGTTGGCTTGAATTCTTTCTGATATATTGACATTAGAGTTAAAAATATAGACAGCATTTATTAACAGTTGGTAGCCCTGGTTGCTCTTAAGAATACGCATACTCATATATGTTATAGTACACATAGCAAAAACGAAAATTTGGTTGAAATCCAATTGATAGTATAGAAGTTTCATGTATTTACTATTAGTCCTATCAGCAGGCTTAGAATCATGTTGGTAGTACGGAGGTCCATTAGTTACTCCAAATTAATCTAGAATGTCAGGTACTGCCCCCGTAAATTGAATTATATTGAGACCACGATGGCTGTATTGGCAAATATGAATAAAGTTATGGCTGTCATAGTTGTGACGTGTATATTCATGACGTAGGCACGGATGACGTAGACTTCATGCAAGTAGGCTGGTTGAGCTGAGATTCTTGGTGACGTCATGATTTTGTTCTAGAAAGATCTGAGATTTACGACGCAGTCGCAGGAAACAAGGTATTGTGCTAAGGAAGAAGTTACGCTATTGGAGGAAAGGCTCGAACCAATGAACGATAGTTTGGAAGGAAGACGGAGATTACTGAAACTACGATATTTAATTACTTTTGGCATGCAGAATTGTGGAAAACTATTTTCAGTTATGGCATTGATTTGGAATTTTGAAGAAATTAATTTTGAGTTTTTGAAATTTGAAAATCCGTCAAGTATAGCCAACGTTGGAACTTCTAGCAATGACGGAGGAGCAACAGGCTATGGAAGGGATGGATACGCCCCTTAAGAAGTTGATAAAAGGTCGTGCACAGGATAGAGGAGCTCTCATATCTCTCATACCGCTCAGATATCTCATATCTGATATTCTGATACCGCATATATATTTCAGATGTCAAATAGTCATTTCCGAGTGAATAAGTGAAGCAAGTTGTCTTTAGCGTGTGGTTAAAGCCCGGCGCATCGAACGAACACGGAGCAGTTCCATTTTACGCTGTTCGAAACTAGGTGAAGTTGTAACGCTCACATTAACGTTTCTACCAGATAAGATATCAAGAGTTAACTTCTGCCTTCATTATAATTCAATTGGGCAGTACACCATTGAGGTGTGTAGAAGATTTGAACAATTTCACAGTTATACTTTGAAAGATATTGGCATTTTAAGGCTGCAGACAAAAGTGATTTTCTCGCCACCTGAGAAGCACTTTTAAAATTCCACATTATACACTACGGCTGACACGTGTATCGCAACCGTAATATTGGAGAATACGTTTGGTAATACAACGATACATTCTACTATGGAACATTATAGTCTGGCAGTGCTTTCAATGATTATAACAGACGTTGAGATGGAAGGCTAAGGCTTTAATGCAATTGGGACATATATCGATGGAGTGAAATAACAGCATGGAACTTCGTTAATCGTCATTCTACAAGAGCGAGCATGTAGTGAACATCCAACTACACTCATGCATCGTGAATCCATCGCTGAATTATACCAGATGACAGTGGAAATCTTTTCATACTCCACGATTATGAATATTTCTGCGGAAATAACTGCAATAAACTTCATGGCGAATTGCGACCAGAACTTCAGGGAACTTTCAAGAGAGGCCAGGGTGGACCCGGCTCACAAAGAAGAGTTTTGCCAGAAGGATGTCTTTCGTATACATGGAGCAGTGCAATTTCCGGAGGAGGAAGCAGTTCGATTCTCCGAGAGCGCTGATTCAAGGTTCGAGGTCGGAGCACATCTTTACGCTGGTGAAATGGAACCAACAGCAGTTTTCTTTGAAAACTTTCCTCTAGAACTTCAATCAACAGATAAGGTAGTCGTGAACGTTTCTTATTTGAGTCATGTAGCGATATCTGAGCAACCATTTTTCCCATATTTTCTGTCCTTTATTTTGCCCCATTTTCTTGATTGATATTTCTGTACTCAGTACACTTCGATGATTTATGCCTTTTTCTACATTTGTTGAGACATTGTTATGTCATTGGCATTCTTAAATAATTTTGGATCAGTTGAGACTGATGATTTAGATTCTTTCAGTAATTTGCATATTTTTGTAGTCACGATTTGACGGTAAAGTTAACAATTTGCTATGGCAGAGTTGAATTCAGACAGCGTGTCATTTTATTAAAGTAATTCTTTTCAGTAAATTACTTTGACCAATTTTCTGTCATCCTCAAGAAAGAAGAATGATTAAAAGATTTTAGAGCGTTAAAATCTATTACGTTATCGACGATCTTTGAAATACTAGTCGTATTATGAACATGATTGCAACATAGACATTTATCATTGCATTATAGACAATTTTATGAAATATGAACTTTGAATACAATTTATTGAATACACTATAGCAATGAACTTTTGATAGGAATTTTTCTCAATTCAAGATTGGAACAATAATGTTTGCATTCCACAATCTAATTGTATTCTATTCGACTATTTATGCAGTTTAGATGAACTTTAATTGAAGATAGTATTTTTATACTGCGATACTTTGAAGATATTAATCTCAATTTTGATAGACCAGGGAGGAGTGTCTAATCGTATTTGCTATTAAATTTATTTGTGATTGGCAAATTTTTACTTCATATCGATTCATGAATGAAACCCACGAAGATTAAATAATAACAGTCATTAATACAATTCATTCATTCATTCATTCATTCATTTATTTGCAATGGGGGGTGTGCCCCCCGGTGGCAAATTGGATATACATAACACATACATAATTATACATAACAATACATAATTATACATAACAATTCAATAACAATTATACACCAATTAAACTGGAGTATTTACACAAATAGTCAGTCTTTTCTTAAACACACCTATATGTTTGGGAAAAGGCTCTAAGACTGCGGCAGGTAGAGAGTTCCAGTTATCAATGGCACGGTTTACAAAAGAATATTTACCATAATTTGTTCGCTGTGGTCGGCCCTTAACTTTGAAAGGATGATCGCTCCTACCCATGTAAGTGGGCTTTCCCAATCGTTTGCTAAGCTCACCCCATGCTGGTTGATTTGTATACGTGTTGTACATAGCGTAGAGTCTAGATTTCATCCTCCTAGCCTCCAGTGATTCCCACCCAAGTTTCTTTAACATACGGCTCACACTGCTCCTGGGATTAAAGTCACTGAGCACAAATCTAGCGGCCTTTCTTTGTACCATTTCCAACTCATTGATGAGCCCTACTTGATATGGATCCCAAACCGCCGAGGCATATTCCAGAATAGGTCTTACAAGTGACAAATAGCCTAATTCTTTAGCAGAGGTACTACTTCCTTTTAATACCCTCATTACAAAGTGCAGGGATTTGTAAGCTTTTGAAACTACACATCCTACATGACTACTCCATTTCATATCATTCCTTACGTGAACGCCCAAATATTTGCAAGAATCTTCTTCTACAAGTATTTCCGAGCCAATGTTATATTGAAAATCCTGCCTTCGCACCTTCCCTATTTTTAAGAGACTACATTTTCTTGTGTTTATTTTCATTTTATTTACAATCGCCCACTTATAGACCAGGTTCAGGTCCTCTTGCAGCACTGCATTGTCTTGTGAGTCGTGTATCTTTCGATATATTACACAATCATCCGCAAACAATCGACAGTCACTGCGAATTCCATTTGGTAAGTCATTTATAAACGCCAAAAACAACAAAGTTCCGATTACGCTGCCCTGAGGGATACCCGACGTTACGGTAATTTCATCCGAGAATACGCCTTCAACTTTCACTTTCTGGGAACGACCCGTCAAAAATTCTTGGATCCATAAAATTACTCTTCTATCAATCTTCGTCGAAGCTAATTTATGGAGTAGCATGTCATGCGGCACGACATCAAATGCCTTCGCAAAATCTATCACCACGGCGTCGACTGAAACTCCATGGTCTAACGATTCGCTAATGTCTTGAAAAAGTGATAGCATCTGACTCTCGCATGAGTAACCTTTCCGAAATCCATGCTGCCTATCATTAAACCATGATAATGTTTCCCACTGTTCCCTCAAGTAGTCGCAAATGAGATGCTCCATCTGCTTACAAACGATGGACGTAAGGCTAACCGGCCTGTAGTTGCCCAATTCAAGTCTGCTCCCTCCCTTAAATATTGGGACTACCGTAGCTCTTTTCCAGTCATCTGGGATTTGCGCATTGTTTATGGACACATTAAATATCACCTCCAAGTATCGTGCCACGGCCCTACCTCCTAATTTAAGTACTTCACTAACAATATTATCAGGACCCATTGATACATTGAAACGCAGTTTTTGTATTAGCTTTACAATTGCTGACTGGTTTATTTGGAACAGGGGAGCCCCTGATTCGTCGTTAAGGTCCAACACACAGCTATTGGATTTATTGAACACACTACCGTAAAAGACATTTAATTCATTAGCAATGGCCTGTTTCTCAGTAATTAATTTACCGTCACCGGACATTATCATCGACAAATTATTTGAATTTCCCTTTCTTCTCCTAACATAACTGTAAAATTTTTTCCACCCACCCCCTCCCGAACCAAGTAAACCTTGCATATAACTGTCATGAGCAGCCCTCTTTTTTAAGACGAGCTCTCTTGATAAGGACTTAAATTTCAACATATACTTGTCACTATCATGTCTTTTATTGTATAATTTCCTAATTTTCCGTTTTAGTCTCCTAATTTCTCGTGTGTAATACTCAGGGTCTGGGTTTTGTTTCAGCAATTTAAATGGGACAAATTTATCAACAGCGCTATTTAAAATTTTCAAAAAGTTAGTCCACAGGATATTAATGTGATTTCCTTCCGATGCCCATCCTACAAATAGCTCATTCAAATACCCCTGAAACTTGCCCTGATCCGCCCTGCGATACTGGAATATGATCTTTTTCGCTACATCAGAGTCTAATTTTGTAACGTCACCATATCTAATATTTAATTCAACCCCAGAATGGTCACTAATTCCTGGTACTTTCAGACAGTTAATATACAGCTCTACAGGCCTTACGAGATAAACATCTAAGGTATTATTGTCTCTAGTTGGGAAGTCAACTACTTGGGAAAATCCCCCCTCCCTTAAGAATTTATTTGCAGCGCTCTGAGCTTGACCACAGCTAGTTGACTCACCAGACCAGTCTACTTTGGGGAGGTTTAAATCTCCAGCAATTATTATGCTCTTTTTCATAGCATTACCCGTACAAGTTTTATCATACAGTGTTTCGAGGAGAGAAAAGTTATCTTTCGGTGCTCTATACGCCCCTATCACCTGAAGAGGGAATTTATTTCCTTTATCCGAAATTTGTACACATAACATTTCATGATCCATATCGGCCCACTTTAAGAAACTAGCTATATTTTTGCGCACACAAATAAATAGCCCACCACCTCGCTTCCCCCGATCCCTTCTGTACATTTCGTAGGTCCCTTGAATTATTTCGCTACTATTTATGTCCTCATATAACCAAGATTCAGTTGCAATGACAATGTCCGGAGAATACGTCTCTACAAGATTCCAAAATTCAATTAATTTATTTCCTAAACTCTGACAATTAACCTGCAGTAATCTTAGAGTCTTACCTCCGCAGCAAATATCTTGAAGTAGCTCCTTCTGTTCCCATCGGCTGGCAACCTCTGGACCTGCTCCTCCTCACAAAAGCCGGCACGAACCGATGACCCTGTCATGTAGGCTCCCTAGGTTGTAAGCGCCCCGTCGATTTAGATGCAGCCCGTCTCGGGCGAAGTCACGGCCACCAATCCAGCAGTCAGCTTCTACGTACACTAATCCCAGTTGTGCACATACCCAGTCCATGCGGTCATTTACAGTCTTAACTCGCCTTAACGGAACATCTCCCCGCCGAACAATGCCACTCATTATAATTTTTGCATTTCTAAACTTGCTTTTAGCTTTTCTGCCTAGTTCGTAGAGCTCCCCCATGATGTAATCAGCTGTAGCCCTCTTCTTCAAATCGTTCGTCCCAACATGGAGCAACAACACTTTAACTTTTTCACAGTCCTCTATATTTGTTTCTTCCACTTGTTGGGCAAGCTGGTCAATTTTAATCCCCGGATAACACCGCACTTTCGCACCTGATTTCCTCGAGATATTCGCACTCCATCGTATCATCGAATCACCCATTATGATAACGTCATCCTCAGTTTGCTCCTGCACGCCCTCTTCCACACTGATCCCAGTAGAAAGCCGTTCAGTCACATCCTTCACCGTGTCTTCTGATTCACGAAGCTTAGCTCTAAGTTCCTGTATTATTTGATCCCTTGCTTTGATTTGCACCCTCAAACAGTCCGGCGTATCACATACTTTACAAAACCAATTTCCGACATCACAATCCTCCTTCTTGACCTTAATACAGCCGAAGTGAAACTATTTCTCACATAGTCCACACTCAACACCATTTTTCAATGTTTTACTGCACGTCGAACACTTTAAAACTGTCACTGGATCATTTGCCTGATTCACATTTGGAGTAACAGGCCCTGGATTCACTTCCACTCCACCAATAACTAGCAATGCAGCTATCACCAGGGCTATGAACCACAAGTTGCTAGGTCCCGTACGCACACACAAACACCGGAAATCCCGACTACCCTTCACATACCACAGTCCGATCCTCGCCCGATAACATTCCAGAGAACAACCCATTCCAGCACACCTGAGAGCTTGGGAAAAACACGACCTTTCACTTTGACTGCCAACTGCCCTTTGACTGCCAACTGATGAATATAAGAATTTTTAAAGTGGAACAATGGATGTATAATCGTTAGTTCAGTGGACGTGTAATAGTCGCTGATGAATAATGCCCTTGAATAATGAAGGAGGTTCCCACAGTAATAAATGAAGTTGATGAATTTATAAGTGGAGGTTTTTTGTATGTAGTTTGGAAGATTTTGATGCCATATATATTGAGATATATGATGAATTCTGGGCCAATTGTTGTGCAATTTTGTGCATTTTGAGCGAAGTATTTTTCCGCTGAATGTATTGTCCTGGTTCTTTGAAAGTTATTCATGTGAAGATACTGTTAAAATTAACAAGAGTGTTAAATAATTTGAGATGAAGATTTTGAATGGAGGTTACCGTCACAAATAATTATAATTATTATTAAACCTTATTAAACCTGAATTTGACATTTAAATATAACTAACCTTCATTGGTCGATTATATCACCACGATTTGAGTAATTATCAACCGGATAAACGTGTGGTTTAATGTATTTCTTGTATAAATAATATAAACAATATAATATTGTAAATAATTTTGTAAATATCTTTGATAATAATTTGAAATGAAAGGGATTAATAGAGGCGTGTATAAAATTTTCAATTGTCGTTTGACATTGTTATAAACAATTTATTATTGTTATAAATAATTAATGAACTTTTGTTATTAACATTAAGAGTTTTGTTATTATACTCTAAACAACGCTAATTAAACATGTGCATTGAACAATAAATCATGATTTGGGATTATTAGAGTATTCCACTGATGTTTGAATGGAGCATTTAAAAGATTTGCGTGATAATATTTCAGTTGAGATGTGGACATTTAACGTGTTTTGAAAAGGAGAGCTAAGCTCTGATGTAACTCGCATATGCTAGGGTTGAACGGACGGTGAGTCCACTTTGACGATGCAGGTGTCTTGCACCTGGCCGGACAACTGTATGACAGAGGCCAAGGACGTCTCCATAATAGCCTTGTGGCTATAAATAAAATGTGATGTGTATAAACACGCAAAACAATTGATATATGTCTCGTCCCAAATCCCGTTTCCATTCCAAGTGCATTATTATAATTACGTTACTATGAGCTTGAGAAAGCTGAAACATTGTATGTAGAGTATACAAGTCCTACAGGAGGACATGATTATATGGACGATGGCTTCTGATTGCCACGTGGATTTTGTTGTTTTATTTTTGTTAAAATCATTCTTTATGTGAAATAAATTATTGTGCAGTTTAAAGTTTCTCGTCTTCGTCCTGGTTCATTTTAAATATCATGGTGGAGGTTATTGTGAGGGCATACTTTAAGTGATCCAGTTGACAACCCAGTCCCCGAGATAAATTTAAGAGGTAAGTAAAGGTAAGTATGAACCCCCGTATATTTTGGTGTGTTCCACAATAATTTCTTGTTAACTATTGTGCTCTAATCTCGATAGTATCTGTCGGTGCCGTTTTCATTGATGTAGCTGTGCCGGTGCGATTGATTATTGGCAATCCGATTGAGGGGGCGGATATCTGACAGCCTACTATCCGGATATCGGGGACAGTACTATACGTGTGCATAGTTTAAAGCTGTCGTCTTGCATGCTTTCTGATATATTATTATTTTGATTACAAAAATAGAAAGTGCATTTATTAACAGTTGGCAGCCATGGTGGCTCTTAAGATTACGCTCAGTCATATATGTCTATCTACACATAGTACATACAAATTTGGTTGAAATCCAATTGATAGTGTAGAAGTTATATGCATTTAAACATTAGACCTATCAGCAGGCTTAGAATCATTTTGGCAAAACTGTCATGTATGGCCTCGTGGAAATTAAACTGAAATATTATTATCTACATGTGTGCTAAATTTGGTATATCTCCTATGCATACCTTCCATGATATACAACATGGAGCTGAAATTTCAATTGCGATTTTTCATCAGTTGGTAGCTCTGACATCATTTTCAAACACGGCATTGATATATTCAGATAGAGATCTTGACTCATACGAAATTTGGGTTCGATTGCTACAGCCGTTTATGAGTTGATAGGTGGGGGAGGGGGGGGGGGGGGGGACACACACACAGCCAGCCAGACAGAAGGACAGACAGACAGACACGACAGGCAGACAGACATACAGACAGACATTTTCCTGGATCGATCTCATAAGTCTACTTTTTCCTCATTTTTACAAAATGCGAAAAGTAGGCTAAGAATATAGTAGCACCTATTACCAGCTGCTATCCTTGCCTTTATCAGTGAAAGGAACGACCTGTGTCCTTATTTGATGGAACAAGGCGCATGAAAGTGATTCAGGGTCTGTGCTAGAGAGACATACGTACTATGATTATAAGAATATTGAACTGAAAATGTTACATTATGAATCTATATATCGAGAGATGAACAACTTAATATGTTGGTACTGTCTTACGTTAATTCTAACTGAAAGTGTTGGGTTTGGTTTCAAGCTTAAACAAGTAGTTCCGTGAGGAACTATACAGACTATTTTCAAATATCCTACTGTAATAAATACATTCCCCACAGTTGGGTGTACATTGTAATAAATATAATAATAGTATTTAAGGTCGTGATCGTTATTGGTACTTCCTTCAACTAGCCACACGTTGGTGGGTCATTCTAATAAATAATACTGTTATTTAAAGTTGTTATCGATATTCGTACTTCTTTCATCTGCCACACATTGGTGCGTCATTGTAATAAATATGAAAATTCGAGCTAGCCACCTCAGAGTAGCGGGGCGATATACTGCTAAATGAATTAAAAAAGACAGTACACTGACTTCACAAAAATACACTATTTATTAATAATAATTCTTCTTTTCAGGTTGATCTCTGGCAATCAAAACTAACAATACCTATTTGTCAACATATAAGCAGGTTTTCATTAGCTGCATCTCTTGCAGAGTATCCACCACAACTATCATTCTTTTCTCCCAAAACCAATTGCCAGATCTTCAAAAACATCACATAATCTTCAATCATCCAACACTAATTTCCAGACCAGAGAGCATAACATAATTCCCAACATCATATTTTCATTAAAAAAAAAGCAATCTTCCATTCCGCATGGCATCAATTATCAAACTAAATAACCTATCCCCATGTAAACCTTGCCGTAAGCTAAAGCCACCTTGCCATTAGCAAAGCCACCTACTTGTAGACCACCGTAAAAGAATCCAATAGGCACTAAACACTAGGACTCCATGTGGTGCTCCACCAACAGGTGGCCATGGTCGGTAATCTCAAAACAAATTTAAATACCACCAACAGAAAAAAAATCAAGCTCTGTAACCTACTAAAGTTTCAGTTACGGAAAGGCCCCCTTGAGAATGAACTTCTAACTGAAGTTTAGAGATTCATTCTCAACCCTCGAGCCAAATACATAAATTAAAAGGAATACATGAAACATACACAGACTAAAACAAAAATACAAATTGTAACAATTATTGATATCTAGTATTTAAAGTTGTTATCGATATTGGTACTTCCTTCATCTAGTCACACGTTGGTGCGTCATTGTAATAAATATAATAATCAAAGCTCAGGGTAGCGGGGCGATATACTCGCTAAACGACATTACACAAAGTACAGTACACGGACTTCACTAATACACACATTTATTCATAAAAGCAAGCTTCCATTACCTGGATCTCTCACACAGAATGCACAACTATCTTCATGATAAAATTATCCCTCACAAAGCTTAATATTCTTTTGCTCCTTTTATTGGTTTTTCTCTGGCAATCATAAACTATCAATACCTGTTTGTCAAACACATAAGCAGGTTTCCATTACCTCCATCTCTTGCAGAGTATCCACCATAACTATCATTCTTTTCTCCCAAAACCAATTGCCAGACCTTCAAAAACATCACATAATCTTCAATCATCTAACACCAATTTCCAGACCAGAGAGCATAACATAATTCACAACATCACATTTTCTTAAAAGCAAGCATCCATTCCGCATGGCGTCCACTATCAATCTCTCATCCCCATGGTTACCTTGCCCTAAGCCAAAGCCACCTTGCCATTAGCAAAGCCAGACCACCATTAACAATCTCTATGGCAGAATACACAAGATTCTCTATGGTGCTCCACCAATAGGTGTCCATGGCTGGTAACCTGATAAAAATACATAATTACTACCAACAAAAAAACTAAAAACAGGCTCTGTAACATACTAAAGTTTCAGTTCCACTACTTATGTTAATTGCCTCTAACAACATAAAAATTTCAGTTTAATTGCTGTAAAACATTCGTAGATATTGAGAACCGTCTAAATATTTCGAATGGTCACCATGTCGGATTTTTATATATGTAGGTCTTAGTGATATGTACTATTACACGAAGATTATTGTGTAGGTGTAGTATTAAGACATCAATCGCATGATTTGAACACAAGAAATGAAAATCAGATTTAAAAATTTCGCAGAGTTGCCATCTTGTGGTTATGAAAACAATTGAAATAAATTAGATGCCAGTGGATTAAAATTTGTATATGCCAAGTTTTACTGTGCTCGGATGGTTCAATCACGAGAAACGTCCATTTAAATATTTATATTTCTCGTCGCCTCATAGCCTCTATCAACATACAAAATTTCAGTTTGATTGCTATCATAGATTAATAGATATAGAAAACCATCTAAATATTTCGGTTGGTCGCCATTTTGGTTTTTTATATATGTAAGCCATAGAGTTATGTACTATTAGATGACGATTTTTGCGTTGGTTCATTATTAAAACGCTCACTTCGATCGCATGATTAATACACGAGAAATACAAATTTAACTTTAAAATTGAGCACAGCCGCCATCTTGAGGTTCTACCGGGAGATTCTTTTGCTGGAGCGGGGCCGGAGACCGTCCGCTGGGCGCGCGCGCCTTCCGCCAGCCAACCGAGCTCGGGCCGTGGATAGCGCGTAGGTGGAAACCGAAACCAAGTACATTAATAAATGGTAAATTCACCAGCAAATCATGATTAAAGAACTTACCTACCCACAGGAGATGCTGAGAGTGTTCTCCTTCAGCTGACAGACAGGCGTTGTACCGTGTAATTAAATTAGCGTTTACACGTTGTAATTCCCTTCTGTTGTGAGGGATATCTGCTGCCGTATATTGTTCTCCAGCTCCACTAGAGTACGGGTAATTGATCTGTACAATTTGTATTTTAAATTAACCCACAATGAAACATCAAACGGGCTTAGTTCCGTGTTTCGTTTAATCACAGTAAACACGCAGGGGGGTGAAGGAGTAGCCATAATGTAACGATGTAGCTTCCAAAGATTCTGTCTGTCAGCTGAAGGAGAACATTTTCAGCATCTTCTGTGAAAAGGTAAGTTCTAACCTTTAACTGGTGACGTGGGGTCATCCAGATTCCCAAGAAATAAAAAATATCCATGTGTGCTTCCTTAATTAAATCTTGCTAGAAGCTGTTGTTTATGTTACGTTCTTATCTTTGCGCTGACACCTCACACCTTCGTTGACTAAAGTTAAGTGACTTAGTGACTTTAACGACCCTGGTTATCTTACCTGCGCGCTAACGCGGACCCAGCTCGGTTGGCTGGCGGAAGGCGCACGCGCCCGGCAGCCGGTCGCTGGCCCCGCTCCAGCAAAAGAATCTCACTCTATAAACAATTGAACTAAATTAGACGCCAGTGCATTATATGTGTATAAACATTTACTGTACCATATTTCACTGCGCTCAGATGGTCAAATCGCCAGAAAAGCCTATTAAAATGTTTCACCTTCGCTTGGCCGCCATGTTCGTTTTATACTTTACGGATAGCTGAACTTCTAGTAGTGCCCTTCACCACCGTACAAAATTTCAGGGTGATATCGGTAATAGTTTCGGAGATATAGAATGCCGGTGAAATATTTCGCACAGCCGCCATCTTGGGGTTATGTAATCAATTGGACTAAACTATATGCCAGTGCATTACAATGTGTATAAACATTTGCTGTACCAAGTTTCATTGCGTTTGGATGGTTAAATCGCGAGAAAAGTCTATTTACAAGTTTCAACTTCGCTTGGTCACCATGGTCGTATTGTAGTTAACAGGTTTCTGAAAGTACCATAGGTGAACTTATAGTAGTGCTCTTTATTACCGTACAAAATTTCAGGGTTATATCAGTAATAGTTTCGGAGCTATGGAATGATGGCGAAATATTTCGCACAGCCGCCATGTTGGATTGGTAAAACATAATCAAATTTGAAGGGCACGGTCGGGGTGAGCTAAAATTGTACTATGACCATACTGAGTTTCTTTGAAATCACTCTAGCTGCTTAGAAGTTAATAGGGATACACACACGGACACACACAGACGCACACAAATACTCCTACACGGACAGAAGGTGATCGAATAAGCCCATTTCTTCATAAAATGAAAATAGGCTAAAAAGTACAGTAACTGGAGAGTGTACCTGTTGCCTTATTTGATGGAATACGGCGGATGAAAGTGAAGTGCTTCAAAGCTGGGACCACCGTTTATGTACAAATGTGTCCAGTTGGCTTTTGAATCACCTTTATCAACTTTTGTCTCCTTCAGAGCACTATATAAATCACGCCAAATCTTAGATGATAATGCAAAACAGAACGCCATGGTCAACGCACACGATTTCAACTTGTACCACGTGTAAATGATTTCTAACAAGCCATTGGATTCACAAAGTCTTGTGTAGCGTCGTCTTCTCAGATGACGTGCTCTTGCTCCTTCTTGTTCATAGTCTACCAATACGATTACTGGAGTCCTGGTCTCTCTCCTAATTAATTATACTAATAAATCGTATATGTAATTGAAGAAGTAGTAATGTTCATAGAATTTAAAATGATGGATGCAATTAGGATATAATTTTGTATAAAGGACACGAAATTAACAATTAAAAGCCGGCCCCGTGGTATTAGGGTAGCACTCCTGCATCTCACCTGGAGGCCCCGGGTTCGATTCCAGGCTCCATCAGAGAGAAACTGACATGAGGGCTGGAACGGGATGCACTCAGCCTCGTGAGGACAATTGAGTAGCTGTCTGATAGTGAGGCAGGGCCTCAGTCAGTAAAACCAAGATTAACGACCGAGGTGTAACAATACTATTGAAAATAATTGTATGGTAAATAACAATAACCCTTAAATGTTTCAGACCTTTCTGCCCCTTCTTCAACTGTTTCTTAAAACGTAACAAATATTACATTTATAATATAAAAAACAACATTCTAACTAAGAAATATTTTTACAAAGAATGTTGAAACATCCGCTGAAGAAGGGTCAAGAAGGTATGAAACATGTACTGGTAATTGCTATTTCTCAAAAACGTACTTTCAATTATTATAACATGGATAAGGTGATAAAATTGTTAATTATTGTATAGCAATACGGATCAAATTTCAGGTAGAATAATTATTTAATTTTCCATGTAAAAGACAGATATAATATTTCATTTTATGAGTTGACTGCAGTTCAAAGTCTCCGCTGTCTCGTCCATTACACAGCAGTTCGTCATTTTGTCACGTAGTAATAACTTCCTTCATGGTTGTGTCAAAGACGTCAAACCAGATGTATGCTTTGAACGAGCGCAATATGTATGCTTACATAAAATGTAATATAGCAAGAAAGGGGCCAGTTTAATAAACTACGAGAAACATGGGGTTTGAATAGACATACCTTGACTTACGACTTATAATTTATGACATCTTGGTTCAGGAGTTAGAATATAATAGTAGACTACATTATGCAACGAGCCTACAATGGCAATAATTAAGACACAAGTATGTTTATAAAACGAGCGTATGCGAGTTTTATAATTTCCATACAAGTGTCTTAATTACCATTATGGGCGAGTTGCATACGACTGTTTATGTTCGACGATAATTATTATAACTATTTTATGTCCGAACAAAAATATTCATAACTATCTGTCGAGATTTCGCCAGTTTTATGTACTGAACAGAGCGCATGAGACGCAGGGAATGCCTTGTATTTGACCATGGCCACCTCAATTACTCTACTATGACACTAGGCCAGGCAGTGTGATTTACACTAGAAGGCCGTGGAACTCGGCGCATCTAATTATCTAATTGGTCAAACAACAGTTGCTTGAGCTCTAATTGGAGGGAGAAACTGTTTCATAATGAAAAATAGTGTTATAATGAGCCTCATTATAGTACAGTTTTCTGACAGATAATAGTCAGGGTCGAACATAAATAAATACTGTTGCTATAACTTCAGTCATCGTAAAGTAGAGCGGTCAACTGTAGGTAACAAGAGAAACCTTAGTAGATTAGAATTTGAATCATCCTCTTGCGACTTATTCACTGGTGCCCTCACATGTATTGAGGGTTTCGTAGATCAATGCACTTGTCTCGTATGTATGATTGATTTTAATTACAGTAGAGCGTCAATAATCCGAACGTCAAAATTACGAAACGTCAAAAATCCGAACGCCCGCTTTAAACATGTGAACTGTATTTTGCACGGAGCTGTGAGAGAACAATGACCCTGAGAGTGTTTGTTTTGAACAATCCCCAGCGGGCCAGTCTATTTTTAGCATACTTTTCACATTTTGCAAAAATGAGGAAAAAGTAGTCTTATGAGATCGATCCGGGAAAATGTGTGTCTGTCTGTCTGTCTGGCTGGCTGTGTGTGTGTCCCCCCCCCTATCAACTCCTAAACGGCTGCAGCAAACGAAACCACATTTTGTATGAGTAAAGATGTATACCGGAATATCTCATGCCCATATTTGAAAGTGATATCAGTGCTACCAACTGCTGAAAAAAACGCACAAGAAATTTTAGCTCCATGTTGGATATCTTGGAAGGTATGCATGGGATCTATTCCAAAATTGGCACACATGTAGATAATACTATTTCAGTTTAATTCCACAGGAGGCCATACATGACAGTGTTGCCAAAATAATGTTTAGCCTTCTGATAAGTCCAATATACAAATGCACATAACTTCTACACTATTAATTGGATTTCAACCAAATTTTGTATGTAATATGTGTGCATACACAGATATGACTGAATGTATTCATAAGAGCCACCAGGGCTGCCAACTGTTAATAATTGCTCTCTCTATTTTCTTCATCCAAATACCAATATATCTGAAAGTATGCAAGCCGACAGCTTTAAACTATGCACACGTATAGTACCTGACATTTTAGATTAATCTGGAGTAACTTATATACTTCAGTTCTACCAACATGATTCTAAGCCTGCTGATAGGACCAATTTTTAAATACATGTAACTTCTATACTATCAAATGGATTTCATCCAAAATTGGCACAACAAGATATCATAATATTTCCGATTATTTCTAACCAGCACACGCATGATATTGTTGCCAACAAGCTTTTACGCGTGCTGATAGATCCAGTGTCTAACTGCATGTAACATCCATTGTACTTCAACCAAATTTTGTATTCTGTACCTTAAGAGATGGAACAGAATATATTCAGTCACCAGGGCTGCCAACTGTAGTGCTCTATTAGGCTACATTATACCAGAAATATTTTGAACTATTTAGACATTTCGATATTACCAACTTAACTTCGTCATTATTCTAGATAGGTTCATATACTGTAGAATAATCATTGGCATGAAAAGTTGGTCTTTAGTTCGTCATGGAACTTCTTGTTAACCCTGTCAGTTCAGTTGCTTCACTTCTGCAGTAGTGTAGTTTTAGTTGCATGTTGTGTTTCGTAGTGCGCACATCATATATATTATTTCAGTAGTATAGATCACTCCTTCAGCTCTCACTAGCGACCGATCGTGAAAAAATGAGCATTCAAATGAAAGAGAATATACATTACCAGTGACGCATTGCATTCTAATTTCATAAATATATATAATCTATTTTAAAAAATGATTTTTAAAAACTGTACAAAGTGTGCGATTTGCAAATATTGTTGCTGCAGGAAAATACGCTCCATAATTGCAGTCCACTTTACATTTTGGCCGCTGTGACGCCTGTTTCATGTCATTTTAACATTCTGAGGTATTTCCATTATCATTTTGCATGGATTTCAGAAACAGTAATTTAAAGGAATGAGTAATCTACTCAAATCGTATAATTTCATAAATATCGAATAACCGGTGAGTGTTACGGCTAAGCTGTCAATCAATGGTATCAGCACTCAAATGACATTAGCAGTGACGAATTGCATTCTAATTTCATAGAAAGCAATTAGTGTGCGATTTGCAAATACTGTTGCTGTAGGAAAATACGTGACATCATTGCTGTTCAGTTCTCAATTTGGCCGTAGGGACGCCTGAAACGTAATTAGTCTTCTATATCATTTGGTTAAAATAAAAACATAACAACCTTTCTCCTTAAGTGGGGCTTATGAAAATGCGAGATTTTTCGCACGGGTCCGCTAGTAATTTGTATTTTAATTACAGCACTGTGTGTGTGCGCCTCGTACAGTGTCGTATTATGGCGTCATCAGGGACACTGAAGAGGAA
Source organism: Meconema thalassinum (assembly GCA_946902985.2). Lineage (NCBI taxonomy): Eukaryota > Metazoa > Arthropoda > Insecta > Orthoptera > Tettigoniidae > Meconema > Meconema thalassinum. Next base: position 61,826,621 of record OX336392.1, read on the forward strand.
ACATGCATTTCTAACTATCGAAACCAAACTCGAAATATTAAATAGACTTGGAAGAGTTGAAAGTGGCTCGTCTTCGTCAAAACATTACGGAGTGGGTAAAGCTACCATCTCGGACATTAAAAAGAGAAAAGGTAGCATTCTTACTTCTGCTTCTAAGTTAGATTCAGATTTTGGATCTAAAGTTATGTTCAAAAATCCGAACAAATCGGAAATCCAACCCCCCCAGTCCCGATTAGTTCAGATTTTCGGCGCTCTACTGTATCTATAATACAGTGAGTTCCTCTCATGACTCGTCCGGCCAGCGCATCGAGCTTATCTGCCTCGCGTTGACTGATCACTTCCTGTTACACAGCGCGCACTTCCCATTTCTGGTCCGTGCTTATAACGTGTATTAAGTTAGTGTTGATCTGTCGCTCCAACTTTTCTCGAGTTGTGAAGTGTTGCTTGGGGGTATAATTCGCATAATGCCTCCACGTGAGTACACGGTAGAGGAAAGGGTATTTATGTACGATAATTATGTGAAAACAGAGTCTTGCAGGGAAGTCGTTAGACGTTTCATAACACATTTTCCAGGTGTACGCTCTCCACATAGAGAGACCGTGCGGAATCTCGTAAACAAATTGAGAGGAACTGGTTCTTTACTCGATAAGAAGCGAAGTGTTCAAAACCCTGTACTTAATGAGGAAAAAGTAAATGAAATCTCAGAAAGATTAGAACATCTCCTGGCATAAGGTACGACCTTAGTTTATTAATTCTTCCTTTCTTCGTTTTAATTGTTATCTCATGTCATGCACGGATAAAGTGAGCCAAGTGCTGTTCTGTTCTTATTGCTATGCATGCCGAGCGGTGAGTGCTGAGTCAACGGGAGATAAGCTCGGTGCGCTGGCCGGACGAGTCATGAGAGGAACTCACTGTAGTTCTGATGATGTTAGCTTGGCGAACGAAACATGCCATTATTTCAACTTACTCCTTGTAATGTGTGAAAAAAAAATATAATGAGTATCATGTCCTTTTATGCAGATAGAGTCTCATATTTTAGCCTAATGTAATTGGTCATAAATACGTTTTGACCGATGGAAAGTAATTACGTCATTCCTACCAAGTTTGGTGCCTCCTTTGTCATTGGCAGGCCTGAAAATAGATTAAAATCAGAAATCAAATGTTTTTACTTCACACTAAGTTTGGTAAAAGAAACAAGAAATTCAGTAATGAACATGTAACCTACTTTATATAAAATGAATTGGTATAGTTATAACTGTTTGTCCTTATCAAGCAGCACAATTCATTGTTTTTGTGACAAACTTTAAGAGTTGTGCCCTGTATAAGACTCCTCGTTCATTCGCTGCAATTGCGTTCTTGGATGTAGAGAAATTGATTCTAACATTAGAAAAGTACGCCCATCCACCATCTCGAATGTATGGAATCATTGATCAAAGAAAATATTCTATGTGACACTACATACTTGCTTTTGTCATTGTAACTGTAACAAATAGTGGATTATCGATATAAATGTATCATATTTTCAAGGACTTGCCACGGTGGGTGAGTGGTTATCGTGTAGGACTACCAATCCTAAACCTGCAGGTTCGCTCCTGGCCTTGGTAAGTGATCTTTGAAAGGCGACAAAAATCTGAGCACGCATGTCTAACGTTATTGGCATGTTAAAGAACCCATTTGAATTCAGTAGCCCGTGTTCATAATGGCAAAATTAACCTCGGGATATTCCGCCAACACAAAGTTCCTCCTTTCTCTACTAGAAAGCGCTATAGTGTCAAGGAGCTTAGATATCTAATCTCCTTGAATTTTATAGCACTCCAAGGAACGATAAAAATTTGACATGAAAGCTGCCCTCTGGGCGTCAAATATCGAAGCTTGCACCCAGCCCCCGAGGCCATACGATGTTATTATTATATTTTCAAATTAGTGGCTACATGATGTATGCAATGTGATAGTATTATGAGTTATGACTAATGCTATATAGCGAGGGTTTTCATATGATATGCTTCTCTTACAAAACTTCGTTTTAATGGCGCAAGTGGATCCTGAGTATTAATTTGATGTTTTAATAGTACGCTCAGCCACCATCTTAAATATATGGCGTGTCAGTTTTCGTGCATTGAGTATACAAAGCCCATATGCGGTTCTACTTTTAGACTAATTTTGGTTATCTCTAAAATATATACGGTAGTTATTTCGTTAAAATTCCATAATTTCAAGATGGCCACTAAGGGCTATTCATTATGATAATCTTATGAGTAAAGCAAGTGAGGTCTTTTATATGCCACTCATCTCCCACCAAATTTCCCGTTAATTGTGCTATTTTATCATGAACTAATGATGCTCATGTTTTAAGAATATGCTCAGCTGTCAGCGTGAATGTATAGAGTCACTATTGTTCAGGCCCTAGGGTCCCTACACCCATAGGACCATCCCATAGGACCCTACGCACCCCCAAAAGGGAGAGGTGGCCCACGCCACTGAACCCACACATCTACACATCCACAGGAGGCTACAGTTACTCCAATAACCAATCCATAAACACTACGCTTCTAGCCCAAGCCACCACACCAATTTCTCAGCGGTCTAACTGTATGCCTCTCACCAAGTCGGTCCGGGTTCGATTCCCGGTCAATGCATGTGAGATTTTCGAAGTGAAATGCCATGTCCTGTGGTTCGGATTCCACGTAAAAAGGAAGTCCCGTGGCTCATGATCTCAAGATTAACGGTCACGTTAAACTACAAGCTTCCTTCCTTCCTTCCAAAACCACCCTTAAGCTGGGAATACAGCAAACCCAGTACATTTTCTACAACACGCAGCCAGGCAGAGTTGGAGGCTCAGCTATTGCTCAAAGGCTTGCATCACGCACACGCATTTACACTTGGAGGTATCTGGAACAGCAACAAGTGAAGAAACAATTACGCAGCAGTTCCGAAACACATAAAAGAGAGGCCCCCTTTGGACTGATCATCTGTTATCCATCGAAGGCCTTGACCATCGAACCTGTGATCGTCCTACCAGGGGTAAGTGTGTACTCAGATTCCAGAACTGTATTTGACAATCCTTCCCATTGACACCCCAATTGTACTTTGTAACATCATTTCCAGTCATTGGACCGGTTCAGGGTTGGAATGAATGAAGCCCCCATCCAGCGGCGAGGATAGGCATTGTGCCGGCTTCCGAAGCCTGTCGCACTCCTCTGGGACAATGATTAATGAATGACAGATGAAATGAAATGATAATGGAGAGTGTTGCTGGAATGAAAGATGGCAGGGAAAACCGGAGTACCCGGAGAGAAACCTGTCCCGCCTCCGCTTTGCCCAGCATAAATCTCACATGGAGTGACAAGGATTTGAAGCACGGAACCCAGCGGTGAGGGGCCGGCGCGCTGCTGCCTAAGCCACGGAGGCTACACTAATAATAATAATACAACTCTCTCTAATCGACCATAAATAACTACCCCTCTAGTTTTGTTATACAATAAAAAATATAATAATCTTCTAAATGGTAAGATTACCTCAAACTAGATTATTAAACATTTGCAATAACAAAACTATTTTAAAATAAGGTTAGGTTGTCGAAAACATCCCAATGTACCAGTTAATGCTAATATTGCTAGAACAAAAATTAAATATTAGTCTGTTTTGAAAACAGTACCTGTTTTATGTATCCCAGACCAACACTAATCTCTTGTCCGCAATCTGGATAGGGTATATTTAGTTGTTCGCAATCTGGACGGTTTTTCACTTGTTCGCAATCAAGACACAACCGATTTGAAATGAGTCACTTGAAATTCACACCACTCGACACAACATAATTCGGTAGAGGGGTGGAGGTAGGGAACCTACCTGACCGCTCTCAACGGGCGCAGTTCCACAGCCACGTTTAGGAGGTTGATGCTAATGACCAGGGTCATTAGTGATGCTTGGGCGCAGTTCCATTCAACCCGGTACAGATACTAAGTCTATACTGATTATTTTCACGTAAATGGACATTCTTACTAGTTGTATTGACATTCCGACAGAGGGGTTTTGGGGATGGGAGACGATCTTACTTCCCCTAAACAAACGCAGTCGTCTGTCAGAATAGCCAGGACTCTTTGAATGAATGGGAGGATAGAAGAAGAGTGCATTTTAAGGAAGTTTATAATTTACGGAATTGTATATCTAAAGCTTGCAGAATCAATATAAAGCTAACACATATGCCTGGAGGATTTTTATATTGGAAGACTTTTTTGTGTGTATTCTTGATGTCAAAATAATAGTTTTAACATTTGATGTGAGGAGTTGGCAAAAGCAAACCATGCCAGTTTGAGATGGTGTAGGTAGGTAGCCAGGGAAAATAAGTTATTTGCTGCCTATAGTGGCATACCACATAGGCCCTAAGGAGGCTGGGTGTGTGTTGCCACATCACTTAAGGTGCACGTTGAATGGTGCTACACTCTCAAGGGCTCACAGTGCTCGAACGTGTTTTTCGAGGGTATTTTACGCCACTGACATAAGTCAGTAGGAAGCCATTCAATGTTTATTTACGCGGCAAATTGTTCTGCCAAGACAAGTTTCATGTAACTTATTATTATTATTATTATTAAGGTATTTTTTGGAGCGTTTTCTATAAGATTATAAGTATACAGATAGGTTTTCGATGTTATAGAAAACACTATCAAGCGAATTATTACGAACAACATTATCGCGGAAAATTATATGATTACGGAATTTTTGTCAGTTAGAGTTTATTGATGTCCTTCAACGACTCTCCGAATTCTCGTATCTTTTTACATAAAAACTCCTCGCATTCTCTTAATGCCTTCAGGGTTGCCAACAACCGAAATGACTTCCCAGACACCTCACCTGCCGGACCCATGTGCCGAGAGGATCAGGTGAATTTCTTATAGGCCACAGCGGCACGAGAAACTATGATCCAGGGGATCTGTGGTAACATGGTGGCTAAGGTCATAGACGGCCCAAGAAAGTACACCTAAATAAACTAGACTGAGCAAGGAAACATCCAGACTTATGTAAAACTTGTGAAAACATTTATGATAAAATATGCAAGCACCTATCCTAGTTCGGAGGGTTTATATCGGCTTATCCGCAAACTAATAAACAAAACAAAATAAAGAACAGGGCCCTACCTGTAAACTAAGGTAAACCCTTGCGAAAGATCTAATTTACAAAGATTAGCAACAACAGCAACGCTAGGAAAATGGTACGAAAAGAAACCCTAATTCAAGTTTCTATTAACGGAATCTACATCTAACAAAAATGCTCATAGATTTTTCGGTATCTAAGTTTTTCATAGCTGTGACTTGTGAACGTCTCATGCCGGGCGGATGGATGTTTGTCTTTACAGCAATGACATGTTGATTTGCTGTGGGCAGTGGGAGTGTTTTGGTTGTTCATGATTTGTCGTGTTATGGTTTTTAATGGTTTTTAAGTGTTTTAATGTCGGTATAGTACAGTCGACTGATTAAGGTGAACTGTACTTAATTACATAAATTCGGGTTTAATAAAAATTTAATAATAGTATTATTATTATTATTATTATTATTATTATTACTGTAAATATTGTCAATTCAAATAACAGTACAGTACGTATGTAGTTAGTTTTAGTTGTAAGTAGGTAGTTAGTTTGTCTATTAGATATATGTCATTGTTCTATTAGTCTGTGGTGTGTGAGTGTGTCTGGTAGCAGTTGCATTGCTTATTAGTTCTAGTTCATTGTTTCAGTAGACTGTGATGTGTGAGGGTGCATGTGAGTGTGCCTGGTGACAGACTGTTTTAGTGGTAGTATTTGTTGTTGGTGGAACTTTAGTATTTTTTTCGTTAGTAGAATTTTGGTATTTAATTGTTAGTACGGTAGAAGGTTAGTATTTTTGTTTAGTAGAATTGCTCTTTACTTATTCTGAAAGGGAGTAGCAGCCTTTCAGAATAAATCAATTCTTTACTAGTCTTATAGACGGTTAAGATATTGATAATATAAGCCAAATAATGGCTACACTGCGTCCTGCTGCACGGCTGAAAGCAACGGGAAACTACAGCCGTATGCTATTCCCGAGGATATGCACCTCTCTATGCATAATTACATGTGATGATGGCCTCCTCCCTTGTAAAATTTCAATCCGGAGGTAAACTAGTCCCCCGTTCGGATCTCCGGGTGGGGACTACTCGAGAGGGGGTTAACATCACAGAAGTGACAAAGAGGAAATCTGATATTCTACGGATCGGAGCGTGGAATGTTAGAAGTCTGCTAGGAAGTGGAAGGTTAGAAAACTTAGAAAGGGAAATGGATAGGTTGAGGTTGGATTTGGTTGGGATTAGTGAAATGCGCTGGCAGGAAGAACAGGACTTTTGGTCAGGAGACTATAGGGTCATTAGCACTAAATCAAACAATGGCCAAGCAGGGGTTGGCCTCATATTGAGTAGGAAACTTGGACAGCGAGTGGAATATTATGAACAATATAGTGAACGGATTATTGTAGCAAAAATCAATACTAAACCTACCTGCACCACAGTGGTACAAGTCTATATGCCTACCAGTCAAGCTGATGATGAGGTTGTTGAAAAGGTCTACGAAGAAATAGACGAAATTTTGAGGTATATCAAGGGTGATGAAAATGTTATAGTAATGGGAGATTGGAATGCTGTGGTAGGAAAAGGGAGAGAAGGGAAAATAGTAGGAGATTTCGGATTAGGTGAAAGGAATGATCGAGGAACCAGGCTGGTAGAATTCTGCACCGAGCATGAGTTGGTCATAGCTAACACCTTATTCAATAACCACAATAGAAGAATATACACATGGATGAGACCAGGAGATACAGGGCGTTACCAAATCGACTTCATTATGGTCAAGCAGAGGTTTCGAAACCAGATTTTGGATTGTAAAGCATATCCTGGTGCTGACATAAACTCTGACCACAATCTGGTCGTAATGAAATGCAGATTAAAGTTGAAGAAACTGAAGAAAAGTCAAAAGCCAAAAAGGTGGGCAATAGACAGACTGAAAGAGAAGGATGTAAACGAAAGATTCAAGAAGAGTATAAAGGAAGGACTAATGAAAAACCCTAAACAAACTTCAATTGCAGACGAATGGGCACTTTTGAAGAATGAAATAACAAAATCCGCAGAAGAAACATTGGTAGGAAAGAAAGAATAGGTAGAAAACCGTGGATCACTCAGGATATACTAGAATTGATGGATGAAAGGCGGAAACACAAGAATGTAAGAGATGAGAAGGGGAAAGCAGAATACAGACGTCTGAAAAATTAGGTTAACAAGAAGTGCAAGGAAGCGAAAGAAGAATGGTTGAAAGAGAAATGTGCAGGTATAGAAAATTGTCTGAAATTAGGTAAAGTAGACACAGCTTATCGAAGGATTAAGAATACTTTTGGGGAAAAGAATAAGTGCTGTAATATTAAGGACACAAACAGATAGGGAAGAAAAGGTTGAGAGATGGAAAGCTTACATAGAGAGTTTGTATAAGGGAAAGGAGATTGAGAATCATGTAATGGAAAGGGAGGAGGAAATTGATGAGGATGCGAAGGGAGATTTAATATTGAGATCAGAATTTGATAGAGCTTTGGAAGACTTAAGCCGGAACAAAGCACCAGGCATAGATGATATACCGATTGAGTTGCTACGCTGCATAGGAGATGAAGGTCTGATCAGGTTATTTCACTCGGTGTGTAGGATTTATGAGACAGGTGAGGTACCCCCTGATTTCAAGAAGAATGTAATCATCCCTATACCAAAGAAAGTGGGAGCTGACAGATGTGAAGATTACCGTACAATCAGCTTGATTACTCATGCTTCAAAGATCCTGTCTAGAATAATTTACAAGAGGATTGAAAGCCAGATAGAAACGGAGTTGGGTGAAGACCAGTTTGGTTTCAGGAGAAATGTAGGAACAAGGGAAGCTGTACTAAGTCTTAGGCTGATTTTGGAAGGTCGAATAAGGAAAGATAAGACAACGTTCATGGCTTTTGTAGACTTAGAAAAGGCTTTTGATAACGTTGATTGGACTAAATTGTTTGACATTTTGAAATCGATTGGAATAAAGTACAGGGATAGGAGGGTGATATACAATCTATACAGAAACCAGACAGCAGTCATTCGAGTTGAAGGACATGAGAGAGAAGCTGGTATTCAGAAAGGTGTAAGGCAAGGCTGCAACTTATCACCCATACTTTTCAATCTTTACATTGAACAAGCAATGAAGGAAATTAGAGAAAAATTTAAAGTGGGAGTGAAGATTCAAGGAGAAATAATTTCAACTCGGAGATTTGCTGATGACATAGTCATCTTGGCCGACAAGCCTGAGGATTTGAATGAGTTTTTGAATGGTATGGACTCCGTCTTACAGTAAGAATTCATGATGAAAATTAATAAATGTAAAACAACAAGTAGTTCCGTGAAGAACTATACAGCCTATTTTCATATATCCTACTTATGTTAACTGCCACAATCAACATACAAAATTTCAGTTTAATTGCTGTAACAGATTCGTAGATATTGAGAACCGTCTAAATATTTCAGATGTTCGCCAGGTTGGATTTTTATTTTTGTACTATTACATTAAGATTATTGTGTACGTGTGGTATTCAAACTTCAATCCCATGATTAGACAACAAGAAGTAAAAACGAGATTTTAAAATTACGCACAGCAGCCATCTTGTGATAATGCAAACCATTGAAATAAATTAGATGCCAGTGGATCAACATTTGTATAAGCATTTAACGTGCAACGTTTCACGGCACTCGGATAGTTAATTCGCGAGAAACGTCCATTTAAATATTTATACTTCGCGTCGCCGCCATGTTGGATTTGTGCTCACCAGGTTCCTGAAAGTCCTATAGGTGAACATATGTTCCTAGTCTCTATGAACATAAAAAAATCAGCTTGGTTGCTGTAAAAGATTCATAGATATTGAGAACCGTCTAAATATTTCGGGAGCTCACCATTTAGGAGTGTTATGTGTATAGGCCATAGAGTTAAGTACCATTCAAGGACAATTATTGCCTAGGTTCATTATTCAAACTTTCACTTCGATCGCATGATTACGACACAAGAAATTAGAACTTAATTTTAAAATTTCGCACAGCCGCCATCTTGAGGTTATGTAAGCAATTGAATTAAATTAGATGGCAGTGCATTACAATCTGCAAAATCAATTACTGTACCACATTTCACTGCGCTCAGAGAGTTAAATCACGAGAAAAGTCTATTAAAATATTTTAAATTCGCTTGGTCGCCATGTTCGTTTCGTACTTTACAGGTTTATGAAATATACGTAGGTATACCTGTATCAGTACCCTTTATCACCGTACAAAATTGCAGGCTGATATCTGTAATAGTTTCGGAGATATAGAATGTCAGTGAAATATTTCGCACAGCCGCCATTTTGAGGTTATGTAAACAATTGAACTAAATTAGACTCCAGTGCATTACAATGTGCATAAACATTTGCTGTACCAAGTTTCTTTACATTTAGATAGTTAAATCGCGAGAAAAGTCTATTTAAATGTCTCAACTTCGCTTGGCCGCCATGTTGGTTTTGTAGTCACCAGATTTTTGAAAGTCTCATAGGTGAACTTCTAGTAGTGCCCTTTATCACCGTACACAATTTCAGGGCAATATCGGTAATAGTTTAGGAGATATTGAATGCTAGTGAAATATTTCGCACAGCCGCCATGTTGGATTGGAGAGACGTAACAAAATTTGAAGGGCACGGTCGAGGTCGCCGGGAATAGTGCTATGAACATTCCGAGTTTCATTGAAATCGCTCCAGCCGTTTCGATTTTATTAGGGGGGGACACACACACGAATCACACACACACACACACACACGCACACACACACGGACAAAAGGTGATCTCATAAGCCTATTTTTTTCAAAATTGAAAATAGGCTAAAAATACTGGAATGCAGCCGAAATAAATCAGAAACCTCTATGGAGATCAAATTGACAGGTGAAAAGCTGAAGGAAGTAGAAGACTTCTGTTACTTAGGAAGTAGAATAACCAGTGATGGACGAAGCAAAGAGGATATAAAAAGTAGGTTGGCTCAGGCAAAGAAAGCTTTTCTACAAAAAAGGAATCTGCTGACATCGAATATAGGTTTAGGTATTAGGAAGTCATTTTTGAAAGCCTTTGTCTGGAGCGTGGCGCTCTATGGAAGTGAAACTTGGACTATTGGTGCAGCAGAAAAGAGGAGAATAGAAGCATTTGAAATGTGGTGTTACAGGAGAATGATGAAGATCAGATGGGTAGATAGGGTTACAAACATAGAGGTATTAAGACGAGTGGGAGAGGAGAGATGTTTCTGGCGACTGCTAATGAAGAGAAGAGATAGGTTGGTAGGACACATACTAAGACACCCAGGAATAGCAAGTTTAGTTATGGAAGGAAGGGTCGAGGACAAGAACTGTAGGGGTAGACCAAGGTTAGAATATGTTAAACAGATTGCCTCAGATGTAGGGTGTGGTAGTTATGTAGAGATGAAACGATTAGCTCAGTACAGGGAGGCACGGAGAGCTGCATCAAACCAGTCAAAAGACTGAAGACTCAAACAACAACAACGACATCATTTACACATTCTACTTATTGCTGGGACCATTAAACCAGCCAGTACATTAACTACAAACCACGGTACACATTTATCTACTACACACTGTTTCACATCCCACTTCCCTACCTGACCCATTATACTGCCCGTGTCCATTGTTTATCAGAGAACCGCAGTGCTAAGCATTTCCGCTGACATTAGCCTTGTGTTGCCTGCTCGCTCGACCGCCAAGTATAACTTTGCGCGTTTAGCAAGTAATTAAGCTGTTTTTACACAGCAGGTGTTTTAGAGACTAATAGCTCCATTTATACAACGCACCCCCTAGATTATGATCTCACACAAATAGAACTCTCCCCCAATTCCCCCAACACTCTCTCACACTCCGAGTTTCCGTACATCAGGGGAAACTCGCCCCATTCGAACAGTACCCTCTAAATTCAACAATGACACCCTTTGTTCGTCCATCCCCCAGCTCCCGGACAGAACACTATTCCTTTGACGTTGTTATGGGAAGCCACTTACAAGGTTTTACATTACTACTGCCACCTCCAGTGCCTTCACTGAATTTTGGAAGGAATTTCCTGTCTTGTTACGTCATCTCTTACCTCCTTGGCCTTTTCCCCGCATTCATAACTGCCTGTGTTTGTCGAGCAATGTAACATAGCCCTATGTTTGTTGCCAAGTCTAGATAATCCTAATATGGTGTATATTACTGTATTCTGGACTTCTTCAACTATTAAAGGCCAGTTTTCATTCTCGCCACACGTAAGCTAATCGTTCCTATAAACGCTACCTGGTCTAATGAGAATGTCTTGTAACCTTTACTCTTGCCGTTAATGGCAACCTTGGTTTATTGAAGATATGGTACATGTTTCCCTATATTGCTCCCTTATCTGGCTTGTCTGCAACGTTATGTTGTTCCAACGGGGGGTGTTTTGTAGTAGTGTAAAGAGGGGTGAATTCTCCATGAATGTGTGATTGATTAAATTATTAGGGTTGTTTATTTTAGCAAAGTGCATCTCGAATGCTTCCTTTATGTCAAGAGCTTTTCCTTTCAGTTCGTGATGTATGATTTTTAAGTTAGTGAAGCTGTGTCCCGCGGCGAACATGTATTCGCATAAGGCCGAGTGCGTCCCAAGCGGCGTCGGTGGCGTAGTCGGTAGCATGCTGACCTTCTATGCCCAAGATAGCGGGTTCAAACCCGGCCGAAGCTGTCGGATTTTTTAAGAGCGTTAAAATCCTTCAGTATGCCTTCCTTCGGAGGGGAAGTCAAGCCGGCGGTTGCATGTCATAGATTTATGGCATGTTAAAGAACCTTCCACTAATTGCACCTGTGTGAAGCTAAATTGGATAGGTTAAGAATGTGAACAACGCTCTTAGGTTTCTACGTTCGTTGCCAAGAGCCGACTGCGGTGGCGTTTGGTAGCTAAGTTCTGAACTTGGCCTAGTAGTCGTTGACGGTGGCGCTTGGCGGCAAAAGTAGGAACTATTTGAAAAATTCTAAGTTGCAGTACTTAAATTAAAAAACAGATAACACACACTAATACAGTCATCACAATTAACACCGGTTATCAGACAGATTCTACACACACCCAAAGTACACGGGGCTACATGACCGCGTTGTCGCAGTCCCTAAACTTAAGAACCAACCAAAACAAGCTTACATGTAAAAGGAAATAGGGGAGGGAGCACTTAGCTTCTACATTTCTACTTTCTGTAGATAAAAGCGTGTTATTTTGATATAAACCTATTTACTGCAAAGAAAATAAGTTTTGATGTGAGGAAGCAAATTGTTGAAGACCAATGTATGGAGCGTCACGCTATATGGCAGCGAATCTTGGACAATAGGAGACAGAGAGAGGAAAATACTACTTGCATTTGAAACCTGGTGCTATAGAAGGATTATGGAAAGAAATGGCCACAAATGAGGAAGTCTTTAGAAGAGTGGGAGAGAGAAGATGCTTCCTTAAATATTTAAAAAGAAGACGCAATGACCACGTGGGCCTCATACTGCGACACAATGGAATGCTTAAGATTATAATCGAGGGAACAGTAGACGGCAAGACTTATAGAAGAAGACCTAGACTGGAGTACACGAGTCAAATACTGGAAGATATGAGTTGTGGCTCATACTGTGAACTGAAGAGGAAGGCGGAGAGATGGGAAGAATGGCGAGCTGCTGCCAACCAGCCTCACGGCTGCTAACCGCAGAGAGGGAGATTTTGTTATAAATAACTCATGTAATATTTCTTTCGGGTTAAGGTGTATAAGGAGTACCTCGTGGTGTAGTGGCTAGCATTGTTGGCTGTAACCCCCATGGTACCGGGTTCGATCCCCGGCTATGCCAAGAATTTAAAAGTCTTGGTATGGTCTGGTGGGAGATATGGAACTGCGCCCATAATCAGTGATATTTCCAGATCCTTTTAATTAGGCCGATTGAACTGCGCCCATAGTCAAGTTGGCTGTTAGCCCAAGTTCGGTTTAAGGGGAAGTGACAGACTGTCTCCCACCACTAGCTTCTGCACTGCTGAGAATAGTCCCCCGTCCCGATAAGCAGCTGTACTACGGGCCTCCGGAGGTGGCAGCTAATCACACTAACCACTACACCACAGAGGCGAATAATAATAATAATAATAATGAAAATCCACAGCCTTTTTCCAGTCATTGGACCGGGTCAGGGTTGGAATGAACGAAGCCCCCATCTAGCGGCGAGGATAGGCATTGTGCCGGCTTCCGAAGCCTGTCGCACTCATCTGGGACAATGATTAATGAATGACAGATGAAATGAAATGATATTGGAGAGTGTTGCTGGAATGAAAGATGACAGGGAAAACCGGAGTACCCGTAGAAAAACCTGTCCCACCTCCGCTTGCCCAGCATAAATCTCACATGGAGTGACAAGGATTTGAAGCACGGAACCCAGCGATGAGAGGCCGGCGCGCTGCTGCCTAAGCCACGGAGGCTACACATATAATAATAATAATAATAATAATAATAATAATCAAGAGTTTAGTGCTTTTCAGTCGGTCAACACGAATATACCCAAAAGAGATGGGTTATGCCCTAATCCTGAAATAAATTACATGAGATTAATAAAACACTAGGATGACCAGTTTCGATCGTCAAGCGATCATCATCAGATCCATTACACTTAGGCTACAAAATCTATGTTTGAAATACAGGTGAAAATATTTACAATATGTACAATTATTTAGTTGCAGTATTGGTACTGCAACTGTCAGTGTATGCTAAATGCAGTATATATGTTAGGTGAAATGCTAAATGGTGATAGCTATCCGGAGATTGTACTTTAGAGAGATTATATGGTTGTAAACTATGGTTAAACTATAAAATTTTAGGCTAACTACTTATCTGATTGTCTTCCGTACTACAGCTACTCGCAGTTTTCGTGCTCACTGGAACTCACTGTGCGGTCGACTGCGGTGGCTATCTTAACGACTGGTTTCTTCCCTGCCTTCTCCCCCTGCCCCTACGTGCTGTTGGGAGTGATAGCGATGTGTTTATGTGAGGTGTTGCCAACCTCGATAAGATGTATGTTATTGAATGAGGTGGGTCTACAACTATTAAAGACCGTGGATTAGCCCTCGCCACGCGTGGAGCATAACCCATTCGAACTAAGCGTTTATTTATTTATTTGTTGATGGTACACAACAGGACTCAGTGTGCGCCCCAATAATAGTGCACCTACACAGTAAGATACATTTCCTGATATGTCTGCATTAAGTATTAATATCTTAATGTAATTCTTAAAACTAATAAGTTCACACAGATCAAAATGCATAGTAGTAAAAAGATAATATAAAAACTAAATCTAAATATGATCTAATGCCAAATATAAAAACAGGTTTTGGAATTATTACATAATAAACTAGAAGGTGACATCAATAACTAGGGAACAGGCCTATCCACATATATACATTGTTGATTCTGTTATGTGTGATAATTTTATTTCAAGTATGAATTAGAGTGACTGGGTTATAATTTCCAAGAACGGTCTGATTGAGAGACAGAAATCTAGTTTCCAGTTTACACGAACCGCATCGTTGTAAATACTGCAAAGCCTCCATACAGGTGAATTGTTATGTGAAGTGGTATTGGTTATATCAGTTTTGAATGTTATGGTTGATCTTGTAGTTAAGCGAGGGATGTTGAAATTTAGGAGCGATAGGAAAAATGAGTTATCAATTTGACCGTTAATGACTTTATAAAGAAATTTCATATCATTCACTTGCCTTCGAGACTCCAAACTAGTCATGCCGAAATTCAACAAAAGTTCACCGTAGGGTACCATGTGTGGGTAATTGCCCGTTATTTTGAGGTGTAAATATCTGAGGAATTTCTTTTGAACTTGCTCAATGGACTTAATGCATGTTTTCTGCCAGGGACTCCATACTTGGCTGGCGTACTCGAGCTTGGATCTCACCATGGCAGTATAAAGTTTTATGCAGGTACTGGTCCTAATGAATGGCTTAGTGTTTCTTATTATAAACCCTAACATGCGGTAAGCATCCCCGACCGTCTTTTGCACATGATAAGTGAAAGCAAGCTCTCGGTCAAACAGAATCCCTAGATCTTTCTTCTCGCTTACTGTTTTCAATGACTTAGGTCCAATTCCATAAACAAATGTGATTGGGATCTTCTTACGTGTAAAGGTCATAACAACACACTTCGGTACGTTTAAGTATAATTTGTTTTCTATACTCCATTTGTGTATATTATTTAGGTCATTTTGTAGTAGAGTGCAGTCATTAGTGGAAGAAATTGATTTAAAAATTTTGAAGTCATCTGCATATAAAAGACTATTTGAGTGCAGTATACATCGTGGCAAATCATTTATCATTGCTAGAAAAATCAAAGGTCCAAGGTTCGAACCTTGGGGTATTCCGGAATGAACTATGTATTCCTTTGAGACAATTTTCTGGAACAAAACAAATTTTTTCCTGTCTCTGAGATAGGAGATGAATAATTTTAGTAATGGGTGGGAAAATCCCAAAATACATAATTTTTTAAGAAGGATATCGTGATTTATTGTGTCGAAAGCTTTCTCGAAATCTGTAAATATGACATCCATCTGCCCTCCTTTATCTAACTCTTTAGATATAATTTGAGTAAAATTAATTGCATTCGTCACTGTAGATTTCCTGGATAGGAAACCATGTTGGTTATCTGTTACGAGTGGTCTGAGGAATACTGATATTCTTCCGTGCAATATGAATTCAAATACCTTGGCTACTGCGGATAAAATAGATATAGGACGGTAGTTATTAATTAGTGATGGGTCTCCCGATTTTAGTATAGGGCAGACGCGAGTGATTTTCCAGGCGTCAGGGAACGTACAAGTTTGTATTGCTAAGTTAAATATAAAGTGTAATGGGTCCCTGAGGCTTTCAGCACATCCCTTAACTACATACGGTGGAATATTATTAGGACCAGCCGACGACTTAGGTTTTAATTTTTTAAATGCCATTTCTATCTCTTCCTTTGAGACAAGTTTTATGTGAAGGGTGTTGGGAGTATTCAAATTGCAGGCTGGGACTTTGTATTGGGCTGATTGAGAGTCATACACTGATTTGAAATATGACGCGAAACCTTCAACAATGGAATCACCCCTGTCCAATTCTTCATTATTATATTTAAAAGTGTCGCATGAGTTCCTATTTTTTTTCTTGTTTTTAATAAACGTCCACAATTTCTTTGAGTCCCTGCTAATGTTTTGTTCAATATTATGGATATATTTCTTATAAGATAATTTAATGTCCTTTTTAATTTCTGACCTTAATTCTTCAAAACGTAGTCTATGATGATCTGAGTAATGTTTTCTCTTCCTATGGTGTTCCTTCTCCTTCAATTTACTCTTTATTTCCTTAGAGAACCAGACAGGATATTTTCTGCCCGTTTGTCGTTTACATATAGGAACTGTTTCGCCAAGTACTGTGTTAAAAATCTGATAAAACAGGTCTACTGCAGTATTTACATCAGTGCACTCATATATTTGACCCCAGGCACTATCCCTCAACCGAGTGTACATTTGCTCAAAATCGGCTTCCCGGAAGTTATAGGTATCATTAGGCTGGATAATGATTCGACATATAGTTAGAGATATTTCCACATCCAGAGCTGGGTGATGGCGATCCTGCGGTAAGAGTGGGTCTGTGTTTTCCGTTACATTTATGTTGGGTTTGTTGGATAGAACTAAGTCCAGCGTCCTCCCGTTACGGTTTAGTACTGAATTATAAGATTTTAGCTGAAGATAATTAATAAAATTTACGAGTTCTCTTGTGTGAATATTGTCATCTTTAATTATTGTACTTTGTATTGTTGGGATATTGAAGTCACCAAATATTAATAAATTTTTATCATATATTTCTGTGCTGAATTCCAGCCACCGATATAGTTGCCTGTACGATTCTACTTTTGAAGCTGGTGGGATGTAAACATTACAGACGTACCAAATATTTCCTGAAATAACCAGTTTCACTAATAGACATTCCAAGCTGCCAGTCATTCTTTCGACCTTGAGTACTGTTAATCCGCTCCGAACCAAGACAGCCACCCCACCCCCTGTTCTGGCAGGCCTCTCAGCTCTGTATACTCTGTACATATCACAACAGACCTCACTGTCAGCGATTTTACTAGATAACCAAGTTTCTGTAATTAGAATTAAGTCATGCTTTTTGGTGATCAGGTTTTCATTGAATAAATCTAATTTTGTATTCATTCGTCCTACATTTTGATAATAAATGGATAATCTAGATTTTGATACCATTAGAGAGTGTTCAGGTCATCCTCATTTCGAATTACGATGACTCGAGAACCTTCAGATTTGCGTTGACGGTCTTATGAGGACGTCCCGGCACCTTTAATACTGCCGCGAATATGGGCCTTGGTTTATTGCAGAAGAAAAGTACATCGTACACCTGATCCAGATAACATTTACCTATTAAAACCCCCTAATTTCCCCCCTTTTTTATCTAGCTTGGCTGTGTCGCTAAATTGTGTTTTGTTTCCGACAGGGTGTGTTTTTTAGTAGCGTGAAGAGGGGTGAGCTCTCCATGAACGTGTATTCATTTAGATTGTTGGGATTGTTTCGTTTGGCTAGGTGTATCTCGATTGCTTCCTTTATGTCAAGAGCTCTGCCTTTCGATTCGTGATGGATTATTTTAAGGTCCGACTCTATGTTGGTAAAGCTGTGCCCTGCGTCACACATATGTTTGCACACGGCTGAATGTGTTCCGTATCTTATCGCATTCCTATGTTCATTATAACGTGTGTCTACTCGCCTTCCACTTTGCCCGATGTAATTAGCTTGACAATCGGTGTCTTGGCACGTTATAGAATATACCCCTGACCTTGAATACGGGTCACGTTTATTTAGATTACTATTTAGGAGGTGCCTAGCGGTTGTGTTTTTCGTCGTGAAAGCTATCTTTATGCCTTGTTTTTTGAATAGGTTAGTGATTTTATATGTGTTCGCATTCACATAGTTGAAACGCGCAAATTTTTTCTCATTACTGTCCGGTTTGGGAATCGTTTTATCTTTATTTTTATGTTTGGCTATAATTTGATTTATTTTGCTTGGCGAGAAGTTGTTTTCCTTTGCTATTTGCATAATAGTTCTTATTTCCTTATTATAGTTGTCTTTTGACATGGGTATGTTTAAAGCCCTGTGCACCATTGAATTGAAACCCGCTAGTTTGTGCGTACTGGGGTGATTAGACTGATTGTCGATTGCATGCGAGGTTTGTGTTGCTTTCCGGAATATGGAATATGAAAGGTCGTTGTCTTTACGTTCAATAGTTATATCGAGATAATTTATTTTCCGGTCTATTTCGGATTCCTTAGTGAATTTGATAGAGTGGTGAAGGCTATTAATGGATTGGAGAATTGTTTCTTCGCTTGTTAGTTCAGTATCGTAGATGCAAATTACATCATCTACGTATATTTTCCATATTACTATTCCCTTTGTTGAAGTCTTTTCTAAGAACGCATTTTCTAGTGCATTGATGAAGATGTCAGCGATTAACCCACTTAGTGGCGATCCCATTGCTAGGCCTTCTCTCTGTGTGTATATTTTATTGTCGAATTGAAACACGTTTTGGGTGAGAACGACCCTCAGTAATCTCACAATCTCTTCAATTTCTTTTACCGAATTGTTGGATTTTAAGTTGTTTTCGATAGTGTTGATTGCTTCAATAATCGGAATATTGATGTACATGTTAGTTACGTCGAAGGATGCTAGCCTGAAGCTAGGTTTCATTTGTAGGGAGTTCAATGCTGTTACTAGTTCTGTTGTGTTCTTTACAGAGTTGTTTTTGTCGTTGGAAAGACGGCATTTTAAGATTTTTAGTAACTCTTTGCTGATTTTGTAATTAGGGGCATTCCTACAATTGACTATTGGTCTCATTGGGCATTCCTTTTTGTGTATTTTTGGTTGTCCCCTCAATTACGGTAATTTCGGGTTCATGTTTATTAGTTTTGATGTTTCGGCTTTGGTCAGTATGTATTCTGTTTCTTTTAGCGCACTTTTTATTTGTTTTTGGAATTTGTTGGTGGGGTCTTTTGTTAATTCCTTGATTTCGTTGTTGTTTAGGAATTCGACTGTTTTTCAATGTATTCTGTTTTGTTCAAAATTACTGTAGTGTTTCCCTTATCTGCTTTTGTGATGATTAAGTCATGTTCTTTTATTTTTTGTTTCAACGACTTTATTTCTTTGAGTTGTTTGTTGTTTTGAATGTTATTGCTATCGCCCTCTCGTTTGAGGATTTTTTTGGCTTCGTGGTGGCGAGATTTTTGGTTAATTCCCTGTCTTCTGCTGGGAGCTTGTGACTGGCTATCTCAATATCTGTGATTAACTGTTTTATATTGTGGTTCGTGTGTGCGTCTGTGCAGTTGTATTTCAAACCTTTGTCTAACATATTCATTTCACCTTGAGAAAAGGTTACGTTCGTTCTGTTGTTTACTCTGCTGTGGAAATTGAATTCATTGTTATTCGTGTGTTGTTCGTTAGATTGATGGTTCTGTGTTTCTCCTAGTTTTCTTAATTTATTTTCTAGCGTTTCATGCTTCCTCGTTGCTCTGATTTTGATGGTGTCATGTAGGTGCTCGGTGAAGCTGTCCCATTGGGCTGCGTGCCAGAAATTACTTAGTTGAAATTGAATGTCGTATAATTGTTGGTTAATTTTTTGCTTTCTTATGTATGCAAATCTTAATTCGTTTTTCATCCAAAGCGCTTTGGCTTGTTTGGTTGAAATGATCGAGGCTGGTTTGTTCGGTACGGTTTTAATTGGTACGTATTTAGGGGTGAGGTTTAGTTCTATACATTTTTTGTTGAACCAAATTGACTTGTCTAAATTCATGAGTTTAAGCCTGAGTGATTTGTATTTCTTGGCTTCACGATTTGCCTGACTAGCCGTGAACATTGTGGTGTTTGAAGCCATATTTTCAGTGTTGCCTTAGTAAACAAGAGTTTAGTGCTTTTCAGTACAATCTCCGGATAGCTATCACCATTTAGCATTTCACCTAACATATATACTGCATTTAGCATACACTGACAGTTGCAGTACCAATACTGCAACTAAATAATTGTACATATTGTAAATATTTTCACCTGTATTTCAAACATAGATTTTGTAGCCTAAGTGTAATGGATCTGATGATGATCGCTTGACGATCGAAACTGGTCATCCTAGTGTTTTATTAATCTCATGTAATTTATTTCAGGATTAGGGCATAAACCATCTCTTTTGGGTATATTCGTTTTGACCGACTGAAAAGCACTAAACTCTTGTTTACTAAGGCAACACTGAAAATATGGCTTCAAACACCACAATAATAATAATAATAATAATAATAATAATAATAATAATACAACTCTCTCTATATTTAGTTATTCGCAATCTGGACGGTTTTTGACTTGTTCGCAATCAAGACACAACCGATTTGAAATGAGTCACTTCAAATTCACACCACTCGACACAACATAATTCGGTAGAGGGGTGGAGGGAGGGAATCTACCTGACCGCTCTCAATGGGCGCCGTTTCACTGCCAGTTTTAAAAGGTTGATGCTAATGACCAGGGTCATTAGTGTAGCTTGGGCGCAGTTCCATTCAACCCGGTTTGGTACAGGGTCTCCCAGCCTCATGATGCAAAATGGGAACCTGCCGGATGCTATGGCAGGATGAGGAGTGGAAAGGAACTGGCCACCCTACCACACGTAAACTCCGGTTCGGGATGCCTGGTTAGTGATCCCTTGACGAATCCAAGGGCTCTAAGTCAGGTCCCCCAGGGGTTTGCATCTAGTGGTACGTGGGTTGGCGACCACGGGGCCCCAGCTGAGTCCGGCATTGCTTCCACTTACTTGTGCCGGGCTCCTCTCCGTCTTCTTTCCTGTCGACCTCACTTGGTCAACTGTTGTTCTCTTCCGACCCCGACGGTATTAGGGTATCCGAGGCCTAGGGAGTCTCTTCCTTTCCCGCCTTAATTGACCCTTGTCTCATCTTTTCTGATACCCTCCATCTGCGAGGGGTCAGCCTTCTTTTTCTTTTCCTGTTATCTCCTGCCTTCTGCTCAAGGTCCTCAAGGAGGCAGGGTGTTTGTAGCCCCACCACTTCTGGTGCACCTTGGATATTGCTACACTTTCAGGGGCTCACGGCTGGTGAGTTCGTCAGTTGGCGAACCCGAGGGATTCCTGAGCTCGGTCCAATTTTCCCCCTTTTATCCATTACCTCAGGGGCGGACCCTCCCCTCTTACACTTTCCTCTCTGCCTTTCATGGTCTCCTTCCCTCCAAGTCCCTCAATCCGCCTTCTTCTAGGGTTAAGGGCATTTCTTCTCCTCCTGTCCTTTATTTGCCTTATTCTCCTTTTGTTTTCCATTTCTTCTTCTAGTATATAAGTTAGTAGTTAGTTTTAGTTATAGTTAATTTTTCATTATCATATTCACTATCTCCCAAACCATTAGGGGCCGCTAACCTAAATGTTAGGCCCCTTAAAACAATAATTATCATCATCATCGTCATCATCTTATTCAGGTCGCCTAAGTCCCTGGAGGGGATATGGCACTCCAATGGCTAAGGTGTATAAATACTTGTTTCCCGCCTAAAGTAATCGGGCACAATTTGTATTGACCGACTGAAAAAAATCTATAATAGAAATAGGCAACACTGACATTTGGATTCTAATACTTCAGTTATTGGGGTTTAAAGGGGCGGAAAGTGAGGTGATCTGTCCCAATCATCATATATTTCAGTATATTGGATAAAAATGTTTGAAATTCTTAAAAATATAGGAGTCCCATATAGAGATAGAAGAATAATCTGGAATTTGTACAAAAATGAAATTGCAGTAATTAAAATTGGAAATGAACAAGAGGAAGCAAAAATAGGGAAAGGAGTTAGACAAGGCTGTGCTTTGTCTCCCATGCTTTTTAATGCCTACATCCAGGATGCATTGAATAAGGTTTGAGAAGATTTGAATTTAGGAATAAGGATACATACAAGGTGAACAAATAAATATGATTAGATTTTCAGATGACATTGCCATAGTTGCAGATAGTGAACAACATCTCAAACAAATAATAGTAAAAATGGAGGAAATCATGGGTAATGAATACAAGATGAAAATAAATAAGTCAAAGACGAAAGTTATGGTCTGCGATAAAAAGCCAGACTCAAGTATGAAATTAGTGGTGGGCAACAAAACACTAGAAAATGTTCAAGAATTTAAATATCTCGGAAGTAAAATTACCAAAGATGAAAGAAGCAAGAAAGAAATCAAATGTAGAATTTTACAAGCCAAATTAGCACTTCACAAAAAGAAACGTTTATTCACTACAAATTCCATTAATCTTAAAACCAGCAAACGATTATTAAAAGCGTATGTTTGGAGTATTGCCCTTTATGGTTGCGAAACGCGGACAATTGGAAAAGAAGAAAAAAGGAGGTTAAATTCTTTTGAACAATGGTGTTATAGAAGAATGCTAAAAATTAGCTGGACAGAAAAATAACGAATGCTGAAGTATTTAAAAAGGTGGAGGAAAATTATACCTTATGGAAAAGCATAAAGAGGAGGAGGACTAGACTGATAGGACATAATTTGAGACACGATAGCCTGCTGAAAACGGTATTGGAGGGAATGGTTGAAGGCAAAAGATGTCGAGGAAGACCACGCCTACAATATGTACAGCAAATCATGTCTGATGTAGGATGCAGAAACTATGAACAGATGAAGAGCAAAAGCTATAAATAGAGCCGACTGGAGAACTGCCGCAGACCAATCCATGGATTGAATACTTTAGAAGATATATTTCCTGCGGCGCTCACAAGCGACTGATCGTGACAAATGAGCATTCAAATGAAAGAGAATAGACATTAGCAGTGAGGAATTGCACTCTAATCTCATCAATATGTATAATTTCTTTACAAAATGACGAAGTGTGCGATTTGCATCTACTGTTGCTGTAGGAAAATACGCTCCATAATTGCTTTCCACTTCACATTTTTGCCGCTGTGACGCCTGTTTCATGTCATGTTAACATTATGAGGTCTTTCCTTTATCATTTTGCATGGATTTCAGAAACAGTAAATCAAAGGAATGAGTACTCAAAGCGTATAATGTCTTAAATATCGAATAACCGGTGAGCGTTATGATGATCCAATTTTCAGTGATTGCCTTCTTAAGTTAGGGAACGTAGAACTTGGAATTGAACTAAAATGTAAATAGTGTTCTATAATCATTTGGTTGAAATGAAAACATAAGAACCTCACATTATAAACCTGTTGGGAAAGTGTGGTTTATGAACATGCGAGATTACTCGCACGGGTCCGCTACTTTCTAATATTTCAATAAACTGACTTCCTTAGTATATGGACTCATAATCTGCCACTGCTAACTTAGTTAGGCTAACCATAGCTCACATTTCTCTCGTTGTTGTGTGGTAAACGGCAGGGTGTTATCGTATCTTACGCGATAACTGGCTTCATGATACTTAACTCCTATGTTTCATCACACATCGGAAGTATTATAAATTATGTCTCTCCCCTGCTATGAATTTTACAACCCTATCGTTCTACTGTATGTCTTCCCAAATGGATCACCTTGAGGTGCTATCCCTCTTGACGGCACTGATATCGGAGCGTGCTACACACATATCCTTGGAGTTCCAACAGGCCATCACATATTCATTTTAATGAAGGGTATGGTTCTTGGACTCGTTATCCGTAATGCCAGCTAACAAACGCGAGGATTAGCTTACGGTACAAAAAGAACGTTGTTATTACTAACTGTGCTTTGTGCCAGTAACTACAACGGGATGTTTGATCAAAGAGGATAATCTCTAGGGAGAGGAAGGGTGGCCGAATGGAAGAGGGTAAATATAGCTTACTAGCATTACCCGTCGCAGCTTTGCCCGCGAATATTCTAGTTGTAAAGAGTCCACTTAGCAAAATCTCAATCATGAATGCTATGACTGATTTATCCTTGGTATGAATAATCAGACGTTAATCTCAAGAAATGGAACATGCTCGTCAACAATGATGAGTTCTGTGACTGCAGCATTTTACAAGACCCAGAACACCTGCTGATCTGCCCCTTGATGGAGGACATATGTTCAAAAGACGATCTTTTGGCTGCAAATGCTAATGCTATAACTGTTGCTACTTACTGGCAAAATCTAATTTGATTTGGACACGGAAAATAAAATAAATAAATCAGACTTCATCAATTCAGCTACTGTTGCCGTGGTTAGGGATTTGCCATTACTTCATAGCTATAACAGAGCGAAGTTACTTTTCTGGGACTATCACAGACACTGTTAATTTAAGGGCCTTTAAATGTGGTTTTCGGAGACCCTTTATAGTCGGGTGAAAAAGACGTTTCGTACCACACTCACACGTGAAAATTGCGTGAAAAAATTCTAGAGTGCCCCTTGACCCACTTAAGCGCATTATACTGTATGTATTGATGAATTTTACAGCTTAATTTCGTTCAGTAACCTTATAACCGTCTGGAAACTTTCACAGTAATGTAATAATTGGAATTGCATTGCGTCTTACAGAAATAGATGGACCTGTGAGATTCTGTTACCATGGTTACCGTGTTGCATTCTTTCATTATTTCATTGTAAATGGTGTTAATGGGACCTTATTTTCGGTACAAAACTGGAATGGGACCATAGCAAAATAATATAGGGAGGGATAAGAGGTTTTCGAATGAACACTCAAGTAATAATAATAATAATAATATCGTATGGCCTCGGGTGCCTGGTGCAAGCTTTGTTAATTGACACCCAGAGGGTAGCTTGCATGTCGAATTTCGTCGTTCCTTTGAACGCTATGAAAGCCAAGGAGGTTAGATATCTAAACTCCTTGACATTACAGCGCTTTCAAGTAGAGAATGGAGGAACTTTGTGTTGGCGGAAAATTCCGAGACTAATTTTGCCATTGAACACGGCCTACTGAATTCAAATGGGTTCTTTAACATGCCAACAACGTATGACATGAGTATCGTGATTTTTGTCACCTTCAAAAATCACTTACCATGGCCAGGGGCGAACCTGCAATCTTGGGGTTGGTAATCCGACACTATAACCACTCACCCACCGTGGCAAGCAACACTCAAGTTATTTCTATATTATTGACGGCCGGGTCAGATTTACCCACAGCATCAGTTCTCGCGTGAAAATTTTCGGCTTACGTTAGTCGGGACAATCTGTAAAGAATAAGGGGGATAATTCAAATATTTCGGTGCAGCACAAACACACAGCTGATCCATGTTTAGGGTCAAGGATACCTTGGTCATCAGCTCCTTTGCCGCCACTTTCAAGGCTAATTATAGTGTTACGAAAATATTGTCATTTCTCTGAATGTTAAATTTGAAAGATATAAATAAACCTCATTTTATTTTATATTGGGAATAGTTCATAGGAAGACACCACGTGTAAGACTACGACGAAAAGGAAGTGACACACTATGGGTCAAAATGACCCAGCGCAAATTCCCGTGTTATATTTCTTCACGCCAGTTCTCAAGGGTTATGTTACAATCTCTGTGATGTCTGTAGTACTGTGCGTATATCGAGGCTAGGGATTGGAAAGAGGCAGACGTAGATTTAAATTAAAATCCATTCTGCCACTTCTATGACAACTGAGGTGGGAATCAAACCCAAATTTTCTAAGTTATGACTTACGAGGCAGCCCTCATACCAGAATTACATTTCTTGCAGAGATGGTAATCGAACGCTGCCCTCCACGGTGACAATCAAGAATCCAAGTAACTAAAACACGAGTTTACTTAGAGGTTTCGACATCAGAGTCATCACCACCGTACGGGGCTACATGACCGCGTTGTCGGAGCCCCTAAACTGAGGAACCAACCAACCATCATCACCACCGTGCATTTAAGTGTATTTGAGTGATAACGTGTGTTATTGTGATGTCTGTAGTAGTAATAATTATTATTTATTGTGTCCGAATCAAATTAGATTTTGCCAGTAAGTAGCAACAGTTATAGCATTAGCATTTGCAGCCAAAAGATCGTCTTTTGAACATATGTCCTCCATCAAGGGGCAGATCAGCAGGTGTTCTGGATCTTGTAACATGTTGCAGTTACAGAACTCATCATTGTTGACGAGCATGTTCCATTTCTTGAGATTGTTCTTGCAGCGTGAAACCCCCGTCCTCAGCCTGTTCAATGATTTCCAAATTCCATATGGCAAGTTGTGACCAGGTGCCATTTTTTCTGATAGAGGAATAGTTGGGTCTTTGATTTCTGTCTTCCATATCTTCACACGGGCAGCTTCTTGTGAGCCTTCAAGAGCTGTTACTCCCCTCAAAAAGCTGTTTCTGGACTTAAGTCTCTGTCGGGATGGTTGTTGGCCGAAAAGTGGATGCCTTGAATCCGTTTCTTCTCAGATCCTGCTGCTAGCATTCTTCGGACATGAGGTGAAGAAATTCCAATAAGAGGGTAGATCTTCTGAAGTGGTGTTGGTCTAAGACACCCAGATACAATCCTGGAAGTCTCATTCAGAGCTATATCCACCTCTTTGGAATGTGGAGAAGAAAGCCAAACTGGTGCTGCATATTCAGCAGCTGAGACGCTCAGTCCAAGGGCTGAAGTTCTGAAGGTGGTGGGGTGAGCACCCTATGTCCTTCCTGTTAGGCATCTTAGTATGTTAATTCGTGCAGATACTTTACTTTTGGTGTTCAAGCAATGTCGCTAGAAAGACAGAGTACGATCGAGCGTAACACGAAGATATTTTGGTGTAAAAGAAAGAAGGCTTGATTCACCTCGCCACTTAATGATCAGTGTCCTCTTGGCTTCTTTATTTCGCAAGTGGAAAGCACAAACTTGCGTTTTGGCTGAATTTGGCTTCAAATTATTTCTGTGATAGTATCGACAAAGTTCTTCCAAAGCACAGGACAAAGAATGTTCTACTTATTCAAAGCTACAACCTTGCACGGCTACTGCAGTGTCATCTGCATTGATAAATCGCCTGGTGCCTTCTGTTAGGGGCCTGTTCCAAGAATAAACTTTGCAACTTTTCACTTTTCACTTTGCACTTTTCAATTCTTGCAAAGTGCAAAGTCTTTCTGTTCCACCATGATCTATGTATTACTTTTCAATTTCTTTGCAAAGTGAAAAGTCTTTGCATTGGAATGATCCGATCATGTTTATTCCATGAACAAACTGTATATTTATTCCATGATTTAATGCTTTATTTTTCATGGTGAAACATGTCCCACTAATGACCACACAGTGTTCTTAATTAATACAAGTATTGATCAAGGTGGAACTTTTAACCTATCTATACTAAAGTGAGGTTATGAAAATTCATCTTGTCTTTGTACGTCTTCTTGTTGGATTCTTCATCACTATCCTCACTTGATGATTAAAAAAAGCTCCTGCGTAACATATTTATAACACTAAACCAAATTCTGCGCCGAGAAACTAGTGTAGAGACTTGTTCATTAACAGCTGAAAAGGGAATCGTCTCTTTGCAAAGATTTCTGAAAACTTTTCAATCATTCCTTTGCACTTTGCATTTCTGCACCAATGGAGGAACATAACAGTCTTCTAAAGTGAAAAGATTCCTAACTTTTCACTTTTCACTTTTCACTTTGCAAGACAAATCTGAAAAGTGATGGTGGAACAAAATCTGAACTGAAAAGTGCAAAGTGCAAAGTGAAAAGTTGCAAAGTTCATTCGTGGAACAGGCCCACCTGGGCTGGTCATTGGTGTATATATTGTAAAGCAGTGATGCTAAGACGCTACCTTGAGGTAGTCAATTCTTCTGGAGGCGCCAACGACTATTTTTCCCAAGGAGAGACACGTAAAATCTTCAGTTCTCAAGGAACGCTCTTAGCAGCGAGGTTAGCCTGTAGTCCTTTGTCAGTTCATAAATCTTACGAAGTAGTGTGTTATGATTAACAGTGTCGTAAGCAGCAGTTAAATCTATGAAGGCTACACCAGTAATGAACTTTTCCTCAAAGTCATTCTCTATGTGCTGAGTAAGGCTCCGAATTTGTTCACAGCATGACCTGCGTGGTCTAAAGCCTGCCTGTTCAGAAATCAGTTTGCTATCTATAGAATCAGATATTCTATTAAGAATCATTCTCTCCAGCAACTTATAGGTGTGACACAGAAGTGAAACTGGCTGAAAGTTCTTTGGGCTGTCAGGAGTCTTCCCAGGTTTTAGGATCGCAACTATGAGAGCTTTTCCCCATGCCTTAGGAATCTTCAGCCTGGATATACAGTTGTTCATCAATGAAAGTAACCATTGCAGTGTTGCTGGTCCAAATTGTTTTATTTGCTCCGCTCTGAGATCATCCAATCCAAGCTGCCTTGTTCGATTTCAGACCGTCGATTGCTTTCATAATTTCTTCCATCGTAAACAGGTCCATAAAGAAATCAGTCTCTTCTTCAATACACCGTTCAAGTTTCTCGGTATTTGACTTAGATTTTGAAGTCTTTCCATTGAAGATCAGTTTGTGTGCTATCTGATTAGCAGTTACTTGAGTAAAGTTAAAAGTCGGGCTAGTTGGATCTCCGTTGAGATTCTTAAGAAGACGTCATGCTTGTCTACTATTCTGTTTCATATCGATATTAGAAACCAAGCTATTCCATCTGTCTGCGCGTGTCTGACCGAGAAAAATCATCAGTGCATGCCCAGCTTCCATTGTTTCCTCGGAGATGGGGTCCATATCATACAAGTTGCGGTATTTATCCAAAAGAGATATATTCTGATCAGAAAGACCTGGGATATATTCTGTTCGGCATCCTCTTGGTATGTTCTTTCGCGAGACTTTTTTCACTACGGAAATAAGTCTCAAAGCTTTGATTCTCGGTCTTCGTCCCGATGGTCCTCTACAGGTTTCTTGTACAGCAATGACATCACAGTTAGATTGACTTCACAGATCTGCTAGTAGATATTATTTCTGGCTGGATAGTCCCTCGATGTTTATGGACATATCTACGAGTGCTGGCCTTGATCAAGGCCCACTGGTTTTAATTGATTCGGTAGTGAAAGCATCAGCTGCCAGATTATTTTAATCATTTTCTGACGTTGCCCAGGGTACGTCCGATCGCTCTTCTGTCACAATCTTCGGGGAGGCTCCTTTCGTGCACCCCAAAATTATAATAATAGTAGTGTTGTTGTTGTTTGAGTCTTAGGTCTATCGACTGGTTTGATGCTGCTCTCCATGTTTCCCTGTCCTGGGCTAATCGTTTCATCTCAACATAGGCACGACACCGTACATCCAAGGCAATCTGTTTATCACATTCTAACCTTGGTCTACCCCTACTGTTCTTATCCTCGACCCTTCCTTCTATAACTAACGTTGCTATTCCTGGGTGTCTTAGAATGTGTCCTACCAACCTATCTCTTCTCTTCATTAGCAGTCGCCATAAACATCTCTCCTCTCCCACTCGTCTTAATACCTATTTATTCTTAACCCTATCTACTCATCTGATCTTCATAAGTCTCCTGTAACACCACATTTCAAACGCTTCAATTCTATTCTTTCTTGTTACTCCAACAGTCCAAGTTTCACTTCCATAGAGAGCCACGCTCCAGACAAAGGCTTTCAAAATGACTTCCTAAATAGTAGTGTGTGTGTTTCTAATTCAGGCTTATATTAGGAAGGAGGTGGCCGTGGCTCTAAGTTAGAGACCACCCCAGTATTTGCCTGGAATAGAAAGGAGAAACCCCGGAAAACTACTTCCAGAATGGCTAAGTTAAAAGTTGAACTCAACTTTTCTCCGTTTTGCCTCATGAGGCTGAGTGAACTCCATTTCAACCCTCTGACCAGTATTACATTTATTGTCAGAGTTTGGAATGGAATACTAATCTTTTGGAAACGCAGTCGTAATACATCGATTGTGCAGAATCTAACTGATAACCTAGAGTTGTTGTATGAGTATATTTGTAACTGAGGCTAGCATTGGAAATGGGTGGCTGTGGACTTAAAAATAGGAAACATACCAGCATTTGCTTCCAGTAGAATTGGGACAATCATGGAAAACCATCTCTAGGATAGTTTAAGTGAGATTCAGATCACTTCCTGTCAATTTTGTCGTACGAAGCTGAGCAAATCCTGTTTCAACCTTCAAACCATTTCTTAACAATGCCGGGAATAGAACCCAGGCCTCAGAAGAAAGCTAGTTATTACGACGTGAGGTTTATTTTTGTTAGCTTGCTTGCATACAGGGAATTAGCTGACGAAGATTCGTGTATGGCTGGAAATTGATCTCGGTTCTTCAATAATGTCGAATTAACTACTACATTTTCATCATTTAGCGGCAGACTGTCTGACTATATGAAGGAATTATTTCCAAAGTAATCTTTGGCTTGTTTCTGTACAAATAACCATGGAGACAAGACATATCCCTCATGATTTATATCACTAGCCTTGTCTGTGACACTTTCATTTCTCATGATGAGTCCTTTAAGCTCTTTGAAGGGTTACAGTTAAGAACAGTTCTGCGTCTATGGATAAAATTCTCTTCATATGTGGGTCAATGACCTATTACAATGAAACATCCCCCACTAAATGGGAGTTCAATGAGCTTGGAAGTACGTTTCCAGTGTACTATAATTGGTATCTGACTTATTGGTTTAGCATTGTCTGAATTTAGGACACGTGTGATCAGTGGTCGAATTTGGCTGGATTTTACATCTTTAAGTATCTCCTTAGTTATCATTATTAGCTTGCCAAGGTGGGTGAGTGGATAGCGTGTCGGTCTTCTAACCCCAAGATTGCAGGTTCGTTCCTGGCCGTGGTAAGTGATTCTTGAAAGGCGGCAAAAATACGACACGCATGCCATACGATGTTGGCATGTCAAAGAACCCATTTGAATTCAGTAGGCCGTGTTCATAATGGCAAAATTAATCTCGGGAGTTTCCGCCAACACAAAGTTCCTCATTTCTCTACTAGAAAGCGCAATAGTGTTCAAGGAGCTTAGATATCTAACCTCCTTGACTTTCATAGTGATTCAAGGAACAACGAAATTCGACATGCAAGCTACCCTCTGGGTGTCAAATTACAAAGCTTGCACCCGGCATCCGAGGCCATACGATATTATTATTATTATTAGTTATTATTTAACACAGAAATATTTCTTATTTTCAAAACAGGAACAGCGTAATTTGAAAGTGTCTTTACACAAAAGTCTTCATCTTAGTTCATGCCTGGAGCTTACATTGTAGCCTATTTTCAGCGTATGAAATAAATAAATAAATACATAAATAAATAAATCTTTAATTTCCTTACCAAAAAGAGATTAAACGTAATTGGTTTACGGAAATGGGAAAGGACCTGCGAGTACTCCAGATTACTGAACTCATGTTAATGAATGGTGCAGTCAAAATCGTGACCAATGGCAACACTAAGAAGTTCCAAGCCAGAGTCGACACCAGGACACCGATGCATATACCAGAAGAGGAAAGGAAGAAGAGATCAGACTGAATGAAGAAGTATTGGGATAAAAAGAGAGCACAAGCATCTAAGAAGTGATTGATTGACCTACCTCAAAGTAGGTGATTCGAAAAGAAAAATAATTAAATAAATAAATAAATAAATAAATAAATGAATGAATGAATGAATGAATGAATAAATAAATAAATAAATAAATAAATAAATAAATAAATAAATGAATGAATGAATGAATAAATAAATACATGAATAAATAAATAAATAAATAAATACATGAATGAATGAATGAATAAATAAATACATGAATGAATAAATAAATAAATACATGAATATATAAATAAATGAATGAATAAATAAATAAATAAATAAATAAATGAATGAATGAATGAATAAATAAATACATGAATAAATAAATAAATGAATGAATGAATAAATAAATAAATAAATAAATGAATGAATGAATGAATGAATGAATGAATGAATGAATGAATAAATAAATACATGAATAAATAAATGAATGAATGAATACATAAATAAATAAATGAAATGAATGAATAAATAAATAAATAAATAAATAAATAAATGAATGAATGAATGAATGAATGAATAAATACATTAATAAATAAATAAATGAATGAATGAATAAATAAATACATAAATAAATAAATGAATGAATGAATGAATGAATAAATGAATGAATAAATAAATAAATAAATAAATAAATAAATA
The DNA here is from genome assembly GCA_946902985.2 of Meconema thalassinum. Taxonomy (NCBI): domain Eukaryota; kingdom Metazoa; phylum Arthropoda; class Insecta; order Orthoptera; family Tettigoniidae; genus Meconema; species Meconema thalassinum. The sequence continues at coordinate 61,858,857 of OX336392.1, forward strand.
AATAAATAAATAAATGATTGAATGAATGAATGAATAAATAAATGAATGAATGAATGGATGAATGAATGAATGAATGAATAAAACACTTTAAGTGTTTTCTGACCGACGGAATTTAGGAGACTTCGAGACTTCATAATCATTCCACTGAGCGAGGCCGGGTGCTACTGCTAGTGGGCTTATAAGATCAACTTACTACTGTCCGTGTGTTTGTAAGTGTGTCTCTCTGTCGCCTTGTCTGTGAGTAAGGGGTGTTTCCTCCTCCCCCTTCCCCACTTATAGATTTATAGGGGCAGTAACGATTTCAATGAACTTGTTAAAACCAATATAATGTTACCACGGTGTCATCGCACTGACCACGTGCCCTCCATAATCCATCGTCTATGCGCTGGGGAGCTGTCGTCCTTGCATCCACGCAGTCCTTGGAACAGTTGAAGATAACTGGTGATTAGTAAAAAGGGTTGTAGGTTGCCACGATTACTATCTTAGGACGCCAAACACGTGGAGTGCAATTTCAAGTCAATGTCGCTGCAGAGGATGGTCATCAGCATCACCACTTCTGAAGAGGGAGAACACCGCGGGAGTATTCGGCCCCCAATGATGATGATGATAATTGTTGTTTCAAGGGGCCTAACATCTAGGTTTTCGGCCCCTAATTGTCTGGGTGATAGCAAATATGACAATGAAATTGAAACTATAACGAAAATTAAGTGAGGCTGAATATTTACAAAATGGAACTCAGATTGAAACAACTCACAAAATGTAGAGTGGAAATACTCACAAAACTTGTCCTCCAAATGTAAATATTGTACTAATATAAAACTGAATTGCTTGGCTTTTGCGGATGACCTTGCACTGGTTGCAACCAGTAAAGATGAGGCTAAACACCAAATTGAAGAACTTGGGTCAATTGCAGCAAAAGTAGGACTTCAAATTTCATTTGAAAAGACTGAAATAATGGCATCCTTTGATGTGGAAACACAAGCTATTACATTGATTAACAATAAAGAAATTAAAGTTTTCCTTAAATTTAAATATTTAGGGGAGATTATAACATGGAATTTGAATGAGAAAGCTTCAATCTAAAATAGAACAACAAAGTTAAGACAAGCGCAACATATTACTTGGCCTAGTTACAAAAAAAACACTCTCCACAAATGCCAAATTACGACATTACGAATCAGTTATTAAACTGGAAGCAATATATGTTTGTGAATTACTTTTCAAGTTAAACACTCGATCAGTTACTGACACATTACAGAAGACTGATAGAAGAATTCTCAGAACTATAATTAATAAAAAACATCAGGTGGATGGTCAATGGCGTCTATTACCAAATGAAGTGGTTTATAAAGAAACTGAGACTATAGTCGATAATATGCGAAAAAGGCGAATTGTGTTTTTTTTTTGGTCATATCTCACGCCTGCCGGATGCCAGACAATTAAAAGTATTTTTAATTATTTTTTCAAAAGTAAAACAATATCTTGAAAAACAAGAACATCCGACTTCCCTTAAAAACCTTTACCCGCAAAACTTACACCATAAGCGATGCAGAAAGAGCGGCAAGGTCGACTAGAATGAAAATGTTTTGGGAAAAGAAGAAAATAAGAAGCTGAATCTTTAAAATTGTTTTTGAGACATGTATATACTTGTTTTGGTTAAGTGCTCCAATGAGGGCGTAACATATGTTAATAAATAAATAAATAAATACATACATAAATAAATAAATAAAAGGTAATTTAGAAGGAAAATACTCACATAAGGAACAGATTGAAAAATACGCACAAAATGTAGTTAATGTTCAAAATACTTACAAAATGCAATGTACATTCGAAATACTCACAAAATACAATTGAAACTGAAAATACGTACGAAATGCACTTGAGAGTCAAAATACAGGGTGTTTATATTTGCTTGGCAAGGACATTCTCGCTCACGCGCTCCGTCAGTGACGGCTCAGTTCCCGGCTGCCGCGCGTGCATATGTTCGGCAGAATACGGTGCTGAAAATCAGTATCATGCATTTTTACTCACCATGTTTACAGCAGATGCTGAAAATGTTCCCCATCCACGGCCAAACATAATCGGCATCTCCTTATGAAGTTTCCGGTTACTCCTGTTAATTTAGCTTCAGTAAGGAAATCTCCACGTCTATTTGTATTGTTTACAGAACCTGTACACTTGAATCTCTTAGCCAGTTGTCTTATTGTCCGATTTATAGGAATGGATCCCCCTGGAAATCTCACTCGAAACTTTTGTCTTGTTCTAGGGCACGATTTCCTGCTTTTTATGTACGTATTGCTCAGATATACACGTTCACGGAACGAATATTTTACATAAGGCATTACAGAACTACACACAATCACAATAAAACACTACACAATACGATATACAGTACCGGTACACAGTAGCTTTATAAAACACTGAAAGACTGAAACACCCAATTAGCTCAGAGTTCGCTCGTCTACAGAAGAGCGAGGGAATACCCGGGGTATACGGCTGGAGACCACGCGCCAACCTGGCGGCCAAGGTCGAGCGAAGGCCTGCACAATACGTGCCGTAAAAAGCGTGCGCTAAAACAAGACAAAAGTTTCGAATGACATGTCCAGGGAGACCCTTTCCTATAAATCGGACAATAAATCAACTGGCTAAGAGATTCAAATGTACAGGTTCAGTAAACAATAAAAATAGACGTAAATGTCGTTATTTCCTTACTGAAGCTAAATTAACCGGAGTAACCGGAAACTTTATAAGGAGATGCCCATTATGTTTGGCAGCGGATGGGGAACATTTTCAGCATCTACTGTAAGCATGGTGAGTAAAAATGCATGATACTGATTTTAATCACCGTATTCTGCCGTACATACGCGCGCGCGACAGCCGGGAACTGAGCTGTCACTGGCGGAGCGCGTGAGCGAGAACGTCCTTGCCAAGCAAAATAAAAGACCCCGTAGTTACAAAATGCAATTGAAAATGAAAATAAACAATGCCATTCCAGATTCAAAATACTCATAGAAATTCAGAAAACTGTGGGGAGTATTCGATCCACCCTCAAGATGAGCCCTGAATACGGAAAATACGCTTTAACCTATTATGTGAGAGCAGCTACTCAATGTAAGAAACTTGTTGTTAATTTAGGGGCTTGAAGAATCTTGGTCATTAGACCCGTACATTTTGGTATGTATTTAATTTTGGAAGATAACCTGTGTTTCTGTGGAGACTGTAATAGTGTTTGTATATTAAATTATTCGTATTTAGGAATGAGGAAGGAGCCTCGGGACTTGAAATAAGGTAATATTTTAGCATTTTCCTGGAAGGAGTGTTTAGAAACAACCGGGATAAATCCTCATGCCTTTGATCCCCAGACTACCCTCACTTCGGGGCTGTATTAAAAATAAATGCTCTTTAAGACGATTGCCACGGAATTTGAATTAAAGTGATGTCGTGTGTTGACCTAAACACATCAATTGAGTTGACATTTTAGCCTTATTGTGGTGATGAACAAGGTAGAGTGGGCGACCTCTCATGGGAGATCTGTTCATTAAAGTAAGCGGACAGAACTATAGCTCTTGTGACACAACAGGCTCGCTGCTGTCATGCCACTAACCTTTCAAGTGCTGAGGTACCCAGTTAGCTATTTCCTACCTCAGTGCTCAGTATTTTCACTTGCATTTAAATAAAATTGCAGAACTAATTTTTAACATGTCAGGGGGACTTAAAATGTCAATACGTTTATTAATCTAAATGTAAATTCAAAATCCTACGATTATATTAATTTTCATTTTGAGACAAATCAAAATTTTATTTTTTGTCCCCATGCTTCCGTCATATCCACACCAGGTAAAGCGTTCAAAATAAAAGTATTTCCTGAAATAAGAAGGCATGTAATACTTGTTGCTTCTTGCTAGTACAAAAAAGATATTCTTTGATTCGAAATCACAACGCGGTGTGAAGAATTTGCTTGTTGTTCCGCCATGTTTGTTTACATCACAGATGAACTCCAGCTGTAGAGGACAGACGTCTACAAAATGCTCAGTTACTTCCGGAAGCATAAATCCGAACTCATTTAGTACGACATAATGCCCAACAGATGACAGAACATGCCAGATATCGACTCGGCACTCGAAAGCCAATGAGGAATATGAAAAAAATAAGTTCTTGTGCAGCGTTTATAGACGGGCGAAGCACTCAACCGGTTAAACGTTACTGATGATTATAATAATAACAATAATAATAATATCGTATGGCCTCGAGTGCCGGGTGCAAGCTTTGTTATTTGACACCCAGAGGGTAGCTTGAATGTCGAATTTCGTTGTTCCTTGAAACACTATGAAAGCCAAGTAGTAGAGAAATGAGGAACTTTGTGTTGGCGGAAAATCCCGAGATTAATTTTGCCGTTATGAAAACGGGCTACTGAATTCAAATGGGTTCTTTGACATGCCAACATCGTATGACATTCGTGTCGTGATTTTTGTCGCATTTCAAAAATCACTTACCACGGCCACGAGCGAACCTGCAAGCTTGGGGTTAGTAGACCGACACGTTAACCACTCACCCATCGTGGCAAACAACGTTACTGATAGTGATGATGATTATGGTAGCTGTTCTAAGACCTGGATAAGCTATGACGGGCGGATACCGGGCATATCCGCCCGGCTACCACGGGCCGCATTGCTGGTGTTCGCTGGCCGGTGTTGGCCCGCGGTCCGCAGGGTTGAGACCCCTGTACTCGAGGAATAAATTGAAGTAATACATATCATGTATATAAAACACTAAGGTGTATGTTTAAAAAAACTCAAGCTCATAAGGGGACCGTGTAGTCATGAACCCATATTTTCTTCATTTTATATTCAATATTTAGTGACGTCCATAAGGCCATGGATGCCGCCATTTTGTGTCTGGGAAAATTTTCTAGTGTAAGGTATCACGATGTATACTACTCCTGAAGAGGTTACTATGGTTTTCCGCTCCAACTCCAAAGTCAGGATGCCACCTAGCTTTAGGCCACGGCCGCTTCCTTTTCAAGAAAACACACTATTGCAGTGATCACAACGGCTTATCACGTCCATTACACACATATCCATATAACCTACACGGGGTGGCTGATTATCACAAAGTTAAAACCCGAAATTGAAGCAACAACATTTTAAAACTAACAAACGCTTTGCTTGCAACTCAAAACGGAATTACCTCACCTAGGAATGACCAGTATTATCCGCTTATACACCTACCAACAGCAATTTGAGGTTTTAAAACGGCTAAAACTTTTGAATTAATGCGTGGGATGGAGTAAGATAATTATAGCGAGCAGGATAAAATAATTATGGGTTTTTGAAGGTATTTCATCACTAAGCTATGATGAAAACGTCAGAGTTCATACAGCACTTGAACAATCGCAACATTTTTAGTATTAAGTAGGCAATAACAGTACAGTACGGTATATCTGATAACTGACAGGATTATCTCCAATTATGGTACAAAGCGTAATAAGTAGGGATTATTGGGAGAAGATTTCACTTGTTGAAGTTTTAAACACTCGTGCTTGCGCGCAAACATTGTTCAAAACAGAGAATTAATTATACAGATTAAGGATTTGAAAGCTGCCAATTAAGTAAGGATTATTAGTACAGCTTTAAGGACCTTCAAAGACTAGTGGCAGAAACGTCAATGTATTTATTCAGACGTGTTATATTCCCTAGAGCAGGGGTTCTCAACCTGTGGTACGCGGCAGGCCATCCTTCTACTCGATCCACATGCGCAGTGAGCTTCGTGCCGTGACTACTGTATGAGTTATTTACGGCGCGTGTATTTGAACTCCACAAAGAATTGCATCTTTTCTTTACCGAGCACAATTCTAATTTATCATCAGTACTCAATGACTTTATGTAGCCTCCGTAGCTTAGGTGGCAGCACGCCGGCCTCTCACCGGTGGGTCCGTGGTTCAAATCCCGGTCACTCCATGTGAGATCTGTGCTGGACAAAACGGAGGCAGACAGGTTTTTCTCCGGGTACTCCGGTTTTCCCTGTCAAAATGTCATTCCAGCAACACTCTCCACTATCATTTCATTTCATCTGTCATTCATTTCATCATTGCCCCAGAGGAGTGCGACAGGCTTCGGCAGCCGGCACAGTTCATAACCTCGCCGCTAGTTGGGGGCTTCATTCATTCCATTCCTGACCCGGTCGGAGACTGGAAGCAGGCTGTGGATTTTCATTTTCACTCAATGACTTTGGTTGGCTTTTAAGATTGGCCTATTTAAGTGATATTTTTGAAAAACGGAACATTTGGAATAAGTGTATGCAAGGTAGTGTTTCTGATATGTTCTATGTTGAAAGGAAAACTAACGCAATGATTGCAAAAATCCCCCTTTGGGAAAAGGAACTGAAAAACAACTATATTTTGTTTTATTGAAATATATTTCCTTATAAAATTACAAAGATTGAACCATACTAACTAAATACCTTTTACATTTTTAATAACCATTGTTACTACCTAAGAAACGTTATTAGGGGGTACGCAGCATGTTTAATTTTTTTTAAATGGGTACGATGGTTGAAAAAGGTTGAGAATCCCTGCTCTAGAGCAACATAACATTATGGAGTTGACTTAATCTGGGAAAAACTCAGTATCGGTGACTTAAACAAGTTGTAATAAAAAGTAAAGAGAAGTTTCATGAAAAGAGACCTAGGCGTGGGGTTAACATCACCATCAAGACTGATCTATGAGCTGCTGAAGGAAAGTTTTTTCATTGAGGATATTCGAAATCAATCAGCCAAATACACACGCCTATGGTCACACACTTCAAATTCTAAGAAGTAAGAAGAACGACATTTGGAATGATTTTTATTCAACTGACGGAATGTTAATGGACGACTGGACGAAGACAAATTATACGCCGGAAGGTGGAGGTAGATATCTCCGGGCCATCTAGGGGATAGGCTATAATAGGCCAAATGTGCAGGTTTTCGTAGACGAACAGACCTCATTTATTGCGAGAAAGTATTTTACAATTGGAGTTTAATTTTCTTCCTTCTATTCATATTTTTAACATTTTATTGTCTTAAGGGGACGGTAGCCTTCTTGTCATTTGGGCTCCATTTTTATACTTGTGGTCACACTGTCCTTATGCAAGGTTTCGACACTGATGTATAACTATCTAACAGTCTGTTACTTCATCACGCAAAATCTTACCTCCCGCAGAGATGTTGGTTGGTTCCTCAGTTTAGGGGCTGCGACAACGCGGTCATGTAACCTCGTGTACTTTGGGTGTGTGTAGAATCTGTCTGATAAACGGTGTTAATTGTGATGGCTGTATTAGTCTGTAATTCAGGTAAGGACTGCAGACGGTCAATTTCAAGTAGTAGTTCGCAATTTTGCTACCAAATACTATCGTCAACGACACCTACCTGTGAACTTGGCTACTAGATGCCACCGCAACCAGCAATATTGGAACTTATCCTCCGAAGGAAAGCATACTGAGGGATTTTTAGCACTCTTAGAAAATCCAATGACTTCGGCCGGCTTTGAACCCGCGACCTTGAGCTTAGAAGTTCAGCATGCTACCAGTTATGTCACCGAAGCCGCTTCCCACAGAGTCACATGGAAAACTGAATGTGACCTCGTGCAACCTCTGATAGCTCATCCCTTATCAATCTAGAAGCGTTGTCATGGCAACCTCTGATAGCTCATCCCTCAACAACCTAGAAGCGTTGTCATGGTAACCTCTGATGGTTCTTGGCATTTTCTTATAATTCCGAAATCATTTTTCTCATCCCTTGGCGTAATGGTGGGTCATATCAAAAATTCATTCACACAAAAGTTTTAGGTAATTATTAGGGGAATATTGTCCATTTTGTATGATTTTGATATTGTGCCTATTAAGAGAGATATGATTATTTTTTCCCGAAAACCCCACATTTTCCCACCCCTTTGGTTAATGGTTGGTGCTATCAAAAACAAAACAAAATTACGAGCCTTACAGTAGTCGCATATGATGTGTAACATCTGACATAGAAGAAACCTCACGTGAAATTGTTGATACACCGGTATTTTACAGTAATACTAGCAGAAGTACCCGTTCTTCGAACGGTGTTCGGTGTTAACACCAGACATTATAATAATAATAATAATAATAATGTTATTGGTGTTACGTCCCTTTTAAGTACTGTTGCTTTTAGAGACGCCCCAGACATTATCAATTGAGCTACTGTTGCAATGGTTAGCGGCTTGTCATTCATTCATAAGTTTATCAAAACGAAGTTAGTTTTCTGGGAATATCACACACACTGTTAATTTAAGGGCCTTGTAATGTGGTTTTCGGAGACCCTTTATAGACTCGCGAATTTTGTTTCTCACATTGAGAAGTGCAACATATGCTTTGGTCGTCCTTCTAGGATAATTTTTATATTTCGCCTATTTTAGCATGTATTTTGAGAAGTTTTTCCCTATATCCACCCTTCTACTGTATGAAATGAACGGTGAAGTGTTTTATAAATGATTGGTGTATTGACTCATGTTTACCATACCTAATTTTACGATGCACCAAGCATCCGAACATGAGTTATAGGCGTACATAAGGATACACAGAAAGACAGACAGACAATACTATTGTCTACAACATATCACCCAGAAATCCAAATATGGGTATATCTACCACACAGTATCAAAGAAAATCATCCTTACGATGAACCCGTATGTCGACAAAAAAAAAAATAAAAAAAAGATTAGTTGAAATGTGCTCTCAAACTAAATTCACCTGACGTGTACTTCCTGACATGAAATAGAATTGAAAGCCTTGTAGATGAAACGCAATACACGTCACATAAAAACTGACCCTCTACGTTGTGTTGGGTCCCCATACACAGGAAGACCTCTTTCATAAATTATAAAAGCTTGTGGTGCATGAAAATTCAGGTTCTTTAGTCTCAAATGGCCCAAATTCCTAAAAGCCGCAAAAAATGGTGATTCAATTCAGGAATTTTTGAAAATAATGTTGTTGTTTGGAGATATAATAGACCTTCTGCACTATATGTCGCACGTGAAAATTGCATGAAAAAATCCTAGGTTACCCCTTGACCCCCTTAATTGCATTGATGAATTATACAGTCTACGTTGGTTCCGTGATAACCTTATATTTGCAAACTTTCACAGAAATGTAATAAATGTAATAAATTGCTTCTTACTGAAATAGATGGAAAGTTGGATGCCACCCCTTGAGATAATGTTGTCATGGTTACCGATTTGCATTCCTTCATTAGTTTGTTAAATTAAACTTAATTAGTTTTCTGGGAATGTTTCAGAAACTGTTGGTTTTAGAGCCTTATAATGTAGTTTTCGAGGACCTTCGAGTTTTATTTCTGGCACCGAGGGGCTTTGTCTCGTCGTTGTACGACATAATATAATACTAATAATAATAATATAACATAGGGATGGGAATATAATAGACCTGCCATACCACACCCACAGATGTAAATCGCGTGAAAAAAATCTACTGTACCCCTTGACCCCCTTAAGCGCATTTTACGTATTGATGAAATTTACAGCTTAATTTGGTTCCATAATAACCATCTAACCGTTTGCAAACTTTCACACTAATGTAATTAATGGAATTGTATTGCGTCTTACAGCAATAGATGGATCTCTGAGAATCTGTTGCCATGGTTATCGGCTTGCATTCGTTCATAGTTTATTAAATTAAATTAGTTTTCTGGGAATATCTCAAAAACGGTTGGACGTAGGACCTTAAAATGTGCTTTTAGGGCCCCCGAGTTTTGTCTCTCACATTGAGGGACTGAAAATGAGCTTTGTCTCGTCCTTCTACTCCTATTTCAGCATGTATTTTAAGGGGGTATGCCCCCTTTTATGAGAGGTATAGAGAAGAGTTACATCAGTGATTAGTGTCGTGCCTCTGATGGATATCTGTACCAAATTTTACGTTGATACACCCAGCCGTTCTCGAGTTATAAGGGAACAAAGTTGTCCACAGACAATCAAGCAAACAGACAGACAGACCAAAACATTATTTTCGCGCGCATCTATCATAAAACAGTCTGAAACGTGTAAATAACTCAAATTTCCGTAGAAATTCAGAAAAAAACCAGACAAATTTTCTTTTTTATATATGTAGAGATATACTGCACCGCTCGATGTGACCGTGTTTTATTGCACAAATTTAGGTTTTACTCGCTAACCGTCTGAGATACACGTAAAGTGATAAGAAACTTTTGGATAGAAAATTAAATGCTAAAGCTCGTGTATACCATCAAAAGCTTGCTATTTCTTAGCGTTCTCTTTTTTTTGAAATGGAAATATGAAATTTTGAAACCAAAGGGTGTAGTGACGTCACAAAAGTAGGTTTTACTCGCTAACCGTTGGAGATACACGAAAAGTGATAAGGACCTTTTGGATAGAAAATTAAATTTTGAAGCTCGTGTGTGCCATCGAAAGTTTGCTATTTCCTACCGTTCTCTTTTTATTTGATATGGAAATATGAAATTTTGAAACCAAAGGGTGTAGTGACGTCACTAAAATGGTCGCCATTTCTTAATAGTGCAAAATATCGAAATTTAAAGTATCCTATGTGTAAACCTGGTATTTCAGCTACATCCATGCAAAGTTTCACTTAAATCGGACCAGTGGTTCTTGCGTTGTTAGGTAACAGACAGACAGACAGACAGACAGACAGACAGAAAGACAGACACACACCATCTCATTTTTATATTTTTACTAGCAGAAGTACCCGTTCTTCGAACGGTGTTCGTTGTTAACACCAGACATTATCAATTGAGCTACTGTTGCAATGGTTAGCGGTTTGTCATTCCTTCAAGTTTATCAGAACGAACTTAGTTTACTGGGAATATCATACGCACTGTTAATTTAAGGCCCTTAAAATGTAGTTTTCCGAGACCCTTTATAGATTCCCGAATTTTGTGTCTCACATTGAGAAGCGCAACATATGCTTTGGTCGTCCTTCTAGGATAATTTTTATATTTCGCCTATTTTAGCATATATTGAGATGTTTTTCTCTATATCCACCCTTCTACTGTATGCAAAGTACGGTGAAGAGTTTTATAAATGATTGGTGTATTGACTCTCATGGTTACCATATCTAATTTTACGATGCACCAAGCATCCGAACACGAGGTATATGCGTACATAAAGATACACAGAAAGACAGACAGGCAATTCTATTGTCTACAACATATCACCCAGATATCCAAATATGGGTATATCTACCACACAGTATCAAATAAAATCATCCTTACGATAACCCGTATGTCGACAAAAAAGAAGTTAAAATGTGCTCTCAGACTAAATTCACCTAACGTGTACTTCCTGACGTGAAATACAATTGAAAGCCTTGTAGACGAAACGCAATACACGTTACATAAAAACTGACCCTCTACGTTGTGCTAGGTGCCCATACACAGGAAGACCCCTTTCATAAATTATAAAGGCTTGTGGTGCATGCAAATTCAGGTTCTTTAGCCTCAAATTGCCCAAATTCCTAAAAGCCGCAAAAATGCTGGTTCAATTCAGGAATGTTTGAAAATAATGTTTCTGTTTGGAGATATAATAGACCTTCTGTACTATATGTCGAACGTGAAAATTGCATGAAAAATTTCTAGGGTACCCCTTCACCCCCTTAATTGCATTGATGAATTATACGGTCTACGTTAGTTCCGTGATAACCTTATATCCATTTGCAAACTTTCACAGAAATGTAATAAATGGAGTGACATTGCTTCTTACAGAAATAGATGGAAAGTTGTATGCCACCCCTTGAGATAATGTTCTCATGGTTACCGATTTGCATTCCTTCATTAGTTTGTTAAATTAAATTAAATTAGTTTTCTGGGAATATTTCAGAAACTGTTGGATTTAGAGCCTTATAATGTAGTTTTCGAGGACCCTTTAGGGCCCCCGAGTTTTGTTGCTGGCACCGAGGGGATTTGTCTCGTCGTTGTACGCCATAATACAATACAAATAATAATATAATATAGGGAGAAATTATAACACCTATTTTTATTTTATTTTTAATTCAGCCAATGGCCATGTACTTTTCTTTTCAGGACGGGTCAGGGAAGGGATATTATCAGAGAAAGAAGCATTCACATCACGCATGAGCAAAATGGAAATGGCCTACCATTTAACTAAGGGCATCTATAAGAAAAGGTCAATATCCTTCAACGCAAAACTAAAACATTACTGCAGTGTCATCCGTCCGGAGGTCTTGCATGCTTCTGAATGCCTTGCGATGAACAAAAAGGCTTGGTCGAGAAACTGGAGGCCAAAGAAAGGAAAATTTTGAGAAAGATATTGGGTTCCATCAAAGACAATGGGGAATACAGAAGACGGCATAACCATGACCTATATACTCATGTGGAGAAGATAAGCAACGTCATCCGGAAGAGAAGGTTACCATTTTTTGGGCATGTGAAACGAATGAGCCCAGCGAGACTGACCAACCGCAACATAACTTTCTTTCAGGAGAGGAAAACAAAATGGGCCTGGTGCTATGAACTGGATAAAGATCTGAAAGAAGTGGGAATTACACCAACAGATATTCAGGAGCGCGCACCACTCAAAGGGAAACTTCAAGCTTGTAAAGGTTTCCAAGAAAAACCGAAGCTGAAAACGGGAAAGATTTGGACCCAGGAACGGAAGGAAGTCCACCGAGAATGAATGCGGGCGTACAGGGCAAACATCAAAGCCAGTAGGAGACGGTTGGAATGACGCGGTCCATAGATGGCCTATACGAAATGAATGAATGAATGAATGAATGAATGAATGAATGAATACTATGGGTATAGGAATATAATAGACCTGCCGTACCACACCCGCAGGTGTAAATCGCGTGAAAATATTCTAGAGTACTCCTTGATCCCCTTAAGCGCATTATACGTATTGATGAATTTTACGGCTTAATTTGGTTCCGTGATAACCTTCTAGCCGTTTGCAAACTTTCACACTAATGTAATTAATGGAATTGGATTGCGTCTTACAGCAATAGATGGACCTCAGAGAATCCGTTGGCATGGTTACTGGCTTGCATTCGTTCAGTTGTTTATTAAATTAAATTAGTTTTCTGGGAATATCTCAGAAACGGTTGGTCTTCGGTCCTTAAAATGTGATTTTCGGGGACCCGGGTTTTGTCTCTCACATTGAGGGGCTGAAAATGTGTTTTGTCTCGCCTTCTACGCCTATTTCAGCATATATTTTAAGGGGGTAGGCCCCCTTTTATGAGAGGTACGGAAAAGAGTTTCATCAATGATTAGTGTCGTGCTTCTGATGGATATCTGTACCAAATTTAACGTTGATACACCCAGCCGTTCTCGAGTTATAAGGGAACAAATTTGTCCACAGACAAACAAACAAACAAACAGACAGACAGACAGACAAAAAAAATATTTTCGCGCGCATCCATCATAAAACAGTCTGAAACGTGTAAAAAACTCAAATTTCCGCAGAAATTCAGAGAAAAACACACAAATTTTCATTTTTATATGTAGAGATATATACTGCACCGCTCGGTGTTGACCGTGTTTTATTGCACAGATTCTGGTTTTACTCGCTAACCGTTGGAGATGTACGAAAAGTGATAAGGACCTTTCGGATAGAAAATTAAATGTTAAATGTCGTCTTTGCCATTAAAAGTTTGCTATTTATTAGCGTTCTCTTTTTATTTGAAATAGAAATATGAAATTTTGAAACCAAAGGGTGTTGTGAAGTCACAAATGTCGGTTTTACTCGCTAACTGTTGGAGATACACGAAAAGTGATAAGTACCTTTCGGATAGGAAATTAAATTTCAAAGCTCATATGTGCCATCAAAAGTTTGCTAATTCCTACCGTTCTCTTTTTATTTGATATGGAAGTATGAAATTTTGAAACCAAAGGGTCTAATGACGTCACTAAAATGGTCGCCATTTTTTAATAGTGCAAAATTTCGAAATCAAAAGTATCCTATATGTAAACCTGGTAAATCAGCTACATCCATGCAAAATTTCATTTAAATCTGACCAGTGGTTCTTGAGTTATTGAGTAACAGACAGACAGACAGACAGACAGAAAGACAGACACACACCATCTCATTTTTATATATTAGTATGATATATTTTTATATATTGTTTGGAGATATAATAGACCTTCTGCACTATATGTCGCACGTGAAAATTGCATGAAAAAATCCTAGGTTACCCCTTGACCCCCTTAATTGCATTGATGAATTATACAGTCTACGTTGGTTCCGTGATAACCTTATATTTGCAAACTTTCACAGAAATGTAATAAATGTAATAAATTGCTTCTTACTGAAATAGATGGAAAGTTGGATGCCACCCCTTGAGATAATGTTGTCATGGTTACCGATTTGCATTCCTTCATTAGTTTGTTAAATTAAACTTAATTAGTTTTCTGGGAATGTTTCAGAAACTGTTGGTTTTAGAGCCTTATAATGTAGTTTTCGAGGACCTTCGAGTTTTATTTCTGGCACCGAGGGGCTTTGTCTCGTCGTTGTACGACATAATATAATACTAATAATAATAATATAACATGGGGATGGGAATATAATAGACCTGCCATACCACACCCGCAGATGTAAATCGCGTGAAAAAAATCTAGTGTACCCCTTGACCCCCTTAAGCGCATTTTACGTATTGATGAAATTTACAGCTTAATTTGGTTCCATAATAACCATCTAACCGTTTGCAAACTTTCACACTAATGTAATTAATGGAATTGTATTGCGTCTTACAGCAATAGATGGATCTCTGAGAATCTGTTGCCATGGTTATCGGCTTGCATTCGTTCATAGTTTATTAAATTAAATTAGTTTTCTGGGAATATCTCAAAAACGGTTGGACGTAGGACCTTAAAATGTGCTTTTAGGGCCCCCGAGTTTTGTCTCTCACATTGAGAGGCTGAAAATGAGCTTTGTCTCGTCCTTCTACTCCTATTTCAGCATGTATTTTAAGGGGGTATGCCCCCTTTTATGAGAGGTATAGAGAAGAGTTACATCAGTGATTAGTGTCGTGCCTCTGATGGATATCTGTACCAAATTTTACGTTGATACACCCAGCCGTTCTCGAGTTATAAGGGAACAAAGTTGTCCACAGACAATCAAGCAAACAGACAGACCAAAACATTATTTTCGCGCGCATCTATCATAAAACAGTCTGAAACGTGTAAATAACTCAAATTTCCGTAGAAATTCAGAAAAAAACCAGACAAATTTTCTTTTTTATATATGTAGAGATATACTGCACCGCTCGATGTGACCGTGTTTTATTGCACAAATTTAGGTTTTACTCGCTAACCGTCTGAGATACACGTAAAGTGATAAGAACCTTTTGGATAGAAAATTAAATGCTAAAGCTCGTGTATACCATCAAAAGCTTGCTATTTCTTAGCGTTCTCTTTTTTTTGAAATGGAAATATGAAATTTTGAAACCAAAGGGTGTAGTGACGTCACAAAAGTAGGTTTTACTCGCTAACCGTTGGAGATACACGAAAAGTGATAAGGACCTTTAGGATAGGAAATTAAATTTCAATGCTCGTACGTGCCATCAAAAGTTTGCTATTTCCTACCGTTCTCTTTTTATTTGATATGGAAATATGAAATTTTGAAACCAAAGAGTGTAGTGACGTCACTAAAATGGTCGCCATTTCTTAATAGTGCAAAATATCGAAATTTAAAGTATCCTATGTGTAAACCTGGTATTTCAGCTACATCCATGCAAAGTTTCACTTAAATCGGACCAGTGGTTCTTGCGTTGTTAGGTAACAGACAGACAGAAAGACAGACACACACCATCTCATTTTTATATTTTTACTAGCAGAAGTACCCGTTCTTCGAACGGTGTTCGTTGTTAACACCAGACATTATCAATTGAGCTACTGTTGCAATGGTTAGCGGTTTGTCATTCCTTCAAGTTTATCAGAACGAAGTTAGTTTACTGGGAATATCATACGCACTGTTAATTTAAGGCCCTTAAAATGTAGTTTTCCGAGACCCTTTATAGATTCCCGAATTTTGTGTCTCACATTGAGAAGCGCAACATATGCTTTGGTCGTCCTTCTAGGATAATTTTTATATTTCGCCTATTTTAGCATATATTGAGATGTTTTTCTCTATATCCACCCTTCTACTGTATGCAAAGTACGGTGAAGAGTTTTATAAATGATTGGTGTATTGACTCTCATGGTTACCATATCTAATTTTACGATGCACCAAGCATCCGAACACGAGGTATATGCGTACATAAAGATACACAGAAAGACAGACAGGCAATTCTATTGTCTACAACATATCACCCAGATATCCAAATATGGGTATATCTACCACACAGTATCAAATAAAATCATCCTTACGATAACCCGTATGTCGACAAAAAAGAAGTTAAAATGTGCTCTCAGACTAAATTCACCTAACGTGTACTTCCTGACGTGAAATACAATTGAAAGCCTTGTAGACGAAACGCAATACACGTTACATAAAAACTGACCCTCTACGTTGTGCTAGGTGCCCATACACAGGAAGACCCCTTTCATAAATTATAAAGGCTTGTGGTGCATGCAAATTCAGGTTCTTTAGCCTCAAATTGCCCAAATTCCTAAAAGCCGCAAAAATGCTGGTTCAATTCAGGAATGTTTGAAAATAATGTTTCTGTTTGGAGATATAATAGACCTTCTGTACTATATGTCGAACGTGAAAATTGCATGAAAAATTTCTAGGGTACCCCTTCACCCCCTTAATTGCATTGATGAATTATACGGTCTACGTTAGTTCCGTGATAACCTTATATCCATTTGCAAACTTTCACAGAAATGTAATAAATGGAGTGACATTGCTTCTTACAGAAATAGATGGAAAGTTGTATGCCACCCCTTGAGATAATGTTCTCATGGTTACCGATTTGCATTCCTTCATTAGTTTGTTAAATTAAATTAAATTAGTTTTCTGGGAATATTTCAGAAACTGTTGGATTTAGAGCCTTATAATGTAGTTTTCGAGGACCCTTTAGGGCCCCCGAGTTTTGTTGCTGGCACCGAGGGGATTTGTCTCGTCGTTGTACGCCATAATACAATACAAATAATAATATAATATAGGGAGAAATTATAACACCTATTTTTATTTTATTTTTAATTCAGCCAATGGCCATGTACTTTTCTTTTCAGGACGGGTCAGGGAAGGGATATTATCAGAGAAAGAAGCATTCACATCACGCATGAGCAAAATGGAAATGGCCTACCATTTAACTAAGGGCATCTATAAGAAAAGGTCAATATCCTTCAACGCAAAACTAAAACATTACTGCAATGTCATCCGTCCGGAGGTCTTGCATGCTTCTGAATGCCTTGCGATGAACAAAAAGGCTTGGTCGAGAAACTGGAGGCCAAAGAAAGGAAAATTTTGAGAAAGATATTGGGTTCCATCAAAGACAATGGGGAATACAGAAGACGGCATAACCATGACCTATATACTCATGTGGAGAAGATAAGCAACGTCATCCGGAAGAGAAGGTTACCATTTTTTGGGCATGTGAAACGAATGAGCCCAGCGAGACTGACCAACCGCAACATAACTTTCTTTCAGGAGAGGAAAACAAAATGGGCCTGGTGCTATGAACTGGATAAAGATCTGAAAGAAGTGGGAATTACACCAACAGATATTCAGGAGCGCGCACCACTCAAAGGGAAACTTCAAGCTTGTAAAGGTTTCCAAGAAAAACCGAAGCTGAAAACGGGAAAGATTTGGACCCAGGAACGGAAGGAAGTCCACCGAGAATGAATGCGGGCGTACAGGGCAAACATCAAAGCCAGTAGGAGACGGTTGGAATGACGCGGTCCATAGATGGCCTATACGAAATGAATGAATGAATGAATGAATGAATGAATGAATGAATGAATACTATGGGTATAGGAATATAATAGACCTGCCGTACCACACCCGCAGGTGTAAATCGCGTGAAAATATTCTAGAGTACTCCTTGATCCCCTTAAGCGCATTATACGTATTGATGAATTTTACGGCTTAATTTGGTTCCGTGATAACCTTCTAGCCGTTTGCAAACTTTCACACTAATGTAATTAATGGAATTGCATTGCGTCTTACAGCAATAGATGGACCTCAGAGAATCCGTTGGCATGGTTACTGGCTTGCATTCGTTCAGTTGTTTATTAAATTAAATTAGTTTTCTGGGAATATCTCAGAAACGGTTGGTCTTCGGTCCTTAAAATGTGATTTTCGGGGACCCGGGTTTTGTCTCTCACATTGAGGGGCTGAAAATGTGTTTTGTCTCGCCTTCTACGCCTATTTCAGCATATATTTTAAGGGGGTAGGCCCCCTTTTATGAGAGGTACGGAAAAGAGTTTCATCAATGATTAGTGTCGTGCTTCTGATGGATATCTGTACCAAATTTAACGTTGATACACCCAGCCGTTCTCGAGTTATAAGGGAACAAATTTGTCCACAGACAAACAAACACACAAACAAACAGACAGACAGACAAAAAAAATATTTTCGCGCGCATCCATCATAAAACAGTCTGAAACGTGTAAAAAACTCAAATTTCCGCAGAAATTCAGAGAAAAACACACAAATTTTCATTTTTATATGTAGAGATATATACTGCACCGCTCGGTGTTGACCGTGTTTTATTGCACAGATTCTGGTTTTACTCGCTAACCGTTGGAGATGTACGAAAAGTGATAAGGACCTTTCGGATAGAAAATTAAATGTTAAAGGTCGTCTTTGCCATTAAAAGTTTGCTATTTATTAGCGTTCTCTTTTTATTTGAAATAGAAATATGAAATTTTGAAACCAAAGGGTGTTGTGAAGTCACAAATGTCGGTTTTACTCGCTAACTGTTGGAGATACACGAAAAGTGATAAGTACCTTTCGGATAGGAAATTAAATTTCAAAGCTCAAATGTGCCATCAAAAGTTTGCTAATTCCTACCGTTCTCTTTTTATTTGATATGGAAGTATGAAATTTTGAAACCAAAGGGTCTAATGACGTCACTAAAATGGTCGCCATTTTTTAATAGTGCAAAATTTCGAAATCAAAAGTATCCTATATGTAAACCTGGTAAATCAGCTACATCCATGCAAAATTTCATTTAAATCTGACCAGTGGTTCTTGAGTTATTGAGTAACAGACAGACAGACAGACAGACAGACAGAAAGACAGACACACACCATCTCATTTTTATATATTAGTATGATATATTTTTATATATTGTTTGGAGATATAATAGACCTTCTGCACTATATGTCGCACGTGAAAATTGCATGAAAAAATCCTAGGTTACCCCTTGACCCCCTTAATTGCATTGATGAATTATACAGTCTACGTTGGTTCCGTGATAACCTTATATTTGCAAACTTTCACAGAAATGTAATAAATGTAATAAATTGCTTCTTACTGAAATAGATGGAAAGTTGGATGCCACCCCTTGAGATAATGTTGTCATGGTTACCGATTTGCATTCCTTCATTAGTTTGTTAAATTAAACTTAATTAGTTTTCTGGGAATGTTTCAGAAACTGTTGGTTTTAGAGCCTTATAATGTAGTTTTCGAGGACCCTCGAGTTTTATTTCTGGCATCGAGGGGCTTTTTCTCGTCGTTGTACGCCATAATATAATACTAATAATAATAATATAACATAGGGATAGGAATATAATAGACCTGCCATACCACACCCGCAGATGTAAATCGCGTGAAAAAAATCTAGTGTACCCCTTGACCCCCTTAAGCGCATTTTACGTATTGATGAAATTTACAGCTTAATTTGGTTCCATAATAACCATCTAACCGTTTGCAAACTTTCACACTAATGTAATTAATGGAATTGTATTGCGTCTTACAGCAATAGATGGATCTCTGAGAATCTGTTGCCATGGTTATCGGCTTGCATTCGTTCATAGTTTATTAAATTAAATTAGTTTTCTGGGAATATCTCAAAAACGGTTGGACGTAGGACCTTAAAATGTGCTTTTAGGGCCCCCGAGTTTTGTCTCTCACATTGAGAGGCTGAAAATGAGCTTTGTCTCGTCCTTCTACTCCTATTTCAGCATGTATTTTAAGGGGGTATGCCCCCTTTTATGAGAGGTATAGAGAAGAGTTACATCAATGATTAGTGTTGTGCCTCTGATGGATATCTGTACCAAATTTTACGTTGATACACCCAGCCGTTCTCGAGTTATAAGGGAACAAAGTTGTCCACAGACAATCAAGCGAACAGACAGACAGACCAAAACATTATTTTCGCGCGCATCTATCATAAAACAGTCTGAAACGTGTAAATAACTCAAATTTCCGTAGAAATTCAGAAAAAAAACCAGACAAATTTTCTTTTTTATATATGTCGAGATATACTGCACCGCTCGATGTGACCGTGTTTTATTGCACAAATTTAGGTTTTACTCGCTAACCGTCTGAGATACACGTAAAGTGATAAGAACCTTTTGGATAGAAAATTAAATGCTAAAGCTCGTGTATACCATCAAAAGCTTGCTATTTCTTAGCGTTCTCTTTTTATTTGAAATGGAAATATGAAATTTTGAAACCAAAGGGTGTAGTGACGTCACAAAAGTAGGTTTTACTCGCTAACCGTTGGAGATACACGAAAAGTGATAAGGATCTTTCGGATAGGAAATTAAATTTCAAAGCTCGTATGTGCCATCAAAAGTTTGCTATTTCCTACCGTTCTCTTTTTATTTGATATGGAAATATGAAATTTTGAAACCAAAGGGTGTAGTGACGTCACTAAAATGGTCGCCATTTCTTAATAGTGCAAAATATCGAAATTAAAAGTATCCTATATGTAAACATGGTATTTCAGATACATCCATGCAAAATTTCATTTAAATCGGACCAGTGGTTCTTGCGTTATTAGGTAACAGACAGACAGACAGAAAGACAGACACACACCATCTCATTTTTAGCCTATTTTCAATTTTGAAAAAATAGGCTTATGAGATCACCTTTTGTCCGTGTGTGTGTGCGTGTGTGTGTGTGTGTGTGTGATTCGTGTGTGTGTCCCCCCCTAATAAAATCGAAACGGCTGGAGCGATTTCAATGAAACTCGGGAAGTTCATAGTACTATTCCCGGCGACCTCGACCGTGCCCTTCAAATTTTGTTACGACTCTCCAATCGAACATGGCGGCTGTGCGAAATATTTCACTAGCATTCAATATCCCCGAAACTATTACCGATATCGCCCTGAAATTGTGTACGGTGATAAAGGGCACTACTAGAAGTTCACCTATGAGACTTTCAAAAACCTGGTGACTACAAAACCAACATGGCGGCCAAGCGAATTTGAGACATTTAAATAGACTTTTCTCGCGATTTAACTATCTAAATGTAATGAAACTTGGTACAGCAAATGTTTCTACACATTGTAATGCACTGGAGTCTAATTTAGTTCAATTGTTTACATAACCTCAAAATGGCGACTGTGCGAAATATTTCACTGACATTCTATATCTCCGAAACTATTACAGATATCACCCTGCAATTTTGTACGGTGATAAAGGGTACTGATACAGGTATAACTATGTATATTTCATAAACCTGTAAAGTACGAAACGAACATGGCGACCAAGCGAATTTAAAATATTTTAATAGACTTTTCTCGTGATTTAACTCTCTGAGCGCAGTGAAATGTGGTACAGTAATTGATTTTGCAGATTGTAATGCACTGCCATCTAATTTAATTCAATTGCTTACATAACCTCAAGATGGCGGATGTGCGAAATTTTAAAATTAAATTTTAATTTCTTGTGTCGTAATCATGCGATCGAAGTGAAAGTTTGAATAATGAACCTAGGCAATAATTGTCCTTGAATGGTACATAACTCTATGGCCTATACACATAACACTCCTAAATGGTGAGCTCCCGAAATATTTAGACGGTTCTCAATATCTATGAATCTTTTACAGCAACCAAACTGAATTTTTTTTATGTTCATAGAGACTATGAACATATGTTCACCTATAGGACTTTCAGGAACCTGGTGAGCACAAATCCAACATGGCGGCGACGCGAAGTATAAATATTTAAATGGACGTTTCTCGCGAATTAACTATCCGAGTGCCGTGAAACGTTGCACGTTAAATGCTTATACAAATGTTGATCCACTGGCATCTAATTTATTTCAATGGTTTGCATTATCACAAGATGGCTGCTGTGCGTAATTTTAAAATCTCGTTTTTACTTCTTGTTGTCTAATCATGCGATTGAAGTTTGAATACCACACGTACACAATAATCTTAATGTAATAGTACAAAAATAAAAATCCAACCTGGCGACCATCTGAAATATTTAGACGGTTCTCAATATCTACGAATCTGTTACAGCAATGAAACTGAAATTTTGTATGTTGATTGTGGCAGTTAACATAAGTAGGATATATGAAAATAGGCTGTATAGTTCTTCACGGAACTACTTGTTATATATTACAAGCAGAAGTACCCGTTCTTTGAACGGTGTTCTGTGTTAACACCAAACATTATAATAATAATAATAATAATAATAATAATGTTATTGGTATTACGTCCCTTTTAAGTACTGTTGCTTTTAGAGACGCACCAGACATTATCAATTGAGCTACTGTTGCGATGGTTAGCGGCTTGTCATTCCTTCATAAGTTTATCAAAACGAAGTTAGTTTTCTGGGAATATCACACACACTGTTAATTTAAGGGCCTTATAATGTGGTTTTCGGAGACCTTTATAGACTCGCGAATTTTGTGTCTCACATTGAGAAGTGCAACATATGCTTTGGTCGTCCTTCTAGGATAATTTTTATATTTCGCCTATTTTAGCATGTATTTTGAGAAGTTTTTCCCTATATCCACCCTTCTACTGTATGAAATGAACGGTGAAGAGTTTTATAAATGATTGGTGTATTGACTCATGTTTACCATACCTAATTTTACGATGCACCAAGCATCCGAACATGAGTTATAGGCGTACATAAGGATACACAGAAAGACAGACAGACAGACAATACTATTGTCTACAACATATCACCCAGAAATCCAAATATGGGTATATCTACCACACAGTATCAAAGAAAATCATCCTTACGATGAACCCGTATGTCGACAAAGAAAACAAAAGAAAAAAGATTAGTTGAAAT
Source organism: Meconema thalassinum (assembly GCA_946902985.2). NCBI lineage: Eukaryota > Metazoa > Arthropoda > Insecta > Orthoptera > Tettigoniidae > Meconema > Meconema thalassinum. The sequence goes on from OX336392.1 coordinate 61,882,005, forward strand.
GTGCTCTCAAACTAAATTCACCTGACGTGCACTTCCTGACATGAAATATAATTGAAAGCCTTGTAGATGAAACGCAATACACGTCACATAAAAACTGACCCTCTACGTTGTGTTGGGTCCCCATACACAGGAAGACCTCTTTCATAAATTATAAAAGCTTGTGGTGCATGAAAATTCAGGTTCTTTAGTCTCAAATGGCCAAAATTCCTAAAAGCCGCAAAAAATGCTGATTCAATTCAGGAATTTTTGAAAATAATGTTGTTGTTTGGAGATATAATAGACCTTCTGCACTATATGTCGCACGTGAAAATTGCATGAAAAAATCCTAGGTTACCCCTTCACCCCCTTAATTGCAATGATGAATTATACAGTCTACGTTGGTTCCGTGATAACCTTATATTTGCAAACTTTCACAGAAATGTAATAAATGTAATAAATTGCTTCTTACTGAAATAGATGGAAAGTTGGATGCCACCCCTTGAGATAATGTTGTCATGGTTACCGATTTGCATTCCTTCATTAGTTTGTTAAATTAAACTTAATTAGTTTTCTGGGAATGTTTCAGAAACTGTTGGTTTTAGAGCCTTATAATGTAGTTTTCGAGGACCCTCGAGTTTTATTTCTGGCACCGAGGGGCTTTTTCTCGTCGTTGTACGCCATAATATAATACTAATAATAATAATATAACATAGGGATAGGAATATAATAGACCTGCCATACCACACCCGCAGATGTAAATCGCGTGAAAAGTCTTGACTACCCCTTGACCCCCTTAAGCGCATTTTACGTATTGATGAAATTTACAGCTTAATTTGGTTCCATAATAACCATCTAACCGTTTGCAAACTTTCACACTAATGTAATTAATGGAATTGTATTGCGTCTTACAGCAATAGATGGATCTCTGAGAATCTGTTGCCATGGTTATCGGCTTGCATTCGTTCATAGTTTATTAAACTAAATTAGTTTTCTGGGAATATCTCAAAAACGGTTGGACGTAGGACCTTAAAATGTGCTTTTAGGGCCCCCGAGTTTTGTCTCTCACATTGAGGGGCTGAAAATGAGCTTTGTCTCGTCCTTCTACTCCTATTTCAGCATGTATTTTAAGGGGGTATGCCCCCTTTTATGAGAGGTATAGAGAAGAGTTACATCAATGATTAGTGTCGTGCCTCTGATGGATATCTGTACCAAATTTTACGTTGATACACCCAGCCGTTCTCGAGTTATAAGGGAACAAAGTTGTCCACAGACAATCAAGCAAACAGACAGACAGACCAAAACATTATTTTCGCGCGCATCTATCATAAAACAGTCTGAAACGTGTAAATAACTCAAATTTCCGTAGAAATTCAGAAAAAAAACAGACAAATTTTCTTTTTTATATATGTAGAGATATACTGCACCGCTTGATGTGACCGCGTTTTATTGCACAAATTTAGGTTTTACTCGCTAACCGTCCGAGATACACGAAAAGTGATAAGAACCTTTTGGATAGAAAATTAAATGCTAAAGCTCGTGTATACCATCAAAAGTTTGCTGTTTCTTAGCGTTCTCTTTTTATTTGAAATGGAAATATGAAATTTTGAAACCAAAGGGTGTAGTGACGTCACAAAAGTAGGTTTTACTCGCTAACCGTTGGAGATACACGAAAAGTGATAAGGACCTTTCGGATAGAAAATTAAATTTTGAAGCTCGTGTGTGCCATCGAAAGTTTGCTATTTCCTACCGTTCTCTTTTTATTTGATATGGAAATATGAAATTTTGAAACCAAAGGGTGTAGTGACGTCACTAAAATGGTCGTCATTTCTTAATAGTGCAAAATATCGAAATTTAAAGTATCCTATGTGTAAACCTGGTATTTCAGCTACATCCATGCAAAGTTTCACTTAAATCGGACCAGTGGTTCTTGCGTTGTTAGGTAACAGACAGATAGACAGACAGACAGAAAGACAGACACACACCATCTCATTTTTAGCCTACTTTCGATTTTTCCAAAAAATGAAAGTAGTCTTATGAGATCAACACAGGGCGAAAAAAGTGTGTCTGTCTGTGTGTGTGTATGTGTGTGTGTGAGTCTGTGTGTGTGTCTGTGTGTGTGTGTCTGTGTGTGTGTGAGTGTGTGTACTCTGAATGTCTGTCCCCCCCTATCAATTCGAACACGGTGAATGCGAATTGAACGAAATTTGGTACAAAGGTAGCACTAGCAAAGGACACCTCAGTGTCATGTTTTTTATCGCCGCCATCTTGAGGGAAACGTAATGGCGGCCACACAAATGTTCAAAGCTTAAATCAAATTACGACTAACCTAATCATCCGATCTCTACCAAATTTTGCAACAACATACCTTTATGGGGGGAGCATCGTTTGACCAAACCAATAGGCCAGCAGCGTAATAGTTTGCGGATGGCGGCCATCTTTGTGTGAAAATCGATTCCCCCTATTAATTCGAACACGGTGCAACCGAATGGAACGAAATTTGGTACAAAGGTAGTACTAACAAAAGGCACCTTAGTGTCATGTTTTATAACGCCGCCATCTTGACGGAAACGTAATGGCGGGCACACAAATGTTCAAAGCTTAAATCAAATTACGACTAACCTAATCATCCGATATCTACCAAATTTTGCAACATCATACCTTTATGGGGGGAGCATCCTTTGACCAAACTAATAGGTCATCAGCGTAATAGTTTGCGGATGGCGGCCATCTTTGTGTGAAAATCGATTCCCCCTATTAATTCAAACACGGTGAAACTGAATAGAACGAAATTTGGTACAGAGGTAGCACTAGCAAAGGGCATCTCAGTGTCATGTTTTATATCGCCGCCATATTGACACAAACGTAATGGCGGCCACACAAATGTTCAAAGCTTAAGTTAAATTACGACTAACATAACCATCCGATCTCTACCAAACTTTGCAACAACATTCCTTTATGGAGGGAGCATCCTTTGACCAATCTACTAGGTTATTAGCCTAATAGTTTGCGGATGGCGGCCATATTTATGTCAAAATTGATTCCCCCTATTAATTCGAACACGGTGGAACCGAATGAACGAAATTTGGTACAGAGGTAGCACTAGCAAAGGGCACCTCAGTGTCATGTTTTATATCGCCGCCATCTTGACGGAAACGTAATGGCGGCCACACAAATGTTCAAAGCTTAAGTTAAATTACGACTAACATAACCATCCGATCTCTACCAAACTTTGCAACAACATTCATTTATGGAGGGAGCATCCTTTGACCAATCTAATAGGTTATTAGCCTAATAGTTTGCGGGTGGCGGCCATCTTTATGTCAACATTGATCCCCCTATTAATTCGAACACGGTGGAACCGAATGGAACGAAATTTGGTACAGAGGTAGCACTAGCAAAGGGCATCTCAGGGTCATGATTTATATCGCCGCCATATTGACAGAAACCTAATGGCGGCCACACAAATGTTTAAAGTTTAAATCAAATAACGACTAACATAACCATCCGATCTCTACCAAACATTGCAACAACATACCTTTATGGAGGGAGCATCCTTTGACCAATCTAATAGGCCAATAGCCTAATAGTTTGCGGATGGTGGCCATCTTTATGTCAAAATTGATTCCCCCTATTAATTCGAACACGGTGGAACCGAATGAACGAAATTTGGTACAGAGGTAGCACTAGCAAAGGGCACCTCAGTGTCATGTTTTATATCACCACTATCTTGACGGAAACGTAATCGCGGCCACCCAAATGTTAAAAGCTAAAATGTAATTGCGACCAACCTAATAATCTAGTCTCTACCAAATTTTGCAACACCATATCTTAATGTGGGAAACATATTCAGACCAAACTGCAAGAACATCAGCCCAATAGTTTGCAGATGGTGGCCAAGTATGTGTGCAAATCGATTCCCCCTATCAATTCAAACACGGTGAAACCGAATTGAACGAAATTTGGTACAGAGGTAGCACTAGCAAAGGGCACCTCATATTCATGTTTAATATCCCTATAGCACGTTGTATTTCAACAAGCTACTACAACCAACATTCAATTATACTCCTTGAAAAGGACAAAGAGTTATAACAATACCCATGCATTTAGGAGAAAGTAGGCTATATGTTCTTTACTGAACATCTTGTTATATATTAGTATGATAGTATGATTGGCCCAAATATTAATCTATTGTAAAAGGGAGTGTTTTACAGATATTGTAGTTTATAATACGGAACTCATTTTATTAGATGATTTGTAGCTTCCACAAGCACTAGCCTAAATAAAGAATACGATATGGATCAACTAGATTAATAGACGCTACACCGCTCATAACCTTAAATTCCTTACAAAAAGGTCCTCTTGATTCACAGACCAACACGTAATTTCATATGGATTCGGTTAAAATGAGTCATATTGATATGATAAATATCGTTTAAAATGATAATCTGGTAGCAAAAATATCTACCCCGCCCAGGATTCGAACCCAAGATCTCTAGATTCACATTCAGACGCAATTACCCCACGGCTATTTCGACTACGCAATTTTTTTAATTTTTTTATTTAGTCAATTTACCCTCTAGGTTGCTGGTTCCCACGGACTCAGCGAGGGAACTCACCACTACCGCCTCTATGGGCAGTGTCCTGGAGCTTAGAACATCTGGTCATGATGGATACAACTGGGGAGGTGTGATCAGCACTTCGCCCAGGCGGCCTCACCTGCAAAGCGAACAGGGGCCTCATGAGGGATGGGAAGGGATGGAAGATTGGGATGGATAGGCTAGAAAGAGGGAAAGAGGCAGCCGTGGCCTTACAGTAGGTACCATCCCGGCATTTGCCCGAAGACGAAGTGGGAAACCACGGAAAACCACTTCGAGGATGGCTGAGGTGGGAATCGAACCCCCTCTACTCATTTGGACCACCCGAGGCTGAGTAGACCCCGTTCCAGTCCTCATACCACTTTTCAAATTTCGTGGCAGAGCCGGGAATCGAACCCAGGACCTCCGGGGCGGCAGCTAATCATGCTGACCGCTACGCTACGAAGGCGACTACTACGCAAATATTGTGCAAAAGATGGTGACTTATTTCCACGTTCCAATAATACTGCATTACGGAATTAAGTTTCATTTATATCTTGCTTGTTTCGATAATGTTCCTGAGTGACATTGAGTTTAAAATGCCTTATGAAAATGCAATGCCGACTACTTACAATGTTTGATATTAAGGCATTTTACCATTAAAAAAAATACTGATACGAAGACTTCGAACATGTACCATGCCATTTGTTTAAATCACTTGACACCAGAGTTCGCATGAGAGTTTTCCGTTCAGTATGTCATATACATTCCACATGGCCGAGAGTGCGTCATGGTATAAATTTTTGACACCGCGCGCTGATTGTTTCTCTTACCAGTGCCAGCTGGATCGATCGATCGAGTTGGCAGTGCGTCTTATACTTCCGTTCGATCCACCACTGCCAGCTAGGGCACACTTCCATTCGATCGATCGAGCGGGCAGTGCATACTTCCGTTGTCCACCACTGCCAGCTAGTACACTTCCGTCTGATCGATCGAGCGCGCAGTGCATACTTCCGTTGTCCACCACTGCCAGCTAGTACACTTCCGTTTGATCGATCGAGCGGGCAGTGCATACTTCCGTTTGATCCACCACTGCCAGCTCGATCGTTCCGATCCACTTCCGTCCCCAATTTTCAAAATCACTCCCACAAAACTATCCAGCAACCGAGCGGAAAGATGTTACACATCAAAGGTTTAAAACATAAAATTTTGGCACTTATCCGACTTTGAATGGATTCAATATTTCACGTATTTATGGCGATATTTCACTTTTTCAAAAACAAAACAAAAAGCCACCCATTTTCACCTCCTTCGACCGATTTTGCCCATTAACGAACTCAACCGAGATTCTAAAGGGATACACATTACATAACAAGAAGTTCCGTGAGGAACTAAAGAGCCTACTTTTCATGCCAATGAATATTCTACAGTATATGAACCTATCTAGAATAATGACGAAATTAAGTTGGTAATATCGAAATTTCTAATTAGTTCGAAATACTGTATACCTGGCATAATGTAGCCTAATAGAGCACTACAGTTGACAGCCCTGATGACTGAATATATTCTTAGTTCCATCTCTTAAGGTACAGAATACAAAATTTGGTTGAAGTCCAATGAATAGCATGGACGTTACATGCAATTAAACATTGGATCTAACAGCGCGCGTAAAATCATGTTGGCAACAATGTCATGCATGTATTGGTCACAAATAATCTGAAATAATATGATCTATTGTTGTGCCAATTTTGAATGAAATCCATTAGTTAGTATCACTGATCTCTATACATGGATCGCCGATGGCAGCGCTCCGCTGCACGAGAAAGTACGCCAGGTTGAGCGCGCGGTCCGCCATGTTGGTCTACCCATTCTCGAGTCTTCCTTATGGGCAAGCAATGATAATCTAGTCAATTTTAAATCGTAATTAATGGTGCTTTGGAGCACATAAAAATATATAGATATGTTCACTCATAGCATAAGAGCATTGGGATCACTGACACGTCATTCCGAGGTCAGTAAATCTCCGGAATATCAATAAAAATGAATGTATAATAACGGCTGACAAATATCAACTTAGGTGCTGAGTACACGCAATTAGCGATCAACAGAGTAACGAGTGAAAAACAATTTCTGGAAACATTCTTGTAAATTGTATATAGGCTACGGTACACATGTATATATGCCACAAAATTATGCATTCTTCAAATGATGTACCTATAGGCCTAAAAGTAGCTCACTATACAGGCCTAGATTCGACATATCGTAATCGGTAATTGGTACCGTACAATGAATTCCTGTTTCCATGAAATAACCAACACTTCCTCCAAGTAATCCCAGCACTCTACATCAAATACTACAGCTTTTAAAAACGCTAGCAGCACAATAAACTTAATAATAACGGGAAGTAGATCAAAGCCAAAAATGCACTTGGAAGCCAAACCAATTTCACTCCTCAGCTCCACATAAAACTTAACACAACTAAAAACCTACTCAAAATATACTCTCCCCACCGTTTTACAACTATTAAGCGAACTATTCGCACCCAGAACCGAAAAACCCTGAAATGGGATCAAATTTAAACACGTAATAGCCTAGCCCGATCACGTCTGCTTCAGCACCACCGCATATGTATACTTAACTTCACATTAACTTCAAAATTACGGCTAAGCGACCTATCTGCCTGAGAAGTAAAGGTATTACCGGCTTGCCTGGGATGATGGGTCACCAAACCGGTACTTAAAACTAAGATTTTACGCTTTAAATAACCAAATTCAGCCCATTTTACAACTACAAGAAACACAAAATATTTACTGCCAGTATAAATACATGTATAACATCAAACTACCAGTAACCAATCACAGAGCCGGATTCGCAATATTGCACCATGCGCTCGCTGCCATCTTGCTACACCTGTCATCGTCTATTCGGCTTACTGCTGCCTTAGCTACCAGCCATCCATGTATAGAGATCAGTGGTTAGTATAGAAGTTACATGCATTTTAAAATTGACCTATCGGCAGGCTTAGAATCATGTTGGCAGCACTGACGTATATTAGTTACTGCAAATTCATCTAGAATGCCAGGTACTATACGTGTGCAAAGTTTAGAGCTATTGGCTTGCATACTTTTTGATATATTGATATTAGGGTAACAAAAATAGGAACCGCACATATTAACAGTTGGCAGCCCTGGTTGCTCTTAAGAATACGCATAGTCATATCTGTTATGGTACACATAGCACATACGAAATTTGGTTGAAATCCAAATGATAGTATGGAAGTTACATGTATTTAAAGTTGGACCTATCAGCAGGCCTAGAATCATGTTGGCAGCACTGACGTATATAAGTTACTTGAAATTAATATAGAATGCCAGGTACTATACGTGTGCATAGTTTAAAGCTGTCGGCTTGCATACTTTCTGATATATTGGTATTTGGATAAAATCAATTAGGAGCATTTATTAACAGTTGGCAGCCCTGGTGGGTCTTAAGAATACGCTCAGTCATATCTGGTTATGTGCACATACAACATACGAAATTTGGTTGAATTCCAATTGATAGTGTAGAAGTTATATGCATTTAAAAATTGGACTTATCAGCAGGCTTATAATCATTTTGGCAACACTGCCATGTATGGTCTCCTGGAAATTAAACTGCAATATTATTATCTATACGTGTGCCAATTTTGAAATACCTCCCATTCATACCTTCCAAGATATCCAACATGGAGCTCAAATTTGAATTGTGATTTTTTAGCAGTTGGTAGCACTGACATCATTTTCAAAAATGGCCGTGAGATATTCAGGTATAGATCTTTACTCCTACCAAATTTTGTTTCGATTTCTCGAGCCGTTTAGGAGTTGATAGGGGGGGACACACACACAGCCAGACAGACAGAAGGACAGACAGACAGACAGACAGACAGACACACATTTGCCCGATCTCATAAGTCTACTTTTTCCTCATTTTTGCAAAATGTGAAAAGTAGGCTAAAAATACAAAGTGATTGGTGCAAAATTACGGCATTTATCGTGTCCACAAGAAACTGATATATATATATGCATACTTACATACATACAGTATATACATACATTATTTATAAACTTTTGAACTGACGGTGGTTTTGGTGTCTGGGGGATGTGGTGTACGAGAGAATATAATTTTTAATGCTTTTGCATGTTCATTCCTTCCTCTTTATCAAACACCAACAGTGATCTTCTATTTTCTCTTTGATGGTCATGTCTCTTATGTCATTGTGAGTCTGTTCTAGATATATATCTTCCATGACCCACCTAGCGTCATCTAGCAGCGAATCTCAGAAGTTCCTCAATTTTTCCCTGCACAAGAGGACTTACTTATCAATTTGGCCATCTGATCTCGTCACCATCGCCAGCTATCATCTCCTTGATCAAGAGAACTTCGTCTACTCTTTCACCCACCTGGCTGTGCTAGTATCGCCTGCTATCAACTCTTTCAAGACCATCTCCTCAAGAGAATTTAAGTTTACAATATTGGTCATGCTTATATGTATTCCTCTTGTCTCCTACCCTCACTCTTTTCCTTTCCTTGGACTCTCCGCGCTTCGCTGAGTGGGTCTCACTTGTAAGTCGGCAGTTGACTCGGTCAGTCAAGGCTCAACTAGAGCCAGTCTCCTCAAACCAAGAGGCACTCTCTACATTCTAGGCCATGTTGGCACATTAGGTATCCGTCAAAGGGAACTTCATCTTCGCCATGCAACAAAGATAAGTACAGACTTAAGGTTTTAACCTCATCTTCATCGGTTTTAATTCTACATACTTCAATGATCATTTTATAGGCAGTGTGAGATTACTTATTTGGGGCAAAAATCATCCTTCGCGGGATTTGCTATGTTGTGCTTTTGTCTGTCTAAGCCAACCTTAATAAAAAGTAGCTTTTCTTAAGCTATTTAAATGAGAAATCTTCTCATTACGTGGGATATTATCTAATACCCGCTGTCTATAAAATACCAAGCTAGTTCCTCCGCTGGATTAACTTTGGCTCCATTCTTCTATTAGGATTGTTCTGGAACCTTCCAGATTCTGTACTCTATCTACAAGTCTTGCCGTCATGTATTTTTCACTCACTTGTGAGAATACTATTGAAAATTGAAGAATCTTCTTTCCGAATTAAAGCTCAATAGCTAATTTTCTTCCACCGTTGGAATGTTCTATGGCGCATTTAATTGCAATACACAACTTTCTCAAGCAATAGACTTTCGCCTATCTAGTGCTACCAGTCCTTTTTCATCATTGCAATAACTTTCTTTCCCATAAACTTTCGTGTTACTACAGTGAACTTTTCATCCATTCAACAAACTATAGTGATAACTAGTGCTTGTTCAACTTTTCTACCGCGTCGCGATCGTCCGTTTACCTTAAATAAGGCCATGAACATTGATCCTAAATCCCAATTGATCTTTCCTAAACCTTCTACTAACAAACCATGTTAATAAAATTATTGACTTTAAGGCCTATTGCAATGAGGTGTCACTCTAAAGACGTGCCCTCCCACCTTTGCTTATATCTCATTAATTAATTTCTGCATAACCACGTGTTTCATACACGGTTCAAGCTTACAATGTTTCTCCCTTATAATCAGGGAATACAATTCTTTCAACTCAGGAGTGAGTTATTTCTAGGTTTCACGAAAGGGAAACTTGCCCCATTAGTCTCGTGATTCCTAATTAAACATAGGAAGTCTAGAACCTTCCTTTTGACTTTCTCTTCAGGTTTCACAGTAAGTGACCTGCCCTCTTTTGTATAATTGTTATAAAAGTAATTCTGCACAAATATAAGAAGTTATAGAAACTTCTATCTTATTCTTCATGTTTTCTTATTGTTATTTTTGAAGTGGTTACTTTCTCTAGAATGTTTTCTCAGAAATTTCTTATAGTACACACCTTGTACTCTATTTATTGTTAAACTTTAATCACCTTAATTGTCTTTAAATTTTGATCTTCGCTATTTTAAATCCTTGCTAGGATTTTATAAAGGTTTGAAACCTAATAAATTGTTAATTGCCTGGAGCAAACTTTAAATGTTAGGAGGTCTGCGACCCCAAATTGTTACTAAAAATTGAAACTATATACTTGTCAAATTTATTTGACTTTTTTGCATTGTTAAATAAATTCAAGCTTTCCTTTTCGACTCATCATTTCTCTAATACTACAGTTAGGCATGATCCTGGCTTTCCTGACTCTTCCTAGGTTCATGCCTTCGTTAATACAGAATAAATCTTTTACTATTTGTCTTGTCAGACCATCACCCTTCCCCATAGTAGGCATATGTATGCTTGAGAGGGAATACACTAAAGCCTTTCTCTGGCAAACCGCTCAAGTCTTAGCTGCGGTTCCCGTCAGCTTCGACCAGGTCCTTACCCACTTTAGGTATCAGAGAGCGGATTTGCGGTGGCAACCACCTCTGAGTGCATTTAAAGTTAAATTTATAACTTTTGTGGGACTCTCCTCCTATTTTTCTATCCTTTTTCTCCAGTCCGAAACCCACCTCCTTTTCTTTATCATCTTCCCTTGGTGGTTAGGTTATTCCTCAACCAATAATCTACCCAAGATGTGTAACGCGAAGATATGTCTAAATTTTCCAGAAGTCAAAACATGGTACCCGTTGCAATAGTTAGCTTTCTAATGAAATCTACCTAAAGGGCGATATAGAAGAGCTAGAGAAAACGGAAAGAGCGATACTTAGAAAAATATTGGGACCATTAAAATAAGAAAGTGGAGAGTTCAGACACAGAAAAAAATGAGGATGAATAACACCAGACTCACAAAACAAATTTTCAGTCATGTATACAAAAGCAAGAATGGTAATCAATGGGTACAAAGTATAAAAAGGGATATGGGAGAGATGTTAGTAACAATAGATATTATTCAGGACAGACCACTTTTCAGAAAAATGATCAAAAATTTCAAGGGTTTCCGGGAGAAGGAAAAGAAGATGCGGGTTAACATCTGGACGGAAGAGAGAACAAGGAGACAAAGTGAAGTAATGAAGAACTACTGGAGGGCGAGAAAGGATAAAGGAAATAAGAGACAGTGAATGCAATGGGTTATTTTACGCGGTCCAAAGGTGGCCAAAATCGAGGAAAGAATAATAATAATAATAATAACAATAATAACAGTATTCTCAGCATGAGTGATCACAGGCTGACTAAAATAATTCTGAATCTTACTCTCTCGAAGTAAGCTAAGAACAACTGCTCGCTTGAAGTTGTAAAATACCTTCAGGAATTATACATCTCAAGTGGCATGGTACTGGACAGATCTAAATTCAGAGGAAGTAGTCGACAATCATCAATTTTCAGACCACACAAACGCTACATCCAAAAGAACTTGGACGGCGGAGCGCAGAAAGAGCCGTAGTGACAAGAAAGCAAGATCAGCTGGACAGGTTCCATCGCACTCCTTCGACGGGCATAGCGATGTAAAATAATTATCAGAATTTGAATTTATTTATTAATTACTATTGATAATACATAATAATAATAATAATAATAATCCCTCCCTATATTATTCTGCTAAGGTCCCATTCCAGTTTTGTACCGAAAATAAGGTCCCATTAACACCAACCTACACATATGGGGTACCTACAGTTCAGCATAACCCAATGCGTAAGCGAAACGCACTCACTTACTCTTTAAATGCCTCACAATTAAATAAATACCTTAAAACATGTATATTTACAATGATGGTTGGTTGGTTCTTAAGTTTAGGGGCTGCGACAACGCGGTCATGTAGCCTCGTGTACTTTTGGTGTGTGTAGAATCTGTCTGATAACCGGTGTTAATTGTGATGACTGTATCAGTGTGTGTTATCTGTTTTTTTAAATTTAAGTACAGACTGCAACTTAGAATTTTTCAAATAGTTCCTACTTTTGCCCCCAAGCGCCACAGTCAACGACTACTAGGCCAAGTTCAGAACTTAGCTACTAAACGCCATCGCAGTCGGCTCTTGGCAACGAACGTAGAAACCTAAGAGCGTTGTTTACATTCTTAACCTATCCAATTTAGCTTCACAGTGTTATTTACAATGAAATAATGAAAGAATGCAACACGGTAACCATGGTAACAGAATCTCACAAGTCCATCTATTTCTGTAAGATGCAATACAATTCCAATTATTACATTACTGTGAAAGTTTCCAGATGGTTATAAGGTCATCACTGAACCAAATTAAGCTGTAAAATGCATCAATACATACAGTATAATGCGTTTAAGGGGTTCAAGGGGCACTCTAGAATTTTTTCACGCAATTTTCACGGGTGACTGTGGTACGAAAGGTCTTTTTCACCCGAAAACCACATTTAAAGGCCCTTAAATTAACAGTGCCTGTGATATTCCCAGAAAACTAACTTCGCTCAGATATACCTATGACGGAATGACAACCCCCTATCCACCGCACCAGTAGCTGAATTGATAAAGTCTGATTATTCATACCAAGGATAAATCAGTCATAGCATTCATGGTTTGAGATTTTGCTAAGTGTACTCTTTACAACTAGAATATTCGTGGGAGAAGCCGCGACGGGTAATGCTAGTAATAATAATAATAACAATAATAATAAACTTATGCAATTCATGACAACTCCTTGTCCCGTTCTTAAGGTTAAAATTAATTGAAGACGTGAGCTAACAATTGTATGTCGCCTCCATAGATTGAAATTAACGACATTAGATAGGAGGTCATGTCGAAACATAATTCTTTACTCCATGACGTCCTGAGTCAAAGAACAAAAAAGTAATCTAACTGTAGAGGGCAGCCTCGATATGCTCAAAAGATGACATCACCTTTATGAATGTTTATATAATATTTTTATCGCCTCTCTAATGATTCAGATGTGAAATGTTTCTTCATACAGAGATGTTTCATCGAAAAGAAGTTGACGATCATTCTATACGGCATGTTCAGTTAAAGCAGGGAATATTGTAGGTACTTACGTCTTTGCCAAACTGGACCCTCTCCATTATTAACCTATATTTGTAATGGATTCTCTAATAAGCCTTAACGATCAAAATAATAGCTGCGTAGGTGCTTTTCAGTATGAAACTGTTCCAGCGTGTTTGAATACCACGCCAATAAACCTGGCCACTTAACACTTCTTGCATTACACTGTTCTGGGCTCAGATCTCACCGCCTAGTAATCTGTGCCCCACCGGTCCAATATGACCTTTAGAAGAGAAGAGAGACGTGCTTCAAGAAACACAATTACACTACACAATGAACCTTTAGAAGTAATCCCAAAATTTAAATACCTCGGATTTACTTTACAAAAAACATTATCATCCTTCAACTTCCATATTACAGGGAGAGCCACTGCAGCAATAAAAGCCATGTATCATATCCAACAACCACAGCGAATCTCAATAGCCACTGCATTAACACTGTTCAAGACGGCTATAGCACCAATAGCAACCTATGGGATCAACAAAATCGTGGACAAACTAACAATCACAAATCTATCAACAATTGAGAATGTCAAAGCCCGTTACCTAAAACGGATTCTAGGAGTAGGGAAGTCAGCACCATCGAGGCTAGTTAACAAACGAATCCTTCTTCATTGAGTATATAAAAGCACAATTCTGGCTACTAAATACTACGGCTTATGAAAAGACACTACAGCTGATAAAAGAGAAAACTAATGCCATATGGCCCGAATTTTACACAACAGACGCTATTACAACATCGGAATGGAAGAAGCCAAATTATGAACTTCGACATATACTGACAAGATTTGCAACGCACGGATTTCACTACAAGCTATGTTGGAACCTAAGATTCCATCAACTGGAAGAATCCTGCGTGTGTAAATTGTGCGATAAACACTGTGTGGGATATCATGCTCATGACTGCCCAAACAGGACAATCTCAATAATAGGACTAGTCAAGAATAATGTATGTATCATAAAGCATATTGTGCACTTTTCTTAAATAATAATATCTTATTCGCCGGTTCTGTCTCATCAGAAATGATTTCCTCCACTCCTCCACCTCGTCTCGCAATGATACGATCACAATTAAACTTGGTGTGATGAAACCGATGGCATGAGTGAAACATTCTGACATATCATTTTCTAAAGTACAGGCTCGGATCTAGAGTTTGGCTTTGGGGGGGGGGGTCAGGGAGTCGAAATTGTTAAGAAAAATGGTATCACAAAAATGCAATCGCAAAATAACCAAACGTACAAACTAGACCATTTTTTTTTGCAAGCTACATGGATAGAAATTTGATGCGTTTAGCGCACCAAACATATTCGTACAAATTGCAACGGCGTGTTTTGCGACTTTTACATCAAGCTTCGAGAAAAGTATCAAGGTACGTTACAGTTTCGGCAAGTCGAGTTGGTACCGACAAAGGGGGAAAGTCACAGCTTAAATTGCCAACCAGGCTTGCAGTTTGGATGTCGGCAAATTTTTTTGGTGCGAAAAAAGCCCCAAATTCCTATTCGTGCATTGCTGCACATTCATCGTGACATCCCTATAAACATCGATTCGGTAATCACAAGATTTGCTAAACAAAATAGACGAGTTGATTTTGTTATATAAATAATCGTTTTTATATAACAGGTATGAAGTTGTAAATATGTGCAGTTTTAACAGAACATAATAATTGCAATAAAGATATATATATATATATTTTTTTTTTTTTTTTTTTTTTTTTTTTTTTATTAATGCAGCCAATGGCCATGTATTTTTCTTTTCAGGACGGGTCAGGGAAGGGATTATGAAAGGAAATCGGCCGTGGACCTATTGAAGGAACCGTCCCGGCATTTGCCTGGTAGTGAAAATGGGAAACCACGAAAACCATTTTCAGGACGGCCGAGGTGGGGTTCGAACCCACGCTCTCCCGATGCCAGCGAGACACGAGGTAACGCGTTAGCGCTCTCGGCCACCGCGGCCGGGAATAAAGATATTTTCAGTATTGAATAAAATGAAAAAAAAAAACAGTTTTTCAGTTAAAATTCGTTAAGTTTTACTTGTCTGTTTCTTGTGTTTTCGTTTTTTGAGTTTGCAAAAAACTTTGGTCTCCCGTTTGTGGGGGGGGGGGGTCATGACCCCCGTGACACCCCCCCCCCCCCCCCCTTTGAATCCGCGCCTGCTAAAGTAGTTCTTATCAATTATACGATGGCGAATCAGAAGGTAAGTTACACTTCCCAGTTATGGCCCTTTGTTAAACCACATACACATAGGCAACAATATACAATGTAAGTTCACTTCTCCACATATTCCCCAAGAGACTGTAAACATATTTTCTCGGAACGGGCAACCAACTTTCTGATTCCGGATGCGTATAAATCGCCTCCAGAGCACCGACAGCAGTGGCTCCGCTGGCTAAAGCCAAGCTCTCTGCTGACTCGCTTAGACGCATGGGTTCGAGCCCCACCGTCGGCCGTCCTTGAAATGGTTTTCCGTGGTTTCCCCCATTTTCAACACCAGGTAAATGCTGGGACGGTACCATCTGACAGGCCACGGCCGCTTAATACCACATCCTTGACCAGTTTCATTCATCTTCATCCATTCCATCTCTCATCCCGACGCGCAGGTCACCTACGGGCGTCGACTAGAAAGATCTGCACTCGGCCTCTCAGGAGGCCACACGACAAAAAAAAACTCCAGAGCTATATGACCACCTGGATGCAGTTGCTTTCTCCTCCTCATCGTTCACCACTTCAACCCCGAAACAGAGAGAACATCGATGGAATGGGCGCACACCGCATCACCACAACGCAGGAAAGGTAATGGCGATAGTGTTCTTTGACATGGAGGGTGTTGTGTACGACAATAAACTCTGCCTCGTATTATCAAACGTTGAACCGATGAAAGCAGCTTCATCCAGGTGGTTATATAGCGCTGGAGGGGATTTCTACGCATCCGGAATCGAAAAGTTGGTTGTCCATTCCGGGAAATATTTAGTCTTAGGGGACTATGTGGAGAAGTGAACTTACATTGTGTTATCATAGCCGTGTTGTCTATGTGTATGTGGTTTAATAACGGGCCATACCTGGGAAGTGTAACTTACTTTTTGATTCGCCCTCGCAGATGGCGCTATCTCAGACAAAGTTGTTAAAATATACTTGTACGATAAACAAATTATGTTGTAATCTTTTTAAAATTATTACTTTTGTAAATTTTGACGTGCGTTCGTACTTCTAACTTTCATATTTTTAGTCATTTTCATTTTATAAAAAAAAAATAGGCTTATGAGATCACCTGTTGGCCGTGTGTCTGTGTGTGCGTGTGTGATTCGTATGTATGTGTGTCCCCCCTAATAACTTCTAAACGGCCGGAGCGATTTCAATGAAACTCAGTAAGATCTTAGCACCATTCTGGCCGACCTCGACCGTGCTCTTCAAATTGTATTGTCTCTCACCAATCCAACATGGCGGCTGTGCGAGACATTTCACCAGCATTCAGTATCTCCGAAACTATTACATATATCACCCTGAGATTTTGTACGGTAATAAAAGGCACTACTAGAAGTTCAACTATGAGACTTTCAGAAACCTGGTAACTACAAAACCAACATGGCGGCCAAGCCAATTTGAGACTTTTAAATATACTTTTCTCGCGATTTAACTATCCAAACGTAATGAAACTTGGTACAGCAAATGTGTATACACATTGTAATGCACTGGCGTCTAATTTTGTTCAATTGTTTACATAACCTCAAAATGGCGGCTGTGCGAAATATTTCACTGGCATTCTATATCTCCGAAACTATTACAGATATCACCCTGAAATTTTGTACGGTGATAAAGGTGCAGTAAATGTTTATACACATTGTAATGCACTGGCATCTAATCTAGTTCAATTGTTTACATAACCTCAAAATGGAGGCTCTGCGAAATTTTATAATTAAGTTTTTTCTCTTGTATCGTAATCATGTGATCGAAGTGAAAGTTTGAATAATGAAGCTACGCAATAATTTTCCTTTAGTGGTATATAACTCTATGGCCTATACATATAACAATCCAAAATGGCGAGCATCCGAAATATTTTGATGGTTCTCAATATCTACGAATATTTTACAGCAATCAAGCTGATATTTTTATGTTCATAGAGGCTATGAACATTAGTGCACCTATAGGACTTTCAGAAACCTGGTGAGCACAAATCCACCATGGCGGTGACGCGAAGTATAAATATTTAAATAGACGTTTCTCGTAATTTAACCATCCGAGTGCAGTGAAACTTCGCACGTTAAATGCTTATATAATTGTAAATCCACTGGCATCTAATTTATTTCAATTGTTTTCATAACCTCAAGATGGCAGCTGTGCGAAATTTTAAAATCTCGTTTTTACTTCTTGTGTCCTAATCGTGTGATTGAAGTTTGAATACCACACGTACACAATAATCTTCATGTAATAGTACATATATAAAAATCCAGCCTGGCGACCATCTGAAATATTTAGACGGTTCTCAATATCTAGGAATCTATCACAACCTTCAAACTGAACTTTTGTATGTTGACAGAGGCAATAAACACGAGTAGGATATATGAAAATAGGCTGTATAGCTCTTCACGGAACTACTTGTTTGCATTATGGAGCGGATTGATGGAAACATTTATGCTATAGATACCGTTATTAATGTTAATCTTCAGGCACATATTCTCATGCTTAGTTTTCAAAAACTGTAGATTAATCGAATATTTAATTATTCAATATTCACTCAGATACAAGGACATGCCAAATACTTAAATGAAGTAAAAAGGACAAAAAACAACCCATATTCTAAGGTTGTTTAGTGGAAAACTGAATTCGAAGTCTGAAGCGAAAGATAAAAATCCCAAGACGCTGAATTTGTATTGGTGATCAAATATAGCGAGGTTCATTCTCCCTGGTCGCACCTGTGAAGTAGTCATAAGAAAAATATGTTTCTACTTTACTAGACATTTAACGACTGGACAATCTGCTGTCATGTTTCCCGACCCTCAGTTTAATATAAACTTTATGAAGGCTATTGACTCCAGACTGGCTGCTTGGATCCCTCCAAGGGGAAGCGTACCGTATTGCCTCTAAATAAAAGTTGTGCCACACACACGCGGGTACGTATCTTCAGTCTCTGGCATGAGCAAGTTACATATCCTCTAGGCCAGTGGTTGCCAAATTGTAGTTCGCGAACCGTCTTGGGGGTCATTGAAATTGTTCCGTAATGGCGGATTTCGAGGTTAGGCCTATTATCGCTTTGCTTCATATATTATGGTTGGCTGGTTCCTTAGTTTATGATCTGCGACAACGCAGCCATGCAGCCACGTGTACTTTGAGTGTGTGTAGAATCTGTCTGATAATTGGTGTTAATTGTGATGGCTGTATTAGTGTGTGTTATCTGTTTTAATTCAAGTAAGGACTGCAGACAATAATTTCAATTAGTACCTACTTTTGCTACCAAATGCTACCGTCCACGACATGTAGCCTGCAGACTTGGCTACTAGATGGCATCGCAGTCAGCACCTGGTGCTAAATGTTGAAACTCATGTACCGTTATCAAATCTAACCTACAAATTTTGGCTTCACACAAGTGAAGTTAGTGGAAGGTTCCTTTTCATGACATAAATCTAGCTTGCCACGGTGGGTGAGTGGATAGCGTGTCGGTCCACTACCCCCAAGATTGCAGGTTCGCTCCTGGCCCTTGGTAAGTGTTTTTTTTAAGGCGGCAAAAATACGATACGCATGTTATACGATGTTGCCATGTCAAAGAACCCATTTGAATTCAGTAGGCCGAGTTCATAATGGCAAAATTAATCTCGGGAGTTTCCGCCAACACAAAGTTCCTAATTTCTCTACTAGAAAGCACTATAGTGTTCAACGAGCTTAGATATCTAACATCTAACCTCCTTGACTTTCATAGTTAAGGAACAACGAAATTCCACATGCAAGCTACCCTCTGGGTGTCAAATAACAAAGCTTGCATCCGGAACCCGAGGCCATACGATATTATTATTATTATTATGACATAAATCTATGACATGGGATCGCCGGCTTTACTTCCCATCCGAAGGAAGGCATTCTGAGGGATTTTTAACTCTCTTAAAATATCCGACGACTTCGGCCGGGTTTGAACCCGCGACCATGGGAATAGAAGCTCAACATGCTACCAACTACGCGACCGAAGCCGCCTTTATTTATTATCATTGCAATGATGATGATGATGATGATGATTATTATTATTATTATTATTTATTTATATTTAGTTACATATGTTACGCCCTCATTGGTGAACTTAACCAAAACAAGTATATACATGTCT
This sequence comes from Meconema thalassinum, assembly GCA_946902985.2. Lineage (NCBI taxonomy): Eukaryota > Metazoa > Arthropoda > Insecta > Orthoptera > Tettigoniidae > Meconema > Meconema thalassinum. The sequence goes on from OX336392.1 coordinate 61,901,840, forward strand.
CAAAAACAATATTTAAGATTCAGCTTCTTATTTTTCTTCTTCTTCTTCTTCTTCTTCTTCTTCTTCTTATTATTATTATTATTATTAGTGATTTAAGCCCACTAAGGAGCGCTTATGACCAGTGCTTCTGCGATGCTTTCTTTGTTCTCCAATATCTCCTCAGTCCAGCCAATAACTTGTCCTTCCTCTCCTGTGTGAGGGGTGGTCGGGTCTTAATCACTTTGGGGCGGTCAAGAATATCCCAGTGTTATTCAAGTCTTGTTTCACTTCATTAAGCCACAAGCTGCCAGTTTTGTAGCCATTAATCAAGTTGAGGATCTTCTTGGTGATTCTATCGTTCCCCATCCGGAAGAGGTGCCCGTAGAATTTCAGTCGTCTCCGTCGCTGGTGGCTGGTTCCATCTGACGGTATAGTTCGGTGTTTGTTTTAAGTCGATAAGAACCATCTGGGAGCAATCTTGGTCCATGCATTTTATCGAAGGATACGTCTCTCGGCTTTCTCTAAATCATCCATGTTGCCTTTCTTGTTGATCAAGAGGGTCTCTGCTGCATATTATTATTATTATTATTATTATTATTATTATTATTATAGCAGCTTCAGTGGCGTAGCATGCTGAGCTACTATGCCCATGATCGCGGGTTCAAACCCGGCCGAAATCGTCGGATTTCTTACGAGTGTTAAAATCCTTCAGTATGCCTTCCTTCGGAGGGGAAGTAAAGCCGACGGTCCCATGTCATAGATTTATGGCATTTAAAAGAACCTTCCATAAACTTGTGTGAAGCAAAATTTTCAGGTTAGATTTCGTTGAAACGCTCTATCAAAGTTCCGACGTTCACCACTAGGTGGCGGTGACATCTGGTAATGAAAGTTGGAACTACTTGAAATTGATCGGAATTTGTAGCTCTCCCCATGGGTTTCCACATTGAAGCAGCCTCTGGGGAGCCGAACATGTCGTCGGACTCTCCCGGCACTAAAAGCCATACGCTAAATATATAATAACTAGCAGGTACCTGCGGCTTCGCTCGTGTCATAGTCGTGTCATATTGTTATTGAATGAAATACAGGTTTAACCCCGTTAACACCCCTTTAGAACATGAATATCCAAAAATCCCTCCTTAGTACACGTTTTCGACACACAACAAAACTATCCCCTAAACATTATTCTTCTAACTTTAATAGTTTTGGTTGGACGATGAGAGTGAATATCCAAAAATCCTTCCTCAGCGGGCGTTTTTCTTCAAGAATTTCACCCTCCCCATGGCCCCCTTAAATTGGATTTATGAAAAAAAAACGGTCGAACACCTATTTATTTAATTATTTATTCATTTATTTTTAAGCTGACTGCTTTCCGCTGAGTTTGAAACTTCTCGCCGATGTCGTTTAAGAGATACACGCTCCGTTAGGAATCTGTCAACCCCCACTTTTCATCCCTTTCACATCATAATATACACCACATCGAAAAACCATTAGACATGTGTCAGCTTATATTTAATGATTAGTTTATATGCCAAGTATCACATCATCAAATGAAACCACTCGTGAGATATTGTTTTTCAATGAAATACAGGTTTACCCCCATTAACACCCCTTTAGAACCTGAATATCCAAGAACCTTTCCTTAGTGGACGTTTTCGACATACAACGAATATATCCCCAAAATTCCATGTTTCTAACTTCAATAATTTCGGCTGGGCGATGATGAGAACGTGAGTCAGTCAGACATTTTCTTTAATTTGATTTATGAGAATTTTACCCCTCCCCATGAACCCCTTAAATTGGATGTATGAAAAAAACGGTCGAACACATATTTACTTATTTTTAAGCTGTTTTTCCCCCTGAATTTGATGAGTGAGTAAGTGAGTCAATCAGTTAGGACACTTTCTTTCCTGTTTTCCCCCCAGAATTTCACCCCTCCCCATGGGCTCCTTAAATTGGATTTATAAAAAAACGGTCGAACACCTATTTACTTATTTTTAAGCTGACTTTTTTCCCGCTGAATTTCAAACATCTCGTCTATGTCGTTTAAGAGATACACGCTCCGTTAAGAATCCTTCAACCCCCAATTTTCACCCCTTTCACCTCATAATACACACCATATCGATAAACCCTTAGACATATGTCTGCATATTTTTTATGATTAGTTTATATGCCGAATATCACATCCCCAAATCAAACAATTCGTGAGATATTGTTATTCAATTAAATGCAAGTTTAACACCCTTAACACCCCTTCAGAAGATGAATATTCAAAAATCCATCCTTAGTGGACGTTTTCGACATACAACAAACATATCCCCAAAATTTCAAGTTTCTAACTGCTATAGGTGTGGCTGGGGGATGATGAGTGAATATCCCAAAATCCTTCCTTCGTGGACTTCTTTCCCAGAATTTCACCCCTCCCCATGTGCCCCTTAAATTGGATGTATGAAGAAAAACGGTCGAACACCTATTTACTCTTTTTATAAGCTGATTTTTTTTCGCTGAATTTCAAACTCCTCGCCTATGTAGTTTAAGACATACACGCTCCGTTAGGATTCCTTCAACCCCCACGTTTCACCCCTTTCACCTCATAATATACACCACATCGAAAAACCCTCAGACTCATGTCTTCTTACTTTTAATGATGAGTTTATATGCCGAGTATCACATCCCCCAATGAAACCAGTCGGGAGATATTGTTATTCAATGAAATGCAGGTTTAACCCCTTTAAGACCCCTTTAGAACCTGAATATCCGAAAATCCTCCCTTAGTGGACGGTTTTGACATACAATGAACATATCCCCAAAATGTATGTTTCTAACTTCAATAATTTTGGCTGGGCAATGATGAGTGAGTGAGTCAGGACATTTTCTTTCAATTTTGTTTTTTCAAAATTTCACCCCCCCCCCCCATGAACCCCTTAAATTGGATTATGAAAAAAAACTGTCGAACATCTATTTACTTTTTAAGCATTTTTCCCCCTGAGTTCGATGAGTGAGGCAGTCAGTCAGTCAATCAGTTAGGACATTCTCTTTCCTGTCCCCCCCCCCCCCCAGAATTTCACCCCTCCCCATGAGCCCCTTAAATTGGATTTATGACAAAACGGTCAAACACCTATTTACTTATTTTTAAGCTGATTTTTTTCCGCTGAGTTTCAAATTAATCGCCTATGTCGTTTAAGGGATACTCACTCCGTTAGGAATACTTCAACCCCCCACTTTTCACCCCTTTCCCCTCATAATGTACACTACATCGAAAAACCCTCAGACACATGTCTTCTTATTTTAAATGATGAGTTTATATGCCGAGTATCACATCCCCCAATGAAACCAATCGGGAGATATTGTTATTCAATGAAATGCTGGTCTGGGGGCGTGGTGGCTCAGCGGTCTAGCTGTATGCCTCTCACCAAGGCGGTCCTGGTTCGATTCCCGACCATTGCATGTGAGATTTTCGAAGTGAAATGCCATGTACTGTGGTTCGGATTCCACGTAAAAAGGAGGTCCCGTGGCTCATGATCTCGAGATTGACGGTCACGTTAAACTACAAGCTTAGCTTCGAAATGCTGGTCTACCCCCTTAACACCCCTTTAGAACCTGAATATCCAAAATTCCTTCCTTAGTGGGCATTCCATCTTACAACGAACATATCCCCAAAATTTCATATTTCTAACTTAAATAGTTTTGGCGGGGCGATGATGAGACAGTGAGTGAGTCAGTCAGTCAGTCAGTCAGTCAGTCAGGACACTTTGTTTTATATAAGAGACTAACAGGTACCCGCGGCTTCGCTCGCGTCGGAGTCGTGTCATATTGTTATTCAATGAAATGCAGGTTTAACCCCGTTAACACCCCTTTAGAACCTGAATATTAAATATCCCTCCTTAGTAGACGTTTTAGACACACAACAAACATATCCCCCAAATATCATTCTTCTAACTTTAATAGTTTTGGTTAGTCGATGAGAATGAATATCCAAAAATCCTTCCATATTTGACGTTTATCTTCCAGAATTTCACCCCTCCCGATGGGCCCCTTAAATTGGATTTATGAAAAAAAACTGTCGAACACCTATTTATTTAATTATTTATTTATTTTTTATAAAACAGATTGTTTTCCTCTGAGTTTCAAACTCCTCGCCTATGTCGCTTAAGTGATGCAGTCTCCATTAGGAATCCTTCAATCCCCACTTTTCACCCCTTTCACTCATAATATTGAGCCCGAATAGCTCAGGCTGGTGATAGCTTGTACACGAACCATGGAATTTATAATGATCAAGAATTGTGAAAGCACCCACAGCAGCATGCCACTACATAAGATGTTCTTTCGACTTCATTAAGAAGCAGTATAAAATTACCCTACATGATCAAAGAAGTTCTCTTTGATGTGCAACCTGAATTTAAAATAATCAGTCATTCAGCTTAACTAGCCACATTTTTCATGGGCTAATAATATCTTATTTATGGTTTACGACCGAAGGTATAACACCTCCGATACGCGGAAGGAATGAACTTAGACGCTAAATGACTCGGAAGTGATCGAACTGAGCACACCTACTTCCGTGAAGGAATGACTTGAATCCGCGCTTGCATGGCGAGCGGATGTGAAATTGTGAAGGTCCCAGGTGACCAAGTTTAAAGTATCATCGACGTTCAAATTGTGTAAAGTGAATACGACCGAAAGTATCTAATTGTAGCACGAAGTGTGCTGGTGACGCGAGAAGTTCATCCAAGATTGTGAATCTGATTATATTTCTATTCAGTGAAGTGTTGACCACATGGTTTCAGCTTGCTTCTATGGCTGACCAGTGACAAACAAGTTGTGTACCAGTAAACCCAAGGGGAAGAATCTGGTCGTCATATTCAATAGATCCAGTGAAATATTTACGAGCCGTGCCAAGGCCGACTGTAAAACAAATAAGATTAAGCTGATATTCTTCGATATAATATCTAAAGCGTGTGAAGTTGTCTAGCTTCAGTAGAAAGACACGTGCCCAGTGTCAAAGCCAGTTTATATGTTATAGCAGACAAGGCCATTTTAAATATAGTCTGCTGGTGGAAAAGGTGTAATATCTGTGAATTTTAACACGCTTGAAGCTGTGTCCATTTTTATACGTATTACACCGAATCTACAAGATGCCTTTATTTCACCACGTGCTGAGGCCGAATAATCCTATATCTAAAAAGAAGAGGGCTATGGCTTAAACATCCGAATGGGAGGAACGCTGAACACCTAAGCCACACTACAACAATGGATGACCACCCGAGGATAACCATGCTTGTGGCCGAGCAGAGAAGATATTTGTGGTTTGTCTGGATGAAAGGCAAAATCCTCAATCCTCGTGTCTGGATAATTATCTGCAATAGCTGTGAGTCATGATTTCCTCATCTATTTCTGTACGGTGGATGGTCATGGGTGGATTAGTCTGTAGCATCCGTAACTCATTGTCAGTCATCAAGGTAGGCTTCTTTTATTCTTTTTGACCACCTCCTAAAGGTGAATTTTCACGCTTCTGAATGCTTCTCTTTGCATTTCGTTACTCGACACTGAGTTAGTCACCAGATTGTGTGTGTCCACACGGTGCGATATTGTTCTTAGAAGGTAATTCCGCATGACGGAACATCAATTTAGTCACTATTCATAATGTTGAATTTTGGGTTTATGCCGTGTTTTATTGTACAATAAAAAACACGGCATAAGCCCAAAATTCAACATTATGAATAGTAACACGGGCCGTGAAAGTCTAAATGACAATATCAATTTAGTCATTTGTGACAGGGGCATGTTTTTAATTCAGCTCCAGCTGATATTTGGTCGAAGTTTTTGAAGTCCCCATTTCTATTATTTTAGTACGCCACTGACGTCTTTATTTAACATTATAGTGTATCGTTTAGGTATGGAAGGGATCCAGCCTGTTGTTATTGTAATATACAGTTTTTAAAGAGTGAGCAGTTCGCCACTAGAATTCAGATAATTCACATCGCTGTACATGAGTCAAGTAATATTATGAACTTACTCATAAAGTTTATGTTACACGATTCGTATCATTTCGATTAGTTCCACCTAAGGTTAAGGTGTGAACCAGTATTTTATTATCATTTAAACATGTTTTGTACGCAGCACTCATTCGCTGTGAGCTTCAGTGGCGTTACAAAATGTCAAAGCCTTTCAAAGAGAGAGGAATATCTTTCTGTTACGTCTATTTGGTTTTCAGAAGCCAAACATATCATTCTACTAGTAATTGATTCATCTTTAACGTTATAGTAACTTTCTTTACATTTGTATAATCCTTTAGAGTGATTGCTAAGAACACTCAGTCTACATTTACTGTGCTTTAATGTGTTAAAAGATCAGTGATAGACATTTTCTTTGAGATTCACTGACGCGCTATGCTGCTTAGTGCCAAGCGCTGGGAGCACAATGACAGGTGTTTGCCCAGTCCACGCCAATGACATTGCCCAAAGTTACTTACGATCTCTCTTGTGAGACAATTGACTATCGACTTCATTTTTATTTTCTTTATTTCTAGACCTTGCTAGGAATGTTCTTATGGGCTACGCTTTGTTTATGCTCATGCTATTGACCTTGATTCAGTATCGATTTTTCTAAAGCTGTTCTGGTACAGGTTACTGATAAGTAATGCTAAATTTTTAATATACTCGCAGGTATTTGTGAGCGAGCCCCAATATGTTTTGTCATGATTTATAATGGATTTGAGCACCCATTTGATAAGTTGGACCCTTAAGGCTATTATGTATTCTCACTTGTAAGTGAATGATTATTTACCGTGTTTTAATACACGCCGGGTTGGTTACCACGTTTATTAGAGAAAGCCGACCAGATCTATGTTACAGAACAAGTTTGGACCGAGGAGGAAAAGGTATGGTCTCTTTCGAGTACCGATTGTGTTATAGTTAACGTGCGAGCAACGTATTCTTTGTTGAGGTGTACCACGTGTTGGTAGCACGCTCTTGCGACGCCTTGCATATGGTCAACTATCTTAATAATCAATGGACTCATAATTCTACGACATTAAACTCAGGACTAAATCATGAATCATCAATTTATTTCCTAAACCGGCGATGCTAATAATACAGTTAAACCTTAATCGTTGTTAAATTTTGATCTTGTACCTGTAGTCTAGCAGACCAATGCATTGCGCCTTCGTTCGTTCTTACTAGTAAGTTTTTGGAGCTGACACAGATAGACTTTTACAGAGATCGCACGAACCCAAAGTTCAGAACTCGTGGGGCGTGACCCGATCAGGGGAATGCTGTTCTTGCACAGTTTGATTCTCAAGTTTAGACACCCTGATAGATGACGGTGGACAACAAACAGTTCTTCATCTGTTGCAGGCAGGATTACTAAGATGATTATTTTGTGTGTATAACTTATTTATTACTGATGTGTTTCCCACTTTTACCCTACTGTCTCTTGTAATATATAAAACATCTTTGTTGTTTGTATATAATAAATTGTACCAGTGTACTGTAAAATGATGACTGACAATAATTAGTCTTTGTATAGTTTGTGTATCACGGACGTCTGACGCCGTTGATCAGATTAAAGCAGGAGTAGTTCAAATAATTATAGTATAAATGTAAATATGGGATGGTACCAGTCCTTTAACTTTGCTGTCCTGTTTGACATGTTTTGATGCCATGATGCCTTCTTCCCAGAAGCATCAGTTTTTTTTGTATAACGTTTTTTCTTGCGGTACCATTTCCCCAGTTTGCTTTGTTTTGCTGTATTTAGGACCTGTCGAGGGGACTCTACGTAATTTTTTAGGAGTTATTTTTTTATTTGCTTTTTAGCCACGGAATAGCCGTTTATCAAACCCTCCGACCGTAGGACAGGGGTTTGACCTGGCAAATAAACCAACCATGAGCATGGCTTAAGTCTGGATTTTAATTATTTAGTAGTTTTGACCTTTTGGGGGTGCATTTTCTTTGGGCGTCTATGACAATCACTGTGATGGGAACCTGATCCTTAGGGAAGCAGAGTCTTGTGCCGGCTAGTCCCAAGAAGTGCATTCCGATCCTCTCCGGCAATGTGTCTCGAGGTAGAGGTCATCTGGGAGGCCACGTTACGGTTGGTGGTAACCAGATAACCTCGCCCAACGGGCACATAACACACTACATCGAAAAACCATTAGACATGTGTCTTCTTATTCTGAATGATGAGTTTATATGCCGAGTATCGCATATGCAGGTCTACCCCCTTAACACCCCTTTAGGACCTGAATATCCAAAAATCCTTCCTTAGTGGACGTTTTCGACATACAACGAACATAAACCCAAAATTTCATGTTTCTAACTTCAATAATTTTGGCTGGACGATGATGAGTGTTTGAGTAAGTCAGGGCATTTTATTTCATTTATTTTTCAGAATTTCACCCCTCTCATGATCCCCTTAAATTGGATTTATGAAGAAAAAACGTTCGACCACCTATTTACTCATATTTTAAGCTGGTTTTTTTTCGCTGAATTTCAGACTTCTCGCCTATGTCGTTTAAGAGATACACGTTCCGTTAAAAAATCCTTCAACCCCCAATTTTCACCCCTTTCACCTCATCATATACACCACATCGATAATCCCTCAGACATATGTCTGCTTATTAGCCTACTTTCGATTTTTGCAAAAAATGAAAGTAGACTTATGAGGTCAACACAGGGCGAAAAAAAGTGTGTCTGTCAGGGTGTGTGTATATGTGTGTGTGAGAGTCTGTGTGTGTGTGTGTGTGTGTGAGTGTGTGTACTCTGAATGACTGTCCCCCCCCTATCAATTCGAACACGGTGAACGCGAATTGAACGAAATTTGGTACAAAGGTAGCACCAGCAAAGGACACCTCACTGTCATGTTTTATATCGCCACCATCTTGACCGAAACGTAATGGCAACCACACAAATGTTCAAAGCTTAACTCAAATTACAACTAACCTAATCATCCGATCTCTACCAAATTTTGCAACAACATACATTTATGGGGGGAGCATCCTTTGACCAAACTAATAGGTCATCAGCCTGATAGTTTGCGGATGACGGCCATCTTTGTGTAAAAATCGATTCCCCCTCTTAATTCAAACACGGTGAAACCGAATGGAACGAAATTTGGTACAGAGGTAGTACTAGCAATGTGCACCTCAGTGACATGTTTTATATTGCCGCCATCTTGACGGAAACGTAATGGCGGCCACACAAATGCTCAAAGCTTAAATCAAATTGCGACTAACCTAATCATCCGATCTCTACCAAATTTTGCAACATCAAATCTTTATGGAGGAAGCATCCTTTGACCAAATTAATAGGTCATTAGCCTAATAGTTTACGGATGGCGGCCATCTTTGTGTCAAAATAGATTCCCCCTATTAATTCAAACACGGTGAAACCGAATGGAACGAAATTTGGTACAGAGCTAGCACTAGCTAAGGGCACCTCAGTGCCATGTTTTATATCGCCGCCATCTTGACGGAAACGTAATGGCGGCCACACAAATGTTCAAAGCTTAAATCAAATTTCGATTAACCTAATCATCCGATCTCTACCAAATTTTGCAACAACATACCCTTATGGTGGGAGCATCCTTTGACCAAACTAATAGGTCATCAGCCTAATATTTTGCGGATGGCGGCCATCTTTGTGTCAAAATTGATTCCCCCTATCAATTCGAACACGGTGAAACCGAATGGAACGAAATTTGGTACAGAGGTAGCACTAGCAAAGGGCACCTCAGTGTCATGTTTTACATCACCGCCATCTTGACGGAAACGTAATCGCGGCCACCCAAATGTTAAAAGCTAAAATGTAATTACGACCAACCTAATAAGCTAGTCTCTACCAAATTTTGCAACAACATATCTTTATGTGGGGTGCATATTCTGACCAAACTGCAAGATCATCTGCCCAATAGTTTGCAGATGGTGGCCAAGTATGAGTGCAAATCGATTCCCCTATCACTTCAAACACGGTGAAACCAAATTGAACGAAATTTGGTACAGAGGTAGCACTAGCAAAGGGCACCTCAGTGTCATGTTTTATATTGCCGCCATCTTGACGGAAACGGAATGACGGCCATCCAAATCTTAAAAGCTTAAATGAAATTACGACCATCCTTATAATTTGATCTCTACCAGATTTTGCAACAACATGCCTTTTTATGGAAAGCATCTTATGACTGACTACAAGGTCATCAGCCCAATAGTTTGCAAATAGCGGCCATGTATGTGTGCAAATCCATTCCCCATATCAATTTAAACACGGTGAAACCGAATTGAATAATTTTTTTACACAGGTAGCACTAGCAAAGGGCACCTCATATTCATGTTTAATATCCCTATAGCACGTTGTATTTCAACGAGCTACTACAACCAACATTCAAATTTACTCCTTGAAAAGGACAAAGAGTTATAACAATACCCATGCATTTAGGAGAAAGTAGGCTATATGTTCTTTACTGAACATCTTGTTTTTAATGTTTAGTTTATATGCCGAATATCACATCCCCAAAGAAACAACTCATAAGATATCGTTATTCAATGAAATGCACGTTTACCCCCTTAACACCTCTTAAGAACCCGAATAAACAATAATCCTTCCTTAGTTGACATTTTCGACATACAGCGAAAATATTCCCAAAATTTAATGTTTCTAACTTCAATAGTTTTCGCTGGGCGATGATGAGTGAGTGAGTCAGTCAGGTCATTTTCGTTCAATTATTTATATCAGAATTTTACGTCCTCCCCATGGGCCCCTTAAATTGGATTTATGAAGAAACGCTCGAACACCTGTTAACTTATTTGTTAAGCTGTCTTTTTTCCCTGAGTTTGATGAGTCAGTGCGTTAGCCAGTCAGTTAGGACACTTTCTTTCCCTTTTTTTTTCCAGCATTTCACCCCACCCCATTGGCCCCTTAAGTTGAATTTATGAAAAAAAACCGGTCGAACACCGATTTACTTATTTTAAGCTGATTTTTTACCGCTGAGTTTCAAACTTCTCGCCTATGTCGTTTAAAAGATACACGGTCTGGCTGCGTCCTCAGGGGTAACGTTCTCGCTTGCTGAGCCCAAGGTTGCAGGTTCGAAACCTGGCGCAGTCAGCTGGCATTCGAGGGTGCGCAAATGCGAGGGAGCCGTGTCAGTACATTTACTGGAACGTTAAAGATCCCCTTCGGGGCCAAATTCCGGCACCCCGGCGTCTCTAAAAGCCAGGGTAGTTAAAAGGGTCGTAAAACCAATAACATTATTATTATTATTATTAAAAGATACACGCTCCGTTAGGAATCCTTCAACCCCCACTTTTCACCCCTTTCACCTTGTAATATACACCACATCGAAAAACCCTTAGACACGTGTCTGCTTATTTTTAATGATTAGTTTATATGCCGAGTATCACATCCACAAATGAAACCACTCGTGAGATATTGTTATTCAATAAAATGCAGGTTTAACCTTCTTAAGACACCTTTAGAACCTGAATATCCAAAATTCTCCCTTAGTGTAGGGTTTTGACATACAACGAACATATCCCCAAAATTTCATGTTTCTAACTTCAATAATTATTTCTAGGCGATGATGAGCGAGTGAGTGAGTGAGTGAGTCAGGACATTTTCTTTCAATGGTTTTTTTTTTTTTTTTTTTTAGAATTTCACACCTCCTCATGAACCTCTTAAATTTGATTTATGAAAAAAACTGTTAAACACTTATTTACTTATTTTTAAGCAGTTTTCTCTCCCTGAGTTTGAAGAGTGAGTGAGTCAGTCAATCAGTTAGGACACTTTCTTTCCTGTTTCCCCCCAGAATTTCATCCCTCCCCATGGGCCCCGTAAATTGGATTTATGAAAAAAAATCTGTTGAACACCTATTTACTTATCTTTTAAGCTGATTTTTTTCCGCTGAGTTTCAAACTCCTCACCCATGTTGTTTAAGAGATACACGCTCCGTTAGGAATCCTTCAACCCCCACTTTTCACCTCTTTCACCTCATAATATAAACCACATCGAAAAACCCTCAGACACGTGTCATCTTATTTTTAATGATGAGTTTATATGCCGAGTATCACATTGCCCAATGAAACCAATCGGGAGTTATTGTTATTCAATGAAATGCATGTTTAACCCCCTTTAGACACCTTTAGAACCTGAATATCCGAAAATCCTCCCTTAGTGGACGGTTCTGACATACATTGATCATATCCCCCAAATATCATGTTTCTAACTTCAATGTTTGGCTGGGCGATGGTGAGTGAGTCAGGACTTTTTCTTTGAATTCCCTTTTTTCAGAATTTCACCCCTCCCCATGGGCCCCTTAAATTGTATTTATGAAAAAACGGTCAAACACCTATTTACTTATTTTTTAAGCTGATTTTTTCCCGCTGAGTTTCCAACTCCTCGCCTATGTCGTTTAAGAGATACACGCTCCGATAAGAATCCTTCAACCCCCACTTTTCACCTCTTTCACCTCTTAAAATACACCACATCGAAAAATCCTCAGACACGTGTCTTCTTATTTTTTATGATGAATTTATATGTCGAGTATCACATCCCTCAATGAAACCAAGCCGGAGATATTGTTATTCAATGAAATGCAGGTGTACCCCCTTAACACCCCTTTAGAACCTGAATATCCAAAAATCCTTCCATAGTGGGCGTTTTCGACTTACAACGAACATATCCCCAAAATTTCTTGTTTCTAACTTTAATAGTTTTGGCTGGGCGGTGATGAGTCAGTGAGTCAGTCAGTGAGTCAGTCAGTCAGTCAGGACACTTGATTTTATATAAGAGATAAATAATTATTATTATGTTATTTATTTTCTCATGGATATGGTGAATCTAAATATACAAGATACGGACTATGTCACATGATTCGAGCAACAGTGCCTTCTGCATTCTGGCGATCAGATATTTCATATCAGCTCCTCCAGACCCGTTACCAGAGCTTTTGGAACCACTCCCATTGCTGACATCACCAATGGTAAAATGCTCACAAAGTTTGCTCGCCACTCCTTCTCCTTCTCATCCTTCTCCTTCTCCAACTCCTTCTCCTACTCCTACTCCTCCAACTCCTTTTCTTATTCCTTCTTCTTCTCCTACTCCTCCTACTCCTTTTCTTATTCCTTCTTCTTCTCCTACTCCTCCTTTTTCTCCTTCTCCAACTCCTTCTCCTTCTCCTCCTCCTCCTCCTCCTTCTCCTACTCCTTCTCCTACTCCCTCTCCTCCTACTCCTCCTCCTCCTTCTCCTACTCCTTCTCCTACTCCCTCTCCTCCTACTCCTCCTACTCCTTCTCCTACTCCTTCTCCCTCTCCTACTCCCTCTCCTACTCCCTCTCCTACTCCTACTCCCTCTCCTACTCCTTCTCCCTGTCCTACTCCTTTTCCTCCTCCACCTCCATCTCCTTCTCCAACTCCTTCTCCTACTCCTTGTCCTACTCCCTCGCCTACTCCTTCTCCTACTCCTACTCCTTCTCCTACTCCTACTCCTTCTCCTTCTCCTACTCCTCCCACTCCTTCTCCTACTGCTTCTCCTCCTCCCACTCCTTCTCCTACTCCATCTCCTTCTCCAACTCCTTCTCCTACTCCTACTCCTACTCCCTCGCCTACTCCTTCTCCTACTCCTACTCCTTCTCCTTCTCCTACTCCTCCAACTCCTTCTCCCTCTCCTACTCCTTCTCCTACTTCCTCTCCTACTCCTTCTCCTACTCCTACTCCCTCTCCTTCTCCTTCTCCTACACCTACTCCCTCTCCTACTCCTACTCCTACTCCTACTCCTTCTCCTTCTCCTCCTCCTCCTCCTTCTCCTACACCTACTCCCTCTCCTACTCCCTCTCCTACTCCTACTCCTTCTCCTTCTCCTCCTCCTCCTCCTCCTTCTCCTACTCCTTCTCCTACTCCCTCTCCTCCTACTCCTCCTACTCCTTCTCCTACTCCTTCTCCCTCTCCTACTCCCTCTCCTACTCCCTCTCCTACTCCTACTCCCTCTCCTACTCCTTCTCCCTGTCCTACTCCTTCTCCTCCTCCACCTCCAACTCCTTCTCCTACTCCTTCTCCTACTCCTTGTCCTACTCCCTCGCCTACTCCTTCTCCTACTCAAACTCCTTCTCCTACTCCTATTCCTACTGCTTCTCCTCCTCCCACTCCTACTCCTCCTTCTCCCTCTCCTACTCCTTCTCCTCCTCCTCCTCCAACTCCTTCTCCTACTCCCTGTCCTACTCCAACTCCTTCTCCTACTCCTTGTCCTACTCCCTCGCCTACTCCTTCTCCTACTCCTTCTCCTACTCCCACTCCTACTCCTTTTCTTACTCCTTCTTCTTAATATTATTTACATTCGAATTGAGCCGCTATGGACTACGAGTTAACAATCAATATAATTTTCAATATTTAGCACTTGTTTGTCTGCGAGCTTTGATGTCCTGCCAGTATATCTTGAGCCCATCTTCCGATCTACGGCAAGAGATCCTATCCGTTCTGCTCCTAACTTAAAACGCCGATAGTTTTAAACCGATTGTCTAAATTACTTCAGGTTCATAATTCCATCCTCAGGAATACAGATTTCTGTAGTATCTTTATCACATTCTTGAAATATCCCATTTTTAGCCTACTTTCTTATGAGATCTACAAGGGCCAAAAGTAGTCAGTCTGTCTGTCTGTGTGTCAGTGTGTGTGAGTGTGTATCAGTCTCCCCTATCAATTCAAACACGACGAAACCGAATTGAATGAAATTTAGTACAGAGGTAGCACTAGCAAAATACTCCACAGTATCGTGTTTTATATCCCCGCCATTTTTACCAAAACTGAATCGAGGCCACCTTAACGTTCAAAACGTAAAATCAAATTACGACTGAACTAATCATCCGATCTCTACCAAATTTGGTAAAAACATGCCTTCATATACGACACGTCGTGCGCCTGTAATTTGGTGTTGATTCGCATTATGAACGCAAAGCGGGTAGGAAATTTGCTTTAAATAAAGTTGAAAACCTGACAGCCACTGAACTAAAGAAAATAAAGTTTCATGTGATGTATTTATTTCATAGGTATACCCACATAACAAATCTATTTGTTCATATTGCTGCTAGGATTTCGACTAGAACAAGAAAAGCAATTCGATTGGTTGTTGTATTCAATCTTCCTTGAAAACTGCCCGGAAAATGGCACCTGTTCAATTCCGTGAGTTAACATGGAAGGCAGAACCTAGCCTAGAAGGTACAATTCACACGGGAATAATGGCGTCTTTGCCAGCGTGTATACGCGTACCGGCAGAAGCTTCCATGCCCACGAGTGTCGTGTGATACTGGCTTTAGGACCAAAGCCTAGCATGCTGATCAATTAGCCCCGGTGCCGTAAGAACACTCCACAAAGGTACAACATTGAGATACGCAGTCGGTACTAGGCCCAGTAAGTACCGTAATGAGTGGAAATAAGGAAAATCATTAGCATAGTATAACGTACAATTCACCAAGTTGCATTTCAACAAGCTACTTCAACGATCATTCAATAATACTCCTTGATAATAATAATGTCCTCGCAGGGGCTCACACCTTGTGGGACGTGGTTTGGTGACCACGGGGCCCCAGCTGAGTCCGGCATTGCTTCCACGTACTTGTGCCGGGCTCCTCTCCGTCTTTTTCCCTGTCGACCTCACTTGGTCGACTCTTTTTCTCTTCTGACCCCGATGGTATTAGGGTATCCGAGGCCTAGGGAGTCTCTTCCTTTCCCGCCTTAATTGGCCCTTGTCTCATCTTTTCTGATACCCTCCTTCTGCGAGGGGCAGCCTTCTTTTTCTTTTCAATTTACCTCCTTCCTTCTGCTCAATGCCCTCAAGGAGGCAGGGTGTATGTAGCTCCACCCCTTCTGGTACACCCTAGAAATAGCTACACCCTCAGGGGTTCACGGCTGGTGAGTTCGGGAGTTGGAAACTCCGAGGGATTCCTGAGCTGGGTCCGGTTTTCCCCCTTATATCCATTAACACTGGGGCGGACCCTCTCCTCTTTCACTTTCCTATCTGCTTTTCGTGGCTATCCTTCCTTCCCTGTCCCTCAATCCGCATTCTTCGAGGGTTTCTTTTCATCCTGTCCTTTATTTGCCTTATGCTCCTTTTGTTTTCTATTTCTTCATCTAGTATATAAGTTAGTAGTTTTAGTTATAGTTTACATTTCATTATCATCTTCACTATCACCCAAACCATTAGAGGCCGATAACCTAGATGTTAGGCCCCTTAAAACAACAATTATCATCATCATCATCTGATAACAATAATGTTATTGGTTTTACGTCCCTTTTAACTACTCTGGCTTTTAGAAACGCCGGGGTGCCGGAATTATGCCCCGATGGGGATTTTTGACGTACCAGTAAATCTACTGATATGGCTCCCTCCCATTTGCACTCCCTCAAATGCCAGCTAGATGTACTACTTTCGCTACGTTGTTATGCCGCTGCAAGTATTCTTTTGGAGCAAGCGTTTTGCATCCGTCCGTGATATGATGGATCGATTCAATAAATCTATTGCACAGACGGCATTTGTCCGATATATCCTTCCCAAGAATGTGGCGCTCATAATTCTTAGTGCACACAATTTGGTCCTGAATCACGAAAAGAAATCCTTCTGTTTCTCCAAATAAACCAGCCCACCGAAGCCACTCTGTTGAATTGGTAGTATCGGTAGATTCGGAATGCAGATGAGCAGCATACCTCCAAGTAGGGCTTTTTGCCTCCAATCATCTATCCGCTGTTTCTCTTACTATTATTCAGGGGCAGATGACCTCGTAGTTCCGCCCCTTAAAACAACAATAACTAACTAACTAACTAGCTAACTCTGACTATTATTATTGAGACACAGGGGTGATGGCCAGCGTGAATGGGCCTACTTACTTTTCTTCAGAGGTCCGCATCGCTTCCACAGCAAAATCACCTCCAGATGACATGCCCCAACAGAAGAACACCAAAAGGGGTGGAAGGAAGGTGGAGAAGAGGGGAAGGCACAGCCTCGACTACAGACACCCCCCAATAACCAACAGAACTGCTGCCGACGAAATAATGCCACAACAGTTGCTTAAAAATTTAAAATAAAATTTAATTATCAAAAGGGGCAAAGGAAAAAATAAAAAAAATTTAACAAAATCATCAAAAAAGAGGAAGAAACTCTATGGCGACAACAACCTCTGGGGATGCATATGGCTTAAGGCCAACATAAGTTATTTACATAAGTAGGCAAGAGACGGTTTAATATGCTTGCTGAGCTAAATGAAAACATATAATTTAAAATTTAAATGATAATGCCCAAAAGATTAAACAAACAGGAATGCAGGAATTACCAAATGAGAAAGGGCTTGATAATATACTAGTACGCAATACCGACCCGACATGCAGAGATCAAGGCCATGATGCAAAACGAAAAATTTAAAATTAAATTAATAAAATAAAATAAAATAAGATCAATTAAAAAATCCACAACATTCGTGACGGAGAAAAACACAGGAACATTCACCAAAAACACAAAGTTAAACCTACAAGGTTACCAAAAACATATTAAGCTAACACCACAACACGTTTGAGTTTCCCGCTCGACGCCTAGAGACTCCACTCCCAAGACCAGAATGCACCCGGGCAAAACAAAAACAAACATGGCCACCAAAACAGACGACCGCATGTCCGTTCGAATTACGGCAAACAATTAGCATAAAATAAATTTAAAATCACCAGAGAGAAAGGAAGGGGAGGAAAGAATTACGCCTTAACACTATTGACATGAGGCTTTTTAGACTGCAACGGATCGTAAAATAAATAAATAATAGGGCTATCCCAAAGACTACCAAAACCTAAATAAATAAAAATTTACAACGTAAAATAAACTAGAAGCGTGTCTCCAAAGGTACGAAGAAAACAATAAAATTTATATAACTGGTAACATTAGTAAAAGAGAAAAATTAGGCCTACCAGGTGAAACAAAATACAGAATTAAAACATTAATATAAGGCCAATATCGGAGCTCCATAACAAAATATATAAACTAATTAAATAATTACGTACCTTAAAACTTCTCTGAGGAGACACAATAAAAATAAAATAATTAACACAGAATTTTAAAAATATTATACGGCACTAAATGTGCCTCAAAAATGGCTAACCCGGCACATGCGTCGTTTAGATGACAAGCACTCGTTTGCAGCAAGTTGCGATAATATATCACTTTCATTCTCAATCTTCAATGCGAAAAGCCGAAATACAGCCTTAAGAGCTCATGCAATTCCTTTTAGCATTTATCCACATTTCGTAGCGGCTAGGGGCCACGGCCCCCAGCACACGGAGAGATACTCTTTCGACCAACTAGCTTGTTGATTTCTTGACGACAGACTATCAATCTCACAAGATGGCGGAGAATCACAAGTCAAAAACAGCATTGCATTCATGTTAATGTAATTGTCCAATCACAGCATGACACCTCAAGTAACAATGTGATTACTAAGTAATTAATTTGGCGGTATCATGTATATACAGTCTTTTGTTCCATGACGTAGAATATAATAGCCTTCAAATATGACTCGATAAGGATGAGACCAGAAGACACCCCAAATACACTCTAGCGGTTGAAGAAGCAATTCCAACTAGGGGAGCCGCAGTCCGATAGAAGCTGCCATCTCGTGTTCATAATCGGAACCAAGCCATCAGGCGGTCGTTTCAAAGGTCGGGAAGTCACATATAGGGGAGATACATATTTAAAAACGTTGGTACGGGCATTGCACGTAACAATTATTATTATTATTATTATTATTATTATTATTATAACATGCACAGTAACGCATTTAAATGGAAACTATGTTGTGAGAATACTCTGTCTCTGGGGCAGATGACCACAATGTTTAACCCTCCACCACAAACAATACCTTTCCTCTTCTCTTTCTTCGATTCGGCCAACTAGGGACCACGTCAGTTCAACTGTCTCTTCTTCCGAGCTCTAACTACCGCCCAGTGTTCCCGAATTCGTCTTCGGTGTTGTTCTTTTCTCTCATGGGTCCACACCTTCCCTGTCTTCAGCTTCGGCTTTTCCTGGAAACCTTTGTGCGTACGTAGTTTTTCCTGAAGTGGAACACGCTCCTGGATATCTTTAGGGGAAATTTCCATTTCACGTAGATCTTTCTTAACTTCCGTAAACCATGCCCCTTTGGTTTTCTTATCTTTGAAGTACGTCAATATCCGTTTTGATATCCTGCCTGGGCTCATTCGTGTCACGTGGCTATAAAAGGCAATCCTTCATTTTCGAAACGTGTCACTAATCTTCTCCACGTGCTTGTACAATTCGTGGTTGTGACGCCTTCTGTACTCGCTGTTTTCTTTGATGGGACCCAGGATTTTCCTCAAAATCTTCCTTTCTTTAGCTTCTAGTTTTTCCATCAGACCTTTCTTGTTCATTATTAGAGTCTCAGCCGCATACAGAGCCTCTGGTCGAATAACAGTGCAGTAATGTCTAATTTTGGCGTTTAAGGATATCGATCTCTTATTGTAGATGTCTTTAGTCAGGTAGTATGCCATTTCCATTTTATTAATGCGTGACATGAAGGCTTCCTTCTCTGATAGGTTAGGTTCTATCCATTCACCGAGGTATTTAAACTTTTCTGCCTTCTGAACATTCCCTAGTCCGACCTCCAGTTCCCTGGGCGCTGACTTTATATTTGTCATGAATTGTGTCTTCTCAAAGGAGATTTGAAGACCAGCCTTCAGTGCTTGATTTTTCAGCTGGTTAAGTTGTTCTTCTGCCATATCAATGGAATTTGAAAAGATCACTAGATCATCTGCGAAGGCTAGACAGTCGATTGTAAGATTCATATACTTGTACCCTAGCCTTACGCCATTTTCTACCCTTGAATTTTTCATTTCCTTCCGCCATTCGTGGATGACCTTTTCCAAAACACAATTGAAGAGAAGCGGTGATAGCCCGTCTCCTTGCCTCACTCCTGTCCTGATTTCAAAGGCATCAGACATCTCTCCTCTGAACTTCACTTTGGAGGTGGTGTTGGTCAGGGTTTGCTGAATAATTGATTGTGTCTTGTTATCTAAGCCAAACTCTTCAAGGATTTGCAATAGGGTGGTTCGATCAATTGAGTCGTACGCTTTCCTAAAATCAACAAAGGTCATCACGAATTCCCTGTTCCTGAGTTTCAGATATGAAAGGATGGACTTCAGATTCATAATCTGCTCAGCACATGATCGTCCCTTTCTGAAACCCCCTTGGTATTCCCCCAGTTGTGAATCGATTTGTTGTTCCGCCCTATTCTGCAGAGCTTTTGAGAGGATCTTGTAAGTTATTGATAGAAGAGAGATGCCACGGTAATTGTTCAGATCGGTTTTCTCCCCTTTCTTATGTAGTGGATGAATTACGGCAGAGGTCCATCCACTTGGGAGTTTATCGCTCTCCCAGATCTCTTGAATAATTGCAACAAGCTTGTCAACTGCTTTTTCCCCTGCATGTTTCCACAGTTCAGCAATTATCAAATCTTCACCCGGTGCCTTGTTGTCCTTCAGCTCTTGGATGATCTTCGTGATTTCAGCCTTCGTAGGAGGGGACGAATCAGGGTGGATGTTTGGATTTATTTCATAAACGAAAGGGGTCTCAGGAGCCTCACAGTTGAGGAGTTTTTCAAAATAACTTGCTAGAATCTGACAATTATCTTTATCATTGTGAGCTAATTTCCCGTAGAAATCTTTAAACTGTACACTTGGGGGGTTGTATTTGTTCAGACTGTGCTTGAAGGTTTTATAGAAGTTACGTGTGTTATTTTTCTGGAAGTCTTGCTCAATCTGTACCAACTGTTCCTTATTAAACATACGTTTCACGCCACGGATGGTTTTTGATGCAGATTTTCTCGCGTTTAGGAAGTTGACCCTGTTCTCTTCATTTTTGTGACAATTCCATTTCTGCCACGCAACCTGTCTTAGCTGAACTGCTGAATCACATTCATGATCCCACCAAAGATGCTTTCTTGATTTTGTGAGCGGGACAGTCTCCTTTGCTGTTCTGACTATAGCCTCTTGTAATTGTTCCCAATTCTCTGGATTTAAAGTTTCCAACTTGTGTGTGAATTCTTGGTTGCTCCTTAGCTTGTCTCTGTCAAACTTATCAGTTTTTCTTGGAGTAATCTTATTGTTATTTCTTGGAATTAGTCTAACTTTGATCTGCGATAGGTAGTGATCCGAGTCTAAGTTGCCACTTCTCAGAAACTTTACGTTCTGGATCTCTCGTTGCGCTTTCCGTGCAATGGCGACATGATCAATTTGGAATTCACCAAGGTTGGAGTTTGGAGAAATCCAGGTCTTTTGTTTTCTGGGTAGGTGTTTGAACGCCGTTGACTTTAGGACCAGATTGAATGCTCTGCATAACTCCACAAGCCTCTCTCCATTACGATTAGTTCTCCTGTGAGCTGGGTAGTTTCCAATAATCTTCTGATATGTTCGTTCTTTGCCAAGCTGGGCATTGAAATCCCCTAGCAGAATGATGGTATGTTTGTCAGGTACCTTTGAGAAGATATATTCTAGCTCCTCCCAGAATGCGTCTGTTCCTTCCGGGTCCTTCTTATTCGCCTGATTGATTGGCGCATGTACGTTCACCATTGTGTAAACTCTATTTGTACACCGAAAAGAAAGAGTAGAGACACGGCTGTTAGGGGATGTGAAGTCCACAATCGAACCCAAAATCTTCCTGTTGTCAATAAATCCTGTGCCTAAGTGTGGGATGGTTTTTACTACACGTTTACCGGTCTTGCCTTTGAAGATTCTATAACCTTGTGACTCGAAGCACTGTTCATCCGTGAATCTTGTTTCCTGAATTGCAGCGATCAATATCTGATATCGGGACAAGACATCAGTAACCTGTTTAGGTTTGCCGGTCTTAAGAAGTGAGTTTGCGTTGAAAGTAGCAAAAAAATTCCGGCGTTTGAATCTGATCTTTCTTGGAGTCTCCGATACCTCCACGCAAGTCTGCGCAGGCTCCCCAGAATCCGAAGGCCTGCATGCTTCACTCAAGGTGAAGGTGGATTGGTTACCACCTGGGGTAGTGCTTCTGCTGAATTTTTCTCCATGCTTTGAACAGTTGAAAAACTGTAGATTGGGGTCAGTGATATTTCGCACTGACCAAAATACTACCAAGGTTGTGAGCCTTGGGGGGCCTCATGATGTCTTCCGGCTAAGAGCAGGCATTTCCTCCTACTCGAAAAAGGTATGGTTTTCCCGCCAATACTCGAGTGGCTGATTGCAGTGGTCACCCACTGGGCGATGGGGTCGCCACATCCCTACGCCAAAACAATACCTTTCATTATTGTTATTTTTATTTTTTAGTATTTTAGGTAGTTTTCTCAGAACCCTCAACTCTTCAGGAAGAGTTACATGCGTTACAAACCATGTTTAAGGGTAATGGCTATAATGAACCCACTATATATAGGTCCCTACATCCCAAAAGGAACATCTGTCTAAACCAACCTGACAAATCAAATATAGCTGAACATGCCCTGTCTTCAGGGCACGATGTATTTTTCAAGGATGCTCATGCGCTTGCCCTTGTTAAGCACAACTGGTCTAGAATTATAAGGGAAGCAGTTGAAATTCGTAAAAATCCCAATAATTATAACAGAGACACTGGATATCAGCTAAGTGACACTTGGCTACCAGTTATTAAGGATCTAGGAAGATAGTTCCTCTCAGTCTCTCTGTTATTCACCTATTTCAAATTGTACTTTTTTCTCTATGGCTCAGAGCCTGGATTTGTTCTCCTTTGTTCGTCACTGGAGAAGTTTCCATCTGTTTTTTCGCCGTTGCCTGTATGACGTTAGGTATCGTTCAGATACACTTCCCTTTTGTTTATGCTTCCTTATAACCATCTAACCCTCCCACCTCCCCCCCCCCTTTCTTTTGGTCATCCTCATTCTTCGAGGAGTCTCTATATTTTCACCCCGCCCCCTTTACCTTCTCCTTACTTACTATTCTATCCGCCGTTCTAGCATGGTCCATACAGTAATTTCTGGCAGCTGCTCTCTGGTGACGAACCGAGGAATTTATCTATATTTTTTTAATTTTTGTAGTCTCATTGATATACTTTCTTCGGCCACATTGTTTGATTCCATTGAAAAAGGAAGCAAGGTTTCTCCGAAGCGTATGGTTCTAATTTAAATACACACGGCATTAGCCAAAAAAAAACTGAATTATTTAGCATATCTGGTTGGTGGGTTTCTCAGTTTAGGAGCTGCGACAACGCGGTCATGTAGCCTCGTGTACTTTGGGTGTGTGTAGAATCTGTCTGATAACCGGTTTTAATTGTGGTGGCTGTATTAGTGTGTGTTATCTGTTTCTTAATTCATGTAAGGACTGCAGACTTTGAATGTTTCACATAGTTCCTACTTTTGCCGCCAAACGCCACCGTCATTGACTACTAGTTCAGAACTTGGCTACTAGACGCCACCACAGTCGGCTCCTGACGACGAACGTAGGAACCTGAGCGTTGTTTACAATCTTAACCTATACAATTTCTTTTACTCCTTTCTTTACCCGTTTTAGCCGGAGCCATTACTATATTATTGACAGGTGTAATTAGTGGAAGGTTTTTTAACATGCCATAAATCTATGACATGGGACCGCCGGCCTTACTTCCCCTCCGAAGGATGGCATATTGAGGGATTTATAACGCCCTTAAAAAATCCGACGCCTTCGGCCGGGTCTGAACCCGCGATCTTAGGCATAGAAACTCAGCATGCTACCGACTGCGCCACCGAAGCCGCTCTCTAGCATATCTGTTAGGGTTTACAATCTCGACACATTGTCCACTGGACTAGCGTAGTGTATGTACTGTATATTGTGGTGGTGTAGTGGCTAGAGGTCCGTGTTCGATTGCCAGCTCTATCATGAAATGTAATTCTGGTCTCAGAGTTTTTACGGGGTAAACTGAGCCTAGCGAGGCAAATCTGAGAAGAAGCGGGTTCGATTCCCACCTCGGCCATCATACAGTAGAAGTGGTTTTCCGTGGTTTCCTATTTCTTCTCCAGGGAGATGTCGGGAGGCTTCCTAACTTAGAGACAGGCCACTTCAATCCCAAACCTCGCTTCAATTGCGAATAACCACATTATTACAGACACTACAATAACACAGCTTAACAGACAAATCCTCTCTCTCTCTCTCTCTCTCTCTCACTCTCTCTCTCTCTCTCTCTATATATATATATATATATAGGGTGTTTCATAATGAGTATTTCGTCCATTTAACTTGCAATTATAAATAATACAAATAAACCCTATAAAGACCGCTGTGTACAGGGTGTATCAAAATGAATATCGGGGTTTTAAAGCTTTGTAGTATTTATTACAGTTAACTTACAATTTTAAATAATACATCAAATGATAAAGAAAGTACCTGAAGCCTGGGAAAGGGGAATAATATTGCCAGTATTCAAGAAAGGAGACAGGAAGGTGTGTGGTAACTACCGAGGAATCACCATCATCTCGCATGTTGCCAAAGTAATGGAAAGAATCCTACAAAAAAGAATTAGAGTAAAGGTAGAAAGCCAAATAGAGGAGGAGCAGTTTGGATTTAGAGGAGGCAGGCCAACAATGGAACCCATTTTCATTCTGAGACAGAACATTGAAAAGAGTTGGGAACATGGGAAGGATATGGTAATGACTTTTATTGATCTAGAAAAGGCCTATGATAGCATCCCTAGAACAAAAGTTTGGGAAAGCTTAACAAATAGGGGGATAGGCAAGGAACTGAGAGACATGATAAAAGGAATGTGCATGGAGTGCTACAGTAGTGTGAAGACTAGAGTCGGGACATCGGAATGGTTTAAAATTGACACTGGACTAAAGCAAGGAAGGGTGTTGTCACCATTATTGTTCGTAATGGTGATGGATGACATCATGAAGGCAGCAATGAAAGAATATAGTAGGGCCAAGATGAAGGTAATGTTGTTTGCAGACGACGTTGTAGTCTGGGGCGAGGATGAGATGGAGGTACAAAAACAGTTCGACGTAATAAATGAAAAGATTGAGCAATGGGGATTGAAGATAAATGTGGAGAAGAGTAAAACAGTGGTGATGAATAGAGATAAGAAAGAAGGAAAAGGAGTAATCAAAGTGGGAGATAAGGAATTGGAAGTGGTAAAACACTTCAAATATTTGGGAAGTGAACTGACTGAAGACGGAAGACTAGATTTGGACATAAGCAGAATACAACTCGGGAGTGCTTTCTACCAACAGGTACGGGGACTAGTATGGAACAAGGATATACCAATTAAGGCTAATAAAAGTTATGTACAAAGCACATTATGTTCCTATAATGACATATGCAGCAGAAACGTGGACAATGACTAAGAGGGATGAGAGCAGAGTACAAGGAGCTGAGATGAGATTCCTGAGAAGTATGGTCCAGAAGACGAGGAGGGACAGAGTGAGAAATGAAGATATACGGAAAGAACTGGGAGTACAGAAACTAAATGACAAACTGGAGCAAAACAGATTGAGATGGTTTGGACATGTCAAACGGATGAATGAAGTAAGGCTACCAAGATGAGCACTGGAACGACGGATGACAGGGAAGAGAGGACGAGGAAGACCAAGAATGCGTTGGATGGACTCGGTGGAGAAAAGTATTAGAAAACGGAACCTGGATTGGAACACTGTGTCGGAAGAGGAATGGTGGAACGACAGAACAAAGTGGAGAGGAACCATATTTGCCCCCACCCAGTGTCAACTGGAAAAGGGGAAATGAAGATGATGATGACATCAAATGAAAGAGGAACCCAAACAGTTTGTCCTACAAGTGTTCGTACCTGTGCGCATGCGCATGCACTGGTTCCTCTGTCTTCTGTTAGAAGCGTTAGTAGCCAATATGGCGACTAGGGAGCAGAACGTTCTTTTGTGTTTTACAGTTTGCAAGGACTGAATCTGCTGTTACAGTGCAACGTGCGTTCCGTATTACATTCCGGATGACAGAGCTTGTTTCGCATGGCCTCCACGTTCACCCGATCTGATGCCATGCGATTTTTACCTGTGGGGTTCGTAAAGGATCAGGTGTATGTGCCTCCGGTACCAGCTGACCTAACACAGGATTGAAGCAGTTGTTGCAACAATTAATGCGGAGACACTGAGAAAAGTTTGGGGCGAACTCGGCTATCCACTCAATGTGTGCCGTGTGACGAATTGTGCTCACATTGAACACATTTAGGACAAACAGTTTGAGTTGCACTTTCATTTGATGTATTATGTATATCTGTAAGTTAACTGTAATAACTACTATAATGCCTTAAACCCCGATATTCATTTTAATACACCCTGTAAATACTATACATGGTGTTTCAGTGAGAACGTGCCAACAATACGGGCCGCCACACTGAGAACATCGACTTGGGAACATGTGGTCTCTGTGGCTACTCATAGGTGCTATGGACGTAAACATGTGCAACACAAATAAGGCATCCTGAGAAGTTAGTTATGTGCAATGCTTATTGACAATAAATGTGTTCACTATATTATTTATTCATTTATTTAGCGTATGGCGTTTAGTGCCGGGAGTGCCCGAGGACATGTTGTGCTCGCGAGAGGCTGTAGCTGCTTCACGCGCACACCCAAGGGGTGAGCTACAAGTTCCGTATAATTTCTAGTAATTCCGACTTTCACTACCAGATGTCACTGCCACCTAGTGGTGAACGTTGGAACTTTGATAGACCATTTCAAAGAAATCTAACCTAGAAATTTAGCTTCACACAAGTTTAGTTAGTGGTAGGATCTTTTACATGCCATACATCTATGACATGGGACCTCCAGCTTTACTTCCCCTCCGAAGGAAGGCATACTGAAGGATTAACTGGCTGTGTGGCTCAGCGGTAACGTTCTCGCTTGCTGGGCCCAATGTTGCAGGTGTGTATCCTGGCGCAGTCAGCTGGCATTTGAGGGTGCGCAAATACAAGGGAGCCGTGTCAGTAGATTTACTGGTACGTTAAAGATCTCCTTCTGGGCAAAATTCCGGCATCCCGGCGTCTCTAAAAGTCTCAGCAGTTAAAAGGGACGTAAAACAAATAACATTATTATTATACTGAATGATTTTAACGCTCTTAAATAATCAGACGAATTCGGCTGGGTTTGAACTCGCAATCTTGGGCACAGCAGTTCAGCATACTACCAACTACGCCACCGAAGCCGCTTTCACTAGGTTATTACACAGGTAGCCAGTGAACGGATGGATATAAACATGCTTCTGGTTCCTCGATCGTTCGGATGGTAGCGCGGTCATACATAATCTCGTCCGTCGTTGCCATGTTTTTATCGAGGTAGGGGGCCGTGATGTTGAGCAACTTTTATGAGTTTGTACAAATAGATGCAGCAGCTCTGATCCGTTCAAGCCATGGTGGTCAGTTATACTCTAGTGCTACCTATGTAATAATGTACTCATATACTGTCAACAAACATTGTGGGAACAAAAGTTTAGTGCTTTTCAGTTGGTCAACTCGAGTGTAGGTACCCAAAAGAGCTGGGTTATGCCCTAATCCTGAAATAAATTACACGAGATTAATAAATACACTAGGATGACCAGTTTCGATCGCCAAGCGATCATCATCAGAT
The DNA here is from genome assembly GCA_946902985.2 of Meconema thalassinum. NCBI lineage: Eukaryota > Metazoa > Arthropoda > Insecta > Orthoptera > Tettigoniidae > Meconema > Meconema thalassinum. The sequence goes on from OX336392.1 coordinate 61,929,396, forward strand.
CCATTACACTTAGGCTATAAAATCTATGTTTGAAAATACAGGTGAAAATATTTACAATATGTACAATTATTTAGTTGCAGTATTGGTAATGCAACTGTCGATGTATACTAATTGTAGTAATGATGTTAGGTGAAATGCTAAAATGGTGATAGAAATCCAGAGTTTGTATATTTGGAGAGACTATATGGTTGTAAAAAATCAACTATGGTTAAACTGTAATATTACAGGCTACTACTTATCTGGTTGTCTTCCTCGGTGGAGCTACGAGCAGTTCCGTGTTCACTCTTACTCCAGGCGTGGTCGACTGAAATGGGATGTTATCTCAACGAAACTGGTTTTTCCCTTTCTCCCCCCTGTTCCTATGTGTTGTGTGAAGTCAATGCGATGTGTTTTTGAGGGATGTTGCCAAATTTAGATAAGATGTATGTTATTGAATGAGGTAGGTCTACAACTATTAAAGACCGTGGAACAGTCTTCGCCACGCGTAGACCAATAGCCATTCAAACTAAGCGCTGCCCGGTCTTTGAGGATGTCCCGGCACTTTTAATACTGCCGCGAATACCGGCCTTGGTTTATTGCAGAAAAAAGTACATCGTACACCTGATCCAGATAACATTTACCTATTTAAAAAAACTAATGAATAAATGCATAAAAACCCGGCCGAATTCATCGGATATTTTAAGAGCGTTTATAATCCCTCAGTTTGCCTTTCTTCGAAGGGGACGTAAAACCGGCGATCCCATGTCATAGATTTATGCCATGAAGAAGAACCTACCACTACAATTGGAAGTGTGTAGCTAAATTTGTAGGTTATCTGGTTTATAATCGCTCTATCAGTTCCAACCTTCGCCGCTGGGTGTTGACAGTGGCATCGGGTAGCAAAAGTCGGAACTACTTGAAATTGAACTTTCATTCATCTTCATCATTTCATCTCTTATTAACTCCTCCCGTGAGGTTGGCGTCAGGAAGGGCATCCGGCCGTAGAAACTATCAGCCACGTGGAATTCATCACATCTTATCCCCGAACCCGTTGGAAACGGGATTAATAAGGTGTTGACAAAGTGCAGGCATCACAGTAACACAGGTTATCAGGCAGATTCCACACCCATGTACATGGGGCTACAACATGACAATGTTGCAAAACCTCGAAAAGAGACACCAACCATATAGAATTAATTTTTTTGGCAGACCCAGGAATATACGATATGGTGGGTTCCTCAGTTTAGGGGCTGCGACAACGCGGTCATGTAGCCCCGTGTACTTTGGGAGTGTGTGGAATCTGTCTGTTAACCGGTGTTAATGGTGAAGGCTGTATTAGTGTGTGTTATCTGTTTTGAATTCAAGTAAGTACTGCAGACATTGAATTTTTTCAAGTAGTTCCTACTTTTGCCGCCAAACGCCACCGTCAACGACTACTAGTTCAGAACTTGGTTACCAGATGCCACCGCAGTCGGCTCCTGGCGACGAACGTTGGAACTTAAGAGCGTTAGCCAAATGTTTAACCTATAATTTGGCTTCACACAGGTGTAATTAGTGGAAGGTTCTATAACATGCCATAAATCTATGACATGGGACCTCCGGCTTTACTTCCCCTCCGAAGGAAGGCATACTGAGGGATTGTTAACGCTCTTAAAAATCCGATGACTTCGGCCGGGTTTGAACCCGCGATCTTGGGCATAGAAGCTCAGCATGCTACCAACTACGCCACCGAAGCCGCGAATATACGAGATATTTCAAGTTTGCTTGGCCGCAATATAGTTTTGTTGTTCACAGGTTTTTGATAGTCACATAGGTGAACATCTAGTAGTGCCCCATAACACCGCACACAATTTCAGGGTGATAACAGCAATAGTTGTGGAGATATAGAATGCCGGTGAAATATTTCGCACAGCCACCATGTTGCATTGGTGAGACGTAATGTAATTGAAGGTCTTTGGAGTCAGAGTCTCAATACGTGCCACGATACCACAGAAGGTGGAGAACTGGGGTTCGACTCTCTGGGGAATTCACCTCCAAGTGTGTCACGACTTATCAACGTGTTCATCAATCTCACGTATTCCCCCCTTGAGACGGCACTGCCCCCTACACGGGGGCGGACTGGTGTCTTCGCTCATCAGTATCATATTGTACACTGATGAATGAACAATCGACTTCTCAGGTTATCAGCGAACGACTTGGAAGAATTAATGAGGACAGGGGGGGTTGATACATATCGCGTAGTTTCATTTAGAGAGAGCTTTTAACCAGTTTATCATAATAAGGCACATACGAGGGGTAATCAGAGACTAAGGGTAGAGTAATGATTTATTTTATTTTATTTTCCGTGTCCGAATCAAATTAGATTTTGCCAGTAAGTAGCAACAGTTATAGCATTAGCATTTGCAGCCATTAGATCGTCTTTTGAACATATGTCCTCCATCAAGGGGCAGATCAGCAGGTGTTCAGGATCTTGTAACATGCTGCAGTCACAGAACTCATCATTGTTGACGAGCATGTTCCATTTCTTGAGATTGTTCTTGCAGCGTGAAACCCCCGTCCTCAGCCTGTTCAATGATTTCCAAATTCCATATGGCAAGTTGTGACCAGGTGCCATTTTTTCTGATAGAGGAATAGTTGGGTCTGTGATCTCTGTCTTCCATATCTTCACACGGGCAGCTTCTTGTGAGCCTTCAAGAGCTGTTACTCCCCTCAAAATCTGTTTCTGGACTTAAGTCTCTGTCGGGCTGGTTGTTGGCCGAAAAGTGGATGCCTTCAATCGGTCTTGCCGTTTCTTCTCAGATGCTGCTGCTACCATTCTTCGGACATGAGGTGGATAAATTCCTATAAGAGGGTAGATCTTCTGAAGTGGTGTTGGTCTAAGACAACCAGATACAATCCTGGAAGTCTCATTCAGAGTTTTAATTGATTCGGTCGTGAAAGGACCAGCCGTCAGATTATTTTAATTATTTTCTGACGTTGCCCAGGGTACGCCCGATTGCTCTTCTGTCACAATCTTCGGGGAGGCTCCTGGATGATAATAATGATCGTGTGGCCTCCCGAGAGGCCAAGTGCAGGTCTTCCTAGTTGAAGCCCGTAGGCAACCTGCGCGTCGTAATGAGGATGAAGTGGAGATGAAGCCGTCACATACACCCAGTCCCCGAGCCACGGGAATTAACCCCAGGAGATTAAAATCCCTGATGGCTCGGCTGGGAATCGAACCCGGGTTACTTCGGGCCAAAGCCAAGCGCGGTAACCATTTAGCCATGGAGCCGGACATGGTTACATTGAAACGTGTACATTTTCTTCCATACTACCAACGATTGGTTGATTCCTCAGTTTAGGGGCTGTGACAACGCGGTCATGTAGCCCCGTGTACTTTGGATGTGTGTAGAATCTGTCTGATAACCGGTGTTAATTGCGATGGCTCTATTAGTGTGTGTTAACTGTTTCTTTTTAAATTCAAGTAAGCACCGCAGACATTGGAATTTCAAGTAGTTCCAACTTTTGCTACCAAACGCCACCGTCAACGATCAACTAGTTCAGTACTTTGTTACTAGATGCCACCGCAGTCGGCTGCTGGCGACCAACGTTGGAACCTAAGAGCGTCAGCCAAATGTAACCTATAATTTACCTTCACACATGTGTAATTAGTGGAAGGTTCTTAATCATGGCATAAATCTATGACATGGGTCCGCCGGCTTTACTTCCCCTCCGAAGGAAGGCATACTGAGGGATTTTTAACGCTCTTAAAATTCCGACGACTTCGGCTGGGTTTGAACTGCGACCTTGGACATAGAAGCTCAGCATGCTACCAACTATGCCAGCGAAGCCGTCTCATACAACCAATACAGCCAACTGATGGTACATACATTTGGTTATAGTCCCCATATCAGTTTAGGCACTTGTCGCTTGGTGGGATGTTTGAATATTCCCTCGTGGTAACAATCCTGTCATTGCGAAGTGTTTCACCTCCTCTCTGAAGCGAGGTGCTCCTTCAAATAAGGAAACAGGTGAAAGTCCCTTGGAGCGAGGTCCGGACTGTAGGGAGGGTGGTCAATGATGTTCCAGCGTAACCGCTTCAGCAGCGTGGTGGTCTTCTGGGCTGTTTGAGATCGCGCGTTGTCATGAAGGAAGATAGCCTGCCACGGTGGGTGAGTGGACAACGTGTCAGTCTACTAACCCCAAGCTTGCAGGTTCGCTCCTGGTCGTGATAAGTGATTTTTGAAAGGCGGCAAAAATCACAATACCTATGTCATACGATGTTGGCTTGTCAAAGAACCCATTTGAATTCAGTAGGCCGTGTTCATAATGGCAAAATTAATCCCTGGACTTTTCGTCAACACAACGATCCTCATTGCTTTACTAGAAAGCGCTATAGTGTTCAAGGAGCTTAGATATCTAACCTCCTTGACTTTCACAGTGCTTCAAGGAACAACGAAAATCGACATGCAAGCTGCCCTCTGGGTGTCAAATAACAAAGCTTGCACCCGGCACCCGGGGCCATACGATATTATCATTATTTTATGAAGGAAGATGACACCCTCGGTCGGAATTCTTGGCCGTGGTTACTTGTTTCGTCCACGGAAATTGAATAACTGAGTGGAGACCTGTTTTCCAAACGAGTCGCCATTGTTTCTTTACCTACAACTAGCGCTCTATGTGGTGGGTGGCTGAAACTCTGCACAGTTACCAATCGTATGAATTCGAATTGCCCCACAATACTAATTCCTCTATAACAGATACAACTCCAGGTATATTGGCCTAGTAACCTTACTTTCTGATCACCCCTCGTTACAGACCAACTCACTATTTATTGTATTTCAATCATTCACATATTCATTCAGACAGAAGATGAACGTTTCAATTCTCTGCAAGATGGCCTTGCAGTTAGGCCCCTTAAAACAACATTCATCATCATCGTCATACAAGATTTCCCTTTTTTCGAAACTTTTCAACATACAAAAAGATGGTATATTGCCTTTCACGGCCAGTGAATAAAACACAGCAATTTCTCTAGGTTTGTGCTGTGTCTTGTGGGGGGTTTCACCTAGGAGACCAAGCTGGCTCATCAGTGGGCTCTTGGTGTCCCCGCCCGGACCCCCACAGGAGTAGTGAACTGCGCGCTTCCTCCCTTTTTATGAAGCGCACCTGCGCCTCTTAACCACGAGAACCAAAAGCTCAAGCAGCTATATCCTCCCTGTGAAGGCTGATTATTTTAGATGTAATTTTTCCTTCTTCTCCAGTGGTCAATCCGAGGATTGGTTTGCAACAAATCTCCATTCTTCGCGTCTTTCCACTTTCCTCTTCATTTCTCCGTAGTTCTTGCGTTCCACATCCTCCTTAATTTGATCCATATACCTCAGGCGTGGTCTTCCTCTAGGTCTTTTTCCATCAAAATACCCCTCTACGATTGGCTTCAGGATTCCTCGTCTTTTAACAATTGAGGTCCACAAACTTCTCGTCTCACCCACTCTTTTCAAGGCCTTATTATACAGTATTTGACCACATCCTATTTTCAAAACTTACTTTAGTTTAATTTTTCCAAATAGAGATGTTCATAAAAATAATGCAGAAATTATGCGATTTTTGAAATATTAATAAAGATAAGAGAAACTGGCGACTTGTTCCACCATGTTGTCAGTAAGCTTAATGTTTGTGTGAATACTTTCAGAACAGGAAATGTTTTAGTATGTTTGAATCTCTTTAGGTACCGGTACATTTTTCTCAGAAAGTAGTATACAGAGAGCCACTAAACTGCCCACATATGTTGTATAGGCTTAGAGTTGCACAATAGGTGAAGGAGACAGTGAGTGGACAGTGTATTGTGAGGATACAAGACGTGACAATGTGTGGTGATGGTGATGCTTGGCAACACTTTGTCATTCCATTGTCGACCCTCTGGCCTTTACCTGGGCATTTTAGGTCACACTCTGTTAAGTTGTGTCCTACCGACAGCACGCGCAAGCCACAGCTTCTCACCGCCCAATAACAAAATTATGTCATAATGTTGTGTAAATAATTGTGTGTATAACGTAAATGCATGCGTTGATAAATTGTTGTTCGCGTGTGAATCTTGTTCCGGCAATTTAATTCGCCCCAAATGTTTCATTCGGGTCCGAATACGTTTCGAGGCGTGGCTCGAAACAATATTATTATTTAGCCAATGTAAAAAATAATTGATGTACCAAATTTTTGGTATTTTTTGTAATGATTACTATTTTGAAGTTTATATCCAGTTATATTTCACCCATTGTGTTTATAAAGACCCCATGCATACCATAAAAATTCAATGACAATAAGTTCAGTAGATTCTGAGAAAAGTATAACTTACCTGAAGGTTAAACAAAACTTAAGTTTTGGTGAATGACAAAAAACCCAAGACACGAGTTTCTGGCACTTACCAGCCTGTCAGTTAAGCACCATAATTAAATGCCCAGATTGAGTCATTTAGAGGCCCGGAAGGTGCAAAAATCACATGCCAGCTTCCAATTACATTTTGTACGTCTTTTCAATCTAAATTCCGTTTTGTGAGTAGTTTCAATCTAAATTGCATTTTGCACGTAGTTTCAATCTAAGTTGCATTTTGTAAGCATATTGATTTTCACTTGCATTTTGTAAGTACTGTATTTTCAACCCCAATTGCAATTTGCCGGCATTTTCAATCTAAATTCCATTTTTGCAAGTATTTTGAATCTAAATTGCATTTCGTGGGTATATTGAATTTCAATTGCATTTTGCAAGTATTTTCAACCTAAATTGCATTTTGTAAGTATTTTGAATTTAAATTGCATTTTGTGACTATTTTGAATCTAAATTCCATTTTAGCCTATTTTCATCTTATGAAAAAATAGGCTTATGAGATCACATTTTGTCCGTATGTCTGTCTGTGTGTGCGTGTGTGTGTGTAAACGGCTGGAGCGATTTCATGAAACTCGGTAAGATCATAGCACCATTCGGGCCGACCCCGACCGGGCCCTTCAAATTTTATTGTGTCTCAGCAATCCAACATGGCGGCTGTGCGAAGTATTTTAGCAACAATCAGTACCTCCGAAACTATTACCGATATCACCCTGAAAGTTAGAACTGTGATAAAGGGCACTCCTAGAAGTCCACCTATGAGACTTTCAAAAACCTGGTAATTACAAAAGCAACATGGCGGCCAAGCGAATTTGGGATTTTAAATAGACTTTTCTCGCGATTTAAACATCCAAACGTAATGAAACATGGTACAGCAAATGTATATACACATTTTAATGCACTGCGTCTAATTTAATTCAATTGTTTACATAACCTCAAAATGGCGGCTGTGCGAAATATTTCACTGTTATTCAGTATCTCCGAAATTATTACAGATATCACCCTGAAATTTTGTACGGTGATAAAGGGCAATACTATAAGTTTTCATATGTAACTTTCCAAGACCTGTAATGTACGAAACGAACATGGCGGCCAAGCCAAGTTGAAACATTTTAATTCACTTTTCTCGTGAGTTAACTCTCTGAGCGCAGTAAAATGTGGTACAGTAAATGATTATACATATTGTAATGCACTGACATATAATTTAGTTAAATTGTTTACATTACCTCAAGATGGCGGCTGTGCGAAATTTTAAAATTAAGTCTTTATTTCTTGTGTCGTAATCATGCGATTGAAGTGAAAGTTTTAATAATGAATCTACGCAATAATTTTCCTTTAATGGTACATAACTCTATGGTCTATACATATAACAATCCAAAGTGGCAAGCATCCGAAATATTTTGACGGTTCTCAATATCTACGAATCTTTTACAGCAATCAAACTGAAATTTATTATGTTCATAGAGGCGATGAACATAAGTTCACCTGTAGGACTTTTAGTAACCTGGTGAGCACAAATCCAACATGGCGGTGACGCGAATTGTAAATATTTAAATGGACGTTTCTCGCGATTTAACCATCCGAGTGCAGTAAAACGTTGCACGTTAAATGCTCATACAAATGTTAATCCACTGGCATCTAATTTATTTCAATTGTTTTCATAACCACAAGATGGCAGCTGTGCGAAATTTTAAAATCTCGTTTCTGCTTCTTGAGTCCTAATCATGCTATTGAAGTTTGAATACCACTCGTACACAATAATCTTCATGTAATAGTACATAAATAAAAATCCAATCTGGCGACCATCTGAAATATTTAGACGGTTCTCGATATCTACGAACCTATCACAACAATCAAACTGAAATTTTGTATGTTGATAGAGGCAATTATCATGAGTAGGATGTATGAAAATAAGCTGTATAGTTCTTCACAAAACTATTTGCTTTTGCGTATTTTCACCCTAAATTACAGTTTGTAAGTCCTTTCCTTCTAAATTTACATTTTGTGAGTATTTTCAATCTAAATTGCATTTTGTAAGCATTTTTGATCTCAATTTCCTTTTTTTTAATGTATTTTGCATCGCAGGTGATTGTTTTGAATTTCAATTGCATTATGTAAGTATTTTCAACCCCAATTGCATTTTGTAAGTATGATCAATCTACATTGCATTTTGTAAGTCTTTGGAGTCTACATTGCATTTTGTGGGTATTTCGAATCTAACTTGCATTTTGTAAGTATGTTGAATCTAAACTCCATTTTGTGCGTGTTTTCCATCTAAATTCCACTTTGTCAGTCTTTTTCCTTTAACTTGCCTTTTGCGAGTGCTTTCAGTTTAAGTTACATTTAGTACGTGTTTTCAGTCTACCTTGGTTGGATAATCTGTTGGCCTACTTATGCTTAATTTTACTGACTGTATTATATTACTGGTTGTGTCCTGATTGCGACTATTCCGGTTTGCGTTCACCTCATTAGCAGTCCAGATTGCGATCACTTTCATTTTATGGAAGGAATATAAACATTCCAGCGTCCAGATTGCGGTCACTTTTCTTGGAAGACCGGTCCTTGGTTCTTCCCGACTGACTCATACCTTCCGTAAGTTTTGTGGATAACAAGGGGAAACTGATATTTCACTACCTAACCAAAGAATACAGTTCAGTGTTCAGCTGAGCACACCCCATGAAACTTCGCTTAAAAAAATCAAGTCCCCTCCCAATCTGACAGCACCTCGTAAAGCAATGATTATACTGTAACATTTTCAGTCTTAAGAATAGTAAGTTCCGTTAATACATACCTCCGGTCAATAATCTCCCCTTGCATTTTTTGGATTTTTCCTTCAAACAAAGCCATGCAATAACACCACGTTTACTCGTTCTGTATGGTCTGTAACTATAGCCATTCAGTAAAACACACGGCATACCCTTCTCCGTTTCAATAAACTCCATAACGATACAGAACACGGTTAGTAAACAGAAAAATATTGAACATTTTGGTTGCAGCTTAAGAGACCAAAGAGAACTGACATACGACATGTACCTCAACATTGGCAAGAGGGGTGGATGTGAAAGGTGAGGAAATCTCCAGGGGAGTTACAACCGGCCCGGTCTCCCAAGAAAAGTGACCGCAATCTGGACGCTGGAATGTTTATAGCTCTTCCCTAAAATGAAAGTGACCGCAATCTGGACTATTAATAAGGTGAACGCAATCCGGAATGGTCGCAATCAGGAAGACACCATATTCCTTTTCTGGTAGCATTCATGTTCCTGGCTCGGCACTGCACTTCACAGGAGAGCAAAGCGGGAGAACCCTTGTTCGGATCACGCGGCAAGGCGTGCTACATCTGGCTGTCAGGAGACAAGATTGCCGATTACTCCTTTACGCACTTCCTCTTTAACAAATCTCATTACAACGATCCACAGCTCATTTTTGTGGAGTTAACAAAATATTTAATACTTCCAATCCTGAGATGGCAAGAATAGTTATACATAGCTACATTGTTGGGGGATCTGGGTCACAGGATACGCATGTCCCCTGAGTATGGAGCCGCTACATAGCTACATTGTTGGGGGATCTGGGTCACAGGATACGCATGTCCCCTGAGTGTGGAGCCGCCACACCGTATCTTTGGTCACTGTGCGTGTCATTATGCTGGTTCCTTGTTTAGAATATTCATTGCGCAGTAATCGTAACATCATTTGCTATAATTTGCACCTTTCTTTAAGTGGATTGAATTAATACGGGAAGTACTGCAATGCAAATTGTTCATAAATATCTTACTTCCAAATGACAAGAATTCCGCATGTATTTAGGTATCTTGAAGTTAGAAGAAGTATACCGACTGGGTTAGCTGCACGAGTTCAGGTGAAAGACCCTTGGTCAGGCTGTCTCCGGACTTGAAAGATGAATAGACTTGAACTACACCGTCGGCCGTTCTTGAAATGGTTATCCATGGTTCAACTCCAAGCAAATACCGGAATGATACCGCCTAATACGTAGGTGGGCAATGGGAGAGCTCGCTCCATGAGCTAATGGCATGAGCGAGGAAAGACTTCTAATAGTCTGTGTTGTAAAGACTAGATGGCCGACAAGTGAGGTAACACCACGGCAATGTACCTGGCTGAGTATATTATGATCGCGGGTTCAAACCCGGCCTAAGTCGTCGGTTCTTTTTAGAGTGCTAATAATCTCTCAGTAAGCCTTCCTTCGAAAACTGTAATAATGGAATAAGGGTTGCAACGACGTACACTCAACCTCGTTTAATTTCCATCTCAGCTATCCTACAACTGGAGATACGTGATTCCCACTCCAAGGCAAATACTATGACGGCTCCTAGCTTTAGTTCTAGCTTTTTACCATAATCTCAGCCCACTTCTTGCAGACCATTTCTGCATATTTGTTTACAATTGAATTGGTGAGTGCAAAAAGGAACATATCCAAACAAGTAGTTCCGTAAAGAACTAAATAGCCTAATTTTATATATCCTACTTATGTTAATAACCTCTATCAACATACACAATTTCGGTTTGATTGCTGTAATAGATTCGTAGATATTGAGAACCGTCTAAATATTTCGGATGGTCGCCAAGTTGGATTTTTATATATGTAGGCCTTAGAGTTATGTGCTATTAGATGAAAAGTATTGTGTAGGTGTATTATTCAAACTTCAATCGCATGATTAAGACACAAGAAATAAAAACGAGATTTTAAAATTTCGCACTGCCGCCATCTTGTGGTTATGAAAACAATTGAAATGCATTAGATGCCAGTGGATTAAAATTTGTATAAGCATATACAAGTTTCACTGCGGTCGGATGGTTAAATCGCGAGAAACACCCATTTAATTATTTAAATTTTGCGTCGCCGCCATGTTGTTACAAAACTTTGTAGATATAAAAATAAATATGCTTTTCCTCCCGGGTATTTAGTGCTATAGTATTTCATAACAGTACTAACCACAGTTTTTAAGAAATATTTTGTGGGTTGTTGGAGGGCTGTGACCGTTCCTGAGTGAGTTTGCTAGTCTTTTGTTGAGCAATTTTGTCTTACATATTTGGATCTGATAATGCTCACTGGATTCGTGAAACATTCCATGCAATTAACCCCTACCCCTGCGCCCCATTTGCTATAGAAGTGTGTTTATATTTAAATAATTCTTCAGGCAGTAGGATAATAAAATATTTGCTATTTCCCGCCCAATATAATTGGGCACACTTGTGTTGAACGACTGAAAAGCAATTCTGTTGATTCCACATTCAAGCCCACGACTGCCAGTCCTAATGGGCGGATGACCTTGCTGTTCCGCCCTTTAAAACAACAATAACTAACTAACTTCCCCGCCCTGGTCTCAACTACAAGTTGGCTTACAGACACTAGCACAGACAGTAAAATGACTCAGGCTGTCAGACACATTTTACACACATATAAAATCTTATTATTATAATACGCTGAGGTGTATGTTTCACAAAACTCTAGCTCCTAAACCAGAGGAGTTAGAAGGTGTGGTTTGTACTGCCCCCGTAATTGAATTATATAGAGACCATGGTGGCTGTTTTGGAAATTATAAAGAAAGTTATGGCTGTCATAGTTATGACGAGGGTAGTCATGACGTAAGCACGGATGACGCAGACGTTATGCCAGCAGGCTACTTGAGCTGAGATTCTCAGTGACGTCAGCATTTATTCGAGAAGGATCCGAGATCTACGACGCAGTCGCAGGAAACGTGGAATTCTGCTGAGGAAGAAATTATACTATTGGAGGGGAAGCTCGAACCAATGAACGATAGTCTGAGGGAAGACGGAGATTGCTGAAACTATGGTATTTTTATTACTTTTGGAATGCAGAATTGTGGAAATCCATTTGCAGTAGAGGCATTGATCTGGAATTTTGGTGAAATTAATTTTCAGTTTTTGAATTTTGAAAATCCGTCATGTATTGACGAAGTTGGAACTTCTAGCGATGACGCAGTAACACGCTATGGAAGGGATGGATACGCCCCTCATGAAGTTTATAAAAGGCCTTGCGCAGAAGAGAGGAGTCTCAATCGCCTCATTCTCAATCGTCTGATAGCTCAATCGTCAGATCTCAAATAGTCATTTCGGTGAAACGTCGAGTGAGATTAATAGAAAGAGTCGTCTTTATAACGCGTGGTGAAGCCACTGCATTAAACGAGAGTCGAGCATACTAGCATTGCAAGTTTACTGTGAGTAAATCTAGGTGAAGTTGAAACGCACATTATAACGTGTCTACAAGATTAGCTGTGAACAGTTAGCGGTCGCCTATAAGCTAATTCTATTGTGCAGTGCTACATTAAGCAGTATAGTAAATTTGAACAATTTCGAGGAAGTATTTTGGAAGATATTAGCATTTTTAGACGACTGACAAAAGTGATTTTCTCGCCACATGAGAAGCACTTTGCATCGCCAGATTATACGCCACGGCTGACACGGCTAAGTGAAATAGGGAGACTTCAGATTGCTTTTGTGACACAACGCTACAGTATTATGGAACAGTTTAATACGGCAGTTTGTTCTTCTATTACCATAACCGAAGAGAAGATGGAAGGCTAAAGGATTTAATGCAATTGGGACATATTTCAACGGAGTAAGATAGCAGCATGGAACTTCGCTAATTGCTATTCCACACAAGCGAACATGTGGTGAATAACCATCTACACCCATGTTTCGTGGTTCAACGCTGAATACTATCAAACAGCAATGGAAACGATTTCATACTCTCTGAATATGAATATTTCTTCGGAAATTACTACAAAAACTTCATGGCAATTTTCTACTGGAACTTCAGGGATTTTTCAAGAGAGTTCAGGGTTGTCCCGACTCACAAAGAAGATTATTGCCGGAAGGATGTCGTTCGTCTTCACGGAGCAGTGCAATTTCCGGAGGAGGAAGCCGTTCGATTCTCCGAGGGTGCTGTTTCTTGTTTCGAGGATGGAGCTCAGCTTTAACTTGGTGAAATGGATCCATCAGCAGTCTTCTTTGGGGAATTTTCCTCTGGAACGTCAATCGGCAGATAAGGTAGTCGTGAACGTTTATTGTATTTGAGTTTCTTAGCAATATTTGAGCAACCATTTTTCCCATATTTTTTTTGTCCTCATGTATTTTGCCTATATTCTTGTTTGAGATTCCTATTCTCAGTACACCTTGATGTATTATGCCTTTTTCGACGATTTATTAAGACATTGTTATGTCATGGGCATAGTTAAATGATTTTGGATCAGTTGAGACTGATATTTAGATTTTCAGTAATTTGCTTATTTTTTTTGTAGTCACGATTTGACTGTAAGTTAATGATTTTTATGGCAGATTTAAATTCAGACAGCGTGTCACTTTATTAAAGTAATTCTACCCCAGTTTAATTACTTTGACCAATTTTCTGTCATCATCAAGAAGGAAGAACATTTAAATGATTTTAGAGCGTTAAAATCTCTTACGTTGTCGACGATCTTGGAAATACTAGTCGTTATTTGAATTGATTGCAACACAGACATTTATCGTCAGTTATGAACGACCATTGCATCATAGACCATTTTGTGAAAGCTGAACTTTAATTATGAATTATTGAATGCATTAAAGTCGTGAACTTTTGTTAGGAGTTTTTTCTCAATTAGAGTTATATAATGATGTTTGCATTCCCCAGTCTAATTGGATTCTATTCGACTATTTTGTAGTTTAGTCGCACTTTGTTTGATGATAGTATTTTTATACTACAATTCTTTGAAGATGTTAATCTTAAATTTTGATAGACCAGACAGGCGTATATAAGCGTATTCACTATTAAATTTGTTTGTGATTGGCAAATTTTTACTTCATTTCGATTCATGAATGAAATCCACGAAGGTTAAATGACAACAGTTTTGAAACAATTAATGATTATAAGAATTTTTAAGTGGAACTATGAATGTATAATCGCTAGTGCAGCGGACGTGTTGAAAGTCGCTGATGTATAATGCCCTTGAATAAATGGAGGAGGTTCCCACAGTAATTAGTGATAAAGAATTTGTTAGTGGAGGTTTTTGTAAGTTCTGTGGAAGATTTTGATGCCATATATATTAATATATGATGAATTTTGGGCCTAGTTGAATGCAGTTAGTGCATTATTTTGTAAGCGAAGTATTTTCCGCTGGAGTGTATTGTCATAGTTCGTTGAAAATTAATCAAGTGAATTTACTGTTATAATTAACAAGAGTTTTGAAAGAATTTGAGATAAGATTTTGAATGAAGATTACCGTCACAAATAATTATAATAATTATTACAACCTTTATTAAACCAGATTGTGACATTAACATGTATAACTAACCTTCATTGGTCGATTATATTAACACGATTATGAAATTACCAACCGGATGAACATGTGGTTAAATGTATTTCTTAAATTAATAATTTGAATAATTTAAATGTTAATATTGTAAATAATAATGTATATATCTTTGACAATAATGTGGAACGAAAGTAATGTTAGAGGCGTGTTTAAAATTTTTGTAATTATCTTCAACAATATTATAAACAATTTCTAATTGTTATAAATAATTTATGAGTTTTTGTTATAAACATTTAAGAGTGTGTTTTATACTCTAAACTATGCTTATTAAACATTTGGATGATAACTTAACAAGTTTAGGGATTGTCAGAATAATCCAGTGGTATGTGAGTAAAGCATTTGAAAGATTTGCGTCAATATATATGAGTTGTCTTGCAGACATTTAAAACTTTTGAGAGAGAGCTGAATTCTTACGCAGTGTGGCGTGACAAGTGAGCCCCTTTTGACAGGTGCACGACATGTTGAAGGGTAGATCGCAGCTGGTTAGACAACTGGTTATCAGCGGGCGAGGTCGTTCACATTGAGGCCTTGCGCCTATAAATACAAGTGTCATGTTTATTAAAAGAAACCAAATGCTCTATATATGTGTCTCGTCCTGACTTCCTTATTCAATCCAAATGTGTTTTGAATGTTACGTTATTTTGAGCTCGTGGGAGCTAACATATTGTTTGATAACTTTGCAAGTCCTTTAGGAGGACATAGTCAGATTGACATGGGCTACTGATAGCCACATTTATTTTGTTGAGTTGTTAAAATCATACCCTTTATTTGAAATAAAAGCTTTTGTACAGTTCAAAGTTCTCGTATTCGTTCTGGTTCATTTTTAAATGTCATGGTGAAGGTTATTGTGGGAGCATACTTTAGAGATCCTGTTGTCAACCCAATCCCCGAGATAATTTTTAAGAGGTAAGTAAAGGTAAGTATGAACCCCCGTCTATTTTGGTGTGTTCCACAATAATTTTCTTGGTAACTTCTGTGCTCAAACCTCGGTAGTATCTGTCAGTGCCATTTTCATTGGTGCAGCTGAGCCGGTGCGATTGATTGTTGGCAATCCGATTGAGGGGGCGGATATCTGACAGCCTACTATTCGGGTAAACGGGGACAGTACCAAAAGCTTCCAAATCGTCTCAATAGTACAGGAAAAATCTTGCATTTCTCGAAAAGTCAACGGAAATATATATTTATTTGTTTATAAAGTGTTTTTAAACAAATAAACAAGACGATAGCCCCTGGCAGAACTGTGTCACGTACAGCCGCCTAGCACTAGAGCCAGGCGGGTAGTCTGTACACATGGGGCTCACACAAGCCATTATGCGAGAGTCCTCGCACGGGTCGGCTAGTACGTATATAATTATATACAGGGTCATCGAAAAAATAATGCCAACATTTAAGAAAATTATAGCACCGAAACCCTTTATGTTAAACGTGTAATTCTTTCACTGAACGCCAGCTGGTTTAAGTAAGTTTTGTTTTGGAGGGGACGTGACCTTGCTATGCGCACACTAGATGCACAGTAGCCAAGGTCGCCCGGGGGCACGTGCGCCAATGACTGCACCACCCGACAAACTGCACCTGATTACAAAGCTGTCATGCGATGGTTTAATCAGTTTAAGGAAACAGGGACTGTAGAGAAAAAATCTAGGCCAGGCCGACCACCAACATCAGCATTGAACGCACGCTTTCCCAATTGCTGAATTGGTACGTGCAATCATTTCAGGAGTAACTGTCCAGATGGCGGCAGAAATTCGCTCCCGCAGGTCCTCCAAATCACGATTTTTTTTCTGCATACACAATGTTTTTAATGTACCCCCAGAAAAAAAATCCAAAGGGGTGAGGTCAGGACTTCATTTGCGCGCGTGCCCCCGGCCGACCTTGGCTACTGCACATCTAGTGTCCGCATAGCAAGGTCACGTCCCCTCCAAAACGAAACTTACTTTAATCAGCTGGCGTTCAGTGAAAGAATTACACGTTTAACATAAAAGGTTTCCGTGCTATCATTTTTTTAAATGTTGGCATTATTTTTCGAAGACCCTGTACTGTATATTTTTAAAGCCAATTTTTCCCGACCACAGCTCTTGACAACAACGGTAAAACTGTATTTGTGCTAGATTCTCTGTAAACAGGTCAACGCCGTCAATATTCTGGGTCAGGGGATAAACCCACAATTTACGTGCAGTCAGAGCGGGGAAGCGTATTATGTCCTCATGTCGACTGCAGGTCTCTATCGATATTTATCGTTTTTTTCTTTTATCAACATGTCGAGGACTTTCGTAGGCGTATTCCACATAATAAACATGTAGGCGTTTATAAACACATTCGTCCGCCTCGTTGAGTAGTGGCGTAGTAATCTTCACTATCACTGTGGAGGCTCGGGTTCGATTCCCGACTCTGCCAAGAAATATAATTCTGGTCTGATGGCTGGGACGGGGTACACTCAACCTCGTGAGCCAAAACTAAGAAGAGGCAGATTTGATTCCTACCTCAGCCATCCTGGAAGTGGTTTCTGTGGTTTCCCCATTTCTACTTCAGGCAAATACCAGGATGGTACCTAACATAAGGCCACGGCCCCTTCCTATCCAAATACTACCTCAATTACAAAACGCGCACACTACTAGGGACATCACAGTGACTCAGGTTATCAGACAAACTCTACACACACCCAAGTGCACGCGACTACATGACTACGATGTCGCAAAGCCCATAATAGAATCAACAACAATTCTACTCCTTAGTAAGGACAAAAAGTTATAACTATACCCATACATTTCGGAGAATGTTCTTTACTGAACATCTTGTTCAATTTGGAAATTACATTAAATCGCAGATCTAATTTCACTTACTGTAATGTATCGGTATAATATAAAATTAAACGAACAAAATGTGTCCATTCGGAACTCAGTTAGCATCAACGATTCAACCTATCGTCATGATCAGTGCTTTTGTCATTTTAAATGATTATGTCGACTTTATCTGGGGTCTGGCATTACGTTACGGTCACGGGACGAAATGTACCGAGAATGCACTGAGGTGTGTGACGTCATAGTACCATGTAGCAGCCGAGTACCAAGAAGGCAGAGCGAGAACAGAGTTTCAAGAAGGCAGTGTGAGAACAATCAAGTAGGCAGTGAAGAAACAAAATAGAATCTTGAAACTCTGTTCGTGCACTGCCTTCTTGGTACTTGGCTGATAGCATTTAAAATGATATAAAGTCTAGTCTTTCAGACTGACTATCCGTGTATTTTTTTTTCCTAAAGGAATTTAAGGGGTACTCTCAGTTAGTCGACAAAACATCACGATCTGGCAATTTTCGGCAGTTTGCCAAGTCCGATTATTGTTTGTGTTCGAATCATTAACTTTCAGCTTTTTCGATGCCTGGGTGGATGTTAAATAGTTCGTTATTTTCTTCATCCTTCAAAACTAACCACACGCACAAAATAACAACCTACCCCTCCTCCATGCAATAGTACGCGTGCTTATAAGAACGGAGTGCCGAGATGCCGACCAAAGGAAACTGATTCGATGGATCGATTTAAATCGAGGATTACTCCTCCAGCTGTTGTGAACAGGCGTTCACGTCAGTTGATCGATGAACCTTCAAGTCGGAAGTTATATTTGCCGGACTAGATAAAATGTACCAATACTTTTTCATAAACTGTTTTCAAATGTTCAAGGGGCACGCGTAACCCCGCGTCATGATCGCTCTCCACATATCAAGGGATAATTTGACAAGGTATGTAAACTCTCCTATTTGCTCGCAAACAGACACAGAAAAGCCACTAAACTCATGAATAATGAACTCACAATAAACACTCCAACTTATCAAATTACTCGACGATTTTTTTGATTTTCACCCCTTAAATTCGGGTACGATTAATGGCTCTGTCAAAAGAATTAATTCAGTTCTTTTAGAACGGGTACACTCAGCCTGAGGTGAAAAATGTATCACTGTTCAATATATTTCCTCCAGGGACTCACCCCTTGTGGGGTATGGGTTAGCGACCACGAGACCCCAGCTGACACTGGCATTGCTTCCACTTATTTGTGCCGGGCTCTGCCATCTATCTAGTCGACTCCATTGGTCAACTTTCGTTCTGTTCTCACCCCAACGGTATTAGGGTATTCGAGCCCCAGGGTGTCTTTCATTTTCCCACCTTCATTGGCCATTATCTCATCTTTCCTGATACAGTACGGCTCCCAGCTGATGATCCCTGGCGGGTGGGGAAGGTTGAGGGAGGGAAAGTAGAGTGGAGTGAGTTTGTGCGGGAGAGCGCTGCTGAGTGCGAGACAAGGAAACGTTTCCCAATGCTGTTATGAAAGCATTGGGCGCGCAGGTGGCATTTACCAATATACACTGGCAGTGATGTTTCTAGTTCTTCTGACAACACTGTTCCCAGTGAAGCTCAATCTGGATGTGAGTCTGAACTAGCAACTCCACTGTGATGTACATAAGTAAATAGAAAATGTTTCCTGTACCGTTAGTAGTAGTGTTAGCCCCTGTCAGGCTGTCCGCTGATGTGACGCACCCAAATTCCTTGCAGGGATCACGAGCTCAGAGCCGTACAGTACTTCATCCTTCGAGGGTACAAACCTCTTCTTTTTTTTTCCTGGTATCTCCAACCTTCTGCTCAAGGTCCTAAAGGAGGCAGGCTGTGTGTAGCCCCAAGATTTATGGTGCACTCTGGTTAGTGCTACACTCTCAAGGGCACAGGGATGGTGAATTCGGGAGTAGGCGACCCCACAGGTTTACTAAGCTGGGTCTGGTTTTCCCTTCTTTTTCCATTGATCTTGGGGCGGGCCCTCTCTTCTTTCCCTTTTATAGCTCTATTTCCTGTGTCCTCTTATTCTGGTACGAGAGATATTTGAAGGTCAGTTGTGAGTTTTAGTTGCAGGTTATATTTCATCAGTTCGCTGTCACTAAAATCATTGAGGGCCGATAACCTGTATGTTAGTCCTCTTAAAATAACAATCATGAATATGAGTTCAATTTGGCTGAATGTGTAAAGGTTGGCAAACTCGGAATGACGTCACAATGCCAGACGACAATTCTGCCATCATTCAGTTGTATTTTAGTGCCAGTTTCAGTGTATGCAAGTGCTCTACTTTGAAACAGGTGTGGCAACAGTGAATAAAAATCTGATTCAACCCAACAGTAAGAAATTTTACTATAAATAACCAAATTTGTACTGTTGGGGGATTAAAGGTAAGGTTACATTGTTAGTGACTTATTTTCTCTGTTAATTTATTTGAGAGGCTTGATACATCTTGGTAATCAGTTCCGTGAAGGGGTGTGTGTGTTGAACTTGTCTGATAACCTGCGTTTATGTGATGACTCTAGTAGTGTGTGTAACAGTATTAGGGACGCCCCCCAGGGGCTCACATCTAGTGGGACGTGGGTTGGCAACCACGGGACTCCAGCTGAGTCTGGCATTGCTTCCACTTACTTATACCGGGCTCCTCTCTGTTATCCTTCCTGTCGGCCTCCCTTGATCAACTCTTGTTCTCTTCCGACCCCGACGGTATTAGGGTATCCGAGGCCTAGGGAGTCTTCCTTTCCCGCCTTAATTGGCCCTTCTCTCATCCTTCCGGATCCCCAATTCTTCCGCCTTCTTTTTATTTTTCATTTTGTACGTCTTTTCACTTCCAATTACATTTTGTAAGTCTTTTCAATCTAAATTACGTTTTGTGAGTATTTTCAATCTAAATTGCATTTTTGCAAGTACTGTAACTTATTTTGAATCTAAATTGCATTTCGTGGGTATTTTGAATTTAAATTACATTTTGTAAGTATTTTCAACCTAAATTGCATTTTGTAAGTGTTCCCAATATAAATTGCATTTGGTAAATATTTTGATTTTAAATTGCATTTTGTGAGTATTTTGAATCTAAATTCCATTATTTTTGCGTATTTTCACCCTTAATTCCAGTTTGTAAGTATTTTTTCTTCTTAATTTACATTTTGTGAGTATTTTCAATCTAAATTTCATTTTGTAAGCATTTTTGATCTCACTTGCATTTTGAAAGTATTTTCAACCTCAATTGCATTTTGTATGTGTGGTCAATCTACATTGCATTTTGTAAATCTTTTGAATCTGCATTTAAATTTGTGGGTATTTCGAATCAAACTTGCATTTTGTAAGTATTATGAATCTAAACTCCATTGTGTGCGTCTTTTCCATTTAAATTCCACTTTGTCAGTCTTTTTCCATTAACTTGCCTTTTGTGAGTGCTTTCAGTTTAAGTTGCATTTAGTACGTGTTTCCAGTCTTCCTTGGTTTTCGTTATAGTTTCCATTTCATTGTCATATTTGCTATCATCCAGACCATTAGAGGCCGATAACCTCGATGTTAGGCTCCTTAAAACAACAATTATCATCATCATCATCATCATGTATTAGGGACGGGAATGAGGTAGGTGTACTGTGACTTGAAATAAGGTATTATCCCGGCATTTACCTGGAGGCAGTGCGGAAAGTCCGGGGAAAAACACACTCTGCACCCTGGAATTAACGATCTCCTGACTTATTACAGCTGCCCTCGTGGGCGAGGTGCACTATTTAACTACGCCATGGGTAGCCTGATTTAAGGTGACGTGGACTATACACACTTGTTCTCATCAAAAAGTGTGCTCCTCTTTCTAAGTATCCTGACCGCTACTTGCCGGTGAACATGACAACATTATTGCGTGCGATCAAAGGAATGTTAGGTTTCTTGGTAAGGGTTGAGCTGCAAATGTCAAGAGCGCCACACCGTGGCAGAATTACTTATTCGTGGAGCTAGCGTTGTCACATCACACGAGTCGAGAGGTTTCCACTCTTCAAACACGCCTACATTAGAATTCATTACAATAAGTGTGCATTATATTCCTTCTGCCAGACTTTGCCAGCCCAAGCACACAAACCTTTAGGTAATGCCCCCACACTTTGGTGGCAGCACCCAGGAATATTCTCACCAAGAATGAAATAATATTTTCGCATCCAGGGTGACCAGGTGTCACGGGACTCCAGAATGGCCAACAACTGCAAAAGTTTCAAAATTGTGTTTCTTGTGGTATATTAATCTATGGACCTTAAGCTTTATGATGAAAGATTTCCTTTATTGAAACAACTAAATTTAACACAAGGCCAAAATCAGACACTATAGATCGGTAGTACAACCTGAAGGATTGTACGCTTCAGAGTGTCTTATTTGAAATAAAAAGGGGGAGCTTCAAGAACTAGAAAAGAAAGAAAGGAGGATTCTGCGGAAAATACTCGGACCACAGAAAACTGCTGATGAGACTTGGAGGATGAGGAAAAACGAAGAACTCTACAAATACATTGAGAAGATCATGGACACAATCAGGAAGCGGAGGTTGAAGTTCTACGGACACCTACTGAGAATGGATGAATGCAGACTGACCAAAAGGATCTTCAGCTACATCATGGGGTTAAAGGCCACATCCAAATGGGTAGATGAGGGGAAAAGGGATGTGGCAGAAGTTGGAATCACACCACAGATGGTCCACAACAGAAGAGAGTTTAGAAGGAGATTAGACAGTATAAAAGCATTTCAGCACAAACCAACAATGAGGAGGCCCAAACGGATCATTTCCGATGAGGAGAGAAAGAAAAGAAGCAAACGCATGAAGAGGTTCTGGAAGTAGAAAAGAAGAAAAGCCAAAAATTCTTAAGTTCTTTGAGGTCCATATTTGGCCAAATTCGAAAAAAAGAGGAAGAAGGATCGCCCAAATGGGCTTTAAGTATTACTGTATCACCAAGTGATTTTGTTCTTTCGAGGCATGTCGTTATAATTATGGTTCTTGGTACACCTTTTCTTGCATAGTACAGTACGGCTCCCAGCTCATGATCCCTTGGCGGGTGGGGAAGGTTGAGGGAGGGAAAGTAGAGTGGAGTGAGTTTGTGAGGGAGAGCGCTGCAGAGTGCGAGACAAGGAAACGTTTCCGAATGTTGTTATGAAAGCATTGGGCGCGCAGGTGGCATTGTACAATTACACACCGGCAGTGATTCGAGTGATAGTGATGTTTCTAAATCTTCTGACAACACGGTTTCCAGTGAAGCTGAATCTGAATGTGAGTCTGAACTAGCAACTCCACTGTGAACATATTAATCTGGTAAGTAAACGTTTCCTGAACCGTTAGTGGTAGTAGTACCTTGTCAGTCTGTCCGCTGATGTGACGCAGGTGGTGCGGCCATCCTTGCAGGAATCACGAGCTCAGAGCCGTACTGCACACATAATCATTTTGTCACTCGGGCTATGGTAAGATCTGATTAAACAAATCTTATGATGAAAACCTTAAATGGTGAGTCTCGTTATTATATATCATTGTTCTTGATTCCCACGTTCTGTCCATCATGGCGTCAGTGATATAGAAGTCTGGATCGATCTATTTCCTTTTCTACACTCTAAGAGCTCTGTAGATTGTCCTGTAACTGGCAATGGAATTTTCAGCCTGAGTTCCTCTATGTAAAAAGCGGCTTCGGTGGCATAGTTGGTAGCATACTGAGCTTCTACGCCAAGATCGCGGGTTCGAACCCGGCCAAGGTCGTCAGATTTTTAAGAGCGTTAAAAATTCCTCAGTATGAAGTAAATCTTAAGAAGCGCGAATCTTGACTCTCATCACTATCTTTCAAAGATAAAATTAAAACCTCTTCCAAGATCCACCAAGAGAATTCTGGGAAGAAAGATCAACAGGATTGATGTGGAAAAATTGAGGACACAAAGCAAATTCAGTCAGAAACTTGAAGCACTTGAGCCACAGAATTAGGAACAACTCAAAGAAGCGATACTTGAAACGGCACAGGAAACCGTCCCACTGACAAAGTCGAGGAGGAACCCTTGGTGGACTAATGAATGTGACGATGCCGTACACCAAAGGCGGCTTGTCTGGCTGCGATGCAACAAACAGAAGAATGAAGAAAACAGAGGGAGATTCCTGGTCGTGAGAAAGCAGACTGACAAAACCACACGCGGGATAAAACGAGCATTCCACAGAAACAGTTGGCACAGGTAGACCAAAATTTCAAAAAGAACAACACCCGTGATTTCTACAAAACCTTAACGCAAAATCTCATTAAATACACACTAACTAGTTTTCACTTTAGGAATCCCGATGGGAAAATTGCTTACAATGACAAAGACAACTGTCAGATCCTGGCGAAATACTTTGAGTCCCTTCTCAATTGTGAGGCTCCAACATCAACATTTTTCTTTCACGAAAATATGCTCGTCAATCCAGACTAAAGTCCACCAACTAGGGAAGAAATCAAGCAGATCATTCACTCACCGAAGAACAATAAAGCACCAGGTGAGGATTCAATAGTGTTGCCGAGCAACGCAAATGATAGAGCAGTCGACAAGCTAAAGGATATCATCCGGGAGATTTGGGAAACAGAGAAACTGCCCAGTGATTGAACATCGGCCCTGATTCACTCCCTGCACAAGAAAGGTGATAATGCAGACGTAAACAACTATAGTGGCATATCACTCCTCTCGATAACATACAAGATTCTCACGAAAGCGCTTCAAACGAGAGCGGAAGCACAGCTCGATCAACAACTGGCCGAATACCAAGGTGGATTTCGAAAGGGTCGCTCTTGTGTTGAGCAAATCATGAATCTAAATTCAATTCTATCGTACAAGAATCTGAGAATTAAGACATTTTTTGTGAACCTTGTTAATTTCAAGAAGGCTTACGACTCGCTGGATCGTAGTACCCTGATCCAGGTTTTAAAGAGAATTTGGTTTAAATAATAAGACAAGAGCAATCATTCAACACACCCTGTTGGGCACAGCTTCCAAAGTGTAATTCAGGGGAGAGATTTTTGAATCCTTCGCAATACGGACAGGGGTGAGACAGGGAGATGGGCTCTCGCCTCTGTTATTCAACTGTGTTCTCGAGAATGTTATTCGAGAATGGCGTAAAGAATTGTGTAAGGATGGTGTAGAGAATGGGGTCAGACTAGGTTGTAAGAACAAGAACCTGACAATCGACTGTTTAGCTTTCGCAGATGATGTTTCAATTTTCTCTAATTCTCTTGACATGGCCACACGACAAATCAATCAATTACAGGTCCAAGCAGCCAAGGCAGATCTTCATATTTCGTTTGAAAAATCGAAGTTTATAACGAATATCAAGTCAGAACCCAGAGAACTTATGGTGAAAGGAGGACAAATAACACAGATAGAGAAATTTACTTGAGTGAATGGAGGGAGCCCAACATTCGAGAAATAGAAGCTTTCGTGTCACGGATTAACAAAATGGAATTGGCTTACCATTTAACCAAAGTCATTTACAAAACACGATCAATGTCCAAACTGAGGCACTACTGTTCTGCACCCTTGCTATAGGGGTGAAAACGAGATGTGTAGGTGTAAGGAGAGTTGCCTCTGATTTAGGGGCAGTGTGAGGTGTTGTTGAAAATGTGATTCTAAGGAGGAAATGACGTTGGGGGTGACGTATTAGAGCACTTGGGGATTAAAGCGTAACGGGGGTGTTATGGAGCGAATGCACTCTGTAAATGAGGTACCGTCTGCGGGCTGACTCTGCGCGGCACACGGTGTCTACTACTGCTGGTGCAGCGAAATGGCTGAGGCGTGAATGGACGAGCTGGTCGTAGCCTGACAAGGAACTACTATCTTACACAGCAATATGTGGAACAATGCAATAGTGTGTCAAGTACTGGAGGAGCGGGGAGGTAGGCGGTAAAACAAGTGAGGATAAACAAAAGGATAACACTGTGTTGTAGTAATGTTAGTTGTTTTGCTGTTGTCTGGCTGCGTGGCTCAGGGGTAACGTTCTCGCTTGCTGAGCCCAAGGTTGCAGGTTCAAAACCTGGCGCAGTCAGCTGGCATTTGAGGGTGCGCAAATGCGAGGGAGCCGTGTCAGTAGATTTACTGGCACGTTAAAGATCCCCTTCGGGGCAAAATTCCGGCACCCCGGCGTCTCTAAAAGCCAGTGTAGTTAAAAGGGACGTAAAACCAATAACGTTATTATTATTATTATTACGTTTTACTGTTAGTCCCCAAAGGGATAATGTATGCCCCTTATTTTAGGGTTTGGTGTTAATCTGGTGTACATTGATTACAAGTATTTGAGGTGTGGTAAAATATAGGATTACACTGTGTGTAGGATTTCTGAGAGACACTCACCGTAGATGCGATGAGTCTGGACGGAGTCTGGTCGTACAGCTGGTCGTCGGTCACGGGGTCTTCACGAATGGGGGCTGCTCCTCAGGTGCTATCCATTATGTAGTGCTGACAGTGCATTGCTTAATGTTGCTGCTTTGCAGTCAGTTCCTGTGTAATTGTTATGAAGTGTCCTCAGCGTTGGCTAACAGCTGTGCTTGCTGCGCCCGCTTGGTGTTTGTAGAATTGAGTGTTGAGGCTTCTACCATAGCTTGAGGGATGTTATATGGGGTGAAAAACGTGTATGATGTGGGATAGATTATAGATGTGTTAGTTTGGGGTTATGTTCATAGATGCTGTTCAGATAGGTGTAGTCGCCTGTAGGTCCAGGGGTATATGTCTATGTCTCTCTCCTTTAGGCAGTGATTTAGTTGGAAAAAATATTTACAGGAACTCACCTTATTAATTCAGCAATTTCCATATGGTCTCGTATTGGGTGTCAAAATCAGCGGCCTCGTGTTTCCGACAAGTTGTTTCATCAACTGAACGTCTCCCCTTTCGTAGCCATGACTTGACATATGGTTGTGGGTTAAATAAATGCACAGGAGCCTCAGGGCACTTCTTCCAGCACCCGACTAACTACCTAGTCTCCGATTATTTTGCTTATGAACGCTACTCCACTGGACACTGATGGCATCTTCGCCAGATTCGAAATAGCGAAACAACCATGTTTCTCAACACAATCAATCAATAAAAAAAAAAAAAACAACCTTCAACATCTTCACCTTCACACACATTCACCGTCAAATTTCACATCGCTGACATCATCATTCCTCATTAAACCCATTCAATTCATCCGATCTCAACCCCCCTCCCCCAATCTCAACTTGTTAAATCGCCACCATCCTCACATCACCAGCTCTGCGTTTTTCTCCTTTCTTTCTTTCTTTCTTTCTTTCTTTCTTTCTTTCTTTCTTTCTTTCTTTCTCTCTCGCTCCACCAATACCACTCTCGCATCTCAACAAACATCATTACATCTGCATCAAACATTTGATGCAGATGTAATCAGCGCGCTACATTCGAAAAATAGGGCTCATCGTCAATGGAAACGCTCTTCTTTGGAATGCCATAGAATTGAATTTGTGGTCAGGAGACTCGAATTCAAAGAAATTCAACGCCGAAAGTATGACGCCTACCTGGAAGACATAGACTCCAGTGTTAAAACTAATCCGAACAGACTATGGTCCTTCATTAAGCAGAGATCTAGGAACACCAGATTACCAGTCTCGCTCGAGTATGACGGACGTACCAGTACTGATGCAAACTCTGCCTGTGAGCTGTTTTCTGATTATTTCGAAACCTTATTCCTTCCTGTAAATTCTATACCGCCACCATTACCTGATCTGCCACCCTCCAGTAATGACAGCATTTCGTACTTCCATATTTCCGAAGACTGCATCAAGAATAAATTACATAATCTATCCTCTGGCAAGTCTCCCGGTCCTGATGCCATTCCTATAGAAATAATTAAATCTTTATGCCACCAGCTATCTCGTCCACTTTACATCCTATTCAACCAAGCCATCAGTGAAGGAGTGTTTCCGGATTACTGGAAATCAGTTCATATCACCCCAGTGTTAAAGAAAGGCTCCAGGCAGAAGGTAGTAAATTACAGGCCAGTAACACTAATGTCTATTTTCGCGCGAGTCTTTGAATCAATTGTTCGAGACGAAGTGTACGCTCACGTGTCACCATTCATCACTGAACTTCAGCACGGCTTTCTTCCTAGGCGATCCACTGCTACCAACCTAGCAGTCTTCACTCATGATGTATCCACCTTTATGAATAACCGTGGTAGTGCTGATGTTATCTATACTGACTTCTCTAGGGCTTTCGACAGCGTTCATCACAACCTACTGCTTCTTAAACTTTCAAACTTTGGTATAACTGGTAATCTTTTACGTTTCTTCAAAAGCTACCTCTCAAATAGAACCCAATCAGTTGTAATTAATAATAATAAGTCTAAATCTGTTAACGTTACTTCCGGTGTCCCTCAGGGTTCTGTATTGGGCCCTCTGCTTTTTATACTTTTTGTAAATGATATCCCTCGTATAATACATAATTCTAGGTGTCTGATGTACGCTGATGATCTTAAACTGTATATGCCCATCAGTACTATAAATGACTGTGAGTTGTTGCAACAAGACCTACACCAACTCAGTGAATGGTGTGAAACATGGAAACTGAAACTGAATACTGAAAAGTGTAAAGTGTTGTCAGTTTCATTGAAACGTAACCTCCTACCCAGGTTTAATTACTGTATTAAAAATGAAACGCTACGTAGAGTGTCAACCATTAAGGATCTAGGGGTGACAATCACTAATAATTTCTCGTTCGATGAACATATTTCAAAAATATGTCGTGAAAGTTTCCGGATCCTGGGATTTTTAAAAAGAAATTGTTTAAATTATTTTTCGGACATAACTCTATCCAAATTATTTAAGTCACTCATTCGGCCTAAATTAGAATACTGTAGTGTGATCTGGAATCCCTTTCACAGTAATAAAATTGACGCCATCGAACGTGTGCAAAAGAGATTTATTAAATGGCTCTGTTACAGGGGTGGACGACCGTACCATAGAGCTGAGTATGAGAGTTATTGCAACGTGTACGGTCTTCCTCCACTTAGCAGTCGGCGCACAGTGGGTGACGTGAGATTCCTTTGGAAGCTGGTAAATGGCGGAATTGACTCTAATCAGTTGCTAGCTAACTTGGGTTTTCACGTCCCTCAGAGAACCACCAGACGGAAGCACACGTTCGATGGGGTCAGATCGAGAATTAATGTGCACAAAAATTCATGTCTGATCCGGTTGCAGTCAACATACAGCTTGATGGAGAGTAGAAGTGCTACTGATATTCACTTCGACTCTCTATTAACTGTTATGAGAGATATCTCAAGTGGGCTGTAAAATAGTGTATTGCATATTGGGTTAATTTCTATTTGCGTTGATTGATTGAACATGTGGTCGAATGAATGGTTGATTGATTTTTTAATTGAATGTACGAGTGAATGAAGTAATGTATTTTTTTGTTTGCTGTTATCTAGATCCTTGAATGTCGCTCTTGTATTACTTTCCCTAGTTTCTGAACCTTGTCTTCTTATCTTTTATTTTATGTTTTTGCCTGTTTCTGTTTACTGTTGATAGTTTTTTTTTTCTGTAATAATTATTGTAATGTTCTTGTACAAAGGGATTGCATGAATGAATGCTTGAGATAGGATGTTAGAGTGTGTGTCTGTATGGTTGTGGTTGCTGATTTATAATAGGTTAGTGTATTGCTATTTTTGTACGTGTTTGCTGTTTTTGTTTTGTTTATAATTGTAAATTTTATTGTTAATTATTATATTGTCACTAGTGGAGTCTATCTGTCTGACAATAAAGAATACATACATTACTCCCTTCTCATCGACATCATTTAATTTCCTCAAACTACCAGCTATTTAATTCTTTCTTCCTGTCTCTTTACTACCATAACACTCCCCTTCTCATCTCACCGCATATATATCAATACTCCTTTCTCATCACCATCTTAAAAAAAAAAAAAAAAACTTGAAAAAAAAACTTTAAAAAAATATAAAATAATAATAATAATAATAATAATAATAAAAAAATCACCTTATGATCTGGACTTAAACACAGCCCCCCTTTTATTTTTCCCCCAATAAACTTAACATTCATATTAATCTCAGAGCGAGCAATAGAAGTTCCTTCGTCTGCTTTGGCAGTTGCGACAGTTGTTTTCCGTGGTTTCCGCGTTTTCTTTGTTTCATAAAATTTCCGACATTTAAAATTATACATACGCACAATGAAGCAGTCACCCTTCTCCTCCACATCCCCCTTCCTGCATCTAACTCTCCCTTCTCAAAACAAAACTTCGCCCCCAGCACCATTCTCCAAATTTCCCCAGCAATGCCCCAACCAAAATTCTCACACACTTTCTTCCAAATCCTAAAACCAAACCCACCCATCACCAAAATTTCCACCTCTCCTAAATACCTTAATCCCCTGGCCTGAAGAGACGGCGAAACCGTCTAAGGGGGCCCGCCGCCGCAGGGGAAATAGCCATGCGGCGGAATGAAACGACTGCATATATATATATATATATATATATATATATATATATAAATGCACAGGAGGTCCTACGCTGCTTATGAAAATAAGTCCGCTTGATCTTTCAACCAGCAGCCTATTTCTCTTTTCGGTGTGGATCTCATTCATGGTACTGAAAGCTCTTTCAGCTTCTGCTGAAGAGATGGGAATGGTCTGTACAGTCTTGATTAAAGGCATCAGCTCCACTGGAATTTCCTTGGTCTCGACATACTTTCTAAAAGCATTAATGTACCTCCTCTTGTCTGACATGTGGAAAAAGTCACAAAGGTTGCCGACACTCTCATCACCATAGCAGATATGCAAAGTAGAAGTGGAGGGCCAATTATTTTTGTATAGTACCTTTGAATCACTGATAACTTTTGTCATTCTCTCATATCTCTGCTGAGTAGAGCTGGAACCAAGATTAGATGATGTGGACACATTTTCCATAAGCCTGTTATTTAAATTGTTCACAAGACTTCTGAAAAACTGCTTTCTGTAAATTTTTACAACTTTTTTGAATCATATAATCCTATGTTTCTAAACTTTTTGTTTTCTGCTGCTTTAAGAACTGTTCTGTAGTATTCTCCAGAAGCTGAGTTACACATAGATTCAAACATATTTATAGTGCGTTTGTTTGCATTTTGAGCCTCTGTCAGACTTGTCTCTCTTTTCTGCAACTTTAATGACATAGCAGCTAACTCAAGAGGAGCATCATACATAATTGCAACATTTTCTAGAAATTCTACACAAGTTAACATATTTTCTAGACCTTTGAATTTTGCCCTTTCTTTGGAGTATCTCTGGTGGTCATTTTTGGCCTCACTAAAATGTTTTAATAGAGCACTGTAGTTTTCCCAGACAGCTTTTACAGTTCTCTGGCTTGAAACTACCCATCTTATTGTAAATATTTTCCCAAACTTCTTAACTCTTTGTTCCAGTGAAGCAGCACAAATGTTGAGTTCCCTTTGATTGTTGGGAGACATGCTGTATAAAGAATACAATTTGTCAAAGAAAGAATGGAAATGGTTAACACCTATAACTTCATTCCTTGTATCAGAAACGGCCAATTCCAAGCGATGGTTTAAACAGTGCCAGATTACTATATCTGGAAATAACTTTAAAAACTGTGCTCCAACTCCATTTTTTCTACCTAACATTACAGAGGCCCCATCACATGCCAGACCAACTAAATGTTCTGCCAGAAAGTTTTCATTCATCCCATATGAAGAAAGATTCTTCAATATCTCTCGAGTAATAACATCTGCTGTAGTTGATTCAAGTTCTATCTAGTCCCCGAAAAAGGAAACAACTTCAGAGTTATCTGAAAGAGCACATCTCAAGCATAATACTAACACAGATTTTACACTAACTGTTGTTGATTCGTCAATCATAATACTGATTTTCCTCTAATTTTCTGTTATAGATTTTGCTATTTTATTTCTCATTTCCTGTGAAATGTGTTCAATAATATTAGCACAACTAAAATTTGTATGAAGAACTCGTCCCACATCTAAACCATTTAATTGTTGAAGTTCAACATAAGCCTGTAGGTCTACGAAGGGTCTATTTCTTTTGGCAATTGAGTATGCTGTTCGAAATACTCGAACGGTGGTTTCTAGGTGTTTGACATTCATAGTGTCCAAGCAACTTTCAAATATCTTTTTATTGGATTCTGATTTTTGTAACATAGCTTTTTTGTGAGATTCTGAATTTTTGTGCTCAAATATTTTTTTCCTAAGGCTTGTTTGTTGTTGATTAATATTATTTCCGTTGGGATGAACCTTGCATTCTACCCATACTTTCATTAGCTTAAGTCCTGCCCCTTTAGAAACTCCTAATCCTAATTTACTTTCCTCTTTACATATATTGCAGCCTACATTTTTATTTCCTGCAAATAATCACTCGTTCTCTGACAAAAAATAACGGTACTGAGACTCGTTCCAACAGTCTGGAAAATCTTGTTTTCGGTAGGTGGGTCCTTGAATTTCACAGTCGATGGTAGAAGGTGTAGAACCATAACCTAGATTCTCCCTTGAATCTGCATCACACGTTTCAGCAACATTTAACCCAGGGTCTATCTCTATACTCACGTCTTTAATGAAACTAATGTTCTCGGAACTCCATTCAGTTTCGTTTTTACTTGAGCCATCACACACCTTTTTAGTATTCTTTGATTCTTCATCTTCATCCCCAGCAGGTTTTTTGAACCCAGCCACTTAAGTAAACTCATTGTCACAAGTTGTGACTCACAACTCACTTTCACAGTCACTGGAAAACTTGAAAGGTACTACGAGGCTACTGATGTTCATTAACTGCAGAGAGATTCCGTAATATCTGCTTCACAGCAACACATCGAGAAAAACATAAAATAAAACTTGGATTCACACAAACATAACGAGCGGAAGAAAGTTGTTGTGCTCACTTCCCGCTCTCCGTATCCAATAGCTGTGTAGCCAACCTTAGAGAACCTGAAAAACGCCCAGGAGTGTAAAAGCGACCGTATTTTATGAACATAAAACCGTAAGGTTCGATATTAGTCCGCTAGAGTACACCCGAGTCCGTTTCAGCGCTATGTATAGATTTTAAACGATTTTCTTACTGAATGTAAAATTGTTACGTCATTCTAAAGCGGGAAGATATTTTCCGGAACGGCGTTCCGGCCCGTTCCGGTCCAAATAAACCACTGCCTTTAGGTATATGGTTCTTAGGTCCCAAGGATCCTATGGATCCTGGGGCCTGAACACTACGTTACCGTTATTCGCCTGGAGGCGTTTTATGCATCAGAATGCCTGGCGATGAATAAGAAAGGCCTGGACGAACAACTGGAAGCCAAAGAGAGGAAGTATTTGAGAAAGACCTTGGGCCCGGTCAAGGAACGAGGAGAGTATAGAAGACGACACAACGATGAACATTATCTACATGTGGAGAACATAACGGACACCATACGCAAAGAGTCTCCTTTTATGGCCATTTAACACGAATGAACTCTGGAAGATTGTCCAATCGAATCTGTGCCCACTCTGTGGTAAAGAAAACCAAAGGGATCTGGTTTACAGAGGTGGAAAAAGACCTACAAGAACTGGGGATATCACATGAGGACATCTTGGAACGTGACTCTTTGAAGAAGAAACTTGGGGAAACACAGAGTTTTCAGCCAAACCCTATATTGAAAACCGGCAAGAAGTGGACCGAAGAACGAAAAGAAGCTCACCAAAGAAGAATGCGCGAACACTGGGCCAATGTGAAAGAACGAGGGAAAAGGCAGTTGAAATAACGTAGTCCATAGAAGACCGAAACGATTACATAAACGAAAATAATAATAATAATAATAATCATCATCATAAGAAGGAGAAGAATATAACTGCTGTGGCATTTCAGACGCAAGGGTTGACGGAATTTTGGCCTGATGGGATTCCTTAACGTCGCAGTAAAACTATTGGAACAAGACGCCCACAATAGCGAGCCAGCAGGCCAATCAACTTAACTCAATATTCTGCAACATTCAGCCGAACAGGATGTGAGGGGCTCTATCGAGTGTCCTCTTTTTATTCTTTCGTTCTCTTGCTTTGACGCAACACGTTCGCTTTCATGTATAACGACGGACTTCCGGTCTATTCGACAGGTTAATGGAAGCAATGGACACTGTGTCCTGCTCTTTTCCTTGCCTGTATTCGGCAACTTATTGTTGCTTGGAAAAATAACAAGTGAGAAAGTTCTACTTGTGGTTGTTCATTGTGTGTAAACGATGCGAAATGCCAACTAATGTTGGGCTGCAGTACAACATTCGTTGTCTTTAAATGTTGATTATTTACCCGTTATTTTACTACAGATTATGTTTGTACATTATCTAAGATGCGGGAAAGATAGTGCTTCTCCAAATGGGAGAACGTATTTAACTGTATGCACGTCAAGTAATCTTGACGAGGTTGGTTACACCGTAGTAGGATCGCTTTTATATTTAGGTTTCTGTCATCTCGTCTTAAATTACCGGTACTGACCAAAACGTTTCTAAAGAAAGAAAATCTATTTCTTCACTAGAAAGTTTTGATCTCCATAATTCAAGTAAAATGAGGGTTGTTTGTGTAATTTAGGTAATAATTCCCTCCTCCTTCACGGATACTTTCCGTAGACTAGGGTAAAGACGTGAATGAGTGTTTTATACGCCATTTGTATGGCCTAGTAACTTGATTTATTACAAGTTTTGCAAGTATTTCCTGCTTCTGAAAACTAGGCAAGGTTGGATTTTGACATGGAACTGCATCTATTGTCAAATATGCAATACGTGAAATATAATTGTAATTGTTGATTTAATATGAATATTAAACAAGAACAGTTGAATTATTATTTTTAAATGTCCTACGAATTATAGCCTTTCTCCAAGGTAGAAATTTTGGAATTAAACTGCCAATGTAATGGTCACTGCTTACAATATTCTCACATACATCTGTCATCAACTTTTCTTCACTCCATTATAGTCAAAGAGATGTAGGAAGATTGACGTTTGAAATGCGTAAATTGCTTAATATTTAGGCCTGCTATTTGTTGGGGTCTTTTCTGTGCGAAGTTTTACTAACCATTCAATTAGGAGGCACTTGTGTTTAGAAAGGCCAATGCTGCATTCTTTACTTCATAGGTTGAACACCTAAAACCAGAACCACAATACAATATTAATACATCTTTCAAAAGAATCAACGAATGGCAACACAAAGAATTGGTGACACATTTGAAAGAAACATGACTTTTACAATGCAATTTTCATGACTTCATTCAGAGCATTCAAATTCTCTTGCATTTCTTCAAAAGTACAGCAAACGTGTTGTTGGTTGGTTCCTCAGTTTAGGGGCTGCGACAACGTGGTCATGTAGCCCCGTGTACTTTGGGAGTGTGTTGAATCTGTCTGATAACCGGTGTTAATTGTGATGACTGTATTAGTGTGCGTATCTGTTTTAATTCAAGTAAGGACTGCAGACGATCAATTTTCAAGTAGTTCCTACTTTTGCCGCCAAACGCCACCGTCAACGACTAACTAGCTCAGATTTTTTTACCAGATGTCACCGCAGTCAGCTCCTGACGATGAACGTAGGAACCTAAGGACGTTAGTCAAATGTTTAACCTATATTAATTTAGCTTCACACAGGTATAATTAGTGGAAGGTTTTTTGACATGCCATAAATCTATGACATGGTACCGCCGGCTTTACTTCCCCTCCGAAGGAAGACATACTGAGGGATTTTAACGCTCTTAAAAAATCCGACACCCTCGGCCGGGTTTGAATCCGCGATCTTGGGCATAGAAGCTCAGCATGCTACCAACTACGCCACTGAAGCCGCTAAAAACGTGCTGGTCCTGAACTATCTTATGAATTTTCAGAATCAAGGGAGTTATTCCCTGAAGTTATTTCTATGATTCTAAAATTTAGGTTCCGACTAGGACACATAGGTGTCTCTTGTGTCGCCTGCGGATGATGGTCATCTCAGCAATATCCACGAAATAGTACCGCAGTGCCCCCTTTATCCAAGACTTGGAAATGAGTCCTAGACGTAACAAGGCCGTGGTGACGTAGTTGGCTGACGGGCCTGTCCGTAAATAACTATTTAGTTTTGAATCCCAACTGCGGTCTCATTTTCAAGTCTTTACTCGACAATTACAGAGTAAAATTGTTGTTGTTGTTGTTGTTGTTGTTGCTGTTGTTGTCGTTGTTGTTGTTTGAGTCGTAATTTTTGTGACTGGTTTGATGCAGTTCTCGTTTCATCTCTATTTATTTATTTAGCGTATGATGAATACAATATTATGTACAATATATACAGTACAACTACCATCTCAAGTTCATAACTAGAGTTCTATGTTTAAAGTTGAGAGCCAAAGAAGGGCTTCGCTTGAGACACAGTGTAAGTCTTCTATAGAGCCTCTGTATGCACGTAAAGGACACTCGAATGTAATGTGGTCCACTGTCTGTTCCTCTTCTCCGCAGTCACATTGAGGTGATGCCTTCCATGCCCATTTGAAGAGAGTGGCTCCACATCTACCTTGGCCGGTCCTAATATGGTTTAGCGTCCTCCACTGTCGTCTGGGAAGGGAAAATCCATCAGGGCACTTGCAGGGGTTCTTAATGATGTGATGGTTTGGTAACGGTTTCATCTCTACATAGTAACCACACCTTACATCCTGGGCAATCTGTTAAACATATGGCCAAAGGGCTACAAGTGTAGCCGACGGCCCGCCTGCTCCCGCACTTTGGGCGAAAGCAGGAATGAAATAACAAACTTATGATTTTGTTAAACAAATGATGATGATGATGATGACGATAATGATAATGATGATTATGATGATAGTTGTTGTTTTAAGGTGCCTACCACCTGGGTTATCAGCATCTAGTGGTTTGGGTGATCGAGAAAAAGAAAATGAAATAAAACAATAACTACTGTAAAACTAACTACTGACTTTCATACTGGAAGTGGAAATGGAAATCTAAAACAAAGGAAATAAAAAACAGGAGGAAAGGAAATGCCCTTAACCCTCGAAGAATGAAAATTAAGGGAGTTTGAACAAAGGACGTTGCCAGATGTACTCATAATTAAAATCGCTCATAGGGGCGTTACGGTTGCGTTCCGGACATGGGTTCCCTATCTCAAATTACTCCCTGCCCCCACCCCCATGCGGAGTTTACGTTTGGTGCAGGACTTTTTTTTACAGCCTGTATATATATGTATATCAGTTTCTTGTGGACACGATAACTGCCGTAATTTTGCACCAATCTCTTTGAATGTTTTACCGAATATGTATACCTATAAAATCTCGGTCGAGTTTGTTACTAGGCTAAATCGGTCGAAGGGGGTGAAAATGGGGGGCTTTTTTTTTTCTAAAACGTGAAATATTGCTATAACTTTCTTAATATGTGAAATATCGAATCCGTTCCAAGTTCATACTATGTGTCGGATAAAGCCCAAAAATTTATGTTTGAAGAGCTTTTTTATAGCTCCAACCACTGACCAAAGGGGTGGGAAAAAGTGGGTTTTTCGGGAAACATTAATCATATCTCTCTTAACAGGCACAATATCAAACTCGTACAAAATGGACAATATTCCCCTAATATTTACCTAAAACTTTTGTCTGAAAGAATTTTTGATATGACCCACCATTACGCCAAGGGATGAGAAAAATTATTTCGGAATTATAAGAAAATGCCAAGAGCTATCAGTGGTTGCCATGGCAACACTACTAAATTGATGAGGGATGAGCCATCAGACGTTGCCAT
The DNA here is from genome assembly GCA_946902985.2 of Meconema thalassinum. Taxonomy (NCBI): domain Eukaryota; kingdom Metazoa; phylum Arthropoda; class Insecta; order Orthoptera; family Tettigoniidae; genus Meconema; species Meconema thalassinum. The sequence goes on from OX336392.1 coordinate 61,966,593, forward strand.
GACAACGCACTTGCACGAGATCAAATTCAAATTTCCATCTGACTAAGTGTGAAGCGGCTTCGGTGACGTAACTGGTAGCATGCTGAACTTCTACGCCCAAGGTCGCGGGTTCAAAGCCGGCCAAAGTCATCGGATTATCTAAGAGCGCTAAAAATCCCTCACTATGCTTTCCTTTGGAGGGGAAGTTCCAAAGTTCGTTGCGAGTTGCTGGTTGCGGTGGCATCTAGTAGCCAAGTTCACAGCTAGGTGTTGTTGACGGTAGTATCTGGTAGCAACCTTAGGAACTACTGCTTGAAATTGACCGTCTGCAGTCCTTACCTGAATTACAGACTAATACAGCCATCACAATTCACACCGTTTATCAGACAGATTCTACACTCGCCCAAAGTACACGGGGTTACATGACCGCGTTGTGGCAGCCCCTAAACTGAGGAACCAACCAAAATCTCTGCGGGAGATATAATTTTCCGTGAAGAAGTAACAGACCGTTACATAGTTACACATCAGTGTCGAAACCTTGCATAAGGACAGTATGACCTCAAGTATAACAAGATGTTCAGTAAAGAACATATAGCCTACTTTCTCCTAAATGTATGAGTATAGTTATAACTCGTTGTTATTATCAAAGAGTATAATAGAATCATTTCTTGGTTGAAGACCTTAGAAACTATTTACCTCTACCAAACGCCACAACCTAGAAAAAAACTACTACCATCATTGAAGAAAGATAGATAAGAAGTATCTCAAGAATGTTATGGATTTGGAGACATAATCGACCGGACTGGCTGCGTGGCTCAGCGGTAACGTTCTCGCTTGCTGGGCCCTAGGTTGCAGGTTCGTATCCTGGCGCAGTCAGCTGGCATTTGAGGGTGCACAAATGCGAGGGAGCCGTGTCAGTAGATTTACTGGCACGTTAAAGATCCCCTTCGGGCCAAAATTTCCGGCACCCCGGCGTATCTAAAGGCAGCAGTAGTTAAAAGGGACGTAAAACAAATAACATTATTATTATTGTTATTATTACATAATCCACCTGCCGTGGGCAACATCCATCTTTGAGTTGAGGCATGTCTTTACACGTCTGGTTGTGCATGGCTTTCACAACCCTAATTGAATTAACAAATCTTTCCATGACCCTACAGAGACGTGTGTATACAAACTATGTGGATATTTTCGATTGCTATTTGCCTGAAATAAAAGTATTAATTAATAACCTGAACTAGCACCAACGGCTAGAATTCAGTTACTATGTGAAATCGTTTTGTTCTTTACTTCAAATAACATTTTCAAATAACGCACAATAGGCTGTTACAAACCCTTTAAAATAAAAAGTAAAAATTTATCGTAGTATCATCTTGCCATTCTTCAAGTTCGATGCGCATAGAATGCCAATGGTATACGGTACTAACCAATGGAGTCCCACGTAGACCAGTTGTGACATCTAGTGGAGAAGTATCGAACAATATAACCATAACAGGGCGAGTGCATTCTAGTGGCCATAAGAAGAAACTTTTCAATAAAATCTTGAAGTTAATAAGTAGGCCGGCGTGCAGTTACCTTTTTGGCTTCTAGATGTCTCGAGCAAATCTGCTGGTGAATTATGTTTTAATTAAATATATATTTTCCACCGTAATATGCAAAATATAAGGCTTAATTTTAAAACGTCTGAATCATTACAAAACAATAAATATATAAAATTTCAAGCAAAAAAATAACACTGATGGGGTTTGAACCATAGGCATTTGAGTGATAGCCCAACGCTTTACCACGGAGCCATTTGTGCCAACGAACATCGTTCTATATAAAATGGCTTACATATAACTTGTTAGCAAATAATGATTTAGACTAAACGATTTCATCAGTGGAGTATATTATTTATTTATAAAGCATTTCATACAAAGTTTATTTATTTTGTATCAGTACGCTAGGTCGCCTCCGTAGCGTAGCGGTCAGCATGGTTAGCTGCCGCCCCGGAGGTCCTGGGTTCGATTCCCGGCTCTGCCACGAAATTTGAAAAGTGGTATGAGGACTGGAACTGGGTCTACTCAGACTCGGGTGGTCCAAATGAGTAGAGGGGGTTCGATTCCCACCTCAGCCATCCTTGAAGTGGTTTTCCATGGTTTCCCACTTCGTCATCGGGCAAATGCCGGGATGGTACTGACTCTAAGGCCACGGCCGCCTCCTTCCCTCTTCCTCGCCTATCCATCCCAATCTTCCATCCCTTCCCATCCCTCATGAGGCCCCTGTTCGCTTTGCAGGTGAGGCCGCCTGGACGAAGTGCTGAACACACCTCCCCAGTTGTATCCCTCCCGACCAGATGTTCCAGACTCCAGGACACTGCCCATAGAGGCGGTAGTGGTGAGTTCCCTCGCTGAGTCCGTGGGAACCACCAACCTAGAGGGTAAATTGACTAAATAACAAGTAGTTCCGTGAAGAACTATACAGCCTATTTTCATATAGCCCACTTATTGCAACTATCAACATACACAATTTCAGTTTGATTGCTGTAATAGATTCGTAGATATTGAGAATCGAATAAATAATTCGGATGGTCGCCATGTTGGATTTTATATATGTAGGTCCTCGAGTTATGTACTGTTACATGCAGATTATTGTGTACGTGTAGTATTCAAACTTCAATCGCATAATTAGGACACTAGAAGTTACAAGGAGATTTGAAAATTTCGCACAGCTGCCATCTTTAGGTTATGGAAACAATTGAAATAAATTAGATGCTAGTGGATTAACATTCGTATAAGGATTTACTGTACCAAGTTTCACTGCTCTCGGATGGTTAAATTGCGATAAACGTCCATGTGAATATTTATACTTCGCGTCGCCGCCATGTTAGATTTGTGATCACCAGGTTATTTAAAGTCTTATAAGAGAAATTGAGTTCATAGCCCCTATGAACAATAAAAAATTCAGTTTGATCGCTACAATAGATTCGTAGATATTCAGAGCCGTCTAAATATTTCGGATGGTCGCCATGTTGGATTGTTAAATGTATAGGCCATAGAGTCATGTACCATTATAGGAAAATTATTGGGTAGGTTCATTATTCAAACTTTCACTTCGATCGCATGACTACATCACAAGAAATAAAAACTTAATTTTAAAATTCGCACAGCCGCCATCTTGAGGTTATGTAAACAATTGAACTAAATTAGATACCAGTGCATTACAATGTGTATAAATATTTCCTGTACCAGATTTCAGTGCGTTTGGAGCATTAAATCGCGAGAAAGGTCTATTTCAAATTTTCTGATTCGCTTGGCCGCCATGTTTGTTTTGTATATAACCGGTTTTTTTGAGTCATATAAATGGACTTCCAGTAGTGCCCTTTATCTCCGTACAAAACTTCAGGGAGATACCGCTAATAGTTTCAGAGATACAGAATGCCGGTGAAATATTTCGCACATCCGCCATCTTGTGGTTATGTAAACAAATGAACGAAGTTAGTTGTCGGTGCATTACAATGTATATAAACATACACTGTACCAAGTTTCATTGCGTTTGGTTCAATAAATCGCGAGAAACGTCTATTTAAAAGTCGCAAATTCGCTTGGCCGCCATGTTGGTTTTGTAGTTACCAGGTTTTCAAAGATCACATAAGTGAACTTATAGTAGTTCCCTTTATCACCATACATGATGTCAGGGTAATATCGGTAATCGTTTCGGAGATATTGAATGCTGGTGAAATATTTCGCACAGCCGCCATGTTGGATTGGTGAGTCGTAACTAAATTTGAAGGGCACGGTCGAGGTCGCCCGGAATAGTGCTATGAACTTACCGAGTTTCATTGAAATCGCTCCAGCCGTTTAGATTTTATTAGGGGGACACACACACACGAATCACACACACACACACGCACACACACACGGACAAAAGGTGATCTCATAAGCCTATTTTTTCAAAATTGAAAATAGGCTAAAAAATAAAATCAGTACGCTATATTGCATGCAATACTCAAATTAGTGAAATATAAGTCAGGCACAAGATATCCGCTGCCATCTTGTCTTCTTACCGAGACGGCTCAGCTTTTTAAAATCACTTATGCACTATAGTATTACAAAATAAACTTTTAATTTCGAACGTGCCTCTTCCTTTAGAACAGATAAATCGATTCTCGGCTCGATAATCGGAACTGGTGGGTCCCATGATATGGATTATAAAGTTTGCATAATTCGCACGGCCGCCATCCTGAAATGGTACGGTACCTTGTAGTTTGGTCACAAGACGCATCCTATATGAAGGTATGTTATTACCAAATTTGGTAGACATCGGATAATTTGGTAAGTCGCTATTTGATTTTACGTTTTGAACGTTTGAGTAGCTGCCATTCAGTTTTGGTAAAGATGGCGGCGATATAAAACATGACACTGAGGTGCCCTTTGCTTGTTCTACCTCTGTACCAAATTTCGTTCAATTCGGTTTCACTGTGTTCGAATTGATAGGGGGGGGGCAGACATTCAGAGTACACACACTCACACACACACACAGACTCACACACACACATACACACACACAGACAGACACACAACGTTTGGCCCTGTAGTGATCTCATAAGTCTACTTTCATTTTTTGCAAAAATCGAAAGTAGGCTAAAAATGGACTCCAAATGACAAGAAGGTTACCGTCATCATAAGACAATAACATGTTTAAAATATGCATAAAATGACGAAAAACAAAGTTAATTAATCTCCAATTATAAAATACTTTCTCGCAATAAATGAGGTCTGATCCTTCTACGAAAACCTGCATATTCTGCCTATTTTCGCCTATCCCCAAGTTTGTCCGGTGAAATCTACCTTTGCCTTCCGGCGTGCCGAGAGGACTTTTTATATCATACTAGCAGTAGTGCCCGGCTTCGCCCGGGGGATTTATTTGTTTTATGGATGACAATGAATACTAATTTACTACAGAAATAATATTAAATCTAACAGAAAATGAATAATATAACTTTTTGTGATGGTGGTGGTGGTGGTAGTGGGGGGTGATAAGTAGTAGTCTACAGTCTAATTGACGTAACATTCAGGTCATTTTCCCGTAATATAATGATAATAATGAATAGGGAAAGGGATATTTGCTAACTACTGTACTGACTTATGTAATTTACAATCGAATTGAAAGATATGATTAGAAAGAGGAGGCAGTGAACAAAAGACACTGCCTAGGGCCTATATCTCATTAGCTGTTAGAAAAATAGACACCAATAGTGTCGTTTCTTGTCGCATAGTGCCGTAGGAAAATATGCAGAGCAGTTTGGAAAAACGTCGGCTGGCCCAAGCTCCTGAGGTACCGGTAGCAAAAATGTCATTTACCGTCACATAGCACTCAACGATAAGGTTCGGAATAAATGGAGGTATATTTGAAAGCACCAACGCTTATTGTCGCTGATAACCTCAATGTACTGCACCAACACCATGGCACTTATACAGAGGCATAATACCGGGTGAGTTAGCCGTGGTGTTTACGGCATGACTGATGGCAGTCGCTCACATCCGGGAGGCAAGGAGGTTCGAATCCCCCCGCCGGCAACCTTGAAGATGGTCTTCTGTGGATTCCCATCTTCCTTCCAGGCAAATGCCGGGGTTGATCCCTAACTATAGGCCACAGCCGCTACCTTCCAACTCCTCGTCCTTACATTCCAACTTCCCTCCTTCCCTCTCCAACGGTACTTGTAGCTCACCCATTGGGTGTCCGTCTCGAAGCAGCTACAAAACTGGCGAGCAGAATATGTCCTCGGACACTCCCGGCACTAAAAGCCATACGCTAAAAAAAAAAAAAAAAGAGGCATAATATTTTCAAGACGAAACCTGTTTTAAGGGCATAAGAAATCTATTTGAGCTTATTAGTCCCTGTCACTGCCATTTATAAGCAGCTTAAGATGTAATTATTTTCACAATTCTGCACCAGAACACTGGTAGGGGTGACGCGATGCAGCCCGCATTGCCAGCCAATAATAGACTTATTAAAATATTTTTACAGTTACACTACTACGGACATGAATAGTTCTAGCACCTTAAAACGTGTTTTTTAAGATCCATTTGTCTGTTGTTCTAAATATAAGGAATGGAGAGGGTTGTCCAAAATATCAAGTGGACAGTGTTACCAGTAGGGTTTCAAAGGGTAAGTACGTAAAATTCGGTGCAATTAGGTGGAACGGTGTAAATTTGTGCTAAAGGGCCTAAATGCAGGGAATAGAGTGGTCTGTCCAAAATTTCATGTTGACGGTGTTACTCGTCGGGTTCCAAAGGGTAAGTATGTAAAATTAGGTTCAGATCGGTGAAACGGTGTAGATTTGTGCCGAAGGGCTTAAATGCAGGGAATGGAGTGGCCTGTCAAAAATTTCAAGCAGACAGTGTTAGTCGTCGGGTTACAAAGGGTAAGTATAAAAATTGTGGTTCAGATCGGTGAAACGTAAGATTTGTGACAAAGAGCCTAAATGCAAGGAATGGAGTGGTCTGTCCGAAATTTCAAGTGGACACTGTTGCTCGTCGGGTTCCAAAGGGTAAGTATACACAATATTGTTCAGATCGGTGAAACGATGTTGATATGTGCCAAAGGGCCTAATTGCAGGAAATGGAGTGGTCTGTCCGAAATTTCAAGTGGGCAGTGTTACTCGTCGGGTTCTAAAGGGTAAGTATACAAATTTTGGTTTAGATCAGTGAAACGGTGTAGATTTGAGCCAAACGGCCTAAATGCCGGGAAAGGAGTGGTCTGTCCGAATTTTAAAGTGGACAGTGTTACTTGTCGGGTCCAAAGGGTATGAAATATTTGGTTCAGATCGGTGAAACGGTGTCGATTTGTGCCAATCGGTCTAAATGCAGGAAATGGGGTGGTCTGTCCGAAATTTTAAGTGACAGTGTTACTCGCAGGGTTCTAAAGGGTAAATATACAAATTTTGGTTGAGATTGGTGAAACGGGGTAGATTTGAGCCAAAGGGCCTAAATGCAGGGAATGGAGTGGTCTGTCGGCAATTTCAAGCAGACAGTGTTAATCGCAGGGTACCAAAGGGTAAGTATACAAATTTTGGTTCTGATCGGTGTAACGGTGTAGACTTGTGCCAAGGGGCCTAAATGCAGGGAATGGGGTCATCTGTCCGCAATTTCAAGTAGACAGGGTTACTCGCAGGGTTTCAAAGGGTAAGTATACAAATTTTGGTACGGATCGGTGAAACGATGTAGATTTTTGCCAAAGGGCCTAAATGCAGGAAATGGTTTGGTCTGTCCGAAATTTTAAGTGACAGTGTTATTCACAGGGTTACAAAGGGTTAGTATACGAATTTTGGTTCTGATCGGTGAAACGGTGTAGATTTGAACCAAAGGGCCTAAATGCAGGGAATGGGGTGGTCTATCCGCCAGTTCAAGCAGACGGTGTTACTCGCAGGGTTCCAGAGGGTAAATATACAAATTTTGGTTGAGATCGGTGAAACGTTGTAGATTTGGGCCGAAGGGCCTAAATGCAGGGAATGGAGTGTTCTGTCTGCAATTTCAAACAGAAAGTGTTACTCGCAGGGTACCAAAGGGCAAGTATACAAATTTTGGTTCTGATCGGTGACACGGTGTAGATTTGTTCAAAAGGGCCTAAATGCAGGGAATGGGGTGGTTTGTCCGAAATTTCAAGTAGACAGGGTTACCTGCAGGGTTCTAAAGGGTAAGTATACAAATTTTGGTTCGGATCTGTGAAGCGGTGTAAATGTTTATCATAGGGCCTAAATGCAGGAAATGGGGTGGTCTGTCTGAAATTTTACGTGGACCGTGTTATTCACAGGGTTACAAAGGGTAAGTATACAAATTTTGGTCGAGATCGGTGGAACCTTGTAGATTTGGGCCAAAGGGCCTAAATGCAGGGAATGGGGTGGTTTTTCGGAAATTTCAAGTGGACAGTGTTACCCGCAGGGTTCCAAAGGGTAAGTATACAAATTTTGGTTCAGATCGGTGAAACGGTGTGGATTTGTATACATAACAGACAGACAGACAGACAGACAGACAAACATTGAGATTTGCTTCGTCCAAAGGAATACACCAAGTATGTACGTAAAATATGTTTTGATATAACATGAATCATAAGAATTCTGCGCCCTCGAACTTCCAAGCCAGATGGGGATATCGTTCGCCCCATCAAGCTGCCAGTTACTGCTGTTCGCCATCGCCTTGGCACTTGCCAACACTATAACACTCTTGTGAGTTGTGTATCCACCCACTCTTTCAGTAATGAGAGAGTGAGTGGTGTGTCACGTATCCAACCAGTCTTGTCTACTGCGCTGTGTATCAGTGACTGTTTTATTTTCTCGTAATATTGTACACCCAGCGCAGTCTGATCTGGAGAGGTTCTAGCGTAAATCATGATTTCTTCTTTTGTCATTCTGTTGTTTCATTCAATGCATTAGAGCAGGGATGGCCAACCCTAGACCCATGGGTCGAGTAATGGCCTGTCAAGACAAGTTTATTGGCCCACCGATAGCTTAAGACCCGGTACGAAATTATTTATCACTACCAGACTGTGAGATTTATAGAAGTCCATACCGAATTCATCCATTCATAGCATACTGTGATGTGTGCATTTTATCATTTTAAATGATCTTGTCGAGTTCGTCGTTACGCTGGGGTCTGGCGTTACGTTACGGTGACGGGACGAAATGTACCCAGATGCACTGAGGTGTGTGACGTCATAGTACCGCTTGGTGCATGTGTTCCCCGACAATCTCTACTTCGTTAGTATAAGACAAAAATCCCCGATTCTTGGATGTCACGGGTAATCTCGAGAACCACTGGATGGATTTTGATGCGGGTTTCACCATTCTGTAAAGGATATCTCGAGGAAAGATTCTGTAGAAAATAATTTATGTATGATCAAAGCAAGCCAAGCAGTAACGATTTCAGTGAAAAAATCCGAAAACAAACTTGGCGTCTGTGCGCTTCTTAAGCTTACGCTGGGCAAACCGTTAAAAATATCAATATACTATGAACATAAGAATTGGTCAGCATGAAAAGTTCTACAAAAAGTCCGCGAGAGCATATCTCTATCTTCAATACATCGCCCACTATAAGTGTTTTTAGACTGGATGGAAGGGGCACGTCCCCGCGCGCTCTAGTGAGCGTGACGGCATCCCGCGCGCTTGACCTTGCTTTGCCCTTGGTTTGCACTTGCCGTTCGCGAGTAATTTGAAAAAAGGTAAAGTATTATAAAGCAAGATAAGTATTATGTAGTTAATTTTCTAACATGTCAAGAGTCCTTGGCTTCGAGCGAAGCGAGAAGCCTCCAGCCTTTCTAGCATTTTTCAGCATTTGTAGCATTTAAAATGATACAAAGTCTAGTCTTTCAGATTGACTGTCACTTTTTTCAAAATGTTTGATGGTTAGCCTGATTCGTGAGGATTATCATTAGACGAGATTATAAGGGCGAGTTTTGTTGCATTTCTGATTGTAATATGTACAATTAGTCACTGTCTCAGGTCCGCCAGTAATTTAAAAAAAACTCTGTGCTTATTATTTATCCTATGAGGTTTTTCAGATATTTCCGCTAGGATTCAGGACGAGGCGGAGAGGGAGAAAGGCACACGTTAAATTGTATGGAAATGTATTTCTTAAAGCTATATTTCAGTGTAATATTACATACGGAAGTGACAACTTTTATTAATGGCTTGTCACTTCGTGGCGTCTTTGAGGAGTGTATAGCAAGAAACTTCCGGGTATGCGCAGGTGGTTGTGCGCGTGGAGTAATGCTTCTAGAAGATCTTTACTTTTTAATTTGTTTGAGGGGCTTGGAACATCTTGGTCATCAGCCCTGTGTACTTGGGTGTATGTTCAAATTGTCCTATAGGATGTGTTTCTGTGGCGACTGTAGTCTAGTAATGCTTGTGACCGTAATTATTCGGGTCGGGAACGGGGTAGGTTCCCAGATACTATCCCAGCATTTGCTTGAAGGAAAAACATACTCAGGATAGTCGCTGCTAGAGCCGGGATCGGGACTAGAGCTGGTAAATAATATTGTGTGGTGTCGGGTGCCGGGTGCAAGCTTTGTTATTTAACACCCAGAGGGTAGCTTGCATGTCGAATTTTGTTGTTCCTTGAAGCATTATGAAAGTCAATGAGGTTAGATATCTAAGCTCCTTGAACACTATAGCGCTTTCTTGTTGAGAAATGACGAACTTTGTGTTGATGGAAACTCCCAAAATTAATTTAGCCCTTAGGAACACAGCCTACTGAATTCAAATGGGTTCTTTAACATGCCAACATCGTATGACATGCGTGTGGTAATTTTTGCGCCTTTCAAAAAAATAAGCACTTACCACGGCCAGGAGCGAACCTGCAAGCTTGGAGTTAGTAGACAGACACGATGACCACTCACCCTCCGTGGCAAGCTACTAAGAGCTGGTAATAACCAATGTTTCTGCCACTACGCTCTCACAGAAATAAAACAGACATTTAATTAATTAAAATAAATTAAATCATATATTTTTAAATAATGTACCTTCTTTGTGAAAACTAGGCTCAAACAAAATATAACAAACATGTTCGTGTCCTAAAATGTAAACTTTGAACATGAATTCAAAATATTTGCTGAAAACTCATCGTTTTCTGGTATATTGCCTTTCACGGCCAGTGAATTAAAACTCAGCAATTCTTCTGATTTGTGCCGTGTCTTGTGAGGGGTTTCGCCTAGGACACCAAGCTGGTTGCACCTTACATAAAGGGAGGTGGCGCGCAGTTCGCTACTCCAGTGGGGGTCCGGGCAGGGACACCAAGAGCCCGCTGATGAGCCAGCTTGGTGTCCTAGGCGGAACCCACACAAGACACGGCACAAACCTAGAAAAATTGCTGAGTTTTAATCTATTATTTTGTTAATCGATATATCGATTGAAATTTCAGTTGATTAATCGATTGATCGTTAAGTAGATTAATCGATTAATCGTTCTTAAATATAATTTCAAATTATTCAATTAATCGATTATTAATCGATAAATTAAACATTTAATCGATTAAACGTACCGGCCATAATTCAAAACTCCCATCTCCAGACTTGCTGAAACTCCCCATCGCGGTCTGGGGTGTCTCTAAAATAGGAAGATCGTACTGTATATGCAAAAAGCCAGTTTGGAGGAACCTGATTTCAAACTCAAACAATTATTTATTTATTTAGCGTATGGCAATAACAAAACTGAATTACAACATAATAAATATACAAAATTAATTTAACTAAGTCATTAAATTTATAATTTAATATTTGAATTCTCTATCCATTGAAGGGCTGCCTCTGTCACTTCATAGAAATCGTTAAGATTTCCAGGGTACGCTCGACGGCTGCAACTGGATATAATGTGTTGGAAGGTCTGATGTTCACTGCCACAATCACATTGGGGAGATGGGATCTTCCCCCAGCGGTGAACTCTCTCTGCGCAGATGCCATGGCCTGTTCGAATCCTGTTAATTGTCTTCCATGCATGTCGCGGGAGTTCCATGCCTGGTGGCTTTGTGGTGGTTCTTATTAGAGTCTGATGTTCGACGTTATTAGTTCTACTCCACATTTCCGACCACTTCTTGTTCATGTTAAAGCCCATTTCTTGTAACGATTCTACCAATATTATGGATGGCCGCCTGGATTTTAATCTACTTCTTTTAAGCATAGGAACGTGAGAGTGAATTGGGAGCTGTGGATTTTTAATCAATTTTTCATATTCCTTGAGAAGGGCATTCTGTCTTCGCAAATCTGGTGGAGCAATATGACTTAAAGGTGGTAGGCATTGTAGAGGAGTCCTCATTGCTGTATGTAGTTGAACATCAATTTTCCTCACATGAGGGCTATTAAGCCATACTGAGGCGCATAGAGACGTGTGCACCAACGGGAATGCTGGTTTTTGTTCGAGTACCTTGTAATGTTGAGGGGATAGTTATTTAGCTTTGCGTTTTGATTTTGTTAAGGGCTTCGCGACATCGTGGTCATATAGCACCGTGTACATGATTGTGTTTGTGTGTGTGTGTGAAACCTGTCTGATAACCTGTGCCATTGTGTTGGCTGCACTAGTTTGTGTAATTAGTGTTAGGACTAGCGGGCCCGTGCGAAAAATCTCGCATGTTCATAAACTACATTTTCCCCAATAGGTTTACAATGAAGACTTAATGAGAGGTTGCTGTAACACTCACCGGTTATTCAATATTTATGAAATTATACGATTTGAGTACTCATTCCTTTGATTTACTGTTTATTTATTTTATTTATCTATGGCCTTTAGTGCCGGGAGTAGCGGCTTCGGTGGCGTAGTTGGTTGCATGCTGAACTGCTGTGTCCAAGATAGCAGGTTCAAACCCAGCCGAAGTCGTCGGATTTTTTAAGAGCGTTAAAATCCTTCAGTATGCCTTCCTTCGGAGGGGAAGTAAAGCCGGCGGTCCCATGTCGTAGATTTATGGCATGTAAAAGATCCCTCCACAGACTAAACTTGTGTGAAGCTAAATTTCTAGGTTACATTTCGTTGGAACGCTCTATCAAAGTTCCAACGTTCACCACTAGGTATCATTGACATCTGGTAGGGAAAGTTGAAACTACTTGAAATTGAACGGAACTTGTAGCTCACCCATGGGAGTCCGCTGGAAGCAGCTACAGACTCTGTCGAGCCGAACATATCCTCGGACACTCCCGGCACTAAAAGCCAAACGATAAATAAATAATAAGTGCCGGGAGTATCCGAGGACATGTACGGCTCGCCTGAGGCTGTAGCTGCTTCAAGCGGACAGCCATAGGGTGAACTACACGTTCCGTTCAATTTCAAGTAGTTCCAACTTTCGCCACCAGATGTCACTGAAACCTAGTGGTGAACGTTGGAACTTGGATAGAGCGTTCCAATGAAACCTAACCTAGAAATTTAGCTTCACTCAAGTTTAGTCTGTGGAAGGATCTTTTACATGCCATAAATCTATGAAAAGGGACTGCCGGCTTTACTTTCTCTCCGAAAGAAGCCATACTGAAGGATTTTAACGCTCTTAATAAATCCGAAAACTTCGGCCGGGTTTGATCCCGCTATCTTGGGAACAGCAGTTCAGCATGATTTCAATCCATAGTTCATGAATCTTTGAATAGTTCAAGGGTGGATCATCAGTAAAGAGACTCCAAATCCCTCAGCTCTGAATTCTCTCGAAAAGTAGAGTGAAGTACTCAAAAGAAAACGTGTGGTTTTTTGCAGTATCAAAGTTCCTCTGTTCGTGGAAATTCTAAAAAATAAAATTTACATTGAGTTTCTTAGAATAAAATATAATTAAGACTCTTTGCTAAACATTGGAAGTAATTTCACAGCCTTGTAAACATATTTAGTTCATTAAGCCGTGAGAGGTATAAATGTAATTTTGGGAAGCTGGCATCGATTTAGTTAGTTATTGTTGTTTTAAGGGGCGTAACTAGGAGGTTATCTGCCCCTAAACTGGCGTCGGGTCTGATAATTTACACACCTCTGCACAAGTGAGAAAATTCGGAAAACCACTTCTAGGATGACTGAGATGAGAAGTAAACTCTCCTCTTCTAAGTTTTGCTCACAAGGCTGAGTAAACTCCAGTCCAGTCCTTAGACAAGAATTACATCTTTTGACAGAGCCGAGAATCGAATCCTGACATGCCCAAGATAGCGGGTTCAAACTCGGCCGAAGCCGTCGGTTTTTTTAAGAGAGTTAAAAATCCCCCAGTATGCCTTCCTTCGGAGGGGAAGATTTATGGCATGTTAAAGAACCTTCCACTAATTATACCTGTGTGAAGCTAAATTGTATAGGTTAGGAATGTAAATAACGCTCTTAGGTTTCTACGTTCGTTGCCAAGAGCCAACTGCGGTGGCGTCTAGTAGCTAAGTTCTGAACTAGGCCTAGTAGTCGTTGACGGTGGCATTTGGCGGCAAAAGTAGGAACTATTTGAAAAATTCAAAGATGCAGTCCTTACATGAATTAAAAAACAGATACACACACTAACACAGCCATCACAATTAAAACTGGTTATCAGACAGATTCTACACACACCCAAAGTACACGGGGCTACATGACCGCGTTGTCGCAGCCCCTAAACTGAGGAACCAACCAACCAACTGCGGGATAGACAAGAATGCTAGTAAGTGCGCCACAAGGTGGATTTTTGTGCTTTGTATTCCAGGGTCTTGCAGAAGCACGTGCACTCTCGCTTACTCGGCAGCTCACTGAGGAGCAAGCAGCCCACGCTCCTACTCCACGTGCCCACCCAGGTACACAGTTATGATGATGATAATTTTTGTTGTCATTCGAGCTGAAGGACATGAGAGAGAAGCATGTATTCAGAAAGGTGTAAGGCAAGGCTGCAACTTATCACCCATACTTTTCAATCTTGACATTGAACAAGCAATGAAGGAAATTGGAGAAAAATTTAAAGTGGGAGTGAAGATTCAAGGAGAAATAATTTCAACTCTGAGATTTGCTGATGACATCGTCATCCTGGCCGACAAGCCTGAGGATTTGAATGATTTTTTGAATGGTATGGACTCCGTCTTACGGAATGAATACATGATGAAAATTAATAAATGTAAAACAAAAATACTGGAATGCAGCCGAAATAAATCAGAAACCTCTATGGAGATCAAATTGGCAGGTGAAAAGCTGAAGGAAGTAGGAGACTTCTGTTACTTAGGAAGCAAAATAACCATTGATGGAGGAAGCAAAGAGGATATAAAAAGTAGGTTGGCTCAGGCAAGGAAAGCCTTTCAACAAAAAAGGAATCTGTTGACATCGAATATAGATTTAGGTATTAGGAAGTCATTTTTGAAAGCCTTTGTCTGGAGCGTGGCGCTCTATGGAAGTGAAACTTGGACTATTGGTGCAGCAGAAAAGAGGAGAATTGAAGCATTTGAAATGTGGTGTTACAGGAGAATGATGAAGATCAAATGGGTAGATAGGGTTACAAACGAAGAGGTATTAAGGCGAGTGGGAGAGGAGAGATGTTTCTGGCGACTGCTAATGAAGAGAAGAGATAGGTTGGTAGGACACATACTAAGACACCCAGGAATAGCAAGCTTAGTTATGGAAGGAAGGGTCGAGGACAAGAACTGTAGGGGTAGACCAAGGTTAGAATATGTTAAACAGATAGCCTCGGATGTAGGGTGTGGTAGCTATGTAGAGATGAAACGATTGGCTCAGGACAGGGAGGCATGGAGAGCTGCATCAAACCAGTCAAAAGACAGAAGACTCAAACAACAACAGGGCCCTAACATCTAGGTTATCGGCCCCTAATGGTTTGGGTGATGGTGAAAGATGAGAATGAAAACTATAACTTAAAGCACTAAAACTAACTACACACTGGAAGAAGAAATGGAGAACAATAGGAGATTAAGACAAATAAAGGACAGGAGGAAAAGAAATGCGCTCAACCCTTGAAGAATGAGGATTGGGGGACTTGGAAGATAGGAGAGCCATGAAAGGCAGATAGGAAAGGGAAAGAGGAGAGAATCCGCCCAAGAGACCATGGAAGAAGGGGGGAATCTGACCCAGCTCAGGAATCCCTCGGTGTCGCCAACTCCCGAACTCACCAGCCGTGAGCCCTTGAGGGTGTAGCACTATCGAGGGTGCACCGGAAGTGGTGGAGCAACGCACACACTGCCTCCTTAAGGGCCTTAAGGCAGGAGATATGAAGAGAACAGAGGAGGTCTGACCCCTCGGAGAAAAGATGAGACAAGGGCCAATTAAGGCGGGAAAGTGAAAGATTCCCTAGGCCTCGGATACCCTAATACCGTCGGGGTCGGAAAAGAACAAGAGTTGACCAAGGGAGGTCGATGGCAAAGATGTCAGAGGTGAGCCCTGCACACGTAAGTGGAAGTAATGCAGAACTCAGCTGGGGACCCGTGGTCGCCAACCCACGTCCCACTAGTCATGAGCCCCTGGGGGAAATAAAGAAGAGCATTTTACACTGTGTTCTGTTGGTCTGCACCAGACCTTTTACGAATTTTTAATAACACGCTATTTTAAAACATATATTTCTAAGTCGTAGCGTTTTTAGAACTAAATGTTGATTTGAATAGAAATAATACCGACAAATTTATATCAAACCTACTCAGTGTCGCGAACAGCTGTCGATATATGAGTGAAGGGAGAATTATATTTAATGCATGTACAAGCCGGGCGTTTGTTTTAGACGATTGCCCTTGACCTTGAAGCTTGCGGGTAGGCCTGTACACAATCACCCTATCTATCGCTCTCTTGCTTCACAGTTGTCACCACTGGACTGATGTAATAATAATAATAATAATAATAATAATAATAATAATAATATCGTATGGCCTCGGGTGCCCGGTGCAAGATTTGTAATTTGACACCCAGAGGGTAGCTTGCATGTCGAATTTCGTTGTTCCTTGAATCACTATGAAAGTCAAGGAGGTTAGATAATAGATAACTAAGCTCCTTGAACACTATAGCGCTTTCTAGTAGAGAAATGAAGAACTTTGTGTTGGCGGAAACTCCCGAGATAAATTTTGCCATTATGAACTCGGCCTACTGAATTCAAATGGGTTCTTTGACATGCCAACATCGTATGACATGCGTATCGTATTTTTGCCGCCTTTCAAAAATCACTTACCACGGCCAGGGGCGAACCTGCAATCTTGGGGTTAGTAGACCGACACGCTATCCACTCACCCACCGTGGCAAGCTACTGATGTAATGAAATGCCAGAGAGGACACCACCGTACAGAAAACTACAGTTCTCGTCGAAGTATTGTGTGACGCAAAAGTACACGTTACATAATTACGAACACAACGCTATTATATTTGCCAACGACTGTACTTCAGCAGTAGCGTAGTAGTTTTGTCCATCTTCGGACCGCATGGGGCAGCTGACAACAACACAGGTACTGTAGTAACTCACCTCCAGGCTTCCATTAGGATTTTCACTCGTCTAAAACAAACGTCCGGCCTGTAGTCTGGTTATTCATTATGTAGATGATACAAAGTGACCAATAGCTACACAACAGTTCAGCACTACTGGTAAATATTATTATTATTCTATTATTATTACTAAAAAAAACAGTTTTTACAAGAAGTAGAGACTCTGCTGATGAAGAAGTACCGTGGACGACCTGACAAAGTCAAAATACATATTCATGGACCCATAATACTTCCAAACCGAATGTACAGACTTATCCTGATAACAATAATAATAATAATATAATAATAATAATAATAATAATAAAATCTCACGGAGATATTTCGCAACATTTGGGAAACTGAAGAACTTCCATGTGGCTGTTCCTCTGCACTGATCCACCCTCTTCATAAAAAAGTTGACTGAATGGACGTAAACAATACCTATCAGTAGAAAGGTGCTAAGTGCCATTTTTATGAACATTGAGTATTATAGTAAAAAGGGTTTAGTCAGTTTATTTGTGAGTATTTATACTTCTAATTTGAATAACATACAGATATAGTATTCCTTGCTATCCAGTGGCGGATATAGGTTCATAATATGAAAATTGTGGAATTCTGTTTGAGTGAAATGATAGAAATTGTGAAAGGTGCAAAGTCCACTAGTCTTTACGAATGTGCTACGTGCTAATTAAACAAAGATGACGGCTTTCCGACACGCAAACACGTGACATACGTTTGTCCATGCACGAAACACTGAAACTCCAAGTTAATTCCACAAACTAACAACGACTGACCTTGTGATTTGTTGATGGTCATTCCGAAGGCCATAAGCATGGGAAATTGCAATCGCTTAATAACGAATAGCACGTCCGGTGGAATCATTGGGATGCGCGGAATCAAAACAACTTCTCCATCGATGACGTTGTTCATTTGCTTTTCCACAGCCAGTCGTGTTCCATTGCATAGTCGAAGTTGATTGATATTACACAACATGATGATGACTGAGCCTACTTTCAATTGCAAATTGTGGGGTGGTAATCCAGGCAATTTCAGCGAATTCAAAAATTCTGTTAGATGGCTGACTACCTCATCCTGGTTGATAACTGTTTCAACCGATTTGAAGGAAAACAACTGTCTCGGAATGAAATGTTGAATGGACTCGTTGGTATCTTTATTTTTCGCTGCCAATATGGCTCGTTCGCTCAGCCAATTATGGTTTTTGAAGTTCTGCGCTACGTTCGGAAAAACAAGCCGAATGAGATCCTCCTTTGATTCTGTCAACGGATGTTCCATGTTCATAGGAGCATCGCTTCGCCGCAATCAGTCATGTCCATTGTGTCGTTGTGTTTAATATTCACGAACGCATTGCATTCTGAATCTATTCGCTGTTCGTTCATTTTCGGTCGCTCTCGAACGTAAGTCAGACATGCCCATACGACTATTTTCATTATCCGTCGCTCTTTGGTCATCAGTGTGGTTTGCACGTGATGTAGCTCGCCGCGCATTTAACTGGCTTCGACGACCTCTGTCAGCTCTTCCTTTCCTTGGCATTGTAATGGACACTAAAATGACACGGAATTTTATTAATGTAATGGACACTGTAAAACGACACGGAATTGTTTTCATAATAATTCAAATCTATCGAACCTACTGTGAGAACTTGACAATATTGACATCCTTTCCGTTAGTAGTACATTCTCACATTCGATATGTTGGTCGAAACACATTAACGTGAAATATAATATTATTATAACATACTTTAATATGCTGTAATTTGATTATACAGTATGATTCTGTTAAGTTAAGTATTATTTTGTTGCACGTATTGATCAAAGGGTATGGTACGGGATGTTATCTTTGCTCATGCACTGTGTCACCATCTGTTAGTCAAGTTATTAGATTCAATATTGGCAAGGCTTTTTAATGTAAATTAATTTAAAAATACTGCCAATTAGATTTTGTTCAAACCACTTTCTAAACACTGTCTACCATAATGACAACAGATTGTAAAATTTTCATTGAAATCGGAGCGGTAGTTTTCGAGATTTTGCGAGACTAATGCACGGCAAAGTCGCGTGTCCAACGGGAAACAAACTGTGCTATCCGTACACAGGTTCCCACCAGTACGAACTGCTAATAATTGAGTATTCTAAGTTCCTTGAACAATTCTGTCAACGATGCACATATTGGAGGGAAATGAGAACAAATGATTGGGACATTGCACCTTTCTTCTGAAAGAGCTGCAGGATTCCACTAGTGCCATCTTGTGATGCTCTTGGAAGGTCCTTCGAAACCCCTGAGGAGTTAGCCCTTTTGATATGTAATTCTACATCGCACATAGCACCATTCTAGCAGAAAAACGGCTTTTTTTTTTCAAAAAATGGCACTTAGCACCTTTCTACTGATAGGTATCCATATCGTGGCATCTCCCTTCTATTAATAACCTACAAGATCCTTTCTAAGGCACTTCAAACTAGAGCAGAGGAACAATTGGACCCACAGCTGGGTGAATATCAAGGAGGTTTCAGGAAAGGCCGTTCATGTGCCGAACAAATCATGTATCATATATTTGTCCTTTCCTACCTGAAGCAGAGAAATAAGAAATTTGCAGTCACCTGCGTAGATTTCAGAAAGGCTTACGACTCGATTGACAGAAAGAATTCGTCCTAGATAATAAAACAAGAGCAATTATCCAACAGACTCTTACCAACACCACCTCTAAAGTGAAATTTATGGGAGGGATTTCGAATTCCTTTGAAATTAGGACGGGAGTCAGATAAGGAGATGGAATCTCGCCTTTAGTTTTCAACTGCGTAGGCTACTCGAGAAGGTCATCCGTGAGTGGCCGAAAGGATTGGGCAATAAAGGGGTTGAAAATGGAGTTAGTTTTGGTTATAGAAGTATGAATCTAACGGTTGATTGTCTGCCCTTTGCAGATGAACTTGCATTTTTTCTGATTCGCTAGAAACAGCCGTAGAACAAATCAGAGAACTGAAGGCACAAGCATCAAATGCGGGACTCCAGATATCCTTCGATAAAACGGAATTTATAACAAACATTAATTCAGCACCCAACGTTCTAGAGGTAGGAGAAGGGACAGATTGCTCGTATGAGTTCTGCAAGGTTGAGCAACAGTATCTTCAGTTTTCCTCTTAAAAAGAAAACCAAGTCGGCGTGGTTCACCGAGGTAGAAAAAGACCTGCGTGAAGTGGGAATAAACCAGGAGGATATCCAGAAACGTGCTCCACTAAAGTCGAAACTCCAAGAACATCATGGATTCCTCGAAAAGCCAAAACGAATAACTGGCAAGACATGGACTGAAGCGAGGAAGGAACAGCATAGGAAACGATTGCGGGAATACTGGGCGCACGTTAAGGCCCAGGCACAAAGACATGGAAAAGGGCAGTTGAAATAGCGTGGTTCGTAGATGGCCGAAACGACAGCAATAAAAATAATAATAACATTAATATTAATAATAATAATAATAACAATAATAATCAATTTAATGTCTATTTTCCTGTGATGGTTTTACAGGTGCTGTGCATCCAGCTATACAAGAAGTTTCCTAACGTGGCATGGGTCACTCAAATTTAAACGCCCTTAAATACCAACTGACTGTTATGGAAATCGATCCCAGTCTATTCCGTATCTCAATCACTCTGACGTGAAGCGAAGAATCATGCTTGATTGGATCTTATGCATTTATAATTTTTCAGACAATAGCACCTTGAGAAAATAGCTTACATATATTAAGAGTTCATTTTCTTGAAATTCCACTTTTTAGCCTATTTTAATTTTATGAAAAAAATAGGCTTATGAGATCACATTTGTCTGTGTGTCTGTGTGTGTGTGTGATTCGTGTGTGTGTGTGTGTGTGTGTGTGTGTGTCACCCAAATTAACTTCTAAACGGCTGGAGCGATTTCAATGAAACTCGGTAAGATCATAGCGCCATTCTGGCCGACCGCGACCGTGCCCTTCAAATATTATTGTGTCTCACCAATCCAACATGGGGGCTGTGCGAAATATTTCAACAGCATTCAGTATCTCCGGAACTATTACAGATATCATCCTGAAATTTTGTACGGTGATAAAGGGCACTACTAGACGTTCACCTATGTGACTTTCAAAAACCTGGTAACTACAAAACTAACATGACTGCCAAGCAAAGTTGAGACTTTTAAATAGACTTTTCTCGTGATTTAACCATCTGAGCGCAGTGAAATGTGGTACAGTAAATGATTATACACATAGTAATGCACTGGCATATAATTTAGTTCAATTGTTTACATAACCTCAAGATAGAGGCTGTGCGAAATTTTAAAACTAAGATTTTATTTCTTGTGTCGTAATCATACGATTGAAGTGAAAGTTTCAATAATGAAGCTAAGCAATAATTTTCCTTTAATGGTACATAACTCTATGGCCTATAGATATAACAATTCAAAATGGCGAGCATCCGAAATATTTTGACGGTTCTCAATATCTACGAATCTTTTACAGAAATCAAACTGATAATTTTTATGTTCATAGAGGCTATGAACATAAGTTCACCTATAGGACTTTCAGTAACCTGGTGAGCACAAATCCAACATGGAGACGACGTATAAATATTTAAATGGACGTTTCTCGCGATTTAACCATCCGAGTGCAGTGAAACTTTGCACGTTAAATGCTTATACAAATGTTAATCCACTGGCATTTAATTTCTTTCAATTGCTTTCATAACCACAAGATGGCAGCTGTGCGAAATTTTAAAATCTCGCTTTTACTTCTTGTGTCCTAACCATACGATTGATGTTTGAATACCACACGTACATAATAATCTTCATGTAATAGTACACAAATAAAAATCAACCTGGCGACCATTTGAAATATTTAGACGGTTTTCAATATCTAAGAATTTATCACAACAATCAAAATTAAATTTTGTATGTTAATAGAAGCAATGAGTATGATATATGAAAATAGGCTGTATAGTTCTTCACGGAACTACTTGTTTCTTTTATTTTAACATGAGATTATAATTTATGAGGTCTTAGAAATCAATTTTCCTAAACTAATTTTAACCCAAATGTATTTCTAAGTGAATTAAATGTCAGTATTGTTTGATTAGGAAATGCTAGATTTTAAGGGAGTGACTGCAAAACGAAAATTGAACATTATTTTGTACCTCACGAACTGAAATGCCTATAACGTGTTGCAGTCCATAATTCCCTTCTCTCAGAAGATGTACGGTAACTGGCGATAATATTGTAATCATTACACGATATTTGTCAAGCTTAGGTAATTGATATTTTAACTTTCAGTCGGTTAACACAAAATAATTCCAATGACTGGAATATGTGAAAAAGAACTTACATGGAACAAGCAATGAAGGAAATTGGAGGCAAATTTCAAGTGGAAGTGAAGATGCAAGGAGAAATAATTTCAACTCTGAGATTTGCTGATGACATCGTCATCTTGGTCGACACACCAGAGCATTTGAATGATTTTTTAAATGGTATGGACTCCGTCTTGACGAAAGAATTAATGATGAAAATTAATAAATCATCATTTTCTTCGGCTTATCCCAATTAATTGGTGTCGCCGGAGCCAACCAGGCTCATTTGGGTTTTGGCCAGGGATTTAAGACCAGATGCCCTTCCGGACACCACGTGATTTCGCCCAGCTGTCAAAGGGATTCGATCCGTCCGGGTGAAAGACCAGCAGCTATGCCACTGCGCCATTACGCTCCCCTGTAAATTATAAATGTAAAATAAAAATATTGCAATGCAGCCGATATAAATCAGAAACCTCCATGGACATCAAATTGGCAGGTGAACAGCTAAAAGAATTAGGAGACTTCTGTTACTTAGGAAGCAAATTAACCAGTGATGGACGAAGCAAAGAGGATATAAAAAGTAGGTTGGCTGAGGCAAGTAAAGCATTTCTGCAGAAAAGGAATCTGTTGACATCGAATATAGATTATGTATTAGGAAGACATTTTTGAAATCCTTTGTCTGGAGCGTGGTGCTCTATGGAAGTGAAACTTGGACTATTGGTGCAGCAGAAAAGAGGGGAATTGAAGCAGTTGAAATGTGGTGTTACAGGAGAATGATGAAAATCAGATGGGTAGATAGAGTTACAAACGAAGAGGTATTAAGACGAGTGGGAGAGGAGAGATGTTTCTGGCGACTGTTAATGAGGAGAAGAGATAGGTTGGTGGGACACATACTAAGACACCCAGGAATAGAAAGTTTAGTTATGAAAGGAAGGGTCGAGGACAAGAAGTGTAGGGGTAGACCAAGATTAGAATATGTTAAACAGATTGCCTTGGATGTAAGGTGTGCTAGCTATGTAGAGATGAAACAATTAGCTCAGTACAGGGAGGAATGGAGGGCTGCATCCAACCAGTCAAAAGACTGAGGACTCAAACAACACAACTTGAAATACAGGGGATATCACATAAGTAATGGCCGTTTTTTAAAGAACATCGTATATGGAAAGTTTTCTGACAAGAAATTTAACTATTCTTTAAAGTACAGACCATCAGATTCTATGGTCTTGAGCCATTTTTCAGTGAGGTTTGTTCGTGCAGTATGAGGTCTCACATTGTCCTACTGCAAGAGAACTCTATTTCCGTTAACAAATGCTGGGTATCACCGTCTCAAAATTTCATGAAATCGTTCCAGTTGTTGAAAATAATGATCTGCATTGACTACACGCCCGTTTGGAACAAGCTCCCAGTGAATCACTCCTTCAAAATTCCACCAGAAACACAACAACACTTTGGGGCCGAACCCATCCTTTTTAACGATGACTTTGGCCGGTTGACGGGAACTGAGCCACTGTTTCGAGGCGTCAGCGTAGCGGTAACAGACCCATCTTTCATCACATGTGACAATTCTCCTGATAAATCTATCATCCATGGGGTTACCGATAAGCTGACGACAGTTGTCCACTCTGCATTGAGCCTCTTCAGGGGTCAATTCATGAGGTACAAATCTACAGCTTCTATTTGGTTTTCTTAATCTGGCGACCTATGGTATCTTTTGATGCATCAAGTTCTTCTGACAGCCTAGGAGTACTTCTTTGCCGATTTTGTTCCAAAACTTTGCGTGCATTCTCAATATCCCATAGTTTAGGTCTTCCAGAACGCGGTAAAATCTGTAGTGTTTTCTTCTCCAGTGTTGAAACGTTGGAACCATCGTTGTGCCACACCCTCACTAACAACACCTTCTCTTTCCACTTCACATATTCTTGGAGCCGCGGTAGCAGCTTTGTAATCTTGTTTCCAGTAGTGCTTTAGAAGGACCCTAACCACCAATATTGTAAGTTACATTTGCGATTGTGTATCAATAACTGACGACTGACACATTCTCATTATATACGCAAGAAGTGAAATGCCATGCCCTGTGGTTCGGATTCCACGTAAAAAGGAGATAGCATGGCTCATGATCGTATGATTATCGGTCACGTAAAACTAAAAGCGTACTTCCTTCCTTCAATATACTCAATTCTAGTCATGGCCTGTAAATAACATTGGCGAAAAGGTTGGTTGGTTCCTCAGTTTAGGGGCTGCGACAACGCGGTCATGTAGCCCCGCGTACTTTGGGTGTGTGTAGAATCTGTCTGATAACCGGTATTAATTGTGATGGCTGTATTAGTGTGTATTATCTGTTTTTAATTCAAGTAAGAACTACATACATAGGATTTTCAAGTAGTTCCAACTTTTGCTACCAAACGCCAACCGTCAACGACCAACTAGTTCTGCACTTTGTTAATAGATGCCACCGCAGTTGGCTCCTGGCGACGAACGTTGGAACCTAAGAGCGTTACTCAAAGATAACCTATAATTTAGCTTCAAACAGGTGTAATTTAGTGGAAGGTTTTTATCATGCCATAAATCTATGACATGGGACCACCGGCTTTACTTCCCCTCTGAAGGAAGGCATACTGAGGGATTTTTAACGCTCATAAAAAACCGACGACTTATGCCGAGTTTGAACCCACGATCTTGGGCATAGAAGCTCAGCATGCTACCAACTACGCCACCGAAGCCGCTTTCTATCTTATAAAACACCAATTATGGACTATTGAAGAAGGACAAAATAACCCATAACAATATGAGGGTCACTTACTAAGTCTTAGCAACTACTTTCTTCCGCGGAATCCTTGACCGCAATCCACATGTTCTGATATGCAACATTTACAGTACTAAAAGATACCACTGGATGGTGTAGATGTAAGGCAGAAAAAAAATTATACGAGCCTTACAGTAGTCGCATATGATGTTTAACATGTGACATGTTGTCCTACTATGTGTGTCCCGGGAGCGCAACTCCCTTGTTAACGGTGAACTCTGTTGGTCATTGATATATAATGTGCCCAATTAGACACGGCTGACTGGCATCGAAACGGGGTCTTTATCAAAGAAGACCAGGCCCATGATTCTGCACAGAATCGAATCATTGACCTCTGAGGGGGAACAGCCACAGTGAACCCGAAGAAAAATTAGTTATATCTGCATATAATTATAATAGCAGGATTTCACGGCCAGAACGGGAATATTATAGCTTTTAAGGTGGATTATTGCAGAAAATACAAGCCTATGCAGTTTAAGATGCAAGCTTAAGAAAGCGAGCCAGCGTGACATTTTGACAAAGTGGAGTTGAATGTGGGCGGAGTAGACCTGGCGCCTACGTCCTACTTTCGGCGTGGCTGGAGGCTGAAGGGCGTGATTAACGACCGAGAAAATCCCCCTTCAACAAGGCGAAACAGGGGAGTGGGGGCGGTCGCCCACAGAAATTAATTAATTACGACCAAATGGAGCAATGAATTGAGATGAAACTTACACCCAGATGCATGTATTCTAGGAAAGATAATTTAGGAGTGTTCTCACGCCTAAATTAAAGCCTGCATCTATAAAGGAACCTCTGCACAGACATCATTCGCTACAGAGTAAGGATTTGTAAAGGAGCCGAGGGGAAGTACCGTGTTAGCATCATGACGCCGTGGAAGAAAGCAATTAATTATAATTAATTGGCCGAAGCGATTGCCTGCACGCGAGAGATTTTGGAACCTCCATGCATAGACAAACAAGGATCATAATTCACTTTGTCTGAAAATGTATTATATCAAGAAGAGAGTCGTTCCTGGAAATCCAGTGAACTACTTTTCATAAGGAAGCTTTATATGGGAGAAGCTGGCGCAGGGAAGTCAGTTCGTCTTGTCTCAACCCGTGAGGTAACACGCTGCCGGATCACGCAAGGAAGTGCACGGATTTTTAAAGTATTCACGCTCAAATGTACTAGCGGTGAACAATGAAATGCGCATCAGGCAGCTTAATAACAGTAATTATGCATCATATAAGAATTAGTCTACAGCAGACGTATAAGCAACAGCATACGCGAGTATAGAATCAGTACAGCGTAGAGATAATTTAGGATGATGTTACAGACAAAGAACATAACCAGGAAGTGTTATCATGGGTAAAATAACATATTATTGTAATGATCACTACAGTTACGGGAGCCTGGGAGGCATCACAAGTAGTCGTGACCTAGGATTGAACAAATTTGCAGTAGAGGAGACATAAACTGTAGGTGACGGGAGTCGAACACACACACGCAAGATAGACTTTCAAGGAGACCAGCGGTTGTCAGGAGTTAGCTGCATCGCATCTCTGAGGTCAGGCGATAGTAGGAATCCATTCAAGGATCCATGTGTGAAAATGGTGCGAGAATTATGTATAAAGTTATATTACAGTGATTTTAAAAGTGTTTATGTTTATATGATAAAAGAATGTGTATTGTGTCAAAGTGAAAATGCCAGTAGGGAAAAATATAATTACCATGTGTAAAGTTTATGCAATGTGTCGTGTTAAAAATATCATGATGGCTTAAAATAAGCATCATGGCAGGCGAGTGGCTGGCATGCTGGACCAACCCAGCTAGGATGAAAGTGAGTACAAATTTAATATGTTGATATGATTTAATAGTTCACCATACAACGAAGCATCACTCAAGGATTAAGAATTAACAGTCATTTATGTACGAGATCACATCCCTCGTATTTTGGTAAAAATATGGCTTGGAGGATGATTTGTTTACTGCCATTTAGGCGTAAGACACTGATGAAAGTAACGGTAACGTTAAATAATAATAATAATAATAATAATAATAATAATAATAATAATAATAATCTGGGGTCGGTAACAATAATGAATAAATAATCGGCATGTCAGGCCTATAGTACGTACAAAGTGTGTCATATCTAGCGTAAGAATACTGTGTTATTGTAAACAGTAAGAAAGAAACATAAATATCGAGATAAAGAGAGCTTTTCAGTGTCATTGAAGTGTTAAATAAATGTTTATTATGGTATATTCTACAGGGTTGTATTTGAGAGCCATTAAGATAGTTAAATGTATGCCAGTAAATTTATACTTGTTTTGGAGCTACGTAGAACTTTGGCTTATGAGTAATTGCATAGAGGACGTGAGTGCTTTAAGAATTGAGTCATCTGTAAGAAATATTGTTTGAGCCGCGTTCAGCGAGCATGTAACGTAGAATCAAGAGATTTACGTCAATAAGTTGCGGGGATCATCCGAAAATAGCTTGCGCGTTGGCGAATCTAGTCGGCTAATCTTCGAATCTACGATATAGTATTGCCTTAGAGCATACATGTGTTATTCGCAACAGAGTTGGGACAGAGTCTGTCTGTATCCACTGTTCGCAGAGTTTTCGCCACCAGGGATAACTGCTAGAGACCCTAGGTAGGCCCATATATTAATTGATCTGCCCTTAGAGGTAAGACTAACGGTTCTTCGTATAGGAAACGTCGATTTCCTCTTGTTATATGCATGCCGTCCAGTGAGAGAACTGTGGAACTCACTTGAGACACAAGCAAAAGCCGCTGATGTCGACCACAGACCGGCAAAGCTATTTCGTGATCCATCACTGGCCATGAATAGTAATTAGGAGCCGAGATGAGCCCATTATATACTCTAAATGTAGGTATTAAATAATTAGATTGACTCAATTCATAAGGACACGACCCATTCAGGGTACCTCTAGCACAGCTGCACCAGTGAATGAACTTGACCATGCGGGAAGTCAGACGGGATATCAGGTATAGTCCACTAACCCGGCGGCCATCTTGCCGAGGCCAGCCCATGACTAATTCATTGTTCGCACGGAAAGGAAGTCAATAGACCTGATCCTTTTATTTTAAAATTGTAGTGGGACACTGAAGAATCTCGATATTTCGAAAAGTAAATAAGATATGCTTGATGTGATGATATCAATGGAATTCGATGCACTATTTCCATATACATGCCATGTTGGAATGTAGTAATCGGATAACATTTGGCCCAGTTATTCTCTAAGGAGGAATTAACTGCACCAAATAAATAGAGGCATTTTTGTAAAGTGTATTTACCCAGTTCACACTAATTTATTCATACGGGTAGCATAATTTGAATGAGATGACACGTTTGTAACGATAATGTTTTGACCAGACCCAGAAAATCGTTGTATGGTGAAGCTATAAAATATCTATATCTATGTGTATTTTGGAGTGAAAAGTGTCCCACTTCAGCGTTTGAAATTGATGGGAAAAGATTACGATTCGCACGAGACAGCACTTATTAAACAAGGTATAAGCTAATGAATTAATGTTATTTAAAGTAAATGTCCCGTGTAAAACGGATAAATGTTTAATAATTGCAGATTTAATGTTATTTAAATATAATTTGTGTTTATTGTGTTGTGATATTCCAATTTGTGTTAAATTGTGCCACGTGAAGAACAATATGGACACTCGCAAATGTCAAAGAGCATCAACAATAGGATGTTTAGGATAGACTTGAGTGCGGTGAAGCACTAATTTTGAGGAGAAGAGACTCACAGATAAATTTGATTTTTGTTGTGGGAAATAAATGTAAAGTATTTTTTTGTGTTTTATGTTGTATTGCCATGAATTACTATCATTAAATGTTATACTTAGGAATATGTTGTTTCTTTCAAGTTGAGTAGTTACCTGACAGACTCAAATCCTGAATATGTGCTCGTATAGTGGGTTGAACGCCCCATACCTCGAAAGACCGTGAGTTAGCTGGGATACGAACACATGTTCCATATGATGACGATTGGGTACAATAACTACTTGTAAAACTCCAGTGCCAAATCCTGACCGTAATAAATCATAATTGTTATTTGCTAAGGCGTTGTATCTTAATCGATTGATAACATATTGTGCATTTTGAAATGGAAAATTAAAAGTGCATATTGTAATATTATAGTGCGGAAGTGGCTTTAAAAAGCTGAGCCGTCTCGGTTGCAGACAAGATGGCAGGTGATCTCTTGTTCTGATCTATAATTCACTAATTTGAGTATGTTGCATGCATTATAGCCTACAGCCTGTAAAAATAATAGGAACTTTGTATGAAATGAACTTTGTTTGAAATATACTCCAGTGAATGAATCGTTTTGTCTAAGTCATTATTGGCTAACACGTTGTATTTTAATCGATTGACAACATTCATTTTGGGAGGACATAATTAAGTCTGTGGATACAGCGTTGGTCTCTCAACCAGCCGGCTGGAGTTCTAATCCTAACAGAGTTGTATTTTTTTGGTTGATTTTTTTATATTTATTGTTTTTTGAGTACTGAGGCGTTATACAATTGAGCGTTATATTGTGCATTTAGCAATGTAAAATATATAGAGAGCGCAGCTCGCTCCAGTCGGCCGTGGCGGAAGCAATCCACTGCCTACTTGATGCGAGCTACGTTCTATACCGGCCAGCGATGTTATTGAAAATGAACTCTTTTTTCCGTTAGAGCGCACTGCCAGGTATAGGCGCGATTAAAAATTAGGTTTGCAGAAGGTATATTAAATGTGTTTCTCCCAGTGATACGTTTAGACCATCGAAGTTTCAATTATTGTTAGTAGTCGGTGTTAATATACTGAATTCCTATGTTGTTTGGAGTGTTTGTTTATGCGATTCCACATAGCCACATGGCCGACAGTACATCGAGTGCTTATATTAAATAAGAATACAGCATAAGTATTGAAACCCTTTAGTATTGCAGTGTTTATATGCAAGAAATCTTGATCAAGGGGTCGCGCTCAGTTCATAGTGTGATGTTTACGTTCGCCAAACAACATGCTCTACTGAGGCAAGGGTCATAGGATTAAAACTATAATTAAGAAAGGAAGTGACAAGACGTAAAATAATAACATAATTTAATGACTATTTGTGCAAAAATGAAATGAATATAAACAACAACAATAATATTCCTCCCTGAATCTTCCCATGACAGAAATATCTATCAACGTTGAGGAGTCAGACCGATCTCCCCCTCATAAAAATGTGGATCCAAGTTCCACTAACTTGCATTGGGATTTTATGCACGCGTAATGACTAACTACGAGGGATGAGTACTTGGATGACTGTTCGTTTACATCGGGTAACAGCCACGATGCTGACGAACAATCATCTCGTAAATCAACGTTTACGGATATGGGACACAACACTAATAAAAATCCTTAAAAATTAATGCTGACACACAATCTAAAAACTAATATTTACAGGAATCTCCCTCGAGACCCTCCTTCAGTGCGATGACGCATCTGACAAATGAGCTGCCAACACGGCCAATTGCTCAATACACAAACAAGGAAAAGACAGCATCGCACGTGACTGCATGGGTCACTAATACGGAACATAAACATGGAATGAAACCAACAACAATAAAAGCCTCACCGGCTGAGATTACCTTATATGAACAAAAATGCACGTTAAGCTAACGCTTCGGAGATTATAGTGATTCGTAGGCAACTCCCATTTATTTAAACAATTGTTATCATTGATCAGTTCTTATTCTGTATTTCAAGTAATTTTACAGAGCCAACAAGTCTCCACTAATGACCTCGATGCAATCCTTTCAGCCCGCCTTGTGAAAACAGCTTCCCCCTACCACAACTCTTGTCATCGTCCAACTCCAGTGTGTAAAAATAACTTGACCAATTGTCTCGTTATCTCGTAGAATCAACAGCAACAAATCTCAACCACATAAACATATGGTAAGACATTAATCGATATAGCCACATATGTCCTCGCAAGGCAACGATATGGACTTGGCACCAAGCTGACAGAAATCAGTCTACGCTGAAATTCCCGCTTGTAATGACCAAAAAAATACACACACACACACACACTGCTGGGAATGACATAACACATTTTTCACACAGGTCGGTTGAATCAGAAGCTCACAATCTATTTAAAAATATTAAAACCTACGAGAGAGCTGACTGCTCTTCGCCACAACTCACATTGCTCCAACGGCAATAAACTCACTGAATCTGATCAATAATAAACATTACAAAGATTAATTTACCCTCCAATCTACTGTATGATTATATTAATTCAGTCCTACTTCTGAAACACAATATATCTCCGAGAGACGCTTCTTAACCGCATTACGTAAACATATGTGAACACGGTCGTCCACATAGCCACGTTAGTTTAAAGAAAAACAAGAACTTACGACTAAGAAAACTTGTGCGAGCTGTTTCCATGCAAAAGGTGTGTCAGACCAAAACTAAATACACTACGTTAATCAACACAAGCAAGATATTTACAAACAAAATATGTCCCATACACCATAAGTTAACTTGTCAGATAATAAGAATATTATTCAGTACTCATCCTCGGCCAGTCACCGTCAGCGAACATCTGCTGCCATCTCCCTACTTAATGCTGCTTAGCTCGTCTCTAACATCTCGACGGAGTGTTGACAGTTCCAAATTTCTTCCAGAATAAGCGAAGTCATCTCTCGTGCTGATGCAAAAAGTTATAGATTATTACACACTCGATATCTGACTACTAAATTCACCGTTTTAGGTACTTCTTTCCCCAGAACAGTCTGTTGGCGAATTGTCGAGGATACTGTCCCTACAAAATAGTACTGTGACTATCTATCACACTGAATTTAACACACATTAGTATTAATAAAAATCTGTGTCCTCATGACACGCAAAGTACACGTGCCTACGTCCTCAGACGCGCAAAATATAATAATAACCTGTGTCTCCCGACACACACAATGTAATCAGTATACGTCCTCAGACGCACAAAATGTAGTAATAATTCTTGGCTCTTCACGCCACTTATAAATGAACTGGCCCTAGGTATCGATAGAGGGGGAAATGATATAAAAATTTCTCAAAATAATAGTGGTACAGGAATGAAACAAATATCACTGAACTCGTAAAGTTGCGCAGGTCAAGGATATGCCCATTAATTCAAGAATCGATCGTAGAGATGTTGTCTAGCCGATCTCCCGCGTTAATGCTCGCTATCGCGTGCCCAAGCTAGACTTAGCGCGTTCGTAAGCATTCATCTCCCATTGGTTCCACTTTTTCAATATGTTCGCGGTTTTTATCAGACCTCGGCCTCGTAGGAGTGTCCAGTAGTACCATCAGCCACTCACGTTACTGCATTATATTTTTTCTAGGCGCGAATAGTACAATGAACATGCCATAAGCGTGTCTCACCACGCGTCCCTTCTATTTTGAGGTAGCCACCACCTGTCCTTCTGAAACATTGCCAGGCTCTTTCTTTTCACAATCCTTAAGTATTTAGCCTTTTGTCAAACTGCTGCAGGTATGTCCCCGCTGTCTCCAACAAATGCTTGAAGTTTCCTCATCTTCGTCTGGCTATTTCATGACGCTGGTGGAAATATTAATTAATTGTAGAAATAAAACATCGAATCATTTATCCATCAGAGGATAAAGGGTTCACAACTCCTCCACTCACAAAATTTCGAACTTAGGATAAAGTCGATAATTTTTAAAAGACTTCCGTAGGCCAATTTGTTTTATTTCAGAATCACCCCTTTTCTATTACTTGGTCTAGCCGCTCCTGTCTTGAATGGCATTTACTCGTTTTATTTCCTGCTTGGACCTCACCCTCTCAACTGCTTGCGTGACACGCTGATGCCTTAGGCAACACTCTGCCCGTCTCGTTAATGTTTGTCAACACCATCTCCACTTCCGTCTTCACGTGCCGTACTCAACTGCCCCCCGTACACTTGGTTGATATAGGACGTCCATATATTTAAACTGCATCATTATTTTCGGCGCTCCCATGGTTCGCTTCTTCGATACATTTTTAAATTGGCTGCATTGTAGACCGACATTGTTCCTGTGCTTAACTCTTTCACTCTGTATGCATTATTTCCTAGGTTTCTTACAATAGAATGGGGTCCTATGAACTTTTCACAGAATTTGCTGAAGATCTTCTTCTCTGGATCCAATGTAGCGGGTCGTTTCACCAAAACGAGCTGGTTGATTTCTAGATCACGGTGAAATCTCTTATTTCTCAATCGCCGTAATCTGCGATCTGCTTGTTTTCTCATGTAGGCTCTCGTTCTCTCTATTCGCAGGTCAGGTGCTATCATGGGATCTTGTGGGCAGTTAATGATGCTTTTCCACGTTCTCACTGGATACTCGTTTTTGTGTAAGACCATAGGGATCTGTCCTGTTGACTCGTGCCTGGTAGAATTCATACATGTCGCTACATCCTTAATTTTATCCACCCACTTATGATGTTCTTTGGGAATGAAGATTCTCAAGTATGATGTTACACATTTTATTGCTCGCTCACTTGGATTAGCTTGTGCATGTCGGATACTGCTTAAAACGTGTTTTATACCCATGTCCTCCATACCTTTCTTGAATTCGGCGCTTGTAAAATAGCTGCCATGGTCTGACAATATAAATTCTGGTTTCCCAAGGATTGGAATAACTCTATTTCGAATACGACTGAGTACTTGTTTGGATGTAGTTTTCTGAATGGGGCATAATACGACAAACTTAGAAAACACATCAATGCACACTAGCAAGTGACGGCAACCTCGCCTACCTTTCGGGATTGGGCCGAAACAGTCCAGGGCCACTAGCTCGCAGGGTTTCTGAGGTAGCAATGGTCTAGGATACTGCCTCATTAAATAGTTATTGGGCTTTGTCCTCTGACAAGGATCACAAGTCGTAATGACGTCACATATAGTTGTTCTCATACGTGGCCATGTAAATGTCTCTCCTATTGTCGCTTCGCACTTCTCTACTCCGACGTGTCCGTAACTTTCGTGAGTATGCCATGTCAATCCTCGCTGTAAAGATGCAGGTACTAATATGCGTAACTTGGTGTGGTCATTATCTACCCATTTGTGCAGCAAATTGTTGACATAAACATATCTTCCTTCTTTTGCTTTCGCTTCTCGAAATGCAGGTGTTCCTGTAGGTAGCTGCTTTCTGAAGTATTGAATTAATAGCATCATCCATGGTTCCGCTTCCTGTTCTCGCTGTATCTCACGTAACTCCTCCAAGAATTCCCGGTCCTTCGGTGTTAACTCCAAGTGTTGTACCATCGCTGTTTCTTCAACATCAGGCTCTGGGTTCCTGCTGAGTGCATCCGGAATCACGTTCATCTTCCCTGGACAATGTTCAATCTCAATGCTAAACTGCTGAATATGTATAGACCAACGTGTCACACGTTCGCTTGCCATCGACGTCTTAAACAAGAATGTTAGTGCCTTGTGATCAGTCCTGACAACAATGGGGTATCCATAAATTATTCGTTTCCATTGTTGAAGCGCATGAAGGATGGCCAACTGCTCTAGTTCCGTTACAGTATAATTGCGCTCGTGCTTACGCAATTTTCGGCTGACAAATGCCAAATATGTTTTATGTTGCAGGTTAGCTGGATCTTCTTGGTAGAGCATGGCACCTATACCAATTAGTGAAGCATCCGCTTGGATTATAAATTTGTGCTTGAAATCTGGATGTCCTAACTTACTGCAGTTTTCCAGTAACTGTTTAGTTGCTTGGAACGCCTTCTCACATTCCGCATTCCACAACCATTTATTATTCTTTTTTAGCATTTCCTGCATTGGAGCTACAGTCTCCGTGTAACCTGGACAGTTTTCGGGCTTTCTTAGGCGTAACGGGATTCTTTAAAGAAATGCGATTTCTTCAGGTTTACTTTGAAATTTGATGCATTAAGGTTGCCTAATACTTTATCTAAATTTTCCATGTGAATTTCAATGTTGTCGGATGCCAGCAGAATGTCATCAATGTAACGCACCGTCACACAGTGGTCCGGATCCGTAAAAAAGCGGACAAAAATAGATTTTTCAACTTTACATTAGAAAGGCCAAACCAACTCCCAAGTGAAGTATGTTAATCAGTGTACATTAATTTCACTTTTTCTTTGGAAATTGCTTCTGTGTTTCTCAGATATAATATTACAAAAGTGATACAACTCTTCGTTTCGGAATTCCGCGCTCCATTAAGTAAACTTTGAAATATCATTCTAACTTCAAAACGAAACTCGGGGTCTATAATACTGTATCTGTATGTAGTTTGTGATCTGATATATTTGATTATAGCATGATTTTCGATTTCAGATCACTTATAAGGACCGTTATACTTATTTTTATAGTGCTTTATTTTCTTCAAGAAAAATAAATGTTGCTTGACCTACAAAAAAATGGATACATATGTATACCATGAAACTTATGCAAGTTTTAAAATGAAGACTGGAGAATATATCCTTAAAGGTTTCATCGCCAGAACCCGCCAGATGCGTGATTGAGAAGGGAGAGAACATTACTGCGCGCTCTGAGGATAAACACTCGCGCGAGATAAGGGCCTGTTGAGACATTTGTTTATGCTACGCAAGGGATATCTCGAGGCCATGAAATCAAAATAATCTTCAATCACGAGAAGTAATTGATTAGTAGTAGTTGTGTGTGTTGTGAAGAGTGAAAAATGAATTTTCGTTGTTAGTCGCAGTGAACTTATTAACAAGATTCGAGAGAACAAAAATCAGTCTCGCGCGCGTCAAGGAAAGTTTGTGGTAACATATCTCCTTAACAAATTCCAATTAAATGTGACGACAGTGTAGAGAAAACAGTGTATAATAATATAAGAACCTTTTCTTTTTGCCGTATGTTGACCGGTGGAGAAAGTGTAACTTCTTAGAACATGGTTTTTTTTTGAAGAAATATTCAGACTGGTTGAAAACAGAAATTGTGATATCAATTCCGAGCATTCCTGGCTCCGCAAAATCAGTAGATCGAGGTCGTCCTCCAAAAGAATTTCAAGAGCTAACGGAGAGAAGCAAAATAAGGAAAATTAAAGACCTAAGGAGAGTGCCACTTCATCAGAGCTTGCCTATGCGACGGTTATGAATTTAAGGGCAGAGGGAGACGATTCATCTGCCAAGCTAAAAAGAAGCTACCACGACTACACCAACAAGGGGCAAACGAATGGTGCGAATTTTTCAGAAATGAAAAATCTACGTAAGTGGCACAAAAGCTCGCGACAATTTACAACTTGAGTTTCGAATTTCAGTTCCGCACGCCCACTTTCGATTTTTTGAATGTCTCCTGCATATTTCGTACCGCCTGGGTTTTAAAAAGTGGAAAGTGAGCGTGAAAGATGGTAATCGAGACTTATTCGAAAGAAAGAAAAAATTGTGCAAGACTCATTCAGAACGAGATTAGGTCTTCTAGTTGATATTCCGAAGCCTGGATATGAAACAACCAGTGATGGCAACACTGCCCGAAGGTTTTTTGATCAACCTCAAGTAGCATCCGAAATAACAAGGGTACACTGTGAGTTAATAACTCGTTTTGGAATAATTTTAAAAGCAATTTCCTCTGGTCATGAAATTAATAGTTCAGAGTTCAATTCCTACTGCTGCGAAACAGCAAGCTTATATGTACGGCTATATCCGTGGTGTTACATGCCTCTAACACTCCATAAAATACTTATCCATGGATCTTTCATTATAGAAGCAGCTATTTTGCCGATTGGAGAACTTTCAGAAGAGGTCTTAGAGTCTAGAAACCAAGACGTAAGAAAATATAGAGAAGACCATACCAGAAAATCCTCAAGAATTTCCAATAATTTTGACTTGTTCCATACACTATTGCTAAGCTCTGATCCAGTAATCTCAAGCACGGGAAGTCTACCGAAGAAGAAATGAAGACAGTTGCCTCAGGAGGTGGGTAATGTATTGTCAATACCCGAGGACGAGACGGAGCAGGAAGGGGAAGAAGAAGTCGACTCATCCGGATCAGAGGATGAATAAGTGATTTTATGTACTAAGACAAATTTACCTAATAGTAACATCTAATTTAAAGTTTTATACAGAAGTATTTCATTTCATTTAGCGGAAAGTATTTTTGTCCGCTTTTTTTCAAATCCGGACCACTGTGCGTCATCTCCTTAACTTCCTCGGTTAGATTCCGATCCAGGGCTCGGATTAAAACACAGCCCGCTGTTTTGACTCCGAAAGGCATTCGGACGAAGCAAAACGTTTGGTTATCGAATAAGAAGCCAGTTAGAAGCTGTGACTTCTCATCCAATTCAATATGGTGGAAACTGGACGTCAAATCAACTGATGAATAAATGCTCTTGTTCTTAAAGCCTTTTAGTACGTCTCTGATAATTGGCGCTCTGTCATACTCAGTAAAAATGAGTCTCATGTTGAGATTTCTGGCATCTAAACAAAGTCTAATAGATACATTTGGTTTTGTGACTGCCAAAATCGCATTTAGATAAGGTGTCGGTGTCTTCCTTATCACTCCAGCTTGTAACATCTCATCTATAATGACCTTGACTTGACCACGATATTTTTCCGGAATTGGGTACAATCTACTTTTGAAAGGTGACCAATCCTCGACTTGCATTGAATATTTGAAATTTAATATTTTCCCAGGTACTGTATCGAATACTGCTTTGTGCTTCCTTAAAATCTCTTCCAATTGTTTTCTATGTTCACTCCCAAGTTGAATGACCTTGAGCCGCTCCTGTAGTAACTCTTCAAATTGTGCATCACTGTCATCTCCTTCTGTTAATAAAGACCATATCTCCTGGGATTCACTCTCCTCATCTAGTTCCACAACAGCTCCTTCTATGATGTTATCTTCTGCCTTTCGTATCTCCTCTTCCGTCTCTTCCGATATTGCTTCCAATGCCCAAGAATTTACATCTCTTCCGGTAGTGATTTCATCCATATGCAATCCCACGTTCTTCAGTTGATCATACTCTCTAAAACTGACTGTATTCTTGTGCAAATCTATCACTGCTTGATAGTCACAAATGAAATTTGCACCAAGAATTATATTGAAATTCATCTTTGCCATGATAATGAATGTTTGCCCAAAAGTGTGTTCCAATATGTTCAGCTCTAAGAATGCCTGACGTTTACAAGTGACGGTGCGTTCAGGAATAACACCCCTCACTTTGAGTTGTGGTACGGGAATCACAGGAATATTCTGACTCCGTCCCAACTCTCGAACCAAGGCCTCCGATACCAGACTGATCTGCGACCCCGTATCCAATAAACATCTTATATTAATTCCACCAATCCTCGCGTAAATAATGGGTAACTGCCTAATTTCATCGTTCCGTGGTTTCACCGTCTCCTCCAGGCAATCTTCTGGCAAAGCAATCCATTCTTGTATGTTCGCTACTATCCATCCATCTTCAACTTCCGACTGTTGCGTTTGTAGACTGTCTCCTTTATCCAAATTTAGCATTTTTTTTAGCTCCGCTGCGACTCCCGTCATCATTTTGTCGCCCACGCCCCTGACATTCCTCTTGTCTCAGTAGACTTCCAGCTTCCTCAGTATGTGTGTCTGGATTCTTCCTGTTCCCAATGGCTTTCTCCCATCGTCCTTGCTCTCCACCTTGACTAGCATGTAATTCCTCTAGGTAATTTTGTGATTGAGCGTGCCTATCATCCCAGTCATTTCGATAATTACGTGCCTCTCCTTGATTTTGATCTCTCCTTCCTTTCCATCTTTGATTCCCATTGTAATTACCGTATCTTCCATAAGGCCTCTCATTTCTTCGATTTTCACGCCATTGTTGATACCCTCTCTGTTGATATCTATTGTTGCCTTGATATGACCTATTGTTATAGTTATTCTCGTTACGCTGGTACGGTCTGTTTTCTACCTCTTCCGGGTTTCTCCTAGGTGTGGATGTGCTTGTATTTGTACCCTGCGTTTTAGTGTTCGCCTGTTTTGGTTTTATGACCTCTGTCGTATTTACTAACTCCAGTTGTCTTCCTCCTCTATAATGATTATGAGATGTAGTCTCATCTATCTGGCGTAATATCTGTTCTGCATGTAAGGCCGTACTAACGTTTGCTGCGACTAGTACTTGTTGCACGTTGACTGGTAATTGCCGCGCTATAGTTATCACCAGATCCGCTTCATTTAAAGGGTAATCAAGGTCGCGAAATTTTAGCATTTGCATGTTAAAGAAATCTGAGTATTTCGTTTGCTGGGTAGTTTGGTATTTCCTAGAGTAAAGCTCCGTTCTTAAACTCTGTTGTAATGCCGGCGACCAGTACTTGCGCAGAAACACGATTTTAAAGTCTGCCATAGTTCCAAATGTATATTTGAAGCTTAAAAACCATGTAAGGACATTTCCTGATAAAAATCTCTCCATCATCCTTAACCTACGTGCTTCAGGTACCCCAGTGTCATTGTAATGATCTTCAATTTCTTTAATAAAGGCTTTAGGTGTCACCCCTGAATTCTCCGTGAATTTCTGCGGTTTATAATCGTTCGAGCGAATTACTTGGATAAGTTGTGTGGGCTGATGACCGTCCTGTGGCGTGGAACTCCTTTCAATATTCTTGCGAAACCCCTCCGTGTTTGTCGTTAATGGGCTCTCTGTCTGAGTCGGACTTCCTGCTGTGCTCGTCCCGTCCGGGCTATTTGAGTCGCCCTGCTTATCTTTCATTGTTCCCGTT
Source organism: Meconema thalassinum (assembly GCA_946902985.2). NCBI lineage: Eukaryota > Metazoa > Arthropoda > Insecta > Orthoptera > Tettigoniidae > Meconema > Meconema thalassinum. The sequence goes on from OX336392.1 coordinate 62,006,275, forward strand.
TTAAATATCGAGGATTGTTCTATTGACCTCAGTTCAGCTTTAATGATCCTGTCTGTTTGTTCTTTAAGTTTACTCTTAATTTCTTGTTCTAATGCTTGAATACGAGTATGATTTTCGCCTACTGTCTTAAGGATGGTTGATCTTTCCTCTTTAGAATCGATATTCATTTTTCGCCAATCTTTTCTTATTTGCTCCTTAATTGTGCTTACTTTCTCCTCAATCTGGCTTTTAGCGTCATCCTGATTGCTTTCTATCTGGCTCAGCCTTTCGTCGATGGTATTCTTTAATTGATCCTGATCCGCTTCTAGGCTGTTCCATTGCTCCGCTGATTTTATTTCGAGACGGTCCATATCTTTAATTATGCCTGATATATTTGCATCTACCGCTGATAATTGTTGCTGAATGACCTTGCCGCTTTTTTCCATTTCCTTAAATCGTCCTTCCAACTTATCCTGAGCTATCTTGACCTCGCTCGTACTCATAGTGCATGCTAGTTCAATTTGCTCTAATTTACCTAACACCGCTTCATTCAGAATGCTAAGTTTTTGATCAAATATAATTTCCATTTTCTTAATTTGATCTAATTGTTTTTCATTGTTTTTACTAACATCTAGGGCCAGCAATACCATCTGTTGATTAGTGTGATCCTTCATCTCTGCGGTTAACGAAGCTAATTGGTTCGTGTTTTTAACATTCTGCGCCTCTAACTGCGAATTTATAGTGTCATTGATTTCACTTTTTAATAATCTAGCTTGTTCCGCCTGATATTCATTTTGTTCAATCCTACTGTTGTTTAATTGTGTCCGCAATGATTCACTTTGTTCAGATAGTTTTGTGTTTAGTGATTCACTTTGTTCGGATAGGTTAGTTTTTAGTGATTCACTCTGTTCGGATAGTTTAGTTTTTAGTGATTCACTCTGCTCAGACAATTTGTTTATAGACTCACTTTGTTCTAACATAGTATTGTTTAGTGATTCACTTTGTTCGGATAGTTTAGTTTTCTAGTGATTCACTCTGCTCAGACAATTTGTTTATTGACTCACTTTGTTCTAACATACTATTGTTTAGTGATTCACTTTGTTCGGATAATTTCGGGTTTAATGCTTCACTTTGTTCGGATAGTTTAGTGTTTAATGATTCACTCTGTTCCGCCAATTTAGTGTCCAACAATTCCTGTGTCCTCCTAGCCGCATTTTCAATGATTTCTTGAATCTGTTCTGCTGTTGGCATGTTATACACTTTATATGAGACATTAGGGAAATGGCATAAAGCAATGCCCCCTGACACACATATACAATCCCCATGCACATTTAATTCCTTTACCCTACTCAATTCATTTATAATTTACATTTAATCCCACTAGTCAATCGTATCTCTGAGTGGTTCTAATTTTACTCAATTTAACTTAAACCCAAACACATATTCAGTCATTAAATTGTTATCCTGATCTGATATTAACATCGACTAATTAACAAAGTATTAATTGTCATTTAAGGCTACCAGCCTCCTAACATATTCATGAGTTTGACTTTCTAAACAAATCTAGTTTTAACTTTAATCATAGGGCGCCCGATATCACGAATATTATTTTTACTTTAATTCAATAGACAAAAACGTGAACCGTATTTTACATTGCAAACTCCTGATTTTAATTCATATTTCACACAGTTGGCGGTATCCTCTTCGCCTCAATTACTTTTAATAAAATATCACTTTCCGGTGATTAAAATACTGTCATATCTGCCTCCACTTGTGGCATGTCAGTTTTACTCAAATACGCCAACTAAATGTGTTCCAGCAGCGAACCAGCAACAAAAAATACACCTTCATTGTTGCGTCAGTTTGTAAACCCAACTACGCTTACATTGACATGTGCAATTTCTTTGCCGCTACACCACAGTGAACCGCCCCACGTTGGGCGCCAGTTTGCCTCCTATGAACCCTTTAGTATTGCAGTGTTTATATGCAAGAAATCTTGATCAAGGGGTCGCGCTCAGTTCATAGTGTGATGTTTACGTTCGCCAAACAACATGCTCTACTGAGGCAAGGGTCATAGGATTAAAACTATAATTAAGAAAGGAAGTGACAAGACGTAAAATAATAACATAATTTAATGACTATTTGTGCAAAAATGAAATGAATATAAACAACAACAATAATATTCCTCCCTGAATCTTCCCATGACAGAAATATCTATCAACGTTGAGGAGTCAGACCGATCTCCCCCTCATAAAAATGTGGATCCAAGTTCCACTAACTTGCATTGGGATTTTATGCACGCGTAATGACTAACTACGAGGGATGAGTACTTGGATGACTGTTCGTTTACATCGGGTAACAGCCACGATGCTGACGAACAATCATCTCGTAAATCAACGTTTACGGATATGGGACACAACACTAATAAAAATCCTTAAAAATTAATGCTGACACACAATCTAAAAACTAATATTTACAGGAATCTCCCTCGAGACCCTCCTTCAGTGCGATGACGCATCTGACAAATGAGCTGCCAACACGGCCAATTGCTCAATACACAAACAAGGAAAAGACAGCATCGCACGTGACTGCACGGGTCACTAATACGGAACATAAACATGGAATGAAACCAACAACAATAAAAGCCTCACCGACTGAGATTACCTTATATGAACAAAAATGCACGTTAAGCTAACGCTTCGGAGATTATAGTGATTCGTAGGCAACTCCCATTTATTTAAACAATTTTTATCATTGATCAGTTCTTATTCTGTATTTCAAGTAATTTTACGGAGCCAACAAGTCTCCACTAATGACCTCGATGCAATCCTTTCAGCCCGCCTTGTGAAAACAGCTTCCCCCTACCACAACTCTTGTCATCGTCCAACTCCAGTGTGTAAAAATAACTTGACCAATTGTCTCGTTATCTCGTAGAATCAACAGCAACAAATCTCAACCACATAAACATATGGTAAGACATTAATCGATATAGCCACATATGTCCTCGCAAGGCAACGATATGGACTTGGCACCAAGCTGACAGAAATCAGTCTACGCTGAAATTCCCGCTTGTAATGACCAATAAAATACACACACACACACTGCTGGGAATGACATAACACATTTTTCACACAGGTCGGTTGAATCAGAAGCTCACAATCTATTTAAAAATATTAAAACCTACGAGAGAGCTGACTGCTCTTCGCCACAACTCACATTGCTCCAACGGCAATAAACTCACTGAATCTGATCAATAATAAACATTACAAAGATTAATTTACCCTCCAATCTACTGTATGATTATATTAATTCAGTCCTACTTCTGAAACACAATATATCTCCGAGAGACGCTTCTTAACCGCATTACGTAAACATATGTGAACACGGTCGTCCACATAGCCACGTTAGTTTAAAGAAAAACAAGAACTTACGACTAAGAAAACTTGTGCGAGCTGTTTCCATGCAAAAGGTGTGTCAGACCAAAACTAAATACACTACGTTAATCAACACAAGCAAGATATTTACAAACAAAATATGTCCCATACACCATAAGTTAACTTGTCAGATAATAAGAATATTATTCAGTACTCATCCTCGGCCAGTCACCGTCAGCGAACATCTGCTGCCATCTCCCTACTTAATGCTTCTTAGCTCGTCTCAAACATCTCGACGGAGTGTTGACAGTTCCAAACTTCTTCCAGAATAAGCGAAGTCATCTATCGTGCTGATGCAAAAAGTTATAGATTATTACACACTCGATATCTGACTACTAAATTCACCGTTTTAGGTACTTCTTTCCCCAGAACAGTCTGTTGGCGAATTGTCGAGGATACTGTCCCTACAAAATAGTACTGTGACTATCTATCACACTGAATTTAACACACATTAGTATTAATAAAAATCTGTGTCCTCATGACACGCAAAGTACAAGTGCCTACGTCCTCAGACGCGCAAAATATAATAATAACCTGTGTCTCCCGACACACACAATGTAATCAGTATACGTCCTCAGACGCACAAAATGTAGTAATAATTCTTGGCTCTTCACGCCACTTATAAATGAACTGGCCCTAGGTATCGATAGAGGGGGAAATGATATAAAAATTTCTCAAAATAATAGTGGTACAGGAATGAAACAAATATCACTGAACTCGTAAAGTTGCGCAGGTCAAGGATATGCCCATTAATTCAAGAATCGATCGTAGAGATGTTGTCTAGCCGATCTCCCGCGTTAATGCTCGCTATCGCGTGCCCAAGCTAGACTTGGCGCGTTCGTAAGCATTCATCTCCCATTGGTTCCACTTTTTCAATATGTTCGCGGTTTTTATCAGACCTCGGCCTCGTAGGAGTGTCCAGTAGTACCATCAGCCACTCACGTTACTGCATTATATTTTTTCTAGACGCGAATAGTACAATGAACATGCCATAAGCGTGTCTCACCACGCGTCCCTTCTATTTTGAGGTAGTCACCACCTGTCCTTCTGAAACATTGCCAGGCTCTTTCTTTTCACAATCCTTAAGTATTTAGCCTTTTGTCAAACTGCTGCAGGTATGTCCCCGCTGTCTCCAACAAATGCTTGAAGTTTCCTCATCTTCGTCTGGCTATTTCATGACGCTGGTGGAAATATTATTAATTGTAGAAATAAAACATCGAATCATTTATCCATCAGAGGATAAATGGTTCAGTATGAAGATTTAATAAATCGTAATTGTTTTCAGCAAATATGATATAGACCTAATGAATATTTTCACACCAAAGAACGACAACTTGAAGATGATTTATTGCAGGAATATCTTAAATGGGGTCTCCAAACCTTGAACTAAACTGTATGCGATATACGTTCCCCGTAGCCACATGGCGTACAGTGCGTCGTTGTACCGATATCCGCCACCACACGCGCTCATTGTTTCCGTCCCATGCACTTTCGTCCCAACCATTTCCGTCCCATCCACTTCCGTCCCTTTTCCAAAATCACTCCCACAAAAATGTCCAACTACCGAGTGCCACAAACATATCCAGATACCGAGTGGAAAGATGTTACACATCGAAAAGGGATGCGCGCTATTCAGTCGGCTCATTGTTGGTGTTTGTATTTATTTAAGTATGGATGTGAGTCGACTAGAACAACGTGCATACGTAAAACTACCACGATAATGCAGCAGCTTATACGGCAAACTTTATTGAGACCCATTTGCGACGCTAGAGATGAGACGTACTCACGCATCCTCCCTACCATCCCGATCTGTCACCATGCGATAATCGAAAGTTTGCCTGGGAGACGCTTCCATGCATGAGGAGACGTAGCCACCGCAGAGTGATGCGAGATTGCCAGATTGGACAATGGAGCAGCTGATTGTATAGGTCATCTTCCTCATCGTTGGCAGCGAACAATTGATTGCCTTGGAGATTAGTTCACATGTAATTTATTACAGGTTATTTATCACATAGTAGCTGAAATACCCGTACTTCGCTAAGTGTCATAAATAAATTGCTTACCACGGTGGGTGAGTGGTTAACGTGTCGGATTACCAACCCCAAGCTTGCAGGTTCGCCTCTGGCCGTGGTAAGTGATTTTTGAAAGGCGACAAAAATCACGACATGGATGTCATACGTTGTTGGCATGTTAAAGAACCCATTTGAATTCAGTAGGCCGTGTTCAATGGCAAAATTAATCTCGGGATTTTCCGCCAACACAAAGTTCCTCCATTCTCTACTAGAAAGCGCTGTAGTGTCAAGGATCATAGATATCTAACCTCCTTGACTTTCATAGCGTTCAAAGAAACGACGAAATTCGACATGCAAGCTGCCCTCTGGATGTCAATTAACAAAGCTTGCACCCAGCACCCGAGGCCATACGAAATTATTATTTTATTATAAATAAATTAAAATGTGAAGGGGACAGTAAACACAGCGGATAGGCGAGGTGCTGCGCGGAGGGAGAGTAAGGATGGAACATTTTGTCCAACTACACCGCTCGGCGTTGACCTTGTTTTATAGCACACATTTAGGTATGTTTCACTTGCTAACCGTTGGAGATACGCGAAAAGTGATAAGGACCATTCAGATAGAAAATTAAATTTTAAACCTCGTATATGCCTTCAAAAGTTTGTATTTCTTAGAGTTCTCTTTTTATTTGAAATGGAAACATGAAAGTTTGAAACCAAAGGGTGTAGTGACGTCACTAAAATGGTTGCCATCTTTAAATAGTGCAAAGTATCGAAATTAAAAGCAGCCTATTAATCAGGTAAATCAGCTACTTCCATGTAAAATTTCATTTAAATCGGAACAGTGGTTTTTGCGTGATTGAGTAATACACAAGACACATAGACACACAGACACACTCCATCTCATTTTTGTATATTAGTATAAATTCCAGTATTTGGAATTATTTTTTTGTCGGCCAACTGAAAGTTACAATATCAAATGTTAATAAAGCAACACTGAAAAATGGCTTCGAAGCTATCATTAAAGCTTAGGCGTTACTCGCAACAGAATTGTAGAGGTAACGAGGGCGTTATAAAAAAAATATTAACGAATAGGCCTACCGCAAGGTAATGGTTACTTCCCAAAATTGGCAACAAAACTGTACTTTGTGCAACTGATCCAGTGTTGAAATATACGAAATTCAAAGCTCTTGTTATAATCAGTAATTAATGTTTATGAGCTGCATGTATACTGTTACAAATTCATTTGTAATTTATACCCTCTACAATTAATTATTGAACTGTTTAAATGCACATTGAGTGAAAGAGAATCCCTATTGTAAACCGAGGCACATATACGTGATAGTTGACATAATCGCAGCCATGAAGCTACAGAGAATGTTTTTTTCAATCATGTAATACAGTGGAACTCGCCACAGTTACCGTCGTTGACGAGTTAATTTATGAAGCCTGTAAAGTTGTATGAGTCAGGGTGCGAAATAGCGGTAGCAATGAGGGAGATTTTCCATCCCGGAAGAATTGCACCCCAGCCTTTTAAGCATCTATTTGTATCTCCCTGGGATCAAACCTAGTGAAATTAGGGTTGGCGAACATGCGATTTCAGATGTGTCTTTCTTTCTTTCTTTCTTTCTTTCTTTCATTAATTTATACCTCCTTGTCGAGCTCCCTTGGTTGACTCTTGTTATCTTCCAACCCCGAAGGCAGTACGGTATCCGTGGCCAGGGGTAGTCATTTTCCAGCCTTATTGGCCCACATCTTTCTTTCTCTGATACCTCCATTTTGTGAGAGGTTAGACATTTTATTTCTTTTTACATGGAATCTCCTGCCTTCTGCACGACGCCTTTAAGGAGTTAGGGTGTGTGTGTGTGATCAAACTACCCTGGATAGCACTATACTTTCAAGGACTCACGGTCGGTGAGCTCGAGATTTGCCGACCCTGAATAATTCCTGAGCTTAGTCCGTTTTTTTTTTTTCATTTTTGCTTTCCCAGACCCTCTCTTATTTCTCTTCATATCATCCTTTTAACACCCTAATTCTCTCCAAGTACCCCAATTCTCATTCTTCGAGGGTTGAGGACATTTCTATTACCTGTCTTGTATTGCCCTTTTTCTTATACATTTGTTTTCCATTAATTCTCCTAGTCTGTAATTAGTAGTTATAGTAGTAGAAATTGTTTTAATTTCATATTCATTTCCACTGTCAACATGTTATTAGGGGAAGATGACCTAAATGTTTCGCTCCTCGAAACAGAAATCTTTGCAGCCTGCCAGGGATAAACTCTATCCCCTGCCAAGAAAAGTACATTTCATACAAACGAAGATTGCTCTACCCACTAATGACGATGCTTAAAATGCATACCTTTAGTATTAGAAATCCCAGGTACATTATCTGAAAGTGTCTCATGAATAACAGTACTTCGTTAAAGTACTTCCACTTTTGTTGTTTATTATGATTAACGGAGCAGATTTAAATCTCCACTAGAAGAAACTATGCACGTTGTAACTTAAGTTACTCTTACATTCTCCTCGGTCCCACGTTGGGCAACCATTTTGTAACTTTCCGACTGATTTTTCTTCTAATTTCCTTCTTTATGATGAAATTAATAACAACCTACTTAATAATAATAATAATTCGTGGAGGGGTGTAACGCTCACTTGAGAAGAACACATCAGTAATAAACAGGGAAACTAGCTACATGTGATAAATCTCTACTGATTGAAACTGATGATATGTTGCTAAAATTGGTATATTCAATATTTACCCACTCGAGCAAGGATTCTTGTCGTTACAAGGGTAACGCACAGAACATAAGGAATTGACATGTAAAGGTACGGTTTGGCTACAGCGATGATCGCCGGCGCACATCGCTGGCGATGTTCGCTCGGCGCGCGAAGTCAGACAAGCGGTTTCCCTAGCCGGCTATCATAGTCCTTCATCCACTGCCTCCTACAACACGATTACTTTCACTTCTCAACACCTCAGTAGCCTACTCTCTGCTTACTCAGGTTCGTGGGGTAAATAATAATCAGCTGATTATAGTCTGAAATAATATACGGTAACGTTGCCAAAATGACCTTAAGCAGAATTACATCAGCGTCAATATTGCTTCTTAGAGGAGGAAGAAGAGATGATGCTCGAATTACGTATACAGTATGTACATGGAGCGAAAGTGACTCCAAACTAATAGTGGTGAGCGATGTTTGTAAAGGGTGGTCCCCCCTTGAGCTACATTCTGTACCCAACAAATATATAATAACATGTACAAAACTAGGCGTACAGAAAGATGTTTTATTACACTGATTCATAGACACCTGCTTAATGACCAAATAAAATTTAAGGAATACTGAAGGCCAGTGTTGTAACTACGGAGGGTGATCAGGGGTGCCAATCCCCCCAGAGCCAATTAATGAAAATATTAAACTTATGAACTTTTTAAGTTTCAATAGAACCAACCTTTAGATTGATAACATCTATGAATAAGGGTTATGAAATCATCATACCATGTGTTACATGATAATCTGTGTTACCGTGTGTCTGTCCTAAATAACATGTATTAAAATACAGGCGAACAAATAAGCACACCTTCTACCACGTTTCTGTTACTAATAACATAATGTATTTTAAAAATATCAGTTTATTTTGAGAAATTACAAAATACTGTCTGTATGGAAGCCATGATACTGTTTCCCAAAGAGATGAGAGCTTTATCGTTATTCTTTTGTTCACGAAATGGCCAGCGATGATCGCTGCCGAAATGCAATGAATTGACGCCAGCTCAGATCGCTGTAGGGAAACCAGTCCCATTTGTTTACATGCGTTCATAAAGCAACGAAGATCACCAGCGATGTGCGCCTGGCGATCATCGCCGTAGCCAAACCGTACCTTAACATGGCACTGGAGTGGTGTTTGGTGATATTTTCAAATTATGTATTGTAACTGATGAGTCTGGTGTCTCATAGCATCAATCCTAATACTGCAGATTCTGGGGTTATTGTTCCAAAAGAGTCTTTCCTGTCTGAATAAATGTACTGGTGATATAATTTTCTATCTAACTTCGCACGTAGACTATGCTATTACTTGCATGAGCTGGTCTAGACAGTGACTTCCGGATATGACGAGTGGTGTATACAATAGAGACCTGGGTTTTTATATTAGCCTATGACTCTGTGCTGACATTTCACAATTTGGGATTTTAGGTCTATTAAATTGTGTAGACAATAATTTCACAATTTGAGTTTTTAGAATCTGTTGAATTGTGTAGATAATAATTTCACATTTTGGTTTTTTTAGATTTTTATTTTTATTGGTTTTTCGTCCCTTTTAACTACTGAGGCTTTTAAAACCAGCTGAGTCACTCCAAACAAACTAACAAAATGCCAACAATCGTAGAAGAAAGATAATGAACTTGCCTTAACGGGAATTGCGGATAAAGAGCGAACAGAGTCAATAACAGATTACAATGAAATCAAACGATGATCAGTATAATCTGGATAGGTACTGTATTACTGATTTGTATTTGATAACTTATACATATGTTTTTCTAAATTCAATTAAATTAGCATTCGTGCTTTTGATATTCAGCGATTCATGAACACGACATGTGACCGGGAAGTTCACGACCGTAAAAATAATTACCTCCGACGTATAATTGTAACTTAAAATGGAATTTGCAGTATAGGCCTATACTGTATTTATTTGCCGAACAGCTACGTGCGAATGGCTGCACTCCTATAACAAACTGACTGACATACGTCAGATCTCTAATTGAATTTTATATAACTTTCATGACGTTTGTATTTATTTTATAAAGCTATCTACGAATGAGTTTATTTCATATGTTTGTTGGTTGACACAGTATGGAAGTTGATTAACATTACTGCCATTATTAAGGGATGACTGGTAACAATGCTGTCAATGTAGCCAAATACTGGTCACAACTCGTGTAAATATTGTATATATTATCATGTAATAGCTGATTTATTCTGTTTCATTTCTCTTGCTCTTGTGTCATACGTTATATGCAAGTGCTTCATTATGGTTTTTTTTTTCTTTCATATTCAATTTCTTGTTTGTATATTCTGGTACCTCTGACACGAATAATAAAAAAATATTAAGGGAACCTGGTAGTGTAGGAGTTAGGGGTTCTCAAACTTATTCTGTCGCGCCCCCCTTCTGAAACATGAAATATCTAGAATATCTAGTGCCAGGCTTTTATTTTTCTTGTTCTTTATTAGGACTGAACACCGTCGTGGAGTGTCTTTTTACCCCCTGCTAATAGTACTCATCCATGGGTAATAGCGTTACTTGTTATCAGTTTATTGTAAATCGGGCTAACACTTCCACTTCCACTGCACCCGCACTGTACTTAAACTGACTGCAAAGGCCTGGCTCGATTCGAGACGACAATACCAGAAATAGAAGATTCTATTCTTGTAAGGAAGTGGCGGTCACATTGCCAAGCCGCTTATTGTCAATAGTGATTGTTTGGGGGGGGGGAGGGGGGGGAGGGGGGGGGGAAGGGTGCTGTGTGGGAAATGTTACTCTACACCTTTGCTCAGAATTCCTGCTGGCAGAATCTACTGGTCACTTCTTGTGAAATAAGACACCAAAAGTACGAGTCTATTAGTCTTGGTTGGTTGGTTCCTCAGTTTAGGGGCTGCGAGAACGTGACCATGTAGCCCCGTGTACTTTGGGTGTGTGTAGAATCTGTCTGATAACCGGTGTTAATTGTGATGGCTGTATTAGTGTGTGTTATCTGTTTTAATTCAAGTAAGAACTGCGGACAATAATTTCAAGTAGTTCCTACTTTTTCCACATAACGCTACCGTCCACGACACCAAGATTGCGTACTTGGCTACTAGATGGCATCGTAGTCAGCACCTGGTGGCGAACGTTGGAACTAATAGAGCGTTATCAATTCTAACCTACACATTTTGGCTTCACACAAGTGTAGTTAGTAGAAGGTTCTTTTTCATGCCATAAATCTATGACATGGGACCGCCGGCTTTACTTCCCCTCCGAAGGAAGGCATACTGAGGGATTTTTAACGCTCTTAAAAACTCCGACGACTTTGGCCGGGTTTGAACCCGCGACCTTGGGCATAGATGCTCAGCATGCTACCAACTACGCCACCGAAGCCGTTTTATTAGTTTTTATTGGTCGTGGGAGCTTCTTGTCTATGATAGGTCCATGGATATGAGGATAGCTACTGTATATTTGTACAGAATATGAAATATAAAAGTCGCCTCCGTAGCGTAGCGGTCAGCATAGTTAGCTGCCGCCCCGGAGGTCCTGGGTTCGATTCCCGGCTCTGCCACGAAATTTGAAAAGTGGTACGAGGACTGGAACGGGGTCTACTCAGCCTCGGATGGCCCAAATGAGTAGAGGGGGTTCGATTCCCCCTCAGCCATCCTCGAAGTGGTTTTCCGTGGTTTCCCACTTCGTCTTCGGGCAAATGCCGGGATGGTACCTTCTTCAAGGCCACGGTCGCCTCCTTCCCTCTTCCTTGCCTATCCATCCTACCCATCCCTTGCCTTCCCTCATGAGGCCCCTGTTCGCTTTGCAGGTGAGGCCGCCTGGGCGAGGTGCCAATCCCACCTCACCAGTTGTATCCCTTCCGATTCGATGTTCCCAGCTCTAGGACACTGCCCGTAGAGGCGGTAGTGGTGAGTCCCCTCGCTGAGTCGGTGGGTTCCACCAAAAAAAAAAAAAAATATATATATATAAATATTTCAATCACAGCCGGCGGCCCCCTTTAACACGCTCTGTGCCCTCCACTTTGAGGACATCTAGAGGTTAGCCAACAATGCAACATTCTACATTGCAAGTGGAAACTGCAGATAATTGTAAACGTTTGATGTTTTGTAATGCTATACTCTGTATTTCGAGAGTAATAACTTGGCATATTTGGCGGGAACGGTCGTAAAATGGCCGCCGCGGGCTTTTATTGGCTGGATTTTGACAACTAGCGCCACACGTTCCCAGCGCATTGCTCATGATTCAGTCGCTTGTTAACCGCTGTCTGTGTCGTAGTTTTATTGTCATCGTTTACTTTAACATCGAGTTTTTGTTTTGTTTCCATTTTTACTTCGTTATTTCTTTTATTATTATTATTATTATTAGTAGTAGTAGTAGTAGTAGTAGTAGCAGTAGTAAGCCTCCGTGGCTTAGGCGGCAGCTCGCCGGCCTCTCACCGCTGGGTCCGTGGTTCAAATCCCGGTCACTCCATGTGAGTTCTGTGCTGGACAAAATGGAGGCAGACAGGTTTTTTCTCCGGGTACTCCGGTTTTCCCTGTCAAAATTTCATTCCAGCAACACTCTCCACTATCATTTCATTTCATCTGTCATTCATTTAATCATTGCCCCAGAGGAGTGCGTCAGGCCTCGGCAGCCGGCACAGTCCATATCCTCACCGCTAGATGGGGAATCCATTCATTCCATTCCTGACCCGGTTGGAGACTGGAAGCAGGCTGTCGATTTTTTCATTATTAGTATTGTTATTTTCTAGTATCATCGTGTTCTTAGTTAGCTTGTTAGTTTGTTAATTATAGGTATGTTACAGGTAGATAAGTATTGTAGATGACTCAGGATCTACATTTCCATTATATTGCGCATAATAGTTCCGAAGTGTAGCCTTTTGTATTATTTTTCGAATCAGCTGATCTACATCAACAATAAAAACTTGGCAATACAGCTCCGCTGTTCCAACCTCCCGCCATTTCCTTCACGACCTTTCTTTTGAAATACAGAGTATAGTTAGTTATTGTTGTTTTAAGGGGCGGAACTACGAGTTCATCTGCCCATCCTAACACAGATTAAAGTATACAAATTTGGAATGGAATTTAAAATTATGTCGCCACCGTAGCGTAGCGGTCAGCATGGTTAGCTGCCGCCCCGGAGGTCCTGGGTTCGATTCCCGGCTCTGCCACGAAATTTGAAAAGTGGTACGAGGACTGGAACGGGGTCTACTCAGCCTCGGGTGGCCCAAATGAGTAGAGGGGGTTCGATTCCCCCTCAGCCATCCTCGAAGTGGTTTTCCGTGATTTCCCACTTCGTCTTCGGGCAAATGCCGGGATGGTACCTACTGTAAGGCCACGGCCGCCTCCTTCCCTCTTCCTAGCCTATCCATCCCAATCTTCCATCCGTTCCCACCCCTCATGAGGCCCCTGTTCACTTTGCAGGTGAGGCCGCCTGGGCGAAGTGCTGATCACACCTCCCCAGTTGTATCCATTCCGACCAGATGTTCCAAGCTCCAGGACACTGCCCATAGGGGCGGTAGTGGTGAGTTCCCTCGCTGAGTCCGTGGGATCCACCAACCTAGAGGGTAAATTGACTAAATAAAAAATAAAAATAAAATTTAAAATTCAGAGGTGGACACTTAAATTTGAAAAGACCAAAAATTAATAAAACGAAAAATTAATAAAACTTTTTTTTTCGTGTGGCCTCCTCAGAGGCCGAGTGCAGGTCTTTCTATTCGACGCCCGTGGGCGACCTGCGCGTCGGGATGAGAGATGAAATGGATGAAGATGAATGAAACTGGGCAAGGATGTGGAAGGAAGCGGCCGTGGCCTATCAGAAGGTACCGTCCCAGCATTTGCCTGGTGTTGAAAATGGGGAAACCACGGAAAAACCATTTCAAGGACAGCCGACGGTGGGGCTCGAACCCACGCGTCTACCGAGTCAGCAGAGAGTTTGGCCCCATGACCTAACGCTGCGCTTCAGCCCGCGTAGCCACTGTTGTCGGTATTAATAATTATAAAAATAAACAAAAATTACGAAAAAGCAAAAAATTCAGAATTCAAAAAAGATCAAGCCTTTGAGTCAATGTACACTGGAAAATTCATATTGATTTTGTAATGTGCTTACGCCATCATCCGCTCCCTAGACGGCGGCGTGATGGTAGAGGTGGTCAAGCTGATTGCCTCTCACCTTGTCCGGGTTTGATTCCCGGTCTATGTATGTGAGATTTTCGAAGTGAAATATATCCTGTGTTTTGAATTCCATGTAAAATGGAGGTACTGATCGCGAGATTAACGGTCACGAAAAACACGAAGCTTCAGTTCCCTGCACTGCGGCTTCGCTGGCGTAGTTGGTAGCGAGCTGAGCTTCTATGCCCAAGATCGCGGGTTCAAACCCGGCCGAAGTCGTCGGATATTTTAAGAACGTTAAAAATTCCTCAGTATGTCTTCCTTCTGAGGGGAAGTAAAGCCAGCGGTCCCATGTCATAGATTTATGGCATGTTAAAGAACATTACACTAATTACATCTGTGTGAAGCTAAATTATATATAGATTAAACATTTGACTAACGTTCATATGTTCCTACGTTCGACGTCAAGAGCCGACTGCGGTGGCATCTGGTAACTAAGTTCTGAACTAGTTGGTCGTTGACGGTGGCGTTTGGCCGCAAAAGTAGGAAGTACTTCAAAAAATTCATGTCTGCAGTACTTGCTTGAATTAAAACAGATACACACACTAATACAGTCAGCACAATTAAAACCGGTTATCAGACAGATTCTACACACACCCAAAGTACACGGGGCCACATGACCGCGTTGTCGCAGCCCGTAACCTGAGGAACCAACCAACCAACAGCTCCCTAGACGTCTCACTGGAGGGCGCTCCTAAAGTTAGTCGAGTATTGTGGTTAACCCACCCCGACAGACTGCATTGTTCTGGAGTGTAGGAGCTGTGGATCGAACAGCTTCCAAGTAAATCTGAATAACAGATTGAAAGATAAACTGTCTTACGTCACTGAGCTCATCCTCGTCAAGTTCAATGGTTCATGAAGAAGACAGGCAATGTACTGTACAACCCTACGACTTTCTACCACACTCTGGTGGATTGTCTGTTTCATGCCTCATTATTCTAAAATCATGGGTTCGATCCCTACCGAGGTTGTCGAATACTTGAAGGATGTAATTAATCCTACATAGCCTACGTATCGCAATAGATACCGCCTCCTCCTTCGTGACTGATCCCTTTGTTACCACTTTTTGATGTGTAACATCTTTCCACGGTCGCCTCCGTAGCGTAGCGGTCAGCATGGTTAGCTGCCGCCCCGGAGGTCCTGGGTTCGATTCCTGGCTCTGCCACGAAATTTGAAAAGTGGTACGAGGACTGGAACGGGGTCTACTCAGCCTCGGGTGGCCCAAATGAGTAGAGGGGGTTCGATTCCCCCTCAGCCATCCTCGAAGTGGTTTTCCGTGATTTCCCACTTCGTCTTCGGGCAAATGCCGGGATGGTCCCCACCGTAAGGCCACGGCCGCCTCCTTCCCTCTTCCTTGCCTATCCATCCCAATCTTCCCCTCCCTTCCCTCATGAGGCCCCTGTTCGCTTTGCAGGTGAGGCCGCCTGAGCGAGGTGCCAGTTGTATCCACTCCGATTAGATGTTCCCAGCTCTAGGACACTGCCCGTAGAGGCGGTAGTGGTGAGGTCCCTTGCTGAGTCCGTGGGTTCCACCAACCTGGAGGGTAAACGACTAAGAAAGAAAGAATGTCCAAGCTATGTAGTATACGAGTAGGATAACATGTCAGATGTTACACATCATATGCGACTACTGTAAGGCTCGTATTTTTTCTTTTCTTTTTCTTTCTTTTGTTCTTCTGATGTAGGCCTTAAAGGCCCATAAATGCAATAAATGATGATGATAGCCTACATATCGTACATAACGATGCAGTGCTTTTCTCAGGGAGGGACGTGGGTGTATGCGTACCTGTCAAACATTTTAAAACTTAAGAAAAAATATTAGTACATTTGTATCTAGTCCGGCAAATATAACTTCCGACTTGAAAGTCCATCGATCAGCTGGCGTCAACGCGCTGTTCACAACAGCTGGAGGAGTAATCCTCGATTTAAATCGATCTATCGAATCAGTTTCTTTTGGTCGGCAACTCGGCCAGTTCTTATAGTGTTTGAAGGTGGGGTAGGTTGTTATTTTGTGCGTGTGGTTAGTTTCGAAGGATGAAGAAAATAACGAACTATTTAACATCCACCCTGGCATCGTAAAAGATGAAAGTTAACGATTCGAACACAAACAATGACCGGACTTTGCAAATTGTCAAAAATTGCAAGATCGTGAAGTTTTGTCAACTACAACTGAGAGCACCCCTTAAATTCATTTTAGAAAAAAAAAGCACTGTTTTAATACAGATTTGTGTTATCTGATTTGATAACTAGTTGAAAAAATGAAATCTCAACGATATGTCATACGGTTCGAATTCTCGATGTTGCTGTGATATAGTAGCGAGAACGAACCGTCGAAATGTATGCGCACATGGCTTAGGACCTGCACCAAGTGATCAGACGTATCCGGATGCTCACTTGAAAATAAAGGTGTACTTCGATTATAATAATAATAATAATAATAATATAATAAAATTAGCCTATAAACATCCAGTAAGGGCAAAGGCCTCCTGTTTGCACAGGGACGTGCTCGTGATTAGGCTCCGAAGGTGAGCATCCTTGAGAGGTTTTGTTTTGTTGCACTCACTGACATTGTCTTTCTGTCCTGTTTGGTGCATGTTGATTCCTGTTTGGCTCCAGCTGTCTCCATGCTCCCCTGTCTCTTGCCACTCTCGACCATTGGTTTCCCGCTTTAGCTCTAAAGTAGTCTGCCCATCTGGTTTTTTGGCGTCCCACGTTTATTTGTCCTTCTCTCGGATCCCACATTGTGGTGCGATGCGTCCATTTCTGGTGATCCATGCGTGATACGTGTCCTCCCCATTTCCATTTTAGGATTTCTGCCCTTTCTACCACGTCGCGTATGTTTGTCCTTCTTCTTAGTTCCTCGTTCCTGATTCTGTCTCTTAGAGAAACGTTTAGGATCTTACGCTCCATTCTTCTTTGACATACCTGTAGCTGCTTTTTCAGTTTTTCTGTCAAGGACCATGTTTGACAACCATAAAGTAGTGTTGGCATAACACATTTGTCCAGGATTTCTGCTTTTGTGCTTACATTTAGTCTCCTGTCTGTGAGTAAGAACTTAAGCCACCAAAATTTGTTCCACGCCAGTCCTATACGGCGTTTGATTTCACTCCCTGTGTCTTTGCTCAGGGAGATGCTTTGTCCTAGGTTCACATACTGTTGCACATACTCTAGTGCTGATTGATGTACTTGGATTGGATCTTGTATTCCATTTGTCATTATGTTTGTTTTTGTGGGGTCCATTGTGAGGCCTACTTCTCTGCTTATTTTGTCCAGCTCATTGATCATTTCTTCTAGTGATTTTGCTGACCTTGCTATTAGCGCTATGTCGTCCGCAAATCTTAGATGTGTCAGTTTCTGGCCGTCTATATTTATTCCGTGATTGTGCTTTCATTTCATTTTTCGGAATTGATGTTCCAGCACACTTGTAAATAATTTTGGTGATAGGGGGTCCCCTTGTTTCACTCCTCTTCTGATTTGGAACCATTCTCCGTCTCTTTCGGTTCTTACTTTTGCTGAGCTGTTCGATTAATCGGAGAATAAATATCGATTGATACAAATAACGATTAATCCATTGGTCGTAAAATCGATTAATCGTCTGGTCGACATTTTTTAAAATTGTTTTGTAGATTAATCGAAGTACTTCGTCCCTTCTACTATGCTCTCACAGAAGTAAAACAGACATTTACTTGATTGAAATATATTGTATTATATATTTTATGTTCGACCCTGACTAATATATGTCAGCAAACTGTACTATAATGGCGCTCATTATGACACTATTTTCATTTTGAAATAGTTTCTTCCACCAATCAGAGCTCAAGAAACAGTTGTTTGACTAATTAGATGCACTGAGTTCCACGGCCTTCTAATTTAAATTACACTGCCTGGCCTAGTGTCATAGTAGGGTAATCGAGGTACAAGGCATTCTCTGCATTTCGTGCGCTCTGTTCAGTACATAAAACTGGCGAACCCTCGACAGAAATTTATGTATATTTATGTTCGAACATAAAATAGTTATAATAATTATCGTCGAACATAAACAACCGTATGCAACTCGCCTATAATGGTAATTAAGACACTCGTATGGAAATTATAAAACTCGCATACGCTTGTTTTATAAACATACTCGTGTCTTAATTATTGCCATTATAGGCTAGTTGCATAATGTACTATTTAATTAATGTACTTTTGTGAAAACTATGATAAAACGAAGTAAAACAAAAATGTTTGTGTCCTAAATTGTTAACATTGAACAAGATTTCAAAATCTTTGCTGAAAACTCTTCATTTTCTTTTTTCTAAACCGTTCCCAATTTTATTCTTGTTTGTCCTTTCACTGTCACTGAATCTTATTTTGGTTATTGTTAACATAAACACGGAAGGACACTTTGTATATTTAGGCAAAAACAAGTAACTTTTACAAATTTCTAAACATTATTCCGAAAATAAGCGTAACTCGACTTCAGGGATGACCTCTCGTTTAAAATTCTCTTCTTATCTCGTGTCTACTAAACAATAGACTCTTCGGTTATCCGATGAATAGATGGATGGTTAGCCGATTAATCGATAAAAATGTCAGTCAATTAATAGATTAACTTAACATCGCTTATTACGTTGGAACTAACATAGCGTTATCAAACTAACCTACAAATTTTATCTTCCATAAGTTTTTTGCCGTGTGGCCTTCTAAGAGGCCGAGTACAGGTCTTTTTCATGCCATAAATCTATGACATGGGCCCACCGGCTGTACTTCCCCTCCAAAGGAAGGCATACCGAGGGATTTTTAACGGTCTTAAAAAAAATCCGACGACTTCGACCGGGTTTGAACCCGCGATCTTCACAGGTTTTTAATATTTTACCACCAGGTGGTAGCATTCGTCGTTTCGAAATTCATAGCCAAGGAAAATGAAACAGTTGACCCAACACAGATGGAGACATGAACTCGTCTCTTGCACTTGTCTACCCTAGTACTCTGGCCAGTGGTGCCAAAACTGTGGGAGATTTGAACGTGTGCTGTGCGGATAGCGGGAAGACGGTACGTTTCCGGGCACAAGTTCCTATGCTAAACATAACAAAAAGTGCTCCCATTAAGACAAAGTGTATCCAATGAACTGCTTAAATGACCCAGAGGTTAACGAAAGTATGAAATATTATTATTAATAACAATAATTATATGGGAAGGTAAAGGTCACCAAACAATTTAAATACCTCGGAGAGATCATTAGCAACAATGGTCTGAACAAAGAGTCAATGGAAAACAGAAGACTTAAACTAGAAAAACTCAACTTCTCCACTAAAAATATATACAACAAAAAGAACCTCTCCCTTATTGCCGAACTACAACACTACAATGCTGTGGTAAAACCGGTGATCTTATATGGTGTGGAGACGGCAAATTTGATGAACCTGGAAAAGCTTCTGAAGATTGAAAGGAGGATATTGCGGAGGATTTACGGCCCTAAAGTGGTACAGGAAACATACAGACTAGGATCAAACAAGGTGATATATGAAAGGGTGGAAGACCTGGAAACAACAATTAGGAAAAGACGTTTACGTTTCTATGGACGTATGATTAGGATGGATCCAACAAGAATAAATAAACACATTTTTAATAAAATATATAATCTGAAGAGTCAAGTGGGTTACACCAAGCAGATGAAGGAAGAACTCCGGAGGCTAGGATTTACAGATGACGACTCTCGAGAAAGAAGACAATTCAGGGAAATACTTTCGAACATAAAGGTTGTTGTGGGAGAAAAGAAAGAACGCAGGGGAGGAAGATGGAGAGCAGAAAGAAAGGCGCAACACTCTGAAAGAATGAAGGAAGTACGGAGGAAGAGAATGGAAGAAACAACTAGGAGAAGGAATGAAATGATATTTGCGTGGTCCTTAGTTTTGGCCGGTTCGCATAATGTAATGTAATGTAATAATAATTGTACCGGTATAGTGATTATGGTGATTTTGTTTTAAGAGACATGATGTCTAAATTGATGTTAATTCATTTAGGAGCTTTGCGACACTGTGCTTATTTAGGCCCATGTACTTGGGTGTATATATATACATAAATAAATACAATTTGTCTGGTAACCTGTGTTATTGTGGTGTCTGTTAGTGGTGTGCGTATTTGAAATTAAGGTGAGAATTTTGCTTAACCCTACAGGTTTGTTGATAATGCATACCATCTTCCATGAAATCTCACGGGTGCCACGTACTTGGTATTCCTTGAAGACGTACTGCATGAGTTCTTAGACAATGTGCCACTGCATGTGCGTCAAAACATGGGGGTTCAGCTCGATGGCGCACCAACTCATTTTTCACTTGCGATACGAGATAATATGCACCACAGACCACCACAGTGGTGGTCCGATTGCCTGGCCTGCACGTTCACCCGACTTGACCCCGCTAGACTACTGCCTGTGAGGTCACATGAAAGCCTTGATTTAGGAGATCCCTGTGGAATCCGAGGAGGACGTACTGGCGTGGGTTATGGCTTCGGTGGATTTTGGAGGACCAGGGCTTGGTGATCGTGTGTACCAGAACTTGGTACGGAGGTACCGTGTCTGTGTTGATATCAGTGGGCATCACATCAAGCCCCACCTGTAAATGGACCCAGACGACAAGCAACAGGAGTTGGACAGAGCGCCGAACATGCGTAAGCTGTGAACTTGTGCTGAAGTGGTGTTTTACGGGAAGCGGGTAGACGGTACGTTTCCGGACAAAAGTTCCTGTGCTAAATTTAGTTCCGGTTCTCTTCCCATCCTTAAGGTGATATTGTCTGTTAGTCAGCCTGGAGGCCGGTTGGATCCTCAAAAAGCACCACCATATGTTATGTGGTAGTGTGCCCGTTTGGACCGAGATCCAACGACCACATTTTGTAAAAATACTGAATCAGATCAGTACGAGAAAATATATCTCAGGGTCTATCTAGGTGAAAACTTGGGTCTAATCTGGCATCCCTGATCTCGGTAATTCACAAGTAAGGTAAAGTGAGAAATTATTTTTGAACTAGCACATTCCTTAAAATTCTCAATTTATTTATAAATAAAAAATATGATTCAACTGGTAAAAACCCTCAACAAAGATAAAAAACACATCACACATAAGAAATCAACGGTCCCTATAATATTATTAGAATTGTCGTAGATGTGATTATCAGAAAAAATTAATTAGTCCATTCTGATATTCATAAAAAGAATTCAAAAAGAATATTTACACTCGGTAATCACTGCTCAATAGAGAGTTCTGAGGGATCCCTACTTTTTACACGTTCGTAGTTCACTTTATAAAGATTGCAATTTGATTTTATCAAATATTCGTAGCAAAAATTTCTCAAAATAAATAGTCACTTGATTCATTCGGTGTTATTCCAAAATTAAACTTATTTGGAAAATTATCATATCACTGATTCGTTGTTTCATAACATTATCAATACTCGACTGACATAAAGTCGAATGTTAATAATTGTTCATAAAGATTTTCAAATTAAAAAATAAAATGGTCAAAAACTTTCATAATATTTTGAAAATTCAACTTTCTTCTTTTATCACTTTCATTTGTTTAAATGTCATAAACGATTTTAAATTATTCTCATATGTTATTAACATTACACAAAAATTGTTGTAAACAATGTTGTTATTTCTATCCACCATCAGCGGATTAAATCATCTAACTCTTCACCAAATTTTTATGTTAACAAAATTTTCTATCACCAAACTTTTCGTATAATCTCACAATAAAATTTTTAATCAAAAAAATTATCATTATTATTAATTAATTAATTTCAAACTTTCCCTTCACTTTATTTATAACAAGTTTTCTCAACCTCTCACATGATGAATATTTTATTTGCTCATTTCCAATGTTATTATTATTGTTATTCAAAAATAAAAATCATTAATTATTTATTTTAATTCATTTGCACATTTCATCTTTTTTTTTTCCTCCTCGGTCAGGTTCAACAAATCTAAATTCAAGTTCTTCAATTATTTATTTAGGCATTCCATTTGAATTTTGAGTTGATCCAGAAAAAAAAATATTCGGATTAACAGAATAGTGAAATCTGACAAGAATATGGGGCGGTCCACATCGCCTAACCCTTCATTTACAAATATAGCCCACAGGCTCCTTCAAACATCCGCACATCCTTCTGTGCCCACAACTACGGGAATAAAACCCACTTTAGGATGACCCCATAGGCCTCCACAACTTTAAGTGTCGCCAAACGCACACTAAAATCATCACCAGAATATTCTGCACACAGCATCATATTATTACTATTTTTTTATTACATATTATATTTTTTTCTTGTAATATTCTGTCAATTACTAGACTGTGGTTCTTCAGTATTATTTTACCAATTAAATAAATTCTGGTCAATATCTCCTTGCCTCCCATTTACATAAATTCTCCCTATTTGATACATTAAATACCTGCCGTTCCCTTCTTTTTATCTGAATATTTTCTTTTCTTTCTTTTTAAGTGCTTTTGAAAAAAATAATTCTGAGCTCAAAAATCTAATACTTCATTCTCGTCATCCATAAACTCATTTAAATTTATTTAAACTTCCAAACAAAGTTATTTAATTTAATTCCTTCCAACTAATTATATTCATCCACAAATTATTATTATCACGGCACCACAAAAAAATATTTAAGCATCATCAATGACAAATGATTATTATCGCCCTATTCTTTTAAATAAATAAATATTTAAGTATCATCTGTGAATTATTATTATCAACGTCTCCTATTAATTTTTATTTAATGCATTAATTATTTAATCACAATAAACAAAATTTAATTTAATTCCTAATGTTCGGTATTATCACTCCCTAATTATTTATAACTTTAAATAGCGATGTTATTATTTATAAATATTATTAACTTATTCACTTCACACTTGATTATTATTATTATTTTATTATTAACTTATTCACTTCACACTCTATTATTATTGTTATTAAATAAATCAAATTATTTAAATAATCCAAGTCTCAGTTACTTCTGTTCTCATAATCAGAATTAACGAAAAATATTTATATCCCTTGGAATAATCGAAATATTTCATGTCGAAACATGAACTAATGCCTGTCCTACCAAAAATCTTAGATCGAAAAATAAATTGTCAGACAGCAGTTCCATTTGTCATCCAGACAAATACAATCGAAGATCTAGCTAATATCTAGCTATGGTGAAAAATGTGTGTTGATTTCTGATCGTGACTGTTCAACAATATGGAATTCTCTAATACTACTGGTTAGTGGATAGTACATGAAATGGTTGTCTTACTTCATTCTTGATGTAGATGACGGGCGTGTCCTGTGGTGTACAATATTCCCACAGTGTCTTCCCATGGCCATCTGCCGTATCCAAATACCTCGTTCGTCTCCATGTCCTTCCAGTCCTACGAGTAGTTTTAGCGGCGCATGATGATGTTCGCAGTCATCCGTTCGAAATAACTCCCGTTATCACTAGTACCGTGTAACATGACAAAAAGTTGCTCAGTCATAGACTGGTACAGTACTCCTGTAGATTCGAGAATAAATATCATGTTCCAATAATGCTGTTTCGTTTGCACGCTAAGATAGGAACACCTATTAGCTGCATAAACGAACAAAATGAAATAAACTTCTCCTGATGAATTCGAAGTGCCTGATGTATAGTCTCCACAAGAAATACATCGTTCTGTAGGCAAACTCCTGTGAATGGTTTCGACACTACCATCACCTGACTATAGAATAAGTGACCTGAAAGTCAGTGGATATTCTAAGTCCATTCGCTGCCAAAAGTTAAGTTCGTTCACTTGAACAAAAACTAAGTCGTGCTGACCACTGGTACGGCGACTAAGTCCTCCGACCGTCAGAATCTCGGCGTGTATACTGTCACATTCACTTAGCGTAGATCTGAACATGAGCAAATGCTCTGAAGATATGATGACTCTCTGCTCAGCAACGTGGCCTTTTATAGTTCAGCGAGACATTGTTCGAGAACATTCCATCTCGTATCTCGGCTTCTACTGAACCGATTTTAATGCTTGATAGCTCAAAATCCTCCTCTTGTTATAGCCAGAAAAGTGTGCTTATTTTCTAGCGTCCATCTCTTCTCCTTAAGGTAATTCTAAAAAAATATTTCTCATGACGTATTCAGGCTCCACGTCATAATCTCGCGTCACTCGCACCTGCGATGTATGCTTCCCTCAGCACTCTTGAGTCTCCTCCGCGCGTTATTCAAATCATCCATTCCTTCAACCTCTTCAACTAACAACTCCTCTTTCCAAAATAAGAATGTCAACAATGTCACGGACGTGTGAACGATCCGGGTATAGTAGAAACCCACAAAACTGAGGCAGCACTACAATGAGGCATACTAGGCAAGGTGATCAATGAGGTAGTTTGCCATTGCTTTCCTCACTGAGTCAGTACAGCAGTACTAACCCTATGAGCAGAACCTTTCATAACATCCACAGGCACTAGCTGTGCTCTGAGTCCAATACTCAGCACCACTAATACCACAGTAGCTTCCGTATAATTACAGCCATGAATGAGACCACCCGGCCCCGTAGTGTTGGGGTAGCGTGCCTGCCTCTCACCCGGGTTCGATTCCCAGCTCCGTCAGAGATTTTAGAAACTGACGTGAGGGCTGGAACGGGGTGCACTCAGCCTCGTGAGGACAATTGAGTAGCTTTCTGACAGAGAAGATTAACGGCCGAGGGGACCCGATGCGCTGATCACGCGTCACCCCAATATATGCAGGCCAAATGGCTGGGCAGCGGTCGCTTGGTAGGCTTAGGCCCTTCTCGGGCTGTAGTGCCAGGGGTTATTTCTTTATTTTTTATGAATGAGACTGAGACATGGGTAAAAAGCCACATTTTACTCTAGCCTGTGCCAACAGAAAATGCCAATGTACTGCATTCATCAAGAGATGGAAAAAAAGGTAGAGGGGTTACACTAAATAAGTGTAATTGTGGAGAAGATCAGACCATAAAAGACATGCTCCATTGTCGGCTGTGTCCAACATCCTGTACGGAAGATGATCTACATCAGGCCTCGGAGAAAGCACTGACACTGGGCAAGGTTTGGTCCAATGTAATATAATGTTTGCATCTGTGTATAAAATAATAATAATAATAATAATAATAATATATATAATATATATAATAATATCGTATGACCTCGGATGCCGGGTGCAAGCTTTGTTATATGACACCCAGAGGGTAGCTTGCATGTCGAATTTCGTTGTTCCTTGACTATGAATGTCAAGGAGGTTAGATGTTAGATATCTAAGCTCCTTGAACACTATAGCGCTTTCTAGTAGAGAAATGAGGAACTTTGTGTTGGCGGAAACTCCCGAGATTAATTTTGCCATTATGAACTCGGCCTACTGAATTCAAATGGGTTATTTAGCATGCCAACATCGTCTGACATGCGCATCGTATTTTTGCCGCCTTTCAAAAATCACTTACCACGGCCAGGAGCGAACCTGCAATCTTGGGGTTAGTAGACCGACACGATATCCACTCACCCACCGTGGCAAGCTATAATAATAATAATAATAATAATAATAATAACAATAGTCTAATATTAATAATATTTTGATTCTGCAACACAGCTTCATTTCACAACGCTATAACTGCAGCTTTTCCCACTTGATCAAGAAATTTAACTCATTTATTTATTTTTATTGCGGTTTTTTTCACGCACTTTGCAGAATTAATATTGGGTGTGTTGGAGACTATAATGGTAAGAAGTCATATTCATCTTGCCTGCTTCATCTCTAACCTGTCCTCATTACTACGCCATGTTGAGTACACCATTACCTTACCAGTCTCATCTCCAGCTTGCCTCTACACCATAATGAGGACATCATCATGATTTGTTCGTAGCTTTTTACTCATAATTGGAAGCGGATGCAAGGCTCTATAACGCACAGTTCCTGAGATAATCCCTGAAAACTAATTTCATTTAATAAACTAATCAAGGAATGTAAAACAGTAACCATGACAACAGTATCTCATGAGGTAGCATCCAACTTTCCATCTCTTTCTGTAAGACGCAATGCCACTCCATTTATTACATTTCTGTGAAATTTTGCAAATGGCTATAAGGTTAACACGGAACCAAATAAGACTGCAAAATTCATCAATGCGCTTAAGGGGTTCGAGGGGCACTCTAGAATTTTTTCACCCGACTTACACGTGCGATATGTTGTACAGAAGGTCTATTATATCTCCAAACAGCAACATTATTTTCAAAAATTCCTGAATTGAAATAGTATTTTTGCGGCTTTTAGGTATTTGGGCCAGTGGAGGCTAAAAAAAACTGAATTTTCGTGCACCACAAGCCGATATAAATTTATTGAAGGGGTCTTCCTGTGGATGGGGACTTTACAGAACGGTGAGGGTCAGTTTTTATGTGACGTGTATTGCGTTTCGTCTATGAGATTTTCAATTTTATTTTCATGTCAGGTAAGTAGGTACACGTTAGGTTGGGGCTACATGACCGCGTTGTCGCAGCCCCTAAAACTTAAGAACCAACCAACACGTTATGTTAATTTAGTTTGAGAGCACATTATAACTAATAATTAATATTGAGTGTGTTGGAGACTATAACAGTAAGAAATCCTATTCATCTTGCCTGCTTCATCTCTAACCTGTCCTCATTACTACGCCATGTTGAGTACACCATTGCCTTCCCAGCCTCATTTCCAGCTTGCCTCTACACCATAATGAGGGCATCATCATGATTTGTTCATAGCTTTTTAATTGCAAGCGTTTGTAATATTCAAGATTCCGACGATAATTGCTTATTATTTCTGAAATGGATGTTTTCATTTGGTAGCAATTCGGGTTAGTTCCCATCCCCTATCAGTGACAGCTGTGGAGATATAGTGAGACTGAAAGATATAATATGGAAGGTTGTAAATATCGGTACGAGTGATTAAACCAGAAGGAATCTCGTATCGCCTGACAAGTTACACTCATAAATCGTTTATAAAATTTCAATAGCACAGTTTTTCCTCTAAACGCTTCATTTTGACAGCTGAAGAATTATGACTGCAGGTGCCTCAAGGCCGTGAGTTCGTAATTTTCTGAAGCATAGCATTTTGTATCATTATTAAAAGCAGTAGTAATCACCTTGGTAGGGGGGTGGATGATTTTTAAATGCCATCTTTTAACATTCTGAAAGAAATATGTACAATTAGGATCATGAGATCAATAGGTCCTCTGTTCCATTTGTGTCCCTTCCCACTTATAAGTTTTGAATGCCTGCATATAATTACACAAATATATGTACACATCAAGTCCCTCTTAGGAAAATCTAACTTTTCGTATTTTCAAGCACACGATTACTGCAAACTCTAAATAAGACGCCATTTTGAATCTCGGTACTAGACTTCGTTGCTCTGAAGTCATTTACTGTAATGATACGAAATTTAATGCATTTATAGAAGACACACAGAAGAGTAGTTTGGAAATTAGGTAGATTTCATTAGAAAGCTAACTATTGCAATGGGTACCATGTTTCGACTTCCGGAAAATTTCGACATATCTTCGCGTTTCACATACCCCAGACCCCAAAACCACCGTCAGTTCAAAAGTTTATATATAATTTATGTATATATGTATCTTTCTATATATATATATTGAACCCATGTGCCATAGGGTCCAATGAGGGCGAATCCATGTATTTGGGAAAAAAATGAAAGAAACGTATAGTTTCTAATGTAACTTAAAGAAAGATCCAGCTAAGATGCTAGCCTAATATGGTGCAAGAGGCGAGGACCAGGTGTTCGTGAGATGAGATCACCCCTCTTGACATTCAGAAGGGAGCGAGTCATGAGTATTAATAACCGAGTGGAAATTTCCCAAGATTAAACAAGGAAGCCTGACTCGGAAATCGACCTTACGTTGCTGGAAATTGACAACACCGCTTATGCGCCAGAAGAGGAATAATTAAATTTAACCCGTTTACAAGTATAATAATGAGTAAACAAGTACAGTACAGTGAATCATTTCGAATGAGAGATTTTTTAGTAAAGAGAAACCATTTAATAATTGCGCAGGAGAAAACTGCAAACTCAAGACGACGTCATCGGGGAATTACCAAGGCCTGTGTGGAGGGGAGAAAGCTAAAGAAATGCTACACCCACACAATTGAGGACGAGAAATTAATTAATATCTCCGAATTGCACGATCGATTCTTAGGTGCAATGAGATTATTTGACATTGAGAAGACGAGCTTTCGGAAGGTATAATTTTTATATTTGTGCCACCATTATTTTAGAAATTGGCCACAGAAAGGACTAGAGTCTTATCTTTTTGTAGCGAAAAGGTATAAAACTCCTGGCCTCACCAAGCAAATCATGCAGTCATTCCGACAGTCCGTGAGGGGCATAAGACTACATCACAGCACATCAGTATCCAGACAGCCGTGTGGGGCGTAACTCTGCGTCACATCGAAGACAGTTACTAGTACTCCTTGAGGGGAGAAACGCTGTGTTACACCGCAGAAGTAATATCCGATAGCCATAGGCGTCGCAGTATTAACAACTTGCTTGCCTCCATAAGGAGTGGTAAAGAAGAAATTTAAAGTATCGCCGTATTGAAATATTAGGAAAATCCTAGTTACAGGATTTAGGCCCGACTGTATACAAGTTATAGTGAAAGTTCGTAAGATATAGTCAGAGCAGGCTGCGAACGTCGGACTTAAGGCGATAGGTCGTTAAATAGACGAACGAATATATCATAACGTACGGAAGGCCCGTACCAGAAAGATAAACTGTTATCTAAATTAAAGAACCCAAAAAGGGAAGAACAGAATAAGGTTCGGAACGTATTTCAGAAACGTAGGAGTGCTAGAACCGATCAAATAAAGAAGCACGGAGATTATAAACATTATCTCCAGAAAGCAGGCGAACTATTCTAAAAGTACTAGACTCGAGAAGTACTAGCTGCTATAAACTAAATCTATAGGTCATTGAGGAGACCTCGATCCGAATAGACTTTCGCTAGGATCGATAAACAGATCTACAAAGAAGCCGTTCAAGCTAGATAAATAGCCGATCATCCAGGATAGGAGTAGAAGAATTTGGATTCCAGGGAACAGTAGATGTTTCGAGACTTTCGTATTCTGCAGGATAGGAAGCCGACATTGAATAAATTTCACCCTTGGAAACGGGAAATTAAGAGGTCACGTGTGATAGGCTCAGAAATACGGCCTAGTGATCAAGAATTTTGAAGTGTAAATTTATCAAGATTGTGTGTTAAAGTAATATTTTAGTGTTTATTATGTGTTCTAAAGGGACACATCAGTGTATAAAAATGTCGTCAATGTTAAGTGTCTTAAATATGTGTCAAGAAGTGTTTGTACATAAGATGAATTCCTTTAATATGGAGTAAAAGTTCAAAGTGGGCCCAAAATGAAACACCGCACAAGAATAAAGATCATGGGACGATCTTAAAAACATGTGAGTACTGAATTTCATTCTATTTTGGTGTCAGGAAATGGTTGTGTACAAATCCACCGGAGTTTTGAGTAAAAAGGGATGTGTTTTAAGAAATAAATACTGAATAAACAAGAACGCGGTCTGAACAATAATAAAAATTTGAGAAATTATAAATAATTATGTAAAGAATAAATCCCGTAGAGGAAATATGTGAATAAAATGTTAATGTATTTAACGAATGTCATAAGAGCAAGCGAAATATCAGTAATTATCATGAAAGATATTTAAATAAAGTAAAGTTGAGATATGAAAGAAATAGCTTTTGAGCTTGTGTAAAGAATAAAGATAATACTAATAACTAAGTATGGAAATATTAAATAAAGATCAAATAAATTGATGTGAACATAAGAGCGTTAAAGCCTTAATGTATGTGTAAGATATGATGTTCAAGGGAATGTATTAAAAGGGAGCGATTTATCGGCAACGGAAAAGATTAATATAAGAATTAAAAATAATATGAATTGTTATTAATGAGATTTATCAGTTCTTGGGAAGACATTTCGGCTTAAAATAATGCATAGCGCAAAGGAGCGCAAATAATATTAAAATGTCACGCTAGGAAAGCGTAGAAGTTAAAATACTTGGTAAATTACTTATGGAGGGTAGTTGATTGTAGTGAATTGATAATTGTATAAGTCCTCTATTTGTGACGTAGTATCACGAGGCATTGTGTAGGTATTGAAAGGGAGCTAATGTATGGTATTATTGAGCGTATGTCATGTAGGCCACGGCCGACTTTAAATCGCGTCTTGTATAAGTCCTCTATAAGGGAATGGTTCCCGAGACATGTGAAGAGATTCGAACTCAGAATTCTCTTATGGTAAAAGCCCCTTAATTCTTCGTCGTCGAATGTGTATTAATCTTCCCCAATCAATGAGGACCCTCTCATAATTAATAAATGCCAAGGTTACGAAAGTGGTCTATGAACCAAAGAATATTTGTTTGAATGGATACAGTACAGTAAAAGCCCGGTCTCTCCCCAGGACTGAGTATAATGTGAAGGTTCGTTTTGAAAGCCTTGGAAAGGAGCTGCTAACGTGGGTTAGACAGAGAGTCGCCCGTCACCCTCCGTGTCATAAATCGCGCCCGAGTTAATGGCCTGGCTCTCTTAGAGTAAGGGTGGGCCGAAACCGTCTCGTAAGATGTAGTGAGTGTTTAAAGTTGTTAACGACCCGGGCGTTGAACCGAGGTCCTTGTAGATTGATAGTTTCGTTTGCCTGTTCAGATCGTAGTTTCTTATGTGATAATGGTCTTATAAGACGTAAGAGATAAATAACAATCCCTATTGTAATGTGGTATGGAAGTAGGATTCCACGAGTTAATTGAAGGCAACTAAGTTTCGGGAGTAATTATAGTTTTTTGACTGTGTCAAGTATCTTCACGCTCTGGAGTACACAAGTGATTTCCTGATTACCTTAATATATTTGTGAAAATAAAGAGAGATGATAACAGCTGAATGTGTGAACATGCCCAAAATATTGAGTTAGATAATTAACATAAAATTTTAAATGTAATTATACATTTGTTTGGAGGATTAAGAAAATATAAAAGATAGTATTTGAGGTGTACAAGAATGACACCATTATTATGTAAAGCATGGAGCCAAAAGAGCTCGGAGTTATATAAAACTTACAGTTGATGCTTTATGGAAGTAAGACTAAGTAGGAATTGTTGGTTTATGTGGAAACCATATGTTTTAATACAATATTTGTTTTATTATATTTGTGATTCCTTGTTCATTTGGAACAAGTAGATGATTATGGGTCAGTAATTAAATTGTTAAAGTGTTTGTAGCGCCATTAATTTTATTAATTAAATGTGTTAAATATTAGTTGATTTTGTTGTTATTTTTGCAAGTGTATCCTGAAATTAATCCAAAATATGTGAGTCACAGAGTGGGGGAACTTACCACTGCCCCGAAAATTCCGAATTGAGCTACGCTGGTATACTGTGATTGGCATATTTCTTGCTAAAAGGGCACATGGGGGCATATAAGTAATGTGCTGGATTAATAACTAGAGGAACACTTAAGACGGTCATAACATGTAAAGTAAAGTAATGATAGGAGTAGCTACAACATAAAATATTAACTGACCGCATGGGTCCCTGGAAACTCATACCGAGCAGCCCTGAATTATATTATCAACCCCCCTAGCAAACATTTCATGGCGCCCAGTACGCAGGGCTGAGTTTTCCTAGGAAAAACCCGAGTTTTTCTCGAAAAATCAAAATTTTCATTTTTTGAAAAAAATGGTTTTTCGAAATTTTGAATTTTAAATACTTCCATAAAGGTTTATGAAATTGAAAAAAGTATCAAAAGGGTACGTTGTAGTAAATACCCGTACCAAAGTAAATTTTTGAAGAAATTGGGACACACTGATTCAGAGTATCATCTCTCAAGCATGTACTAGTGTGGTGGCATTAGTGGCCCACTGTATTCTCATAAGATGGCATTGAGTGAAGAAGTGCAACGGCTCTTGGAGGCCATAAACAACAAGTTGGATAGCCAACAGACTGAAAATAAAGAAGGGTTAGGATCTATAAACAATAAGTTGGACAGCCAACAGGAGGAAAATAACCAAAAGTTAGGATCCATGAATCAAAGTTTAGAGTCACTAAAAACTGATAGTGCTAATGTGGGAACTAAATTAGTAGATATCGAAGCTAAAACTGATACCATGGGAACTAAATTAGTAGATATCGAAGCTAAAACTGATACCATGGGGATTAAATTAGAAGCTATCGAAGCCGACGGTATAAAAATAAATAAGGAACTGAAGGCCGAGATAGAAAAGATGAAAACAGAAAGTGGGGAAACCATTAAAACACAGTTGGAAGTGATAAAAATGGAGACGTTAGAGTCTCTGAAAGCCAACAGTAAAGAAAACCATGGAGTACTGAAGGCTGAAATAGAAAAGACAATGGATACTAAATTTAAAATTCTTGATGAAGGTTTTGACACTAAGTTTGGGGACAAGTTAGATGAGTTAAAAGGGAAAATCGCAAGTGAGATTAAAGAGGAAAATAAAGAATTTCATTCAGGATTGCAAGCCCAATTAGAAACTATGAACACAAATATGGTAGATTCCCAAACTACATGTCAAGAAAATTTTAAAAATTTAGAAACTAGATTAATTGACATAGAAACAAAGGGTGATGCATGTGAAAAGAAACTAGTAACCCAGATCCAAGGTGTGCAGACAGAATTGAAAGTCCAGATAGAATCTAACAAGAATATTTGTGAACGTTCCCGGGATGAGATAAAAGAAAGTTTTAAGAAATTAGGAGAAGAATTTAAAGGGGTAAAGGACAAAGTAGGAGAACTCGAGGGAAAGGTCGATGGAGTTCAAACCGAAGTAACTGAGATGAAAAATCAAAATAAACAGGATGTTAAGGGTATGAAAGATCAGATTGATCATTTTATTAGGCAGGTAGATGATAACTGGAAGACGTACGAAACGAAAATAGATAAAAGTTTAGGTCTATATGAGGAGCATCTCCAGAATGAAAGAAAAAAAACGAGAGGACGAAAATAAGGAAAGTACCCATAAGATAGATGAAATAAGTCAGGGTATTAATGATGTTCAGGGAACCATCGGAACATTAAAGGTCGAAATAGGAAAAACTCATAGGGAAGTAGGCCAAATCCAAAATGACTTGATGATATTATATAAGAGTCAAGGGAAAACTGAGGAAAAACTGGAAGGAATTAAAGTAAACTTGGTCAAAGGACAAAGAGAGCTGGAGAAAAAGATAAAGGAAATACAAGAAGACCTAGATACCAGAGGTGACGTCAAACCAGAAATTATAACAGAACAGGTCATGGTCATCAAGAAAGAGGTAGAAGACCAACTAAATGTCTTCAGGGTTCAGGAACGACAAAAACCAAATCAAATAAGAACTGGAAACCAGTAAGAAAAATCAGGAAAGAATTCAAAATGAATTAGGATCCAGATTGGAGAGGACTGAACATAAGAATAGTCAAATGGAAATCCAACTCATGGCTAATGAAGAAAGTGCCCGAAGGGAAAGGAAGTTAGAATTCGAGAATCAGGAGGAGTTTCCAAAGACAGGATGGGTAGATTCCCGTGAACAAGGCACAGATACGGAGAGGGACTTAGGAGGGGAGAGCCCTTATAAGAACCCAGGATACCCGATGGCGATGTCGACCCCGTACATGAATCAGACAAATGGCCAGATAATAAACATTATTAAATCCAATGAGGACAGACCAGTAAAGTTTACGGGTAATAACATGTCTATTACTCCAAAATACTGGCTAAAGGAAGTTGCAGAGTATTTAAACGAAATGAAGGTTCCTCAGGATCGGAGACTGAGAGCTATTGAAAAGCTGTTGGCAGGTGATTGTCTCACCTGGTTTAGAAGCTTCAGATACACCTTTGATACGGTGGAAGGCTTTAGGGAAGCATTTTTAAAACGATATTGGGCAGCAGACGTCCAAGAGAATTTAAGGCTAGATCTGTACTCTAGGAAGTACAGCACCAATGCACCAACTAAGTACTCGGAGTTTTTCACCGCTCAGCTGTGTAAATTCCGCGAACTGGATATTGCTCCGGCAGAAAACGACCTGTGTGCCGCCATTGCAAGACAACTTCCGTATGAGATTCAGAGGCTGTTAATCTCATCCAAAGCCAGAAGTGCTGTGGAAGTGGAGAGTGTATTACGTCAGTTAGATATGACGACTTCGCACGTAACTCCTCGGCATCAAAGACAAACTGAGCAAGTACACATGGCCAGCAGTCAGGAAACTGGAGAAAAACCAGCGACCAGGAATCAGTCCACCAGCACGGATACCCAAGGACTAGGTCGAGAGTATGGGTACCAGGAGCCTAGAAGGATACAGCCATACTACAGAGGAGGATATCGAGGAAGAAATCCTAGGAATTCAGGTTATAGGCAACAAGAGAGCCGACCCTATAACAATAACCATCAAAGGCAAGAAAACAGAAAGAAATGGGAGAATTATCCCAGAAGGAATGTAAGGCCAGAGGATAGGGATGATGAATATCGGGCCGAAATAGAAGAAAGATATCAGGAAAGTCTTCGTTATATGAACGAACGACCAGATGAACCTGATAGGCAAAAAGTCCGTTGGAGTGAGGCAATTAAGAACCGGAAATCACCCGACCGACTAGACGGAGCTCAAAGCTTGGAACTACAAGCTCAGTTAAAGAATGAGGGAAAAGGGAGCCCTCAGGATAAAAAAACTCCAAATTTAAATTGTCAAAAGTGGAAACATACCAGGAGCTGGGAGGAGGTAGAGATTGTGAATTGGATAGCAAGACCAGATGAGCTAATTAACGAGGATGTGGAAGGAATCCCACCTGTTAAAAGAGAATTACCTATAATTATGCTTAGGATAGAAGGATTACTGGTCAGAGCATTGATTGATACCGGATCCACAATAAGTCTAATTACACAAACCCTTCTAAATGAACTGGAAACAAGGGGCCGAGTATTAAAGATTCCCACATCAAGTGTAAAGATTAAGGGGATTATCCCTGAAAAATCTCTAACATGCAAATTTCAGGTATACATTGATCTGATCATGGGTAACGCTGAAATTTCGCAGTGCTTTTTGCTGGTAAATCAATTACCGTATAATGTCATATTAGGTATTGATTTTATCCGTGAGAACAAGGTCATCATAGACCTAGCGCAAAACTGCATTAGAGTTCAAAGAGAGGATGTGGATGAGCAAAACATTAACCTACAGGAACAGGATGCGAAAATAGGAGAACAGGTATGGCATATGGAAGAAGTGATTGAGGAAGATTATAAGGACATAGAAAAGATATTTGAAGTCCTCAACATAGAACTCGAAGATAATTTGGAAAATGAGTTCGAGACCAACCTGTCAGGAAAAGTGGAGGAAGCTAAAGTCAGCCTCGAAAATAAGGAACAGTTAAAGAAATTATTATTGAATTATAGGGACGTATTTGATTCCAAGCCAGGGAAGATTGAAAATTTTAAATACGCGTTCCAAGTCAATGATTGGGCACCGTTCAAACAAAAACCATACCCGGTTGCGGAAAAACATTACCCACAAACTAAGAAAACACTGCAGGAGATGATGAATGCAGGTGTTATAGAAAAGATGGCGACACCATATGTTAGTCCATTAGTGATTGTGAGTAAACCGGATGGCTCAGTAAGGGTGTGTTTAGATGCCAGAAATTTAAATGCAAAAATCATACCAGAAAATGATTCGGCACCACCCATAAAAGAAATACTGAGGAAGTTCAAAGGCAAGAAGATTTTTACAAATATTGACATGACTTCTTCGTATCATCATCTCGAACTGGAAGAGAAAACCAGCTTGTTGACTGGATTTCAGTTCGACCAACAAACATATTGTTTTAGAAGATGTCCGTTTGGATTGAAGACCGCGGGATCTGCATTAATAAGAGCGCTTGATCGAAACCTGTCAGAGGAAGTGAAAGATTGCACTATCCGATACGTGGATGATATTTTGCTTACCTCGGAGAACATTGAGGAACATTTAGAAAATTTGAAGAAATTATTGGAAGACTTAAGAAGGGCAAATTTTAAAATAAATTTAAAGAAGTCGAATTTTTGTCAAAGGCAAGTGACATTTTTAGGGCATGTGATTGACAAGGATGGTGTTAAACCAAATCCATGCAAATTGGAATCGATAAGGGATTTTCCAAGGCCTTTGAAGGTAAAGAACGTTCGCCAGTTTTTGGGATTGATTGGGTTCTTCTCAGGACATTGTCCATCATACACCAAAACTGTTGCACCACTACAGGACCTTCTGAAGAAGCGGGGCAAGTGGAAATGGACGGAGGAAGCAGAAAAAGCATTCGTAGAGGCCAAGGAGATGCTCTTAAATTACGTGAAGCTAGGATATCCTGATTTTAATCAGAGATTTATCATCCAAACAGACGCATCCCAGATTGGAATAGGGGCAATGCTATATCAGGAAAACCCGGAAAACCCTGAGAAGAAAAACTATCTAGCTTTCACAAGTAGGAGACTGAAACCACACGAGAAAAATTATACGATCAGCGAAATCGAGCTGCTAGCGATATTGCACGCGTTGCAATATTGGCGGAAGATCGTATATGGGTTTCAGGGCATTCTAAGAACGGATCATAAAGCCTTAACCTTTTTGATGAAGACTGATTTATCCAGTCAAAGGTTGATGCGTTGGGCTTTATACATTCAACAATTTGATGTCAAGATAGAGTATTGCCCAGGAAAAGAAAATATAGTTCCAGACTACTTAAGTAGACAGCCAGAGTCCATAGAAGAGGAAGTAATGGCTATAGATTTGGAAGACAGGGATCAGCGTACTCTTAATGAGTTAAGAAGCATTAGTCAAAGACAACGGGAGGATCCATGGATGAATATGCTTATATCTTTCCTTGAGGGAAGCTTGATAAGAGGAACACCAGCGTACACGGAAGCTAATAAAATAGCTCAAGACTACACGTTTTATAATGGATTGTTATATAAGTTTGTAGACTCTGACCATACAAAATTAAGGATTGTTGTACCTGCAATTTTGCAGAGGAAAATAGTATGGTTAGCCCATAGATCGTTCGGACATATGGGAGTCGACAAAACAGTCTCAATGCTGAAAGAAGCATTTGTATGGCCGAGACTGAGAGAAACTGTAAGGGACACGTTAAAGACATGTGATTTATGTCAAAGGATCAAACCTAATGCATTTCTGATGAGACAGAAGCCTATACCATTGTTGCCCGAAAGGCCCGGCCAAATCATATCTATTGATAATTTTGGACCTTTGCCAAAGGCAAGAAGAGGAAATCGACACATAATGGTGGCTATGGATGTCTTCACTAAAATGGTTGGCCTTGCTCCCATACAGAAGACTAGTACCAAACAGGTGTTAAAACGACTCAAAGAAAAAGTGATACCGATTCTGGGGAAACCTGAGAATTTGTTGTCGGATCACGGCAGTTGTTTCACCAGTATAGAGTTCAGACGAGAATTAGAAAGACTTGGAATACGTCAGATTTTGTCAAGTATTCGCCATCCTGAGGCAAATCCTGTAGAAAGAGTTATGAGAGAGACGGCCAAGTACTGTAGAATATACTGTGCCGAAGAAAATTGGAAGTGGATAGATATCTTGGATATTATCGAATTTTGTAGAAATAATACAATCCATGAATCCACAGGAGAGATACCCATAACGTTACATCGGAATGAGCAACCAGAAAGACCTTGGAGTCTGGTAATTCCTAGGCCAGCAGACGCTCAGCCTGGAAGAGATGTACGCATTAGAAGAGCCTTTGAGCATCTAAAAGCTCAAGCCGACAGGAGGCAGAGAAGAAATAGGCATAAGAGGTATCATCGACCATTATTAGCAGGAGAAATGGTGTTAGTAAAAAGACCAGCCATTTCGGATCCAGGGAACCGTGTGTACAAGAAGTTCCAGAAAATGTACCACGGACCGTATCAAATAATTAGAGATTTGAGGAATAACGCATATAGAATTCGGCACTGTGAAACGGATCACGAAGTGACCATGAATTCAGCAAATTTGAAATTATATTACCCTCCCGAAGATTTCGATGAAGTAAATGAACAAGCCCTGGTTATGGAAACATTTAGAGATGAATCCGCTTTTGACATAAACAAGAATACGGAAGAAATAAAAAATAGAGCTCAAGCATTCGAGTGCGAATGCGAATTGGAGGAATTATATTGGGAAATTAAAGAAATAATTGAATTTATTGAAGAAGAAAATTCCAATTTAAGAAAGGAAAATGATGAAATAAGGAAACGGGTAGGGATAGACCAAACCCGTAAGGAAGAATGAGGTTCTGGGGACTTATAGTACAGACAAGTAAAGAAAGAGAGAAAGGGTAGGGACAGAGCATACCCGACCTACACCATCACCGGATACGACTTTAAAGAAATAAAAACAACAGTAGATACGGACGACGTTATGATGGCTTCGACGAATAAAGACGGATATGATTAATTGAAATAAATTTCCTCAAAAGTTTTCGAAAATTTATTTACCTAAGGAGGGGAGAGATGAACCCATGTGCCATAGGGTCCAATGAGGGCGAATCCATGTATTTGGGAAAAAAATGAAAGAAACGTATAGTTTCTAATGTAACTTAAAGAAAGATCCAGCTAAGATGCTAGCCTAATATGGTGCAAGAGGCGAGGACCAGGTGTTCGTGAGATGAGATCACCCCTCTTGACATTCAGAAGGGAGCGAGTCATGAGTATTAATAACCGAGTGGAAATTTCCCAAGATTAAACAAGGAAGCCTGACTCGGAAATCGACCTTACGTTGCTGGAAATTGACAACACCGCTTATGCGCCAGAAGAGGAATAATTAAATTTAACCCGTTTACAAGTATAATAATGAGTAAACAAGTACAGTACAGTGAATCATTTCGAATGAGAGATTTTTTAGTAAAGAGAAACCATTTAATAATTGCGCAGGAGAAAACTGCAAACGCAAGACGACGTCATCGGGGAATTACCAAGGCCTGTGTGGAGGAGAGAAAGCAAAAGAAATGCAACACCCACACAATTGAGGACGAGAAATTAATTAATATCTCCGAATTGCACGATCGATTCTTAGGTGCAATGAGATTATTTGACATCGAGAAGACGAGCTTTCGGAAGGTATAATTTTTATATTTGTGCCACCATTATTTTAGAAATTGGCCACAGAAAGGACTAGAGTCTTATCTTTTTGTAGCGAAAAGGTATAAAACTCCTGGCCTCACCAAGCAAATCATGCAGTCATTCCGACAGTCCGTGAGGGGCATAAGACTACATCACAGCACATCAGTATCCAGACAGCCGTGTGGGGCGTAACTCTGCGTCACATCGAAGACAGTTACTAGTACTCCTTGAGGGGAGAAACGCTGTGTTACACCGCAGAAGTAATATCCGATAGCCATAGGCGTCGCAGTATTAACAACTTGCTTGCCTCCATAAGGAGTGGTAAAGAAGAAATTTAAAGTATCGCCGTATTGAAATATTAGGAAAATCCTAGTTACAGGATTTAGGCCCGACTGTATACAAGTTATAGTGAAAGTTCGTAAGATATAGTCAGAGCAGGCTGCGAACGTCGGACTTAAGGCGATAGGTCGTTAAATAGACGAACGAATATATCATAACGTACGGAAGGCCCGTACCAGAAAGATAAACTGTTATCTAAATTAAAGAACCCAAAAAGGGAAGAACAGAATAAGGTTCGGAACGTATTTCAGAAACGTAGGAGTGCTAGAACCGATCAAATAAAGAAGCACGGAGATTATAAACATTATCTCCAGAAAGCAGGCGAACTATTCTAAAAGTACTAGACTCGAGAAGTACTAGCTGCTATAAACTAAATCTATAGGTCATTGAGGAGACCTCGATCCGAATAGACTTTCGCTAGGATCGATAAACAGATCTACAAAGAAGCCGTTCAAGCTAGATAAATAGCCGGTCATCCAGGATAGGAGTAGAAAAGTTTGGATTCCAGGGAACAATAGATGTTTCGAGACTTTCGTATTCTGCAGGATAGGAAGCCGACATTGAATAAATTTCACCCTTGGAAACGGGAAATTAAGAGGTCACGTGTGATAGGCTCAGAAATACGGCCTAGTGATCAAGAATTTTGAAGTGTAAATTTATCAAGATTGTGTGTTAAAGTAATATTTTAGTGTTTATTATGTGTTCTAAAGGGACACATCAGTGTATAAAAATGTCGTCAATGTTAAGTGTCTTAAATATGTGTCAAGAAGTGTTTGTACATAAGATGAATTCCTTTAATATGGAGTAAAAGTTCAAAGTGGGCCCAAAATGAAACACCGCACAAGAATAAAGATCATGGGACGATCTTAAAAACATGTGAGTACTGAATTTCATTCTATTTTGGTGTCAGGAAATGGTTGTGTACAAATCCACCGGAGTTTTGAGTAAAAAGGGATGTGTTTTAAGAAATAAATACTGAATAAACAAGAACGCGGTCTGAACAATAATAAAAATTTGAGAAATTATAAATAATTATGTAAAGAATAAATCCCGTAGAGGAAATATGTGAATAAAATGTTAATGTATTTAACGAATGTCATAAGAGCAAGCGAAATATCAGTAATTATCATGAAAGATATTTAAATAAAGTAAAGTTGAGATATGAAGGAAATAGCTTTTGAGCTTGTGTAAAGAATAAAGATAATACTAATAACTAAGTATGGAAATATTAAATAAAGATCAAATAAATTGATGTGAACATAAGAGCGTTAAAGCCTTAATGTATGTGTAAGATATGATGTTCAAGGGAATGTTTTAAAAGGGAGCGATTTATCGGCAACGGAAAAGATTAATATAAGAATTAAAAATAATATGAATTGTTATTAATGAGATTTATCAGTTCTTGGGAAGACATTTCGGCTTAAAATAATGCATAGCGCAAAGGAGCGCAAATAATATTAAAATGTCACGCTAGGAAAGCGTAGAAGTTAAAATACTTGGTAAATTACTTATGGAGGGTAGTTGATTGTAGTGAATTGATAATTGTATAAGTCCTCTATTTGTGACGTAGTATCACGAGGCATTGTGTAGGTATTGAAAGGGAGCTAATGTATGGTATTATTGAGCGTATGTCATGTAGGCCACGGCCGACTTTAAATCGCGTCTTGTATAAGTCCTCTATAAGGGAATGGTTCCCGAGGCATGTGAAGAGATTCGAACTCAGAATTCTCTTATGGTAAAAGCCCCTTAATTCTTCGTCGTCGAATGTGTATTAATCTTCCCCAATCAATGAGGACCCTCTCATAATTAATAAATGCCAAGGTTACGAAAGTGGTCTATGAACCAAAGAATATTTGTTTGAATGGATACAGTACAGTAAAAGCCCGGTCTCTCCCCAGGACTGAGTATAATGTGAAGGTTTGTTTTGAAAGCCTTGGAAAGGAGCTGCTAACGTGGGTTAGACAGAGAGTCGCCCGTCACCCTCCGTGTCATAAATCGCGCCCGAGTTAATGGCCTGGCTCTCTTAGAGTAAGGGTGGGCCGAAACCGTCTCGTAAGATGTAGTGAGTGTTTAAAGTTGTTAACGACCCGGGCGTTGAACCGAGGTCCTTGTAGATTGATATTTTCGTTTGCCTGTTCAGATCGTAGTTTCTTATGTGATAATGGTCTTATAAGACGTAAGAGATAAATAACAATCCCTATTGTAATGTGGTATGGAAGTAGGATTCCACGAGTTAATTGAAGGCAACTAAGTTTCGGGAGTAACTATAGTTTTTTGACTGTGTCAAGTATCTTCACGCTCTGGAGTACACAAGTGATTTCCTGATTACCTTAATATATTTGTGAAAATAAAGAGAGATGATAACAGCTGAATGTGTGAACATGCCCAAAATATTGAGTTAGATAATTAACATAAAATTTTAAATGTAATTATACATTTGTTTGGAGGATTAAGAAAATATAAAAGATAGTATTTGAGGTGTACAAGAATGACACCATTATTATGTAAAGCATGGAGCCAAAAGAGCTCGGAGTTATATAAAACTTACAGTTGATGCTTTATGGAAGTAAGACTAAGTAGGAATTGTTGGTTTATGTGGAAACCATATGTTTTAATACAATATTTGTTTTATTATATTTGTGATTCCTTGTTCATTTGGAACAAGTAGATGATTATGGGTCAGTAATTAAATTGTTAAAGTGTTTGTAGCGCCATTAATTTTATTAATTAAATGTGTTAAATAGGAGTTGATTTTGTTGTTATTTTTGCAAGTGTATCCTGAAATTAATCCAAAATATGTGAGTCACAGAGTGGGGGAACTTACCACTGCCCCGAAAATTCCGAATTGAGCTACGCTGGTATACTGTGATTGGCATATTTCTTGCTAAAAGGGCACAATATATACTGTATATATATCAGTTTCTTGTGGACACGGTAACTGCCGTAATTTTGCACCAATCACTTTGAATTAGGTAGGTTTCATTAGAAAGCTAATTATTGCAATGGGTCCCATGTTTCGACTTTCGGAAAATTTCGACATATCTTCGCGTTTCACATCCCCCAGACCCCAAAACCACCGTCAGTTCAAAAGTTTATATATAATTTATGTATGTATATATGTGGGAAACGGTTTCCAGATCATGACACTCACAAGCATCGAATATAGAACTGAATTATTTAT
Source organism: Meconema thalassinum (assembly GCA_946902985.2). Classification (NCBI taxonomy): domain Eukaryota; kingdom Metazoa; phylum Arthropoda; class Insecta; order Orthoptera; family Tettigoniidae; genus Meconema; species Meconema thalassinum. The sequence goes on from OX336392.1 coordinate 62,049,307, forward strand.
TATAAACAATGAAACTGATTAAAATACAGTAATGAATTAAGGGGATGTGTTTCGCGGCTCGTCGGAACTCGGAATATTGCTTCTCTTCTTTTTATTCTCAGACAATGGCGCTGAGCTTACTCCTGCGCCCGCTAGATCCCATACTCGGCCTTCTTGATCCTCATCCGGTTCCCACACTCGGCCGTCCTGATCCTCATCCGACCCGGATGAAGAAAATCCACGACGATGTGATTCTTGGTCCAGCATGGTCTCCTTCTCTGCTGACGTCATATGTGTCGTTGAGTTTTACTCGAGTCACTCGATAAGGTCCTAGACTTTTGGTTTTTAGTTTCAGATGTGGACCGATCTGAGTGCGTTTGATGGCAACCAGGTCGTCGACCTGATACTTCTTAGGCTCCTTACGTCGTCGGTTGAATTCAGCAAGATTTTCAGATTATACTTTTTCTATCTGCTTTTTTGCATCTTCTCTCATCTGATCACGTTTTTCGTTGAACGAATCGATCAGCTCCTTTTCGATGAGTTGCACTATACGTAGATCATTTTGGTTGTGCATTCTGACTCCTGTCAGCAGCTCGAAAGGTGACATTGCGATGCTCCTCTGGAACGTAGAGTTGATAGCTCGTTGGACGGATGGTACAACCTTGTACCATTTTGTTGGATTGTCAATGCTAAGTTTAGCGATGATCTTGGTCACTGTTGAGTTGACTCTCTCGATTTGACCATTGGCTCTTGGCAGTCCAGCTGTGATCAAGACGTGCTTGATACTCTGCGATTTACAGTAGTCATGGAACTCATGGGAGGTGAACGATGGCCCCCTGCCGGTGATCACTTGAACTGGATTTCCAAAGTTCGTCCTCTGAAACTCCATCTTTTCAATCGTCTGGGCCGATTTGGTAGTTTTCACAGGATACAGCCAGGTGAACTTCGTGAAGGCGTCTATCACATAGAAGATGAGTTCATATCCCTTGTGTGTAGACTTAAGTGGTGCAATGTGATCCATGTGGTAGGTGTGCAAAGGCACACTCTCCTTGAACAACGGATGTAACCAACCTTCTTTCTTGCCTGCCTTCCTGTTAACCACCAGACACTTCACACAGTTGGCTATGACTCGTTTCACCTTGTTGGCCAAGTCTGGAATATAATATTCCTGCTTCACGTCTTCTTCAGTCCTTTTAACAGCGTAGTGTCCCTTCTCATGTGCATCTCTGATGATTTCATGGTGCATTGCCTGCGGGACCACCAACGTCTCTCGCCCGTCAACAAATTTAAACAGCAGTCCATCTCTGACGATGAAGTTTTCGTAAGGCCCATTCTCCAGTGTCGCTTTTATCGCTGTCAATCCTTCGTCTTTTCTCTGGGCGATTTTGATCCTCGCTGCAAAGCCATCAGGGAATCCAAACATCACTGCTGGACATCGGCTCAGGGCATCGACATGTTTCATCCTGGTTGCAGTTCGGTGTTCGATGGTATAGTCAAACTCCTCCAAGGCCATAGCCCATCTAGCTACTCGTGGGACCAGGTCCCTTTTGTGCATTGTCTTTTGGAATGCCATACAGTCAGTCACAATCTTGAACGGAATTCCATTTTTCTTTTTGACTACCACCACTTGGCATGTACATTCTGATTGACTCGGTTCTATGATATCTTCCTCCAGCCACGTCTCGACTTGCTCATCGACAAATTCGTTCTCAAGCGGTGCCATTCGTCTGGGCCTGCTAAATATCGGTTTTTCTTCTTTCAATGTGATCTTCATCTTGACATCAGTAGATTTCGTCTTCTTGGTACATATCTCGCTACCAAATCCTGGATCTGTTCCATTTTTTCCTCATCAACGCAGTTCTCGATATCAAATTCCTGTTCGTCGGCTACCCTGATCACCATCATTGGGACCTCTAGTTTCTTGATGGTAACTCCCTGCTTGCTCAGGATGACCTCACCCTGATCCAATAGATCGTTACCAATAACCATGTCCCATTCCATAGTATCATCAGAAACAACATAGACGTTGGTTTGGAACTCCAGCTCGTCTACTTCAACGACTGTTGTGAAGTAACCTTGAGGAGCAACAAAACCATTACCGAATCGTTTCAAAACAAGATCCGTGCTCTTCAATCCTGGGGAACCCATGGTCTTATGGATGTTTTGTCGCAGTAGGTTATAAGGACTGCCACAGTCGATAAGTGCCTGAAGTTTCTGCTGACCCAAACTAACCTCTTTGAACTTGAGGCAGCTTTTCTTTTCATCAATAAGATTGATACCTTGATTATTCCTCTTATCGTTCTTCCTCTCTTTTTTGCACTCGGATGAAATGTGGCCAAACTCGTTGCAGTTGAAACATCTCTTGCCTTTATTCTTGAGCTCACATTCCTTTGAACTATGACCAGATCCACCGCAATTATAACATCTATCTACACTACTCGCCTCTTTCTTCTTTGTACTGCCCCAGCACTTTCCGTCCTTCTCGTTGGCTCTCTTGGCACTTCCTTGAAAATTACTGTTATTATACTTTGTGCTTTTCTTTGGCAAAGACTTCACTGTCATCTCATAACTTTTCATTTTCTCCTTGAAATCCTTGGAATTTTTTGCTCCATAGAGAAGAAGTTTTGATCCTGAATCGTCCTCGATCCCATCAATCACGTACTGACACAGAGAAACTTGCTCAACATCACCTCTACTGGCGATTTCCTTCATCACAAGAAAGTACTCCTGTAGAGATTCGTCGCGCTTTTTTCGTCGCTGGGTTAACAACTTGTGAATTTCTGCACTGCTTGCCGCCACGTCAAACTCCTCTTTCAAGGCCTTCTTCAGTGCAGTCCAGGACGTCAGTCCTTTCTCACCTTGAATAAAAAGCTTAGCTAAACCATCGAGTGATTTCTTAGCGAAAATAAACTTTTGCAGCTCACTCCATCCCATCAAGATTGACGTCTCCTCAAAATCTGCGATCCATTTCTTCACTGGGTAACCATCCTTACCGTTAAATGTTTTCATAGCGCCCTCTACGTCGCGGAACGACAATGAAAACTTATGTTGTTCTCTATACCTTCTGTGCTGGTCTTCCCCTTCGCTCTCTTCGTCTTCTTCGTCTTCTTCATTCTCGTCATCATCGTCTATATTAGTTGCGAGTTCATCCAAATTTCTCAAGTAATAACAAATGGTGTTAATCATTACCTCCTTTGTCCCGATCTCGGTATTAAGAATCTCAGAAACACGCAACAGATCGGCCTTAGAAAATGTTTCTTCGATAAATTTCTTCTTAGCTTCCTCTTCAATGGAATTATCGAATCCAGGAAACTCTCGCAGTCGCTTTCGATTCTTCCTGTCGTCTGGTATATGCTCGAAAATAGGGTTATGTAAAACTTTGATTGCTTTGACCGGAGCATCACTTATGTTCTTATTTATTTTCTCTATTGCACCGAGTGTAGTCATCTGATTTGTTTACTCACGTCTATCAAGTAGATTTCCGTCAATATCGCTTCCTCAAAACCTCGCTATCAAACCTGTTTAACATCATTCACCAAACCGGTGATATTTGTAGGTGATATCGTTGAATACCGCTTCCCGTCGTTTCTCTCTGACGAGTCGCTATCCTCTTACCACATCCACAATCCTCTGTCGTCGTTTATTCCGACCCTCGTCGTCGTCGTCACGGCACCACTAATTGTCACTGAAACTGAAGAACAAATTTTGCTAGCCTATGAATCCTCGTCGTAGATTCGCACGTCGTGGGCTCACAAAACTGCACGTCGTCTCGTCGTCAGCGTCGTAGGCAACAGCAACAAATATGATTAGCCGTCCACTTCGTCGAAAATAGCGTTGTATTTTGCGTCGTACTTCGTGTCGTGGATTGCGTCGTAACTCGTTGTTTCAGTCCATCCCGGACAGGCCCCCATTTGTGGGAAACGGTTTCCAGATCATGACACTCACAAGCATCGAATATAGAACTGAATTATTTATTATAAACAATGAAACTGATTAAAATACAGTAATGAATTAAGGGGATGTGTTTCGCGGCTCGTCGGACCTCGGAATATTGCTTCTCTTCTTTTTATTCTCAGACAATGGCGCTGAGCTTACTCCTGCGCCCGCTAGATCCCATACTCGGCCTTCTTGATCCTCATCCGGTTCCCACATATATATATATATATATCAGTTTCTTGTGGACACGATAACTGCCGTAATTTTGCACCAATCACTTCGAATTTTTTACATAATATGTATCCCTATAAAATCTCGGTCAAGTTCGTTAATGGGCAAAATCGGTCGAAGGAGGTGAAAATGGGGGGCTTTTTTTTGAAAAATTGAAATTTCGCTATAACTCTCTTAATACGTGAAATATCGAATCCATTCAAAGTTCATAATATGTGTCGGATAAGTGCCAACAATTTATGTCAAATAAGTTTTTTGATAGCACCAACCATTGACCAAAGGGGTGGAAATAAGTGGGTTTTTCGGGAAACATTAATCATATCTCTCTTAATAGGCACAATATCAAAACCGTACAAAATGGACAATATTCCCCTAATAATTACCTAAAACTTTTGTCTGAAAGAATTTTTGATATGACCCACCATTATGCCAAGGGATGAGAAAAATGATTTCGGAATTATAAGAAAATGCCAAGAGCTATCAGAGGTTGCCATGGCAACACTACTAAATTGATGAGGGATGAGCCATCAGACGTTGCCATGACAACGCACTTGCACGAGATCAGATTCAGTATTTTCATCTAAGTGGGAAGCGGCTTCGGTGACGTAGCATGCAGAATGTCTATGCCCAAGGCCGCGGTTTCAAAGCCGGCCGAAGTCGTCGGATTTTCTAAAAGATCTAAAATCCCTCAGTATGCTTTCCTTTGGAGGGGAAGTTCCAACGTTCGTTGCGAGTTGCTGGTTAGGGTGGCCAAGTTCACAGCTAGGTGTCGTTGACGGTTGTACCTGGTAGCAACATTAGGAACTACTGCTTGAAATTGACCGTCTGCAGTCCTTACCTGAATTAAGACTACTACAGCCATTACAATTCACACCGTTTATCAGACAGATTCTACACTCACCCAAAGTACACGGTGTTAGATGACCGCGTTGTCGCAGCCCCTAAACTGAGGAACCAACCAGAGGTAGATTTCATTAGAAAGCTAACTATTGCAATGGGTACCATGTTTGGACTTCGGGAAAATTTCGACATATCTTCGCGTTTCACATCCCCCAGACCCCAAAACCACCGTCAGTATATATATATATATATATATATGCATATCAGTTTCTTGTGGACACGATAACTGCCGTAATTTTGTACCAATCACTTTGAATATTTTAACGAATATGTATACCTATAAAATCTCGGTCGAGTTCGTTAATGGGCTAAATCGGTCGAAGGGGGTGAAAATGGGGGGCTTTTTTCGAAAAGGTGAAATATTGCTATAACTCTCTTAATATGTGAAATATCGAATCCGTTCAACGTTCATACTATGTGTCGGATAAAGCCCAAAAATGTATGTTTGAAGAGTTTTTTTATAGCACCAACCATTGACCAAAGGGGTGGGAAAAAGTGGGTTTTTCGGGAAACATTAATCATATCTCTCTTAATAGGCACAATCTCAAAACTGTATGAAATGGACAATATTCCCCTAATAATTACCTAAAATTTTGTCTTTTTTTTTTTTTGATATGACCCACCATTATGCCAAGGGATGAGAAAAATGATTTCGGAATTATAAGAAAATGCCAAGAGCTATCAGTGCTTGCCATGGCAACTCGACTAAATTGATGAGGGATGAGCCATCAGACGTTGCCAAGATAACGCACTTGCACGAGATCATATTCAGAATTCCATCTGACTAAGTGTGAAGCGGCTTCGGTGACGTAACTGGTAGCAAGCATGCTGAATGTCTATGCCCAAGGTCGCGAGTTCAAAGCCGGCCGAAGTCGTTGGATTTTCTAAGAGCGCTAAAAATCCCTCAGTATGCTTTCCTTTGGAGGGGAAGTTCCAACGTTCGTTGCGAGTTGCTGGCTGCGGTGGCATCTAGTAGCCAAGTTCACAGGTAGGTGTCGTTGACGGTAGTACCTGGTAGCAACATTAGGAACTACTGCTTGAAATTGACCGTCTGCAGTCCTTACCTGAATTACAGACTAATACAGCCATCCCTAAGTACACGGGGTTACATGACCGCGTTGTCGCAGCCCCTAAACTGAGGAACCAACCAAAATCTCTGCGGGAGATATAATTTTGCGTGAAGAAGTAACAGACCGTTACATAGTTACACATCAGTGTCGAAACCTTTCATAAGGACAGTGTGACCACAAGTATAAAAATGAACCCCAAATGGCAAGAAGGTTACCGTTCCCATAAGACAATAAAATGTTTAAAATAAGCATAAAATGACGAAAAACAAAGTTAGTTAAGCTCCAATTATAAAATACCTTCTCGCAATAAATGAGGTCTAATCCTTCTACGAAAACCTGCATATTCTGCCTATTTTCGCCTATCCCCAAGTTTGTCCGGTGAAATCTACCTCCGCCTCCCGGCGTGCCGAGAGGACTTCTTTTTACATAATATGTATCCCTATAAAATCTCGGTCGAGTTCGTTAATGGGCAAAATCGGTCGAAGAGGGTGAAAATGGGGGGCTTTTTTCGAAAAAGTGAAATTTCGCTATAACTCTCTTAATACATGAAATATCGAATCCATTCAAAGTTCATAATATGTGTCGGATAAGTGCCAAAAATTTATGTCTAATAAGTTTTTTGATAGCACCAACCATTGACCAAAGGGGCGGAAAAAGTGGGTTTTTCGGGAAACATTAATCATATCTCTCTTAATAGGCACAATATCAAAACCGTACTAAATGGAAAATATTCCCCAAATAATTACCTAAAAATTTGTCTGAAAGAATTTTTGATATGAACCACCATTACGCCAAGAGATGAGAAAAACAAGAAGTTCCGTGTCGAACTAAAGAGCCTACTTTTCTTAAAATTTAAGATTCATGCCAATGATTAATCGATATGGATCTATCTGGAATAATGACGAAATTAAGTTGGTAATATCGAAATTTCTAATTAGTTCGAAATACTGTATACCTGGCATAATGTAGCCTAATAGAGCACTACAGTTGCAGCCCTGGTGACTGAATATATTCTTAGTTCCATCTCTTAAGGTACAGAATACAAAATTTGGTTGCAGTCCAATGAATAGCATGGACGTTACATGCAGTTAAACATTGGATCTAACAGCGCGCGTATAATCATGTTGGCAACAGTGTCATGCATGTATTGGTCAGAAATAATCTGAAATAATATGATCTATTGTTGTGCCAATTTTGAATGAAATCCATTTGTTAGTATAGAAGTTACATGCATTTTAAAATTGGACCTATCAGCAGGCTTAGAATCATGTTGGCAGCACTGACGTATATTAGTTACTCCAAAGTAATCTATAATGCCAGGTACTATACGTGTGCAAAGTATAGAGCTATTGGCTTTCATTCTTTCTGATATATTGATATTAGGGTAACAAAAATAGAGATAGCATTTATTAACAGTTGGCAGATCTGGTTGCTCTTAAGAATACGCATAGTCATAGCTGTTATGGTACGCATAGCACATACGAAATTTGGTTGAAATCCAAATGATAGTATGGAAGTTACATGTATTTAAAGTTGGACCTCTCAGCAGGCTTAGAATCATGTTGGTAGCACTGACGTATATAAGTTACTCCAAATTTATATAGAATGTCATGTACTATACGTGTGCATAGTTTAAAGTTGTCGGCTTGCATACTTTCTCATATATATTGGCATTTGTATAAAAGAAATTAAGAGCATTTTTAACAGTTGGCAGCACTGGTGGTTCATAAGAATACGTTCAGTAATATCTGGTTATGTACACATACAACATACGAAACTTGGTTGAATTCCAATTGATAGTGTAGAAGTTATATGCATTTAAATATTGGACCTATCAGTAGGCTTATAATCATTTTGGCAACACTGCCATGTATGGCCTTCTGGAAATTAAACTGAAATATTATTATCTATATGTGTGCCGATTTTGAAATAGCTCCCATTCATACCTTTCAAGATATCCAACATGGAGCTGAAATTTCAATTGCGATTTTTCAGCAGTTGGTACCACTGACATTATTTTCAAATATGGCCGTGAGATATTCAGGTATAGATCTTTACTCCTACCAAATTTTATTTCGATTGCTCGAGCCGTTTAAGAGTTGATAGGGGGGGGGACACACACAGCCAGCCAGCCAGCCAGACAGACAGACAGACAGGAGGACAGACAGACAGACAGACAGACACACATTTTCCCGGATCGATCTCATAAGACTACTTTTTCCTCAATTTTGCAAAATGTGAAAAGTAGGCTAATGATTTCGGAATTTTAAAAAATGCCAAGTGCCATCAGAGGTTACCATAACATCGCTTTTAAATTGATGAGGGATGATCTATCCGAGGTTGCCAAGACAACGCCATTGACGAGATCACATTCATTTTTAGCCTATTTTCAATTTTGAAAAAATAGGCTTATGAGATCACCTTTTGTCCGTGTGTGTGTGCGTGTGCGTGTGTGTGTGTGTGTGAGTGTGTGTGTGTGTGTGTGATTCGTGTGTGTGTCCCCCCCTAATAAAATTTAAACGGAAGGAGCGATTTCAATGAAACTCGGAAAGTTCATAGCACTATTCCCGGTGACCTCGACCGTGCCCTTCAAATTTTGTTACGACTCACCAATCCAACATGGCGGCTGTGCGAAATATTTCACCAGCATTCAATATCTCCGAAACTATTACGGATATTACCCTGACATTTTCTATGGTGATATAGGGAACTACTATAAGTTCACTTATGTGACTTTTGAAAACCTGGTAACTGCAAAACCAACATGGCGACCAAGCGAATTTGCGACTTTTAAATAGACGTTTCTCGCGATTTGACCAACCAAACGCAATGAAACTTGGTACAGTATATGTTTATATACATTGTAATGCACCGACATCTAACTTCGTTCAATTGTTTACATAATCACAAGATGGCGGATGTGCGAAATATTTCACCGGCATTCTATATCTCTGAAACCATTAGCGGTATCTCCCTAAAACTTTGTACGGAGATAAAGGGCACTACTGGAAGTCCATCTATAAGATTTTCAAAAACCATTTAACTACAAAACGAACATTGCGGCCAAGCGAATTTGAACATTTTAAATAGACCTTTCTCGCGATTTAATGTTCCAAGCGCACTGAAACATGGTACAGGAAATATACACATTGTAATCCACTGGTATCTAATTTAGTTCAATTGTTTACATAACCTCAAGATGGCGGCAGTGCGAATTTTAAAATTAAGTTTTTATTTCTTGTGATGTAGTCATGCGATCGAAGTGAAAGTTTGAATAATGAACCTACGCAATAATTTTCCTTTAATGGTACATGACTCTATGGCCTATACATTTAACAATCCAACATGGCGACCATCCGAAATATTTAGACGATACTGAATATCTACGAATCTATTTTAGCAATCAAACTGCATTTTTTAAGATTTATAGGGGCTATGAACTTAAGTTGACCTATAGGACTTCAAATAACCTGGTGATCACAAATCCAACATGGCGGTGACGCGAATTATAAATATTCACACGGACGTTTCTCGCAATTTAACCATCCGCGTGCAGTGAAACTTGGTACAGTAAATCTTTATCCGAATGTTAATCCACTGGCATCTAATTTATTTCTATTGTTTCCATAACCTCAAGATGGCAGCTGTGAAAATTTTTTAAATCTCCTTGTTTTTTCTTGTGTCCTAATTATGCGATTGAAGTTTGAATACTACACGTTCACAATAATCTGCATGTAACAGTACATAACTCTAGGACCTACATATATAAAATCCAACATGGCGACCATCCGAAATATTTAGTCGGTTCTCAATATCTACGAATCTATTGCAGCAATCAAACTGAAATTGTGTATGTTGATAGTGGCAATTAACATAAGTAGGATATATGAAAATAGGCTGTATAGTTCTTCACGGAACTACTTGTTAGCCTACTTTTCACACTTTTCAAAAATGAGGAAAAAGTAGACTTATGAGATATATCCGGGAAAATGTGTCTGTCCTTCTGTGTGTCTGTCTGTCTGTATGTCCTTCTGTCTGTCTGGCTGGCTGTGTGTGTGTGTGTCCCCCCCCCCCCTATCAACTCCTAAACGGCTGCAGAAATCGAAACCAAATTTAGTATGAGTAAAGATGTATACCGGAATATCTCAGGCCCATATTTGAAAAAGATGTCAGTGCTACCAACTGCTAAAAAAGGCGCACTAGAAATTTGAGCTCCATGTTGGATATCTTGGAAGGTATACATGGGAGCTATTGTAAAATAAGCACACATGTAGATAATACTATTTCAGTTTAATTTCCATGTGGCCATACATGACAGTGTTGCCAAAATAATTTTAAGCATTCTGATAAGTCCAATATTTAAATGCATATAACTTCTACACTATCAATTGGATTTCGACCAAATTTTGTATGTAATATGTGTACATAAACAGATATGACTGAGTGTATTCTTAAGAGCCACCAGGGCTGCCAACTGTTAATAATTGCTCTCTATTTTGTATCAAAATACCAATATATCAGAAAGTATGCAAGCCGACAGCTTTAAACTATGCACACGTATATTACCAGACATTTTACATTAATTTGGAGTAACTTATATACGTCAGTTCGACCAACATGATTCTAAGCCTGCTGATAGGACCAATTTTTAAATATATGTAACTTCTATACCAACAAATGGATTTCATCCAAAATTGGCACAAAAAGATATAATATTTCAGATTATTTCTGACCAGCACTCGCATGACATTGTTGCCAACATGCTTTTACGTGTACTAATAGATCCAATGTCTAACTCCATGTAACGTCCTTTGGACTTCGACCACATTTTGTATTCTGTACCTTAGGAGATGGAAGTAGGAATATATTCAGTCACAAGAGCTGCCAACTGTATTTCTCTATTAGGCTACATTATGCCTAGTATACCTTATTTCGAACTAATTAAGACATTTCGATATTACCCACTTAATTTGGTCATTATTCTAGATAGGTTCATATACTGTAGATTAATCTTTGGCATGAATCTTAATTTTAAGAAAAGTAGGCTCTTTAGTTCGTCACGGAACTTCTTGTTCCATCTGACTATGAGGGAAGCGGCTAACTGGTAGCATGCTGAACTTCTATTCCCAAGGTCGCTGGTTCAAAGCCGGCCAAAGTCGCCGGATTTTCTAAGAGCGCTAAAAATCCGTCAGCATGCTTCCCTTCGGAGGGGAAGTTACAACGTTCGTTGCAAGTTGCGTGTTGCGGTGGCATCTAGCAGCCAAGTTCACAGCTAGGTGTCGTTGACGTTAGTATTTGGTACACAGTTAGGTACTACTACTTAAAATTGACCGTCTGCAGACCTTACCTGAATTACAGACTAATACAGTCATCACAAATAACACCGTTTATCAGACAGAATCTACACACACCCAATGTACACGGGGTTACATGACCACCTTGTCGCAGCCCCTGAACTGAGGAACCAACCAACATCTCTGCGGGAGATAAAATTTTGCGTGAAGAAATAACAGACTGTTAGATAGTTACACATTAGTTCCAAACCTTGCATAAGGACGGTGTGACCACAAGTATAAAAATGAACCCCAAACGACAAGAAGGTCACCATCCCCATAAGACAGCAAAATGTTAAAAATATGCATAGAAAGACGAAAAAATGTTAACTAACCTCCAATTGTAAAATACTTTCTCGCGATAAAAGAGGTCTGATCCTCCTACGAAAACCTGCATATTTTGCCTATTATAGCCTATCCCCTAGTTTGCCCGGTGAAATCTACCTCCGCCTTCCGGCGTGCCGAGAGGATTTTTTTTAGATACTGTGTATCATTTTAAATATTACAAAATACTAAAATTAATAATTCACCCTATTTCAGAACTTGGCCAGAGGTAGTAGGCATACAGTGAAAGAGTTTCTCTTTGTTGAAAGCACAAGTCCCTCGACTTTACACATTCAAGATTACGGTTGCATGTAATATTCCATCAGAGTGTCCTGTGCAAGCAAGGTCAATTACATAACATTTCTCTTTTAGTAAGTTCCGTGCGTATTACTCAGTTGCATCCTGGTCGATCAATTTTAAAGTTTTAAAAGTAGACTACGCAAGGTGTAGATACATGCGGTGTACTTTAATTCGATAGGCGTGTGCCTTCAGCAGAGTGAAACTCTTTCACGATACTACCTTCCTGCTAAATTTAGGAATTGCAAATTTATTACATGGGAAATTATCAATTTAAATATTTTATGTGGTGCATACATTCAGTGTGTCGCATGGACACGCTGATGATGTGATGCTTGCGCCAGACTCCAGGAAGGATCTTGAAACCCAAGTGCAGACATGGCATGATCGTCTGCAAGGATTCGGTCTTCGTTTGAACATCCACAAGACTGAATACCTCGAAACTATTTCATCCCTTTGAACTATAGGTATCAATGGAGCACCTCTTACCAAGGTAAATACATTCCGATACCTAGGTTCACGATTGCATAGCGACAGCTCTGTGAATGAAGATGTGCGAGCACGAATTAATGCGACTTGGATGCGATTCAGAGATGTCACCGGTGTTCTTTGTGATAAGAAGATGGCTCTCCGCCTAAAATCAAAGATATACCGCACAATGGTGAGGCCAGTTGCATTATATGGTACCGAGTGTTGGCCAGCACCTACAAGTGCTGAGCACTTACTTCATGTCATGTAAATGCGGATGCTACGAAGATCTTTAGACATCTCTCTGTTCGACCATATCCCCAACACAACGATTCGACATATAGCTGGCGTGGCTCCAATCAATGAGAAAATGCAGGAATGGAGACTCCGTTGGTACGGACACATTGTCCGTGCACCACAAAATTCAGTCATGGGCTCGGCCTACCATCTAACGGTCGACGGCCAGAGGCAGCGTGGGAGACCAAAATATTGCGGTGGCTGGACACTATAACGCAGATTTACGATGAAGAAACTTGAAATCGCGGGAAGCTTTAGATCGCAAGAAATGGCGTGCAGATCCAAAAAGCGGACCCCGTTCCTACGGGATGACGCTAAGAAGAAGAAGAAGAAGAAGAAGAAGTAGAAGAAGAAGAAGAAGAAGAAGAAGAAGAAGAAGAAATTCAGTCTGATATTGTGATTTGTACAAATAACGTCTCTTTTATACAAAACTCCACTTTCATAAACTTTTGCAATATTCCTTCCAACCGAAGCAGGTGGAATACTTACCTCATTGGAATCATGCTGGGCCCAATCAGATCAAGGGAAAGTCCGCGACGTGGTAAATACGACTAGGTACAATGGGTCAATAACTAATCATGGTTTCCATGTCTGTCTCTCCTGGGATCATGAACACACAGGGACTATTGGGAATGAACGAGCAGATGAACTAGCTAAAGAGGCTGCACAATCAGCAATGGAAGTTTCGTACGACACAACTCCAATAAGTCACCTAAAAAGAAAGGTAAAAGACTACACAACTCACCTGTGAAATTACATTCGCACCTCAACTTTGAAAGGATTTGTTTCGAGAGAAATATTTTTACTGAGATTCATCATCGACTTAAAAGCAAAATCCCTGTTCCCTACTTTGTGCTTATTCAATTCTTATCTGGACCTGGGAAATTCTAGAGATTTCATATTATTATTCGAAATGACTATACATGCTTTTGTGGATCCTCCCAATCTGCTTCTCGACTGCCCTGCATTTGAAACAGAAGGATATACGAGGCACGTCAAGAAAGTAAGTTCCATTTGGTAATTAAATTAAATTGTGTACAGACACAGAAAAAATATTTATTGCTCAAAATTCTACACCTCTTAAACTACTTTTCCACATAACTGCCGAACTTTTGCAGGCATTTGTCATAGCGTGGCACAAGTTTTTGGATACCTTCTTCATAGAAGTTTGCCGCCTGTGTCTTCAACCAGTTGGAAACATCATTTTCCGAGGTGTCAAGATTTGTTTCGGCTTAACCTTTGCTGGGGATGAAGTGTGCCTCCATTCCATTGATTGCCGCTTACTTTCAGGGGTGTCGTAAGAAACCCAAGTTTCATCTCCTGTGACTATCTGTGTCAGCAATTCTTCGCCGCCTTCATTGTAACGGGTCAAAAACTGAAGTGCACTACCCATCCGTTTTGTTTTGTGTTGCTCCGTAAGAATCTTTGATACCCAACGTCGGCAAAGTTTACGAAAGTTCAGTTTTTCGGTAACAATTTCATGAATTAATGATCGTGAGATTTGGGGAAATTCCATAGCGAGAGCACTAATTGTAAACCTGCGGTTTTCCCGGATCTTGTCATCAATCGCGTGAACCAGTTCTTCTGTAACCGCTGCAGCGGAACGTACAACTAGTTGAAGACACAGGTGGCACGCGTCTATGAAGAAGGTATACAAAAACTCGTGCCACGCAACGACAAATGCCTGCAACATTTTGGCAGTTATGTGGAAAAGTAGTTTAAGGGTTGTAGAATTGTGTGCAATAAATAATTTTTCTGTATCTGTACACCATTTAATGTTATTACCAAACGGAACTTGCTTTCTGGACGTGCTTCGTATTACAAAATGTCGCCTGAGTTTCTGCAATAATGAACTAAAAACAACTCTGTATCCTATATTAAAACAAATCATGTTGTAATTCCCATTTTCTTACATTCATGCACCATATCTTCCGTAAGTTATTATAATATAATATAGCCCGAAGTAGCAAATTTTCCGTAATTATCCAATTATAATCCTAATATGCTGGGCAAAATAAGGTTCCTTCTATGTATTTTAAACTCAAAAATAATTATAATAATTAATTAACGTTTTATTGCGCACTAATTGTGCAAAATTACAAATAATAAAGTTGTGCAGCATTATAGAGTTTGTTTGTGGTTCACTTTGTACAGAACTCTATTATTGTCTTTCCACGTCTTTCTCAATAAAGGACATGGTATCGGCTACAGTCTTGGTTACACCTGTCGCACACGCAGTTGGCGTTGGGTTCATGGTAGTGTTTTGTTTTGTACACTTGATGATGATATCCATGCACCGCCAATGAGTTGACAAAGTGCCGGAGGTCTTGGTTTGTTTCAGTCCAGGATCTATTTGTCTTAGCCTCGGTAGCGTAGAAATTCATCGGGATCTCTCCTCTCTTAATTTCCCTTTCTTGTAGGCATTTTTCCCAGGTCTCCGTGGATGGAAGTTGGAGCTTAGTCTTCAGATCTTGCATTAGGAAAGTTTCCTTTGCCAGCTCATACACCAGTCTGGACCTTGTATATCTGGACACGCCCAGGATTATCTTTAGGTAGCGTGCCTTTACTGCTTCCATGGTTTTGAGGTATCCGATGCCCAGTTTGCCCCATATTATTTCGATTCCATACGTTAGAATTGGAATTATCTTTGTGTTGAACAGCGACATTGCTGCATCTAGTGAGAGTTTTGTCGGGGTCCTGATGTCATACATTGCCTTTGTGGCTGCCGTAGCTCTCGATTTTACATGTAGTCTGAAGGATTTGATGGTCGTCTGGAGTGTTACGCCGAGCTACTTGACGGTACATAGGCTACATTTATGCAGACACCCCTCCCTCCCCTACCCCCCCCCCCCCCCTCTTTTCTAAAAATATGACATGACCCTGATAAAGGAGGCAAGGGCTACTTAATCTAATATATAAAAGTGAAAGTCTGTATGTATGTATGTATGTATGTATGTATGTATGTATGTATATATGTTGGTTCCGTATACAAACCTACACCGTTCCACCAATCTCAACCATATTTTGCATACACATAGTTTAGGACCCAGAAGGAACCGCTGGCTACATGAATTTTCGATAGTCCTTCTCATTCTTCTGATTTTGGCCCTTTTTCACTCAAAAACAGGCTAATCAAATCATAAAATATACTCATGAAGGAATGGCAAGGCAGATAGTTTCCATGGCAACATAGCTCAAGTCGAGACACGGCCGACTTGATGCCAATTGCGCTCAGCACTACCGGTATAGAAAATGAGGATCTTTACTTGAAATCCCGTTAGTTACTCAACTGCTCACACATCACTGTTAACCGAGTTTAGCATAACAAAGACTTGACACTATCTTCTTTCTACTATATATTAGCCTACTTTCGATTTTTGCAAAAAATGAAAGTAGACTTATGAGATCACTACAGGGTGAAAAAAGTGTGTCTGTCTGTGTGTGTGTATGTGTGTGTGTGTGTGAGTGTGTGGACTCTGAATGTCTGTCCCCCCCTATCAATTCGAACACGGTGAGCGCAAATTGAAAGAAATTTGGTACAAAGGTAGCACTAGCAAAGGACACCTCAGTGTCATGTTTTATATCGCCGCCATCTTGACGGAAACGTAATGGCGGCCACACAAATGTTCAAAGCTTAAATCAAATTACGACTAACCTAATCATCCGATCTCTACCAAATTTTTCAACAACATACCATTATGGGGGAGCATCCTTTCACCAAACTAATAGGTCATCAGCCTAATAGTTTGCCGATGGCGGCCATCTTTGTGTGAAAATCGATTGCCCCTATTAATTCGAACACGGTGAAACCGAATGGAACGAAATTTGGTACAGAGGTAGTACTAGCAAAGAGCACCCCAGTGTCATGTTTTATATCGCCGCCATCTTGACGGAAACGCAATGGCGGCCACACAAATGTTCAAAGCTTAAATCAAATTACGACTAACCTAATCATCCGATCTCTACCAAATTTTGCAACAACATACCTTTATGGAGGTATCATCCTTTGACAAATCAAATAGGTCATTAGCTTAATAGTTTGCGGATGGCGGCCATGTTTGTGTCAAAATCGATTACCCCTATTAATTCGAACACGGTGAAACCGAATGGAATTAAATTTGGTGCAGAGGTAGCACTAGCAAAGGGCACCCCTGTGTCATGTTTTATATCGCCGCCATCTTGACGGAAACGTAATGGCGGCCACCCAAAATATTCAAAGCTTTAATCAAATTACGACTAACCTAATCATCCGATCTCTACCAAATTTTGCAACAACATACCTTTATGAAGGGGGCATCCTTTGACAAATCTAATAGGTCATTAGCCTAATATTTTGCGGATGGCGGCCATCTTTGTGTCAAAATCGATTACCCCTATTAATTCGAACACGGTGAAACCGAATGGAATGAAATTTGGTACAGAGGTAGCACTAGCAAAGGGCACCTCAGTTTCATGTTTTATATCGCCGCCATCTTGACGGAAAGGTAATGGCGGCCACACAAATATTCAAAGCTTAAATCAAATTACGATTAACCTAATCATCCGATCTCTACCAAATTTTTCATCAACATACCATTATGGAGGGAGCATCCTTTGACCAAACTAATAGGTCATTAGCCTAATATTTTGCGGATAGCGGCCATCTTTGTGTGAAAATCGATTCCCCCTATTAATTCGAACACGGTGAAACCGAATGGAACGAAATTTGGTACAGAGGTAGCACTAGAAAAGGCCACCACAGTGTCATGTTTTATATCGCCGCCATCTTGACGGAAACGTAATCGCGGCCACCCAAATGTTAAAGGCTAAAATGTAATTACGACCAACCTAATAATCTAATCTCTACCAAATTTTGCAACAACAAATCTTTATGTGGGAAGCATATTCTGACCAAACTGCTAGATCATCAGCCCAATAGTTTGCAGATGGTGGCCAATTATGTGTGCAAATCGATTCCCCCTATCAATTCAAATACGGTGAAACCGAATTGAACGAAATTTGGTACAGAGGTAGCACTAGCAAAAGGCACCTCAGTGTCATGTTTTATATCGCCGCCATCTTGACGGAAACGGAATGACGGCCACCCAAATGTTAAAAGCTTAAATCAAATTTCGACCATCCTAATAATTTGATCTCTACCGGATTTTGCAACAACATACCTTTTTGTGGAAAGCATCTTATGACTGACTACAAGGTCATCAGCCCAATAGTTTGCAAATAGCGGCCATGTGTGTGTGCAAATCCATTCCCCAGATCAATTCAAACACGGTGAAACTGAATCGAATGCATTTTTTTACAGAGGTAGCACTAGCAAAGGGCACCTCATATTCATGTTTAATATCCCTATAGCACGTTGTATTTCAACAAGCTACTACAACCAACATTCAGTTATACTCCTTGAAAAGGACAAAGAGTTATAACAATACCCATGCATTTAGGAGAAAGTAGGCTATATGATCTTTACTGAACATCTTGTTTTTCAAATACCACTCACTCACTCACTCACTCATTCATTTATTCATCACGAAATCTCAGAAACCACCGAACGGATTGGAATGAAATCTGGTATGCAGCTTCCTCAAAGGCCGCAAATGCCCACTAAGAGAGAAATTTTGGCTATTCAGGTTCTAAAGGGGTGTTAAGGGGGTAGACCTGCATTTAATTGAATAGCAATATCTCCTGATTGGTTTCATGGGGGGATGTGATACTCGGCATATAAACTCATCATTAAGAATAAGAAGACATGTGTCTGAGGGTTTTTCGATGTGGTGTATATTATGAGGTGAAAGGGGTGAAAAGTGGGGATTAAAAGATTCTTAACGGAGCGTGTGTCTCTTAAACGACAAAGGCGAGGAGTTTGAAACACAGCGAAAAAAATCAACATAAAAAGAAGTAAATATGTGTTTGACAGTTTTTTCATAAATCCAATTTAAGGGGCCCATGGGGAGAGATGAAATTCTGGGGGGGGGGGGACAGGAAAGAAAGTGTCCTAACTGATTGACTGACTGGCTCACTCATCAAACTCAGGGGGAAAAACTGCTTTAAAGTAAGTAAATAGCTGTTCGACAGGTTTTTTTTTTCATAAATCTAATTTAAGGGGTTCATGGGGAGGGGTGAAATTCTGAAAAAAGAAAATTGAAAGAAAATGTCCAGACTCACTCACTTACTCACTCACTCATCATTGCCTAGCCAAAATTATTGAAGTTGGAAACATGACAGTTTGGGGATATGTTCATTGTATGTCAAAACCGTCTACTAAGGGAGGATTTTCGGATATTCAGGTTCTAAAGGGGTCTTAAGGGGGTTAAACCTGCATTTCATTGAATAACTATATCTCCCGATTGGTTTCATTGGGGGATGTGATACACGGCATATAAACTCATCATTAAAAAGTAACAAGACACGTGTCTGAGGGTTTTTCGATGTGTTTATGAGGTTAAAGTGGTGGAAAGTGGGGATTGAAAGATTCCTAACGGAGCGTGTATCTCTTAAACGACACAGGCGAGGAGTTTGAAACTCAGCGGAAAAAAAATCAGCATAAAAATAAGTAAATATGTGTTTGACCGCTTTTCCATAAATCCAATTTAAGGGGCCCATGGGGAGGGGTGAAATTCGGGGGGAGGGACAGGAAAGAAAGAGTCCTAACTGATTGACTGACTCACTCACTCATCAAACTCACGGGGAAAAAAATGCTTTAAAGTAAGTAAATAGCTTTTCGACAGTTTGTTTTTCAATCAAATTGAAGGGGTTCATCGGGAGGGGGGAAATTCTGAAGAAAAAAAAATTGAAAGGAAATGTCCTGACTCATTCACTCACTCATCATCGCCCAGCCAAAAATATTGAAGTTGGAAACATGACATTTCGGGGATATGTTCGTTGTATGTCAAAACCGTACACTAAGGGAGGTTTTTTGGATATTCGGGTTCTAAAGGGGTCTTAAGGGGGTTAAACCTGCATTTCGTTGAATATCAATATCTCACGAGTGGTTTCATTTGTGGATGTGATACTCGGCATATAAACTAATCATTAAAAATACGCAGACATGTGTCTAAGCGTTTTTCGATGTGGTGTATTATTATGAGGTGAAAGGGCTGAAAAGTGGGGGTTGAAGGATTCCTAATGGAGCGTGTAGGCCTATCTCTTAAACGACATAGGCGAGAAATTTGAAACTCAGCGAAAAAAAATCAGCTTAAAAAGTAAGTAAATCGGTTTTCGACTGTTTTTTCATAAATTAATTTAAGGGGCCAATGGGGTGGGGTGAAATTCTGGGGAAAAAAAGGAGAGAAAGTGTCCTAACCGACTGACTCAGGGGAAAAAGACAGCTTAAGAAATAAGTTAATAGGTGTTCAAGCGTTTTTTAATCAATCCAATTTAAGGGGCCCATGGGGAGGGGTGAAATTCTGGTAAAATAAATGAAAGAAAATGTCCTGTCTGACTCACTCACTCATCACGCCCAGCGAAAACTATTAAAGTTGGAAACATGACATTTTGGGAAGATGTTCGCTGTATGTCGAAAACGTTAACTAAGGAATGATTTTTGTTTATTCGGGTTTTAGAGACGTGTCAAGGGGGTAAACGTGCATTTCATTGAATAACGATATCTCATGAGTTGTTTGTTTGGGGTTGTGATATTCGGTATATAAACTAATCATTAAAAATAATCAGACATATGTCTAAGGGTTTATCGATGTGGTGTATATTATGAGATGAAATGGGTGAAAATTGTGGGTTGAGGGATTCTTGACGGAGCGTGTACCTCTGAAACGACATAGGCGTGAAGTTTGAAATTCGGTGGGAAAAACAGCTTAAAATACAGGTAAATAGGTGTTCGAACGATTTTTCATAAATCCAATTTAAGGGGCCCTTGGAGAGGGGTGAAATTCTGGGGGAAAAAATACAGGAAAGAAAGTGTCCTAACTGATTGACTCACTTACTCACTCATCAAACTCAGGGGGAAAACAGCTTTAAATAAGTAAATAGGTGTTTGACCGTTTGTTTCATAAATCCAATTTAAGGGGTTCATGGGGAGGGGTGAAATTATCAAAAATAAATTAAAGAAAATGTCCTGACTGACTCACCCACTCATCATCGCCCAGCCAAAATTATTGAAGTTAGAAACATGAAATTTTGGGGATATGTTCGTTGTATGTCGAAAACGTCCACTAAGAAAAGAGTTTTGGATATTCAGGTTCTAAAGAGGTGTTAAGGGGGTAAACGTGCTTTCCATTGAATAACAATATCTCACGAGTGGTTTCATTTGGGGATGTGTTACTTGGCACATATACTAATCATTAAAAATAAGCTGACACATGTCTAATGGTTTTTCGATGTAGTGTATATTATGAGGTGAAAGGGATGAAAAGTGGGGGTTGAAAGATTCCTAACTGAGCGTGTATCTCTTAAACGACATAGGGAGGAGTCTGAAACTCGGAGGAAATCTATCAGCTTAAAAATAAATAAACAAATGAATAAATAAATAAAATAAATAGGTGTTCGACCGTGTTTTCATAAATGCAATTTAAGGGGCATATGGGGAGGGGTGAACTTCTGGAAGAAAAACGTCCACTAAGGAAGGATTTTTGGATGTTTGCTCTCATCGACCAACCAAAACTATTAAAGTTAGAAGAATGATATTTTGGGGATATGTTTGTTTGTTGTGTGTCGAAAACGTCTACTAAGGAGGGATTTTTGGGTATTCAGGATCTAAAGTGGTGTTAACGGGGTTAAACCTGCATTTCATTGAAAAACAATATGATACGACTATGACGCGAGCGATGCGAGGCTAAAATTGAGATGGTGTGTGTCTGTGTATTACTCAATCTCGCAAGAACCACTGGTCCGATTTACGTGAATTTTACATGGAAATAGCTGATTTACCTGGTTAACATATAGGTTACTTTTGATTTCAATACTTTGCACTATTTAAAATGGCGACCATTTTAGTGACGTCACTACACCCTTTGGTTTCAAACTTACATATTTCCATTTCAAATAAAAAGAGAACGCTAAGAAATAGCAAACTTTTGATGGCATATGCGAGGTTTAAAATTACATTTTCTATCCGAAAGGTATCTGCAACTGTTAGCGAGTGAAACCTAAATTTGTGCTATAAAACACGGTCAACGCCGAGCGGTGTAGTTGGACAAAATGTTCCATCCTTAATCTCCCTCTGCGCAGCACCTCGCCTATCCCCTGTTTTAACAGTCACCTTCACATTTTAATTTATTTATGACGCGTAGCGAAGCACGGGTACTTCAGCTAGTGCCTCATAAAATACAATAAATTTAGGAGCATTACCTCGATCTCTGTTTCAAAAGAAATATGAACCGGGTGCTCAACAATACCCTGATCTTGGCAGACGAGAGCCCACACATGTCTGCACTTTATAATTACCTCCTGACGTCTAATTCCAGATATGGCGGATCCAAAAAGCCGCTTTTGAATGAGTATGGAAAGGTTGAGGGTGCGTTCGTGAAAACACAAAATATGGCTCAAAAAGTGAAAGAAAGAAGTCTGGCACAAGGAAACGGGAACAATGCAGGCTCAGCTAGCATCCTGTGGTAGCTAATCCATGTTTCACTTGATTGTGAGCCCCTGGGGGAAGTCTTTAGAAGTAACTCCTCCGCCAAAACCCTCGTTATTCTTCTAGTCTTGTTGACTTAATTACGGGGAAATGAACCAGGCTCTCTCTCTCAAATGGCAGGAAATGAGACAGCCCCATTCTTTAAAAGAGTCTCTTCGTGGCTTTGAAAAAACTTGCTACAATATTTTTAATTGGAGTTACAAAGAGTAGACACAGTAACACCCATTACGTTCCCCAGACACGACGGACGGAGCACAGATCTGCAAACAAAATAATGAATTTGCTAACGACAGTGGGAGAAACACGCTGCTGCATAGTGCTCGAGCGTCGGCAGATATGGGTTAATATGCAATAGTTGCTCCTTTAGTCATAAATTTCATAAGCTCTTAAAATGCATCACTAACATCTGAAGTTAATGGAATTTGATCTGTATTGGTTGATAGTTGAAGTGTGGAAATACATACGGGGCCAAGCGACTATAACTGAAAGTAATGTTTGTGATCGATCTCTCTGGGAAATTACATGGCAGCAAATGTATCACATGTCTGGTTAGCCTACTTTCGATTTTTGCAAAAAATGAAAGTAGACTTATGAGATCAACACAGGGCGAAAAAAGTGCGTTTGTCTGTGTGTGTGTATGTGTGTATGTGAGTCTGTGTGTGTGTGTGAGTCTGTGTGTGTCTGTGTGTGTGAGTGTGAGTGTTTGTAATCTGAATGTCTGTCCCCCCCCCCCACCCTACCAATTCGAACACGGTGAATGCGAATGGAACGAAATTTGGTACAGAGGTAGTACTAACAAAAGACACCTCAGTGTCATGTTTTATATCGCCGCCATATTGACAGAAACGTAATGGCGGCCACACAAATGTTCAAAGCTTAAATCAAATTACGACTAACCTAATCATCCGATCTCTACCAAATTTTGCAACAACATACCTTTATGGGGGGAGCATCCTTTGACCAAACTAATAGGTCATCAGCGTAATAGTTTGCGGATGGCGGCCATCTTTGTGTGAAAATCGATTCCCCCTATTAATTCGAACACGGTGCAACCGAATGGAACGAAATTTGGTACAGAGGTAGTACTAACAAAAGGCACCTCAGTGTCATGTTTTATATCGCCGCCATCTTGACGGAAACGTAATGGCGGCCACACAAATGTTCAAAGCTTAAATCAAATTACGATTAACCTAATCATCCGATCTCTACCAAATTCTGCAACAACATATCCTTATAGAGGAAGCATCCTTTGACCAAATGAATAGGTCATTAGCCCAATAGTTTGCGGATGGCGGCCATCTTTGTGTGAAAATCAATTCCCCCTATTAATTCAAACACGGTGAAACCGAATGGAACGAAATTTGTACAGAGGTAGCACTAGCAAAGGGCATCTCAGTGTCATGTTTTATATCGCCGCCATATTGACATAAACGTAATGGCGGCCTCACAAATGTTCAAAGCTTAAGTTAAATTACGACTAATATAACCATCGGATCTCTACCAAACTTTGCAACAACATACCTTTATGGAGGGAGCATCCTTTGACCAATCTAATAGGTTATTAGACTAATAGTTTGCGGATGGCGGCCATCTTTATGTCAAAATTGATTCCCCCTATTAATTCGAACACGGTGGAACCGAATGGAACGAAATTTGGTACAGAGGTAGCACTAGCAAAGGGCACCTCAGTGTCATGTTTTATATCGCCGCCGTCTTGACTGAAACGTAATGGCGGCCACACGAATGTTCAAAGCTTAAATAAAATTACGATTAACCTAATCATCCGATCTCTACCAAATTTTGCAACTACATACCTTTATGGAGGGAGCATCCTTTGACCAATCGAATAGGTCATCAGCGTAATAGTTTGCGGATGGCGGCCATCTTTGTGTGAAAATCGATTCCCCCTATTAATTCGAACACGGTGCAACCGAATGGAACGAAATTTGGTACAGAGGTAGTACTAACAAAAGGCACCTCAGTGTCATGTTTTATATCGCCGCCATCTTGACGGAAACGTAATGGCGGCCACACAAATGTTCAAAGCTTAAATCAAATTACGATTAACCTAATCATCCGATCTCTACCAAATTTTTTAACAACATACCCTTATAGAGGAAGCATCCTTTGACCAAATGAATAGGTCATTAGCCTAATAGTTTGCGGATGGCAGCCATCTTTGTGTGAAAATCAATTCCCCCTATTAATTCAAACACGGTGAAACCGAATGGAACGAAATTTGGTACAGAGGTAGCACTAGCAAAGGGCATCTCAGTGTCATGTTTTATATCGCCGCCATATTGACAGAAACGTAATGGCGGCCACACAAATGTTCAAAGCTTAAGTTAAATTACGACTAACATAACCATCCGATCTCTACCAAACTTTGCAACAACATACCTTTATGGAGGGAGCATCCTTCGACCAATCTAATAGGTTATTAGCCTCATAGTTTGCGGATGGCGGCCATCTTTATGTCAAAATTGATTCCCCCTCTTAATTCGAACACGGTGGAACCGAATGGAAGGAAATTTGGTACAGAGGTAGCACTAGCTTAGGGCATCTCATATTCATGTTTAATATACCTATAGCACGTTGTATTTCAACAAGCTACTACAACCAACATTCAATCATACTCCTTGAAAAGGACAAAGCGTTATAACAATACCCATGCATTTAGGAGAAAGTAGGCTATATGTTCTTCACTGAACATCTTGTTTTATCTTGTTATCGGCGGTGTTTCATAGCACACAGATCAAAATATAAATAAAATATTACTTACAACAAAAATGTGAATGAGAAAAGAATGTCGTTTTGCCTATTATATATTTCCTCTCTTTAGTCATCATCCAATGGTATACAACATGTGATACATTGATCTCAAACCTATGGTTCTAATTCCTGGGCAAGAAATGATACACATTGTATATCAGTCATTATTCATTCATTCATCCACTTATTTATTTATTTGTTGTTATTGTTTGTTGTTTTAGTCTTGAGTCTTTCGACTGGTTTGATGCAGCCTTCCATGCCTCTCTGTCCTGAGCTAATCGTTTCATCTCTACATAGCTACCATACCCTACATCCGAGGGAATCTGTTTAACATATTCTAACCTTGGTCTACCCCTACTGTTCTCATCCTCGACCCTTCCTTCTAAAACTAAGTTTGCTATTCCTGGGTGTCTTAATATGTGTCCTACCAACCTATCTCTTCTCTTCATTAGCAGTCGCCAGAAACATCTCTCCTCTCCCACTCGCCTTAATATCTCTTCATTCGTAACCCTATCTACCATGTGATCTTCATCATTCTCCTGTAACACCACATTTCAAACGCTCCAATTCTCTTCTTTTCTGATGTACCAATAGTCCAAGTTTCACTTCCATAGAGCGCCACGTTCCAGACATAGTGAACTCAAATCGATTTGAATACGACCCTGGTTTCAGTACGATGCCCGTTTACATGAACAGTTTCAGTTCGTATTGAAATCCATCTCAATACGGTAGCCTATATAATTTATGGTGGCCAACTTGCAGTTATGTTGGCTAACTCGTATTAAACAGCAAAACATAAAAGACCCGTCATTATCATCCGACTTTTTTTGACGGGTTGTTTGTAAACAGGAAAAATGGATGTGTGGAAGATTTTGATGTTGTTTGTTCTTAACAAGTTTATGTTCAGATTAATAATAATTAATTGTGATGACTGTATTAGTGTGTGTTATCTGTGATTCACGTGGAAGGACTGCAGACGATTAATTTTTTCAAGTAGTTCCTACTTTTGCTACCAAATTCTACCGTCCACGACACCTAGCTGCGGACGTGGCTACTAAATGCTATCGCTGTCAGTACCTGACGGCGAACATTGGAACTAATATTGCGTTATCAAACTAACCTACAAATTTTAGCTTACACAAGTGTAGTTAGTGGAAGGTTCTTTTTCATGCCATAAATCTATGACATGGGACCGCCGGCTTTACTTCCCCTCCGAACGAAGGCATACTGAGGGTTTTTAACGCTCTTAAAAAAGCCGACGACTTCGGGGATGGCAAGATTCTCCTCACTGTGACTGCAGCGAAATAGCTCAAACATTCCAGCATGTTGTGCAAGACTGTCCACTTCGTGCTTTCTCTGGAAGAGTTGTGTGCTTGGAAAACTTAAATATTGAAATTTAGTATCATTTGTATTACATATATGACTTTTTTTGATTGTCTGTATAGCATCATACGCTAAATAAATAAATAACCGGGAATCGAACCCAGTACGCCTTGGTGAGAGGCAGGCTGCTTGACCACTGCACCATCACGTCCCGCTATGTTAATTAAAGTCGCACATACTTCTAGAATCACCACAGGAACACAAGATATTAAAATAAATTCAAACTTTTCTGAGTAGATATTGTCAGTATTTTGCACAACTACCGAAAAAGACGACAGCAAACTTCAGGCTTCAGAAATGAAGCATGCTTCAAAAAAATAGGAAAGACAAAGTAAGAAATGAGAGGATAAGGGAACAAACTGGAATAAATCAGTCCCTGAAGGAGACCATACCTAGGGCACGTTTGCGATGGTTTGGTCACTTCAAACGTATGACAGAAGGAAGAATTGCAAAGCAATGGTTACATACTGAGATTACTGGAAAGAGATCTGTTGGAAGACCTAGGAGGAGATGGCTGGACCAAGTGAAGGAAGATCTCACAACCAAGGGAATCAACTGGGATGAAGTCTTGAAGGAGCAGTGATACATGAATCGACTAAACCACACCCGGGAAACTGGAGTGGAAACTTGATGATGATGATGATGAATATCTTATTCTACTTACTCAATCACAAAATAAACATGAAAATGTAATTGCGGCTGCACAATAAACAAGTAATTTCGTGAAGAACTATACAGCCTATTTTCATATATCCTACTAATGTTAATTGCCAGTATCGACATACAAAATTTCAGTTTGATTGCTGTAATAGATTCGTAGATATTGAGAACCGACTAAATATTGCGGATGGTGACCATGTTATATTTTTATAGCCTATATGTAGGTCTTAGAGTTATATACTGTTACATGAAGATTATTGTGTAGGTGGATTATTCAAACTTCAATCGAAAGATTACGACAGAAGAAGTAAAAACGAGATTTTAAATTTTCACACAGCTGCCATCTTGTGGTTATGGAAACAATGGAAAAAATTAGATGGCAGTGGATTAACATTTGTATAAGGATTTACTGTACCAAGTGTCTCTGCACTCGGATGGTTAAATTGCGAGAAAAGACCATATGAATATTTATACTTCGCGTCGCCGCCATGTTGAATTTGTGATCACCAGGTTATTGAAAGTCCTATAGGTGAACTTATGTTCATAGCCCCTATGAACATTTAAAAATTCAGTTTGATTGCTGTAATAGATTCGTAGATATTGAGATCCATCAAAATATTTCGGATGGTCGCCATGTTGGATTGTTATATGTATAGGCCATAGAGAGCCGGCCCGTGGTGTTGGGGTAGCGCGTCTGCCTCTCACGCGGAGGCCCCGGGTTCGATTCCCGGCTCCGTAAGGTATTTTAAAACTGACGTGAGGGTTGGAACGGGGTGCACTCAGCCTCGTGAGGACAATTGAGTAGCTGTCTGACAGTGAGGCAGCGCCCCGATCACGAAAACCAAGATTAACGGCCGAGGGGACCCGACGCGCTGATCACGCGTCACCACAATATCTGCAGGCCAAATGGCTGGGCAGCGGTCGCTTTGTCAGCCTTAGCCCGTCATGGGCTGTATAGTGCCAGGGGTTGACTTTTTTTTTGATAGGCCATAGAGTCATGTACCATTAAAGGAAAATTATTGCGTAGGTTCATTATTCAAACTTTCACTTCGATCGCATGATTACGACACAAGAAATAAAAACTTAATTTTAAAATTCGCATAGGCGCCATCTTGAGCTTATGTAAACAATTGAACTAAATAAGATACTAGTTCATTACAATGTGTATAAACATTTCCTGTACCAAGTTTCATTGCGTTTGGATCATTAAATCGCGAGAAAGTTCTATTTAAAATTTTCAACTTCGCTTGGCCGCCTTATTTGTTTTGTAGTTAACCGGTTTTTGAAAGTCTTATAGATGAACTTCCTGTAGTTCCCTTTATCACCGTACAAAATTTCAGGGTGATACCGCTAATAGTTTCAGAGATATAGAATGCCGGTGAAATATTTCGCACAGCCGCCATCTTCAGGTTATGTAAACAATTGAACTAAGTTAGATGTCGGTGCATTACAATGTGTATAAACATATACTGTACCAAGTTTTATTGTGTTTGGTTGGTTAAATCGCGACAAACGTCTATTTAAATGTCGCAAATTCGCTTGGCCGCCATGTTGGTTTTGTAGTTACCAGGTTTTCAAACGTCACATATGTGAACTTCTAGTAGTTCCCTATATCACCGTAAAATATTCCAGGGTGATATCGGTAATAGTTTCGGAGATATTGAATGCTGGTGAAATATTTCGCACAGCCGCCATGTTAGATTGGTGAGCCGTAACAAAATTTGAAGGGCACAGTCGGGGTCGTCTGAAATAGTGCTATGAACTTACCGAGTTTCATTGAAATCGCTAGAGCCTTTTAGAAGTTATTAGCGGGGACACACCATCACATACACCGACACACGCTAGACACACAGACAGACACACGGACAAAAGGTGATTTCATAAGCCTATATTTTCATAAATGAAAATAGGCTAATAAATGGTGGATCATTACAAACTACGTACATCAAACAATGGAAAGATACTTGTGACGTGGACAATGAATAAAACTAAGAAATGTCCGACGTCAAATTTCTTGTAACATTTTTTATAAAACGAGAATTTAATTTGCACTGTATACCTTGGGTTTGTAATCCTTAGTACAGCTACTGCATATTATAACGGCGTGGCTACACAGTACGAGAATGTCTGGAAAGAAGATACTGTTGAATAAAATGAAATTTAGAATATGGCGACCACGGGACCCCAGCTGAGTTCGGAATTACTTCCACTTACTTGTGCCGGGATCCTCTCGGCCATCTTTCCTGTCGACCTACCTTGGTCAACTCTTGTTCTTTTCTGACCCCTAGGGAGTCTCTTACTTTCCCACCTTAATAGACCCTTGTCTCATCTTTACTGATCCCTCATTCTTCGAGGGATTAAACGTGTTCTGTTCCCTTCAAGTTATGTCCTGTCTTCTGCTCAAGGCCCTTAAAGAGGCAGGAGGTATGTAGCCTCATCTCTTATGGTACACCCTGGATAGTGCTACACCCTCCAGGGCTCTTAGCTGGTGACTTTGGGAGTTGGTGACCCCGAGGGACAACTGAGCTGGGTCCGTTTCCTCCCCTCTCTTCCCTCTCCACTTTCCCCTTCCCTATCAGCCTTTCATGGCTCTCCTTCCTTTCTTCTTCCTTCCTTCCTTCCTTTCTTCCTTCATTACTTCCTTCCTTCCTTCCTTTCTTCCTTCCTTCCTTTCTTCCTTTCTTCCTTCCTTCCGTTCTTCCTTCCTTTCTTCCTTCCTTCCTTCCTTTGTTCCTTCCTTCCTTTCTTCCTTCCTTCCTTCCGTTCTTCCTTCCTTCCTTTCTTCCTTCCTTCCGTTCTTCCTTCCTTTCTTCCTTCATTCCTTCCTTCCTTCCTTTCTTCCTTCCGTTCTTCCTTCCTTTCTTCCTTCCTTCCTTCCTTCCTTCCTTTCTTCCTTCATTACTTCCTTCCTTCCTTTCTTCCTTCCTTCCGTCCTTCCTTCCTTTCTTTCTTCCTTCCATTCTTCCTTCCTTCCTTTCTTCCTTCCTTCCTTCCTTCCTTCCGTTCTTCCTTTCTTCCGTTCTTCCTTCCTTTCTTCCTTCCTTCCTTTCTTCCTTCCTTCCTTCCGTTGTTCCTTCCTTTCTTCCTTCCTTCCTTCCGTTCTTCCTTCCTTCCTTTCTTCCTTCCTTCCTTTCTTCCTTCCTTCCTTTCTTCCTTTCTTCCTTCCTTCCGTTCTTCCTTCCTTTCTTCCTTCCTTCCTTCCTTCCGTTCTTCCTTCCTTTCTTCCTTCCTTCCTTCCGTTCTTCCTTCCTTTCTTCCTTCCTTCCTTTCTTCCTTCCTTCCGTTCTTCCTTCCTTTCTTTCTTCCTTCCTTCCTTTCTTCCTTACTTCCTTCCTTACGTTCTTCCTTCCTTCCTTTCTTCCTTCCTTCCTTCCTTCCTTCCTTCCTTTCTTCCTTCCTTCCTTTCTTCCTTACTTCCTTCCTTACGTTCTTCCTTCCTTCCTTCCGTTCTTCCTTCCTTTCTTCCTTCCTTCCTTTCTTCCTTCCTTCCGTTCTTCCTTCCTTTCTTTCTTCCTTCCTTCCTTTCTTCCTTACTTCCTTCCTTACGTTCTTCCTTCCTTTCTTCCTTCCTTCCTTCCTTTCTTCCTTCCTTCCTTTCTTCCTTACTTCCTTCCTTACGTTCTTCCTTCCTTCCTCCCGTTCTTCCTTCCTTTCTTCCTTCCTTCCTTCCTTTCTTCCTTCCTTTCTTCCTTCCTTTCTTCCCTCTTCCTTTCTTCCTTCCTTCCTTTCTTCCTTCCTTTCTTCCTTCCTTCCTTTCTTCCCTCTTCCTTTCTTCCTTCCTTCCGTTCTTCCTTCCTTTCTTCCTTCCTTCCTTTCTTTCTTCCTTCCTTCCTTAGGTTCTTCCTTCCTTTCTTCCTTCCTTCCTTTCTTCCCTCTTCCTTTCTTCCTTCCTTCCGTTCTTCCTTCCTTCCTTCCGTTCTTCCTTCCTTTCTTCCTTCCTTCCTTTCTTCCTTCCTTCCGTTCTTCCTTCCTTTGTTCCTTCCTTCCTTCCTTCCTTCCTTTCTTCCCTCTTCCTTTCTTCCTTCCTTCCTTTCTTCCTTCCTTTCTTCCTTCCTTCCCTCTTCCTTTCTTCCTTTCTTCCCTCTTCCTTCCATTCTTCCTTCCAT
This sequence comes from Meconema thalassinum, assembly GCA_946902985.2. NCBI lineage: Eukaryota > Metazoa > Arthropoda > Insecta > Orthoptera > Tettigoniidae > Meconema > Meconema thalassinum. The sequence continues at coordinate 62,080,646 of OX336392.1, forward strand.
TCTTCCTTCCTTTCTTCCTTCCTTCCATTCTTCATTCCTTCTTCCTATCCTCCTTCCCTCCTTCCATCCTTCAAAGTCCCTCAATACTCATTCTTCGAGGGTTGAGGTCATTTCCTTTCTTCCTGTCCTTTATTTGCCTTATTCTTCATATGTTTACCATTTCTTGTTTTAGTATGTAAGTCTGTAGTTAGTATTAGTTATAGTTTTCATTACATTCTCATCTTTCACTATCACCAAAACCATTCGTGGCCGATAACCTAGATTTTAGGCCCCTTAAAACATAAATTATCATCATCGTCAAATTTAGAATACTATGTCACCCGTACGAACATGTTAATGCCTGAAGCGAAAGACGCGCTCGGGTGCTAAAGCCTGTTAAATGTGTTAAGCCGAGTTGGCCTAATGTGATATAGGCAGCGAGGGGCTGGCGGTTTGTCACACCACGCCAATTTGTACAGCATTGTTGGTGAGGTTTAATCTCTCATACAGTATATTACACGCGCTGTTCAGTTTATCTCCTTTTCGCGACTGTGCTCATCGACTCTCAACTGGAGACGAGTAAAGCATTCCTTTCATCCCAACAGGAGTGAAGATTTCATTACACCACAGGAATGTTACCGATTCCGTGTCAAAGGCGTCTTCCAAATTCATTCCAAATGGTAGGAAACGTTAAATGAGGTTCAAATATTCTTGAGTCACAAATCACAACTCGCATCAGTTGCTTCGAAATATGTTGTTGCTTCATTCAGATCGTAAGCATAGATTCCTACACGCACAGAAGCCGTCTCTTCTATGCGTCAATTCGGGTAGTTGTTGATTCATTTAAACCCGTGTGCTTGGATGAGTGGAATAGGTCTGAAAACCTGTCATTGTGATGGCTGTGCTAGTGTGTGCAATTGTAATTGGGGTTATAGTTTGGGTAGGAGGCGACAGTGGCCTTAATTTAGGTACCATCCCTGCATTCGCCAAATGTAGAAGTGCGAAACCATGGAAAAATACTTCTTTACAGGCTGGAGTAGGAATCGAACCGACCACTTATCAGTTTGGCCTCACGAGGCTGAATGCATGCCATTCCAGCCCTCAAACCAGTATTAAATAGTTTGACAGAGCCATAAAACGAAACCCGGACCTCCTTGGTGACAGCCTAGAATGCTATTCACTACGCGTACAGTGTAAATCCGTCAACAACAGGTAAGCCTATTCAAGGCTAGTTGTACATACATGGGAAATTAATTCCTCAAGTTGTGCCCTATATTATTGAAACAATCTTTTTAATGCAACAAACCAAACACATTGTATGCCAACTGTCCGTTGTAACTCTTTAGTCGGTCAACACGAATTTCCCCAATGACTGGGCGAGGTACAATGTATAAATAATATGTAAATAACAAACACTCCTCGAACGACAAAATTTAAGTATCCTGGCTCTACGATAACTGCTGAAGGTCGTCTCACCGAGGAGGTCAAAGTAAGAATTAAAACTGCGTGGATGAAGTGGCCAACAACGACAGGTGTCATGTGCGATCGCCAGATGAGAGACCACCTAAAATCGAAGATTTACCGCATTGCCATTCGTCCCGTCGCGCTTTATAGTACCGAATGTTGGCCGACCTCGAAGGAGGCAGAACGTCGGCTAAGTGTCATAGAGACCAAGATGCTTAGATGGACAGCTGGCATTACTAGGTTGGATCACATCCCCAATGAAAGATTAAGGGAACGATTTGGTATCGCAGCAATATGTAACAAAATGCGTGAGGGTCGTCTGCGATGGTTTGGGCATGTGCTACGGTCAGGAGCGGACACCATTGCAAAACAGGGCTACACACTAGAGGTCGCCGGGAAAAGACCAAAGGGGTGACCAAGACAACGTTGGGCCGATACACTGCACAGGGATCTGAAATGCGTCAACCTTCATCCGGACTTGGCCCATGACCGAGTAAGGTAGAGACAGCGAGTTCACATAGCGGACCCTGCCACGAGGCGGGACAAACGCTAAAGCAAAAGGAGAAAGAAGAAGAGTTATGCTCACTATTATAATGGGGCCATGAAGTGATCATAACTAATGCATGTAACGTTTTCCAAGAGTGTTATTTACTAATTATTCACTCTATGGACATCAAATTGGCAGGTGAAAAGCTGAAGCAAGTAGGAGACTTCTGTTACTTATGAAGCAAAATAACCAGTGATGTACGAAGCAAAGAGGATATATAAAGTAGTTTGGATCAGGCAAGGAAAGCATTTCTACAAAAAGGGAATCTGTTGACGTCGAATATAGATTTAGGTATTAGGAAGTCATTTTTGAAAGCCTTTGTCTGCAGTGTGGCGCTTTATGGAAGTGAAACTTCCATTGGTGCAGCAGAAAAGAGGAGAATTGAAGCGTTTGAAATGAGGTGTTACAGGAGAATGATGAAGATAGGATGGGTATATACGGTTACAAACGAAGAGGTATTGAAATGAGTGGGAGAGGAGAGATGTTTCTGGCGACTGCTAATGAAGAGAAGAGATAGGTTGGTAGGACACTTACTAAGACACCCACGAATAGCAAGCTTAGTTATGGAAGGAAGGGTCGAGGACAAGAACTGTAGGGGTAGACCAAGCAGATTGCCTCGGATGTAGGGTATGGTAGCTAGGTTGAGATGAAACGTTTAGCTCAGGACAGAGAGACATGGATAGCTGCATCAAACCAGTCAAAAGACTGAAGACTCAAACAACAACAACACAGGGGATAACTCATAAGTTAGGTGCTTTTTTTTTCAAGAAATTTTTATTTGTAAAGTTTTCTGACAAGAAATTAAACTATTCATCAAAGTAGAGAGCATTAGATTCTATGAGCGAGGTATCATATCCCGCGACGATACCAGTCTCTGGGTTTCGATGCGAAGAATTTGGCGAGACCCACTTCCACAGCTTCAATGTTTTCGAAATTTCTTCCAAGAAAGAAAGGTCTCATGGATCTAAAATAGTACATTATGCAACGAGCCTTTAATGGCAATAATTAAGACACGAGTATGTTTATAAAACGAGCATATGCGAGTTTTATAATTCCCGTACGAGTGTCTTAATTACCATTATAGGCGAGTTACATACGACTGTTTATGTTCGACGATAATTATTATAACTATTTCATGTTCGAACATAAATATTCTTAAATATCTGTCGAGATTTCGTCAGTTCCTGAAGAGAGCGCATGAGACGCAGAGAATGCCTTGTATTTGACCATGGCCTCCTCGATTACCATACTCTGACACTAGGCCACGCAGTGAAATTTAAATTAGAAGGCCGTGGAACTCAGTGCAGGTGCGATGATATCCTTATCTAATTGGTCAAACAACTGTTTCTTGAGCTCTGATTGGTGGGAGAAACTGTTTCATAATGAAAAATAGTGTTATAATGAGCCTCATTATAGTACCGTTTTCTGACATATAATAGTCAGGGTCGAACATAAAGATGATAAACTGAAGGCACAACATCAGGTCTGTATGCTGGTTGTGGTAGCAGTTCGACTGCCCCCAGTTCCTGAATATTTACCGTGGTTGTTCGTGCAGAGAACTCTATTTCAGTTAACTAATGTTAGGTATAATGTGACATGAAAATGGCCATGTTAGCCATGTTCCTTACGTATAATAAGTCCTGAAGTCAATTATAATTTGTATATCATATCCACATCACTGTTTCCTTCTTCAAGCCGGGTTCATATCAAGATTTATTTCTATCAAATTAACAATTTTTGTAACAGATCTGTTGTTTTATTTTTATTTTAGTGTATTAGCTGACCCGTGCGAGAAATCTCGCACGTTCGTAAGCCACACTTTCCCCAATAGATTTATAATGAGAGACTTAAGGAGAAAGGTTGTTATGTTTTTATTTGAACCAAATGATTGTAGAACACTATTTACGTTTGAGGCGTCCCTACGGCCAAAATGCGGATTGAACAGCAATGTTGTCACGTATTTTCCTACAGCAACAGTATTTGCAAATCGCACACTTCTTACAAAATTGTTATTTATGAAATTAGAATGCAATTCGTCACTGCTAATGTCATTTGTGTGCTGAGTCCATTGATTGACAGCTTAGCCGTAACATTCACTCATTCCTTTAAATTACTGTTTCTGAAATCCATGCAAAATGATAAAGTTAAATGTTAAAATGTTAAAATGACATGAAACAGGCGTCACAGCGGCCAAAATGTGAAATGGACACCAATTATGGAGCGTATCTTCCTGCAGCAAGAGTATCTGCAAATCGCACACTTCGTACAGAAATTATAGATCTTTATGAAATTAGAGTGCAATACGTCACTGGTAATGTAGCCTATATTCTCTTTCATTTGAATGCTCATTTGTCACGATCGGTCGCTTGTGAGCGCCGTAAGAGGGATCTATACCACTGAAATAATATACATGATGTGTTTTTTAGCTTTTAGACTTTAGACTATTAATTTCTTAGAAATATTTTTGAGTACAACCTTCCTTTATAGTAACATTGTAAGTCTTGCTTTTCTTTGTGGGGTTTGAAGCCATTTTTTCAGTGTTGCCTTAGTAAACAAGAGTTTAGTGCTTTTCAGTCGATCAACACCAATGTACCCATAAGGGTCGGTTTATGCCTTAATCCTGAAATAAATTACATGTATTTATTAATCTCATGTAATTTATTTCAGGATTAGGGCATAACCTAGCTCTTTTGGGTACATTCGTGTTGACCAACTGAAAAGCACTAAACTCTTTTCTATTCTCAGTATTTGCGCTGAGGAAGGCCACAATATGGCTGAAACCGGTACAATAATAATATTGACTTAAGGTTTTTAATCTTCAGGACTTATTTTTAGCCTACTTTTCACATTTTGCAAAAATGAGGAAAAAGTAGACTTATCAGATCGGGCAAATGTGTGTCTGTCTGTCTGTCCTTCTGTCTGTGTGTGTGTGCCCCCCCCCCTATCAACTCCTAAACGGCTGCAGAAATCGAAACAAAATTTGGTAGGAGTAAAGATCTATACCTGAATATCTCACGGCCATATTTGAAAATGATGTCAGTGCTACCAACTGCTGAAAAATCGCAATTGAAATTTGAACTCCAGGTTGGAAATCCTGGAAGGTACGAATGGGAGCTACTTCAAAATTGGCACACGTATAGATAATAATATTGCAGTTTAATTTCCAGGAGGCCATACATGGCAGTGTTGCCAAAATGATTATAAGCTTGCTGATAGGTCCAATTTTTAAATGCATATAACTTCTGCACTATCAATTGGAATTCAACCAAATTTCGTATGTACTATGTGTACATACACAGATATGAATGAGCATATTCTTAAGAGCCACCAGGGCTGCCAACTGTTAATAAATGCACTCCCTATTGTTTTTATCCAAATACACATATCAGAAAGTATGCATGCAGACAGCTTTAAACTATGCACACGCATAGTACCTGACATTCTATATTAATTTGGAGTAACTGTCTCAAAATTTCATGAACTCGTTCCAGTTGTTGAGAATAAAGAGCTGTGAATCACTCCTTCAAACTTCCACCAGACACACAACATCACTTTGGGGCCGAACCGATCCTTTTTAACGAAGACTTTCGCAGGTTGACGGGGACTCAGCCACTGTTTCGAGGCGACAACTCACTGACACTCTACTTTCTCAACTTAAAGCATGTTTCTTTCTTGTTCTTATGAATTTGGCTACATGACGATCTCATTACAACCACCTTGTGTTGTAGTAGCTAGCATTCTTGGCTGTCGCTTAAAAACTGACGTGAGGACTGGAATGGAGTATACTTAGCCTCGTGAGGGCAATTGAGCAGCTGTCTGACAGTGAGGCAGCGCCCTGGTCTCTTCAACCAAGATAAATGGTCACGAGGGCACTGATAATGAGTAGGGACTGGACATTTATGCACTGAAAACGATTAAAATATGTATGCAATTATTATGCACTAAAAATGTAGAAAATATGCATTAAACATTGAAAAATAGGCACTTAACAATAAGTCGGTCTTATTCACGCACTTTACACATGTATCATTCACTGCAGAAAGAAGCATCAAAATAGATAATTCCAGGTGTTTCAGTGTTTTCAGGAGACAAATTATGTCTATTTCAATCGTTTTCAATGTATAAATGTCCGGTCCCTGCCATCAGTTGAATAGTCACTCTTACCTGACACCCACTGTTTTAATAAATACTTTCTGCTGCTCTTCTCTTTAGGCATTTTGAGTAAAGGATATGCACACTAAGAATAAAGTAACACATTAACTGAAGAAACTCCTCACAAAACTAAACCCGGGCTAATGGCTGCCAAGATGGTGAAAGGAATGACCCACCCCATTCCCTTCTTCAAATAGCCAGGCAGCATTGCGTAAAATATTAGTTATTAATCTACCGACAGTAGTGGCTACGCTGGCTAACGCGCAGTATTAGGTCATGGGGCCAAGCTCTCTGCTGACTCGGTAGACGCGTGGGTTCGAGCCCCACCGTCGGCCGTCCTTGAAATGGTTTTCCCTGGTTTCCCATTTTCAACACCAGGCAAATGCTGGGACGGTACCTTCTGACAGGCCACGGCCGCTTCCTTCCACATCCTTGCCCAGTTTCATTCACCATCATTCATTTCATCTCTCATTAACTCCTCTCATGAGGTTGGCGTCAGGAAGGGCATCCGGCCGTAAAAACCATCGCCACAAAGACTTCCATCGCATCTCATCCCCGACCCAGTTGGAAAACGGGAATAATAAGGGGTAGACATACATTAGTTATTAATCTGTTGCTCAGAATGTTGCTTACAAGGGATGTCCAACACGCAGGAGAAACCTATTTTGTTCAAGATGTTTTAAATTATTATTTTCAACTGTATGTGCTAAAATATGCTGTTATGTTCAGAATATGCAAAAAACCCAATACACCCTCAAAATATGCATTTTCAAAGTATCCGGTTCCTAATCATGAGTCAACTATCCCCAACCTGTGGGAGAGATGACACGCCTAACTAGTCCCTCACAACTGCATTCGAAACTGTGCTGGTGAAGGGAGAACTTACCCAATGTAAGGCTAAAGACGTTCATAAGAAATACCAGGGTGATCAGTTTGCTATTCGAAGAACAAATAAAATTTTGCGCTCAACAACTACCTTCCTTTTTGGAAACTACGCCACAGAACGAAAATATGTAACAAAACACGGTAAAAAACTAGATGTTCAGTTAAGAACATATAGCCTACTTTCTCCTAAATGCATGGGCATTACTATAACTCTTTGTCCTTTTCAAGGAGTATAATTGAATGTTGGTTGTAGAGATAAGTTTTTCGAAGATCTCCGGCCAGTTGTCTAGTTGGAGAAGAGTGAACTTATCGACACTCACTTAATTTGAATATTGCTTGAGGATCTACTATTTAGGTCCGCTCAATAATAATAATAATAATTATTATTATTATTATTATTATTATTATTATTATTATTATTATTATTATTATTATTATTATTATCTCCTACCGAAGGACATGACCCCCAATTCTAACAGCCGGAACGAAGATACTTCGGGAACTGTAGCTGCTCAGGAGGGGGATAAGAAGAATGAGACAGAGTCGTCAGAAATATGGACTCCTGTTACATCGAGGAGAGACAGAAGATTGGTAAAGGTTAGAGAAAATGCTGAGAATATGCAGGAGGATTTTGCTGATAATGTTGACATATCTACCCACCAAGCAACCCCAAACAGACAGAAGAGACCTAGTAGGCCAAGGAGAGCAGCCTTACTGATCAGACCAGCTGAAGGTAAATCATATGCCGATATTCTGAAGGAGATTAGCCAAAAAGCAGACCCTAATGATACAGGAACTGAAGTCCGGTCCATTCGACAAACTAAAGCGGCAGACGTCCTTGTCGAGTTGGGAGCAAGTTCCAGGGATAAAGCAGCTTTTGGTAATTCTCTGCGACATGTTCTGGGGTCCAATGCTACAGTTCGTAGGCTTGAAGTGAAGGCAACTGTTGAAATCAGAGACCTTGATGTTCTAACTACTTCCGAAGAGGTCATGGAAGCTATCCAGAGAACTATCCCAGAACTATCTCCAGATACCAAGGTGCTGGTGACGAGGACGAATACGAGGGAAGTGAAGATGGCTGTTGGCACATTAACAACTAGTGATGCAGATGTGCTCTTGAGGCAAGATCATATCACCATAGGATGGGTCAATTGCAGGATTAGACGGAGGATCATGGTATCTCGTTGTTATAGATGTCTGGACTATGGACATGTTGCTAGCAACTGCAAAGGCACAGATAGAAGTAAACTTTGCTACAATTGCGGCGGGACAGGTCACAAAGCTAGAGGATGTACGGCCTCAAAGAAATGTGTTCTTTGTGAAGAACGAGGTTTTATCATAGATATAGCACATGCTATGGGATCTGGCCAGTGTAAGGTCTTCAGAGAAGCTTTGGACAAAGAAAAGGCACCGAGGTTCAAATGATTCGTATACTTCAGGCCAATCTACATAGAAGTAAGACAGCCAATGATCTGCTATATCAGCTAGTCACAGAGAAGGAAAGTGATCTCTTGCTAATCAGCGAACAGTATAAAGATAAAGCGTCATCTCTTTGGTTCAGTGACACATTTGGCACTTCTGCAATCTGGGTGTTGGATTCTAGAAAAGTTATTATAAAGGATCATGGAAGTTTTGATGGTTATGTTTGGGTGAAGACCAGAAGGGTCACTTATTTTAGTGTTAACCTAACTCCTTCCGCCGCAAAGTAAATTCTTTGGAAGATGCAATTCTAAACGCCACAGATAGTGTCATAGTGGCGGGGGACTTTAACGCCAAAGCAGTGGAATGGGGTATGCCAAGTACAGATTCCCGGGGTAAGTACATTCTAGAGATGGCATCCAGGATAGGCCTTCTAATATTAAATATTTGTACAGTTCCAACTTTCCGACGTCCAGGATGTGAAGGAACAATTCCGGATGTCTCCCTGGCATCAGAAGTAATTGTGCCATTCATTAAGAGACGGAAAGTGTTGGAAGATTATTGTGCTAGCGATCATCAATTCATCGCCTTTGAATTTGAATCAAATGTTCAGGGACGGGAAGTACCTCCCCAGAAATGTCAACGGTGGAATGTAAATAGGATTAGCATGGACAAGTTTAAAGATATCATTGGGAAGGGTGCAGAACAGATTCGAAGTGCTGAAGCACGGAGAGAGTTTGAGGTAGAGGATCTGGTTTCTGCAACCATGAATATTATTACGTCAGCTTGTGATGTTTCGATGCCCTCCTCAGTACCACGTCACCGAAAGAGCCCTGTATACTGGTGGACCAGAGAGATAGCAGCATTAAGGAAGAACTACCTCAGGCTTCGCCGTCTTGCCCAGAGAGCAAGAAATCGGGAAGAAGCTAATGAAAAATCAGCGGAGCACAAAGCGGCAAAGAAGCTACTTCGGAAAGCCATAACTACGAGCAAGGATCAGAGTTGGAGAAAGCTTCAGGAAGATATTGACACTGATCCATGGGGTTTGGGTTACAAAATTGTAACACAGAAACTTGGAAGTCACAGAACATCGTGCATCATGGAGGATGATATTATGAACACCATTGTTCAAACCCTTTTTCCAACTCATCCCACAAGACCTGAGAGGAATTTTGAAAGTGATCTAGATTTCCCACTGTTTACTGAAGATTAACTTCGGGTTGCAACGCATTCTTTACGGAACAACAAGGCTCCGGGGCCGGATGGGCTTCCTAATGAGGTTCTGAAAATAATAGTTGATCAAGATATGTTGTTGTTATTGTTGAGAATGTTCAATGTGTGCTTGAAAGCAGGAATCTTTAGCTTTCGCTGGAAGATCTGTCGCTTAGTGCTCGTTAGTAAGGGCATGGGTGACCCTGAGATACCATCATCGTACCGCCCACTTTGTATGCTTGACACAACAGGCAAACTATTTGAGAAACTCATAAGACGGAGATTGCTTGAAACAATAATCGCAGCCGGCGATTTATCACCAAGACAATTTGGATTCAGGGTAGGCCGGTCGACACTGGATGCAGTGCAAGAAGTCGCCGATAAAGTACGAAGAGCGGAGGGTTATAATCATTACTCTCGACGGGTGATTCTCTCTGTTACACTGGATGTTAAAAACGCTTTCAACTCTGTCAAATGGACAGATATCATGGATGCTCTAGAATTTTCAATCCAAGTTCCAAGGAATCTCCTTCGGAGCTTAGACTCTTACTGGAAGGATCGTGCTCTGCTCTACGATACTACAGAAGGGATCCGTAGAGTACAAGTCACGGCTGGGGCTGCCCAGGGTTCGATTCTAGGACCTGATCTCTGGAATGTTACATACGACAGCTTGTTGAGGCTTGAAATGCCTGAAAAACTATTCTAGTAGGATATGCAGATGATGTAGCTGCTCTTGTAGCAGGAAGAAGTGTCGAGCAGGCACAGTTGCGACTCAATATGGTAATGCGCAAAATCAATAGATGGATGGAGGAACATGGTCTGTCTCTAGCACTTAGTAAGACGGAAATTGTCATCCTAACAAAGAAGAGAATTCAGACAATACTTCCAATACAAGTAGGACAAATTCAAGTAGAGACGCAGCCAGCAGCAAAATACCTGGGCATCATGATCGACAGTAAAATGAATTTTGGAGAACAGATTAGACGGACTGCAGATAAGGCAGCCAGAGGAGTAACGTCCCTCAGTCGGCTCATGGCCAATGTTGGTGGGCCAAAATCTAGTAAGAGAAGACTATTGATGACAGCCATCCATTCAGTTCTGCTGTATGGAGCGGAAATATGGGCGGATGCCCTGGATAAGGAAATTTATAGGAAGTCACTGGCGCAAGTGCAGAGGCGGGGTGCTTTGCGCGTGGCATCTGCATATCGCACGGTCTCTGAGGAAGCAGTTCTCGTTATTGCCGGGATTATTCCGATTTTTTTTTCTTGCGAAAGAACGCAAGAACATTTACTTGAGGAAATCTGATATGGGTTTACAAGATGCAAGACGATCGACAAGAGTACAAACCTTTCAAAATTGGCAGATCAAATGGGAGCAAGGAGATCAAAGCCAATGGACTAAGAGAATGATCCCTCAGGTGCAGGTTTGGACAGAGAGGAAACATAGTGAGGTTGGTTACTATTTCACTCAGTTCTTGACTGGCCATGGGTACTTCTTTCTCCTGTGGACGGTGGGTCAAAATAGGCAGTCTCTTCAAGATCACATTGATGTAGAGATATCCCCGGACAATATTGTTGCAGTGATGCTACAAAATGAGGAAAACTGGAAACTGGTAGCAAGCTTTGTTGAAGATATCCTCCGAACAATGAAGACGGATCTGGATCGCCACTGAAGATGATTCATTACGGAAGAGTGCCCTACAGGCAAATATAAAATGACTCTAGCCTGAAGTAATGTGATAAACGGTTCCAGGCTAGTGTTCAGAAGTAACGGGGGAGTTTTAGTCGGTAGTCTGCTACTCAGGAGCAGGAGCCCGACACTCTGTGCGTAAATGCATTTCTTCCCCTTAAAAAAAAAAAATATAATTATTATCATTTAAAAACCAAAATTAGTAAGGGAGGCATCTTGGTCATGGCTAGTAAGGGGTTTACTAGGCAATTGACATGACTGTAGTAGCTTGTTGAAATACAACAGCTATACGGATATTAAACATGATTATGAGGTGCCCTTAGCTGGTGCTACCTCTGTAAAAATATTCATTCAATTCGGGTTCACCGTGTTTGATTGATATGGGGACTCAATTTGCACACATACATGGCCGCTATCTGCTAACTATTGGGCTGATGACCTTGTAGTTCAGTCAAACGATGCTTCCCACAAAAAGTATGTTATTGTAAAATTTGGAAGAGATCAAATGATAAGGTTGATCGTAATTTGATTTAAGCTTTTTTACATTTGGGTGGCCACCATTCCGTTTCCGTCAAAATGGCGGCGATATAAAATATGACACTGAGGTGCCCTTTGCTATTGCTACCTCTATACCAAATTTCGTTCAAATCGGCTGCACCGTGTTTGAAAAGGTATAAAGTTGCAAAATTTGGTGGAGATCAGATAATTAGGTTGGTCGTAATCTGATTCAAGCTTTTAACATTTGGGTCGCCGCCATTATGTTTTCGTCAAGATGGTGGCGATATAAAACATGACACTGGAGTGCCCTTTGCCAGTGCTACCAATGTGCCAAATTTCGTTCAGTCAGATTTCATCGTGTTTGTATTGATAGGGGGAATCGATTTGCACAAATACATGGCCGCCATCTACAAACTATTGGGCTGAAGATCTTGTCGTTTAGTCAAAATACGCTTCCCACATGAAGGTATATTGTTGCATAATTTGTTAGAGTTCAGATTATTGTGTTGGTAGTAATTTGATTAAAGCTCTTAACATTTGGGTAGCCGCCATTACGTTTCCATCAAGATGACGGCAATATAAAACATGACACTGAGGTGCCCTTTGCTAGTGCTATCTCTGTACCAAATTTTGTTCAATTCGGTTTCACCGTGTTTGAATAGATAGGGGGAATCTATTTGCACACATACATGGCCGCCATCCGCATAGTATAGGGATGATGACCTTGTAGTTAGGTCAAAAGATTCTTCGTACATAAATGTATAGTGTTGCAAAATTTTGTAGAGATCAGATGATTAGATTGTTCGTAATTTGATTGAAGCTTTTGACATTTGGTTGGCCGCCATTACGTTTTCGTCAAGATGGCGGCGATATAAAACATGACTCTGAGGTGTCCTTTGCTAGTCCTACCTCTGCACCGAATTTCGTTCAATTCGGTTTCACCATGATTGAATTGATATGGGGAATTGATTTGCACACATACATGGCCACTATCAGCAAACTATTTGGCTGATGACCTTGTAGTCTAGTCAAAAGACGCTCGCCATATAAATGTATGTTGTTGAAATATTTGGTAGAGATCGGATGATTAGGTTAGTCGTAATTTGATTTAAGCTTTGAACATTTGGGTGGCCGCCATTACATTTCCGTCAAGATGGCGGCGATATAAAACATGACACTGAAGTGCCCTTTGCTAGTTCTACCTCTGTACCTAATTTCGTTCAATTCGGTTTCACCGTGTTCGAATTGATAGGGGGGACAGACATTCACAGTACACACACTCACACACACACACAGAGACACACAATTTTTGGCCCTGTGTAGATTTCATAAGTCTACTTTAATTTTTGTAAAAATCGAAAGTAGGCTAAAAACAAGATGTTCAGTAAAGAACATATAGCCTACTTTCTCCTAAATGCATGGGTATTGTTATAACTCTTTGTCCTTTTCAGTGAGTATAAGTGAATGTTGGTTGTAGTAGCTTGTTGAAATACAACGTGCTATACGGATATTAAACATGAATATGAGGAGCCCTTTGCTAGTGCTACCTCTGTAAAAAAAACACATTCAATTCAGTTTCACTGTGATAAGGGGAATCGATTTGCACACCTACATGGCCGCTATCTGCAAACTATCGGGCTGATGACCTTGTAGTTTAGTCAAAAGATTCTTCCCACAAAAATGTATGTTGTTGCAAAATTTGGTAGAGATAAAATGATTAGTTTGGCGTCATTTGATTTAAGCTTTTAACATTTGGGTGGCCGCCATTCCGTTTCCATCAAGATGGCGAAGATATAAAACATGACACTCAGGTTCCCTATGCTAGTGCTACGACTGTATCAAATTTCGTTCAATTCGGTTTTACCGTGTTTGAATTGATAGGGGGAATCGATTTGCACATATACATGGCCGCCATCTGCAAACTATTGGGCTGATGACCTTGCAGTTTAGTCAAAAGACGCTCGCCATATGAATATATGACGTTGAAAAAGTTGGTAGAGATCGGATGATTAGCTTAGTCGTAATTTGATTTTACTTTGAACATTTGGGTGGCTGCCATTACGTTTCCGTCAAGATGGCAGCGATATAAACCTTGACACTGAGGTGCTCTTTGCTAGTGCTACCTCTGTAACAAATTTCGTTCAATTCGGTTTCACCGTGTATGAATTGATAGGGGTGATCGATTTACACACATTCATGGTCGTTATCTTCAAACTATTTGGCTGATGATCTTGTAGTTAGGTCAAAATATGCTTCCCACATAAAGGTATGTTGTTGGAAAATTTGGTAGAGATCAGATGATTAGGTTAGTCGTAATTTGATTTACGCTTTGAACATTTGGTTGGCTGCCATTACGTTTCCGTCGACATGGCGGCGATATAAATCATGACACTGAGGTGCTCTTTGCTAGAGCTTCATCTGTACCAATTTTCGTTCAATTCGGTTTCACCGTGTTTGAATTGTTAGGGGGGATCGATTTGCACACATACATGGCCATTATCTCCAAACTATTGGGCTGATGATCTTGTAGTTTGGTCAAAATATGCTTCCCACATAATGGTATGTTGTTGCAAAATTTGGTAGAGATCAGATTGTTAGGTTGGTCGTAATTTGATTTAAGCTTTTAACATTTGGGTGGCCGCCAATACGTTTCCGTCAAGATAGCGGCAATATAAAACATGACACTCAGGTTCCCTATGCTAGTGCTACGACTGTATCAAATTTCGTTCAATTCGGTTTTACCGTGTTTGAATTGATAGGGGGAATCGATTTGCACATATACATGGCCGCCATCTGCAAACTATTGGGCTGATGATCTTGCAGTTTAGTCAAAAGACGCTCGCCATATGAATATATGACGTTGCAAAATTTGGTAGAGATCGGATGATTAGGTTGGTCGTAATTTGATTTAAGCTTTCAACATTTGGGTGGCCGCCATTACGTTTTCGTCAAGATGGCGGCGATATAAAACATGACTCTGAGGTGTCCTTTGCTAGTGCTACCTCTGTACCAAATTTCGTTCAATTCGGTTTCACCGTGTTTGAATTCATAGGGGGAATCCATTTGCACACATACATGGCTGCCATCTGCAAATTATTTGGCTGATGACCTTGTGGTTTAGTCAAAAGACGCTCGTCATATTAATATTACGTTTCCGTCAAGATGGCGGCGATATAAATCTTGGCACTGAGGTGCCCTTTGCTATTTCTACCTCTGTACCAAATTTCATTTAATTCGGTTTCATCGTGTTAGAATTGATAGGGGGGGGGGGGGGTGACACACTCACACACACACAGACAGAATAGTACATTATGCAACGAGCCTATAATGGCTATAATTAAGACACGAGTATTTTTAAAAAACGAGCGTATTCGAGTTTTGTAATTTCCATACGAGTGTCTTAATTACCATTATAGGCGAGTTGCATACGACTGTTTATGTTCGACGATAATTATAACTTTATTATATGTTTTAACATAAATATTCATAAATATCTGTTGAAAGTCGGCCACAAGAATTTTGTTATTGGAGAGCGAGCGCGAGACATCTCTCTGTCTCTTCCTCGTGTGTCATGGCGGACTGAAGTCACATAGTTGTGTCGCTTAGAAGTGTAGTGTAGTGTATTTTTAACGTGTTCTCGCGATCGTGTGTCCATTTAAACCAAAAATCCGGTGAGTGAAATTACTGTACATCAGTCGTCAAAAGAAATCAGGCTGCCAAATATACTCTAAAACCCTTAATCGTCTACATTTATACATAGTAGAACTCAATTTTAGATTATACAATGTCTGGAGGGAAAAATAAAAACACGAAGCGTAATGCGCAGAATCGCCAACAGGTGCAGGAAGACTGTCAGCGCTCTCCCTCGGCAAAGATGGGAAATGCTGGCATTAACCACACAGAGGGCAGCACTGATGAACATGGCGACTTGTCAACATTAGTGCTAAAAATCGTAAATGACTTCTTGTCAAGGCTTGTTGATGAGATCACCTCAAAAGTAATGGAGGGTCTCAAAGCATCCATTGATTTCAACACTAAGGTGATAGATGATATGGAAAAGAAAATTAAGGCCAGCGAGGAGGAAGTGCAATCACTGAAAGAGGAACTGCGTGAAAGGACTGATACAATGGAGCAATACTCCCGACGGAATTGTATCCGGGTGTTTGGCATGGAAGAAAAGGATGGCGAATCGACTGATCAGCTCGTCCTTAACTTGGCAGAACAGCTAGGAGTAAATATAAAAATTGAGGACATTGACAGGACCCATAGGGTAGGCTCAAGAAACACCCAGAAGCCACGCCCCATCATATGTAAATTTGTCTCCTTTGCCAAGCGGAATGCACTCTTTCAGGCGAAGAAGAAATTGAAGGGAACTGGGACTGTAATTAGGGAAGACCTAACCAAGTTACGGTTGGAATTGCTCCACAAAACAATCGACAAGGTGGGAATTAAGCATTGTTGGTCCAATAATGGCGTCATCTTTGCAGTTAGCAGAGGTATTCGTCACAGGCTGACTAATTTCAATGACCTTAGATTGATCTAAGTTAGTGTGATCAGTGTTATATCCCTTACTAATGTAATTTTAACTTTAACCAATTGATTGTACCAACTGTATACCATAATACCGGTACCTATTGCTCGAAAGCAAGTAAGGCTGGGAAACTTCAATTTAAGAAATACCACATTCCTCTTAGGCAACAACATTTAGAAAATTGTCTGCTAAATTCTATAACGTTTGTAAATCTGCCTTTACCAAATAGACATCAATACTGAACTATACTGCTTGCTATTAGTTCCAAGCTTCCTTCCCTTATTGAACAGGTTGGCAAAATGATTTTGTATAAATATTAAGCTTCTCTCTTAGGTAGCCTACCAGTACCAAGCCTTTTCCAACAATTAATCAGCTTTAAACACTACTTACTTACTTGCTTACTTGCTTTCACCTTTCGCTCCCAGCCCAAACCCATCTTTCTTCTCCTATACACGTTGTTAATGTTAATGGTGAGTGTGAGCTATAGGCTACTGCATGACATAGATATTGTCATACACATCAGGCAAAACAAAGTTAACCCAGTTCGCAGTTGATTAATGGCTGCTAGCTCAGGACTGCAAGAGTCCTCTCTCTCTCCACTGACAGACATTTAGTGAGATTAACCCCAATGGATGGTAATTATTATAAATAATAGTTCTTCAGCTGCCACCTTAACCATCACTGTTATGTTTTCAGATTAACATTTCCTGTCTATCCTTGCATCATGCAATGTGAATACATTTTATGTTCTGTAAGTAGACCTATATTGGGTGCAAGCTGGAGACTAGTAGGCCTGCTTTAAACCACATTCAACTTTAATTTCATTTTATCAGTATTTCCTTTTTTGTTTGTTTTTAATTCAACCTATCACAAATGTTAAATTAAATGTATAGTCTATATAGCTATAACGTACACTATGTCTTGAGATATAAAACCTTAATGGCATTTTCAGGGTGTGTTGGTTGGTGAGTGACAAGTGACTTTAAACTATGCCTAGCTCAATTCTATAGAGCATCCAGCGTTTAGAAAAGACTGTGGAGACTTATGGCGACAGTGTTGCTAACTCTAGGCAGAGGTAGCGCTGACGTCATACGTTATGTTCAACCGCTTCGAGTACTGCGCTTTCATAAGTTAGCGAGGCAACCACAACCCCAGCAGCTACCTGAAATAGAACACGCCCAGGAAGGAGTGGTTTTGCAGGTGTTAACGGATTGGACCAGTATTAAGGATACTGTATGCGAAGAGAACCAATAACGACATTCATTTCGTTGTGATATGACGCATTACTGATTGACAGATGTCGAGAGCATAACCCTTCCTTCCTTCTCGGATGTATGCAGACGATGTTAACAATTTTTATGTCAGCAATACTGTTGATCATCACCTCTTTAGTTATTAGTTAGGCTGTAATTTAGTTTCTTTCAATTTTATTGTTGTTGTTTTGTTTAGATTAATATTTGTAATAATATTGTAATGAGTTAGCCGTGCGGTTAGGGGCGCGCAGCTGTGAGCTTGCATTCGGGAGATAGTGGGTTGGAACCCAACTGTCGGCAGCCCTGATTCGATCGAACAGAAAATAAAACAGACACACAACAGTAACACCAATGACGGATAGTGCTTCAGAACTTATGTTGTCGGCGGAACTGAGCACGTGTTCCACTCCGGGCGAGCATGCAGCACAGGACGAGGCTCTTCTTTCCAGCGTGCTAACCTCGAAAAATTTTAAATTATTAAGACGTAATATAAGCGATACTTGTACGCAATAACAAAGGTAATCAATTGGCAGATAATTGTAGGAAGCTATTATGACGAAAAATATATATGTTAAGATTTCCTTCATGATAAAAGGTGAGGCAACATAACCAGTGTAGGGGGGATTTCCGTTAAAAGTAAAAGCCCATAAGACCCACAGTCTTTTCTAAACGCTGGATGCTCTATAGACAGATCTGATGACATGACTGTGTAATTCCAAAATGTTACCGAAGATTGCAGTGTGTTTCACTGTGTCATTATTTAACTCATATATTTATTTGCCATCTGTCATAACTTAACTTTTTCTTTAGCTTCTAAATTGTGTTGTAGTTTGTGCTATTGTAGATTATGAATGACGACATATAATGGTCACTGTACTAATTTCTCTTCTGAGCAGCCGCGGCTCGTGGCGTTGGAGCCGGGGAAGGCTCAGCACGTAGTGTCAAAATGCTGGTATAACGCATTTCTTATGACACCCACATACACGGCTGCAGGATTTTAAATTTCTCGGTGAAAGGTGGGGGAGCTCGGAACAGATTTCTTGTTGACAAACAGATTGGCTCATAATAAATAATATATAAACAGATTGGCACCATTATATTATTTTATGAAGCATTTTTTCCTAATTAAAATGAATTTACTTACCTAGTTTCGAAATACGGGAAGAAGCAATGCATTCGTTTTCTAATTTAACCTAGTCCCCATTCTAATTAGTCCCCATCAGTGAAGTCTGTTTCACGGTTGAACACTATCAAACAATCGCATTTTACTTAGAAAGCAGCGTGCTTACCAGCTAGAACTGTAAGGGAATTGATCTGGAACATAGGCCGAAAGTGTACCCGATCTTGAGGGATAAATGGAAACAAACACAATTGTAGATATTAAGAACAATGAAGCTACTTGCTATTACTTTATATAAACACATGACCTACCTTAATTCATAGGTTTATAAGTGAAGTCTGCCCTCCTCTCCTTTTGCGCTGCAAAGTGGTCAATGACAAGCTCATTGAAGTTCGGTGACTCCAACAACTCCTTCTCTGTGGAACACATTGCAAATGCACAGAGTCGGCCTTCTTTCATTGTGTTACGTAAAAATGTTTTCACTCGTTTTAGGGTAGAGAAACACCGCTCTGCCTCTGCTGTGGTCATTGGAATGGTCACTATGATCTGTAGGAGTTTAACGCTTTCGGGCAAAGCTCCCGCCAAGTTGTTTTCGTAAAGAAAGTTCAACAAGGTCAACGCACCTGATGCCTTTGCAAAGTCAGGTCGACTGTATAGCACATTCAGCTCATGGCGCAGCTCTGTATAGTTTAACCTAAATAAGTCGACTGCTATTTTCAGTTCTTTTTCAGGGAAAACAATGCGATGTTTAGGGAACAATGACGGCTCAAACAACTTGGCAATTGTCAGGTGGTCACTAAACAGAAAGCGATCACTGATCTGCGTCATAATGATATCACAGACTTCTCTCGCACACGCACTCCGCGACTCAGTGAAACGCGCACGTTTTATGGACGGTCCCTCCCCCTCACAGAGTTGATAAGTATCAAGCGAAGACCTATCCCGCTGAATGCTTGAAACAAACTCAGACACATACATCATTGTTTTCACTGCATCAACATTCTTTTGTTGAAGTTGATTGAATAAAATGCCACAATGAGGCATGACTTTGTTAAAAAACTCCAACCAAAAAAGGAAATCGTCTTCTTGTAGGAAACCCTTTATTCCCATAGCCTTATTAACTGTCTTATAGTCATTTGTAATATCGTCAATAATTTTGATCAGGCACTGCGCTATTTCATCCTTGTATTTGTGCACAGTGGTCACGCAACGGGATTTGAAATTCCATCTGATGGACTGAGGACACCTAGGAATTCGCTTTTTTACAATGTCATCAAGAACAGCTGTTCGTTTGGGAGACTGCGAAAAGAAGGTGGAAATCCCTTCCAAGTTGCTGAAAAATAGTCGCACTTGCTTATTCCCAGTTACACAACGTTCAACAATTAAATGTAACTGGTGTGCGTAACAATGAATGAAGTGGGCGTTCTGATATTTTTCTTTAACCCTAACTTGAACCCCACTCCTTTGACCACTCATGACTGGAGCACCATCGTAGCTTTGAGCAATGAGTTTTTCAGGGGTCTCACTTACTTTCATTTTCACCAGCTCACTAAATATAGCTTCAGTGACACCTTCTGCACTATGGTCTTTTGGCTGAACGAAACTGATGAATCTTTCGTTTATTTTTCCCATTAACTCGTATCGCATTATCAAGACCAGCTGTGATAGAGAGGCACAGTCTGTGGTTTCATCAACTTCGATTGCTACATAATTAGTCTGTGACAGTTCAGTTCTAATCAAATGAAGGCAAACTTCGTAAATCGAGTCCAACAATTCATTTTGAATTGTTTTTGAGAGACCTAGGAAAACTCGATTATCGGTCTTTTCTATGTGTTGCTTTAAAACACTGTCGAGTTCAGACATTAGACTAACTAACCCGCGAAAAATTCCTGGATTTTTGGAATTGTCTGTTTCGTCATGTCCCCGCAAGGCGAGCTCGAACTTACCGCAAAACTTGATGCAATCTATGAGCTTGCCTAATATATACCGGTTCTTAGATACAGTTTCATTATATTTCTTTACATTCAAGCGGTAAGCACTGTCTAACTGGCACCTGATGTCCACTTTCCCTAACATGGCAAACTCAATAAAGCCATTTAGGTGATTTTCACTGGAGTTATGTTTTTTAACTTTGGCATGAAAATTCTTCAAGTCCGTAAAACCTGTCTCAGTCCATGAACTATCATTTGAATTGGTAACAAGGCAGGTGAAACAAAAGAAGGCATTTTTTCCTCGCAACCACACAACTATTCTGCTGCATCGTACAATGCTCTATTAAAATTTCTAACATACCCCCCCCCCCTGGATTTACAATGTTTCTGAGTTTGAGAGATTGTAAGATCTGGTTTAGGTGCGCCAAGACCTTTCACAATGAGCCTAGTTTCGTGGTCAAGAATTTTGCCCGATACGCTACTAACAGAATTCATTGTCTTGAGGACATACACTTACCACTACTGTAGCCCGTAACCCGCAAATTAAGACTTGCCACTGACAATCAACAAAATTAATGAACTTGTTAGTTACACCAACGATTTTCACGCGCGAACACTTGTTTACAATACACAGCATGCATGAACAGCGGCAGATTTTAAACAGAATACTTCCGTTAAGTCTCGGTAGATGGTTCTGCTACCCCTCGCCACCTCATGGTGCTATCTGGCGGAAGTATTTTAGTTATTATACTTCAAGGAATGCCATTTGAGTTCTCAATAATGAATATCACTTATTAGTTGTCTAACTGTTTCTGGTAACTTGTCAATTAATAATCCTTCGGAAATTAAAAGAGGGAAAGGATAAACTTTCTCGAGAGTGGTATGAGTCTTCTAGAACTAATTTCAATGCATTCCACTGAATAGAAACATCCTGTCGGCGTTGGCAAGCCTGGGTTAGGCTGTAGCCGCTTGAGCCTTTAGCGATACAATGTAAACGACTGGAGCTTTCCTAGCCACGCCCCCAACCCTGTTACATGGGAAGGAATGGCACAGTTAAGGCGCAGCCTAACGGCGCTACTACCCATCATAAGAACATACTTTTATCAACAGTTCCAAATATATTGACTCGTGACTTAATGGATTAGTGAAATGTATAAATGTTTCTAATTAATATAAATTATAAATTCCTCAATTAAATAGGTATATTTATAGAA
The DNA here is from genome assembly GCA_946902985.2 of Meconema thalassinum. NCBI lineage: Eukaryota > Metazoa > Arthropoda > Insecta > Orthoptera > Tettigoniidae > Meconema > Meconema thalassinum. Next base: position 62,102,540 of record OX336392.1, read on the forward strand.
TCTTACAAGAGAGGCTCCGCCTAAGAGCCTTTAATCACCAGCCGCGCCTGCTTCTGAGTGACTAGGCATTGCCTTTCACTACTTTACAAGATCTTTTAACTTGCACCTTTGGTTGTATCTGACCATAGTCTATCAGACATACTTTCCGCTATCAGCCTGAAAAACACAAACTGTCTAAAACTTGCTCATATCAATGATCAATCATTAGTTGACTCCTCTCACTATTCTGAATTTTGTCACGTCTTTGGTGGTTCGTCTCGTGACATAATTGCAGTAAGTGAGTCCTTTTGCTAGCCCTCAATTCCAAATGCTGCTGTCTCTCTCACTGGCTATAAAGTCATTAGAAATGACAGATTAACCGTAGGTGGAGGTGGTGTTGCAGTTTACCTTAGGGATAACATAATGTATAGCGTGCTAAGCCAGACTCCTGGTGAATATAATAAGAGGCCTGAATACATTATACTTGACATTTCTCTTACCGAAACTAAAATTCTCTTTGCTTGTGTGTACCGTCCACCGAAAGCTGGCTACCTAGATATTTTTCTGAATGACATGTACAGGTTCATTCTTGATTATAAATATGTTTTTATTGTTGGGGACGTCAATGCTCGGTTTGGTAGTGGAGCTTTTGAAACTGAACAGGTATGTGATGTGCTCTGTTCCTGTAATGTTGAATGTTTACCATTCGATACTACATTTCACACAGCTACTTGTGACAGCTCTCTCGATATTATATCTTCAAACTGTAATGACCTCGTTGTTGACTACGGACAAGAACCAGCTGCTGGATTCTCAGCCCATGATCTCCTGTATGCAGTGTTTTCTTTATCTACCCCGAAACTTCGACCAAAATCAATCTTTGTACGTGACTTCAGCAAATTTGATTTAAATGATTTTAAAACGGACGCAGAATTACTCTCTTGGCAGAATTTCTACCAATCCACTGACATAGATGAGAAAGTGACTCTATTTAATGAATGTGTAAATACACTCTATGATATGCATGCACCGCATTAGAAAGTGGACATAAAACATAGCTCTGCTCCGTGGATCAGTAAAGAAATCAAAACGCTTTTAAAGAAACGTGATAAAGCACGTAGAACATTTATTAAATCTAAACTTACCATTGACTATGAAGAGTATAGAATTCTGCGTAATAAGAAAAAACAAACAATTAGGAACACAAAAGTGAAATATATGTACAACCTCTTCGGTGACTGCAAAACCACCTCCGCCAGATGGCGTGCTGCAAAATCATTGGGAGTTGGTGCCAGTTCAGTCACTGATGTTGAGATGCCTGTCTCTGCATCACAATTAAACGAACATTACTCAAATGTTGCGTCAATTGGTGATGTATTAAGAGTATCAGAGACCGTCATGAAATACACATCCATCCCTCCCCCTGCCCATGAAAAATTTTTCTTTATGTATGTTTACCCACACCAGATTGTGAAAGCCATCAAATCAATTCGTACAAACGCAAGATGCCCTGATAGCATCCCAATTTCTCTTATTTCTGTCTTGAAGTATTTCTACCCCCAATTAACCATCTATTTAATTTCTCTCTACAAAGTGGAGTATACCCGTCTCTTTGGAAGTGTACTAACATACGTCCAGTATCAAAAAATAAAAACCCCACTAGTTGTAGTGACTTTAGACCAATAAATATCCTTTGTGCCCTTAGTAAAGCGCTTGAAAAAATTGTTCATGAACAAGTATGTGAATACCTAACTAAATTTAATATATTCAATCCTTACCTATCTGGGTTTAAAAAGGGGCATAGTACCACCACTGCATTGTTAAAGGTCAGCGATGATATACGCTCAGCTATGGACAAGCGTCAGCTTACAATCTTATGTCTTTTCGACTTCAGTAAGACTTTTGACTGTGTGAATCACAATATACTTCTTGCAAAGCTGAAATCTTTTGGCTTCTCTCAGAGTGCTCTTTCCTGGTTCAGATCATACCTTTCCATGCGTACACAGAGAGTGGTCCTCGCGGATGGCTCCTCCTCAGACTGGAAATCGGTAGAAAGTGGAGTACCTCAGGGATCTGTCTTAGGTCCACTATGCTTCTCGATATACATAAACGATGTTTCGAATGAATTCCGAAATAGTTCTTTTCATATATACGCTGATGACCTCCATGCCTATTTTCACCTCACGCCTAGCACTGCATGTGATCGTATAAATCTGTTTAATGAAGACATTGACCGGCTTTGTGAATGGACCCTAAATCATAATCTTAACTTGAACATATCTAAAACACAACTTATATCCATTGGATATACAAAACTTCTAAATTCAGTAGATTTTAATTCACTACCATCCATCAAGATACTAGATAATAATATTAAATATAGCAACACTGTCAATAATCTTGGAGTGATATTTGATAGAACACTGTCGTGGGCAGAGCATACGTCTAATGTGGTAAGGAAGGTTGTATCAACTATGCATCACCTGAAAAGAACTGTTTCTTACACCCCTCCTAACATACGTAAGCTCTTCGTCCAAACTCTCATTTTTTCAATCATTGATTATGGCTCTGCTGTATACAATGATTTACCAGAAACACGGAACATCAAATTACAAAGAGTCCAGAATGCATGTGTTCGGTACATTCTGGATGTAAGGCGAGATTAACATATCACACCTTACTACGTGCAGCTGAAATGGCTGAAACTCCACGAGCGCAGGCAGCTATCAGTTGCCATTCTGACACATAAAATATTACATACCAAGACCCCGTTATATCTCTACAATGCCTTTACACCAATGCATTCTGTTCATAATCGAGAAAATAGGTACACAAAATTAACACTCCAGATTCCTATACACCGAACCATGAAGTTCAATAAATCTTTTGTTTGCACCGCCTCACGCCTCTTCAACACCTTCGATTTATATAAGTTCGTCAACATTGCAAGCACTGCAGCTTTCAAAAGACATCTTTCATCCTGCTTCTTGGAGCAGTATACCTCTCACATTTGATTACTGCATTATGTTAAAATGCTTTTTTTTTTAAGTTCAATTATAACATCAGGACAATAGCTGACAACCTGTCTAATTTAATAGCTTTTCTTGTACAGTATATGATGTTTGCTTTTCGGGCTGATACTGTGTCTGTATGCTCTCTTTTGTAAATAATCTTTCCATTATCATTATTATTATTATTATTATTATTATTATTATTATTGTATTATTACTGTCTTTTTGTTACTATTGCTAGACTATTATTATTTATATTGTGAATGTAAGTGAAATGTTGTATTTGTATAAGCCCTAACCTTATTTTATGTAGGGCGCTACTGTAAAGGAGCTCTTAAGCTCTAAGTGTAGCCGTGAAAATAAAATAAATAAATAAATAAATCAAATCTTTCAAGATCTCTGAACGACCGACGCATGCGCTCTGTGTGCTTGCAATGCCATATTATGCAGGCCATATGTTTACATCTGCCGTCCCTCAGTAATATTGTCACCGGAGTCGTTTGAATGCTGTGTAGAAATTAGGGTTGATGATATTAAGGTACAGTGCTATTTCTTGTCTCATATTCGCCAGTTTATTTTAGCGAACATATGGACGGTGCGTATTCCATGTCGGTAATTTATTATAGTTCGATGTTGTGTTTATGTCTGACATGTTGGATTTTGAGCGCATGCGCGAAGTTATCGTTACCTAATTGGTCAATGAAAGAGCTCTGAGTGGATGGAGAAACTGTATCGTAATTAAAAACAGTGTTATAATGACCATCATTATGATACAGTTTTCTGACACATAATAGTGAGGGTCGAACATAAATACATGTTTTGTCCCTGTGTAGATCTACCTTAATTTTTTACAAAAATTGATTGTAGGCTAATAATGGTACAACTCTCCCACAGTGACGTTTCCACTCAACAACCTTCAAACGACCTATCCCCACTAAAGTCGTCTCAGCAGGGGGTGCATCATCTCTCCCAACGTTACCCTAACTTATTGGAGCGTTTCAATGTTATAAGAGCTCAGGGGCGTATATAGAAAAAATGTCGGGAGGAGCTGACTATCCTGGAAAATTGTGAGTATTCTTAGGGGACTGTCACCGCAAAATACCCAGAAATATCAACCAATACCTTAGAGCATATAACTTTGTGTAATTATTTTATATAAGATTCAAAATTCCAAAGCTCATATGGCCTGCAATTATTACTGGCAATACAAACAAAGTTGTAAAATACAACACAACACACAAATAAAATTTTAAACTTAACTTTCTATTATGATCTATGGAGTATGAATGGCAAATATCTAAATATTTGTCAATTTACTAAGCAGAAAGGTAAAAAAAAAATTTTTTACATGTAATTCTCAAAAAAGTACTGTGGAATTCACAGCTTTACCTCACAAGGCTGAGTGCACCCCGTTCCAGCCCTCAGACTAGAATTAAAATTTCTTGGCAGAGCCGGGAATCGAATTCGGATCTCCGGGGCGGCAACAAAGAATGCTAGCCACTACACCACGAGTAAGTATAATTTCAATCTTAATATTGTTTATAACTTACCCGATAAGTTAAGATTAGGGTACAACCAAATTTACAATTATTTTATGCTCTTACCAAAGCAACACTTTCTTAATGTGTATTGGCTTTTTTCGGGGGGGGGGGTCTGGAGCCCCCTCAGCACCCCCCCCCCCTTATATACGCCCCTGTAAGAGCTTGCCACGGTGGGTGAATGGTTATCGTGTCGGACTACCAACCCCAAGCTTGCAGGTTCGCTCCTGGCCGTGGTAAGTGATTTTTCGAAAGGCGGCAAAAGCCACCAAATGCATGTCATACGTTGTTGGCATGTTAAAGAACCCATTTGAATTCAGTAGGCCGTGTTCATACTTGCAAAATTAATCTCAGGATTTTCCGCTAACACAAAAGTTCCTCCATTCTCTACTAGAAAGCGCTATAGTTTCAAGGAGCTTAGATATCTAACCTCCTTGACTTTCATAGCGTTCCAAGGAACAACGAAATTCGACATGCAAGCTGCCCTATGGGCGTGAAATAACGAACCTTGCACTTGGCACCCGAGGGTATGCGATATTATTGTTATTAATGTTCTAACATGTGAATTAGACAATCACGCTGTTTAGAAGTTACGAAGTTATTATTTTTAAAGTGTGACAGAAATATACTGAAATAGCATTAATTAATTTAATAAATTCGCACAAGTGTGCATAAGAAATTCAGAATATGCAGGACATTAATCTGGTTGTACTCTGTACATAGCCACTGACTTAGTTCTTTGCTTGTAGCATAACACATGCTTTTTGGAACGTTGCAATTTACATAGTTTACAGACACAATTGTAGTCCGGAATATGATAATTAGTCTGGAAACACACTTTATTTTCGACCCTGGCGAAATGTAAATTTTATATGTCAGAAAACTGTACTATAATGAGGCTCATTATGGTACAAGTTTTCATTATGATACAATTTCTCCCACCAATTAGAGCTCTAGAACAGTTGTGTGACCAATTAGGTGAGGATTGCATCGCACCAGGGCTCACTTCCATGGCCACCTATTTTAAATTTCACTGCGTGGCGAGTGTCATAGTGAGGTATTCCAGGAGGCCATGGTCAAATACAAGGCATTCTCTGCGTCCCATGCGCTCTGTTCAGTACATAAAACTGATGAAATCTCGACAGATATTTATGTTCGAACATAAAATAGTTATAATTATCGTCGAACATAGACAGTCGTATGCAACTCGACTATAATGGTGACTAAGACACTCGTATGGAAGTTATAAAACGAGCGTAGTGTGTCTTAATTATTGCCATTATAGGCTCGTTGCATAATGTACTGTTAAGGTGGAACCCATGCACCGCAAGTCTTTTCACAACATGTCTCAGTGTCTGGTTTGGCTTAGTCCAAATCCTTTCAGTCATGGCGCTGGTGCAGTAAAATTCTTCTTCTTCGATGTCCTCCGCTTTCTCATATCGCTCCCGTACAAGGTCATTATATGCGTCTGTTCCTGGAAGATAAAACTTCAGTCGTAGGTCTTCTATAAAGAGAGGTTCTCTTGCGAGTATATAGACAAGTCTGGAAGGGGTAAATTTTGAGACTCCCATTTCTCTTTTTAAGAAAGTGGCTTTAACATTTTCCCAGGTTTTGAGATCCTTTTTCTTTAGGTAATAATAATAATAATAATATCGTATGGCCTCGGGTGCCCGGTGCCGGGTGCAAGCTTTGTAATTTGACACCCAGAGGGTAGCTTGCATGTCAAATTTCGTTGTTCCTTGAATCACTATGAAAGTCAAGGAGGTTAGATATCTAAGCTCCTTGAACACTATAGCGCTTTCTAGTAGAGAAATGAGGAACTTTGTGTTGGCGGAAACTCCCGAGATTAATTTTGCTATTATGAACACGGCCTACTGAATTCAAATGGGTTCTTTGACATGCCAACATCGTATGACATGCGTGTCGTATTTTTGCCACCTTTCAAAAATCACTAACCACGGCCAGGAGCTAACCTGCAATCTTGGGGTTAGTAGACCGGCACGCTATCCACTCACCCACCGTGGTCCCATAACACATTGATATCGTATGTTAGTATTGGTACTATTTTGGCTGCAAAGATGGTTATTGCTGTTTGTAGGGATAACTTTTGCTGGTGCCCGATGTCATTGATGACTCGTATTGCAGCTATAGCCCTATCTTTGACATGGATACCAAATGCCCTTCCGGTGGATTGGAACGTCACTCCAAGGTATTTGAAGTGGTTAGCGGTGAGTAGCGTTTCTGCTCCATAAACTACAGTCAGATTATTATAATCACATGCCGGTACACGTTTGTGGTGATGTTTTACTTCGTGTTTTTGGTTTGTCTATCCTGTGATATCCCCCATTTGATACTGTATTTGCCTATTTTTGGCGTATTTCTATTTCTGAATGATCGCAATTTTAAAGTTGCACGAAAACAGAGACTCTTTTCCTGGGCGAATTATTTCTTAATTTTCCTTTTATAATGAACATTATGTCGAATGCACAAATAACCAAGAGTAGTATAATTGAAAGGATTTTTTTAGCAAAGAGTAACCAAAAATTCACCCTTGTATACAATATAGCTGTATCCACAAACATACAAACGCAAAGGATTCATTGAAACACTTACTAAAATCGCTCATCAAAACCAGCTGAGTAACTCAAAGCACACTACAAAAATGCCAGCAAACGTGGAAGAGAGTCATCTTTCTTGAACTAAAATCTCGTATATAGAGGAAACAAAGCTAATAACAGATAAATACAAGAAATCGAAGAATGATCATAATAATCTGGCCAGATACTGTATGTGGCCTTGTCGTGCCACTCTCCCTCCTTTTCGGAAAACTACTTGCAGTGTTTTGTTCATGTTTATTTGTAGGCTATTTTCCTCGGCCCAATTCGTTAGTTTAGTGAAGCTTTCCTGTAGGTCATGAATTGTTCTTGCTGCGATGACCATATATGTACAGCTTGACGTTGCTGTTTTTGATATTGACTATGTAAGCTACTTAAATACCAAGATCCCAAGATGTATTATTGCCCATTATTTATTTTAATCGTATGGTAATTTATACAATATACAATTATACATAACAAGCTATATTCAAACTTTTAAGTCCATCCTTCTCAACCATTCGGTTAAGTCGGGTGTGAGAGTGAACAAATCGTCAGGAATGCCAGGGTACGAATAAAGAGGACAGCGTTGGACCAGATGTTCGATCGTCTGTTCTTCCAGGTTACACTCATACATTGGTGAGCTGATCCAGCCCCACTTGTACCTGAAATAATTGCTGCAACCATGCCCAGTCCTCAGCCTGTTGATGCGGCACCAGAAGTTCTTCGGTAAGTCAAAGCCGTTTGGTTTCTTCGTGGGATCAAGATGGTGGGCACTTGTTCCCAATGATTTAGTTGACCACTCATGCTTCCAGCTTTCATTTAGGTCAAATTCAGCAGCAATGAGTTGCCCCGCAGTGACACTTACTGGTCTTCTAGATTGCAGTCGTTGCTGTGATGGATGACAGAATTCTTGGTGCAATGGCAAAGAGGGTGATGCAAAGATTTGCTTAGCTTCGCTTAGTAGAGCTTGCTTCCTCCTTAAGTGTATTATTGTCCATACAAAGACAGAAAAGGGTAAACTAAGTGCATGATTTGTTCTTGCAGTCTGTGTGCAGAACACTGACAAGCAATCTGCAGAGAGTGTGAAGGTGACAGGATCTTGGTTTTCTCAGAATGGTTGAAATGAACAACTTCAGATATTTTTTCTTAATCCATATAACGACGTTTTAAAGTATGTTCCTGTATGCATTAGAATAGTGATAATTTATTAAATTATGGCAGATAATAGTTTGTGTTCAGCAAATCGTTATTTCCATGAAGGCAACTTTATTAACCAATAGAATACATGTGTGAGTGCATAGAAGCAGGGAAGCACATCAATGTGACTCTCTACTCTACATCACTGAGAAGTGAAAGAACATGAAAATTAAAATAATAAATTCCAAATGAATTCCTATATCACTTTTAGAATTGAGTCACCAATGACCCCACAGTGTGGTTTATGTCCTGAAAGTATCACACTGTAGTTCTAGGGTTAATAGTGAATACTGCGAGTAAACAAACCAAATGATTATGAGCATTCAGCCACTGAAAATGAAAATCCACAGCCTGCTTCCAGTCTCCGACCGGGTCAGGAATGGAATGAATGAAGCCCCCATCTAGCGGCGAAGATATGAACTGTGCCGGCTGCCGAGGCCTGACGCACTCCTCTGGGGCAATGATTAAATGAATGACAGATGAAATGATAGTGGAGTGTGTTGCTGGAATGACATATTGACAGGGAAAACCGGAGTACCCGGAGAAAAACCTGTCTGCCTCCGTTTTGTCCAGCACAGATCTCACATGGAGTGACCGGGATTTGAACCACGGACTCAGCGGTGAGAGGCCGGCGTGCTGCCGCCTAAGCCACGGAGGCAGCATTCAGCCACTACTGGAGAGAAAAAGGATTAGGTAAAGGCGTAAAGTTAAAAAGAATAATTTGCAATGCATAGTTCATTATGACTGATAATGCTTATTATTCCGTAATAATAATAATAATAATATTTTTTTTTTTTTTAGTTTTTCGAGGGAAACCGTGGGGAAATCTTCAAAAGACAGATTGCAAGCTTCCGGACCTACAACTGTGCAGGATTCTTACCTACTAAAAACCCACAAACCCTATACTTGGCTTAAGGCCACCCCGGAACTGCCTGTTCAGCCTTACTTCAGGGTGGAGCCACTGTTACGACCAGAGGTCTCAGTCAATTTCATTTAACATGATGATAATGAAATTACTCACCATCATCTTCACTGTCTTCAGCAACCAATCTTCTCGGTTCCTCCTCTTTTTTTGTTTTCAGCAGCTCAGAGATGTAGACTGCAATCTGTGCCCAACTTTCTCTGCTGCTGAGCATTTTATCCACCACATTGTCTGGTGTAATGACTCCAACTTTTGTCTCCAGAAGCCTTCGAAGATTTCTCCACCTCAAGCATGCAAAGAATGTGTGCTGAACATCGTCCCATTGATCATCACAATAACGACACCGTGAACTCGGTGAAATTCCCATTCGATGGAGGTATGCATCATAATAACCATGGCCAGAGAGAAACATGGTAATGTAATAGTTAACCTCACCATGTTCCCTCGACAACCATGGCTTCAGTTGCTTGATGAGCCTAGCGGTCCACCTGCCACGATGTTCACGTTCCCATTCTTCCTGCCATTCCAGAAGAGATCTGTTTCTTTCCTCCATCTTCACGCGTATCTTAGAATGCTCGTCTTTGCGCAAGTATATACGGCGCCTTTCCTTGGCCAGGATGTAAATGGGTATCGCCCCAGCTATTACTAGCACTGCCGGTCCAGACACTGTACGATAGGCAGAAGTTATTCTGAGGGCAGCTCTTCTGTGAACAGAGGTTATCCGCTTCCTATACATCTCAGAGCCAAGAGCTACTGACCAAATCTCTGCACCATAAATAATAACTGATTCCGCCACTCTCATCAGCAGTTTCCTCTTCAATGGTGAAGGGCCGCCAATATTAGCCATGAGCCGCGACAAGTTGTTAACAATCCTTGCAGCCCTATCAGCAATCTTGCTGATATGATTCCAGAATGTTAACTTGCTGTCAATCATAACACCTAAGTAACGAACAGCAGGAGCTGTTTCTATCACTTGATTATCTACTAGCATTGGTACAACTCGTGGAACTCTCTTCTTAGTAGCAAGGACTAGTTCTGTTTTATGAACTGCTAGTTGGAGACCATGTTCATTCATCCAGGTGGAAACTCTCCGCATTACCTGATTAAGTTTAAGTTGCAGACCCTCCATGGAGCGCTCCATAATGAGCACAACAAGATCATCAGCATATCCCACCAAAGATGTGTCTTCTGGCATCTCCATCCGTAAAATGCTGTCATAATTTACGTTCCATAAATCAGGACCTAACACGGAGCCTTGAGCCGCCCCCGCTGTTACCTTGCGGCACTTGACTCCTTCATCTGTGTCATACTGTATCCAACGATCACAAAGATAATTCCTCAGAACAGACGCCAAGTAGCGAGGAATGTTGAATGTTGTTTCAAGTGCAGCTATTATGTCAATCCACCGGGCAGAATTGAAGGCATTTTTCACATCCAGAGTAACCAGTAAGCACATTTTCCTAGAGAAATGGTTGCCCTGCTCAATGGATCTGACAGCCATCACCACTTCTTCAATGGCGCTGATGGTGGACTTACCCTTCACAAAACCGTATTGTTTGGGGGACAGACCTCCTGCAGCAACAATCGCTGCCTGAAGCCTTCCTTTAATCATCTTCTCAAACAGTTTGCCAGCCATGTCCAACATGCATAGAGGTCTCTGACCTGAAGCAGTAGTGGGATCTCCTTTGCCTTTAGGCATGAGCACAAGCCTGGACACTTTCCACGGGGTCGCAAAGACTCCCTGCAGTAAACAACAATTATACATGTTCAGCAAAACATCTGGTTCCTCTTCGGATATCATCTTTATCACTTCAGCAGGAATTCCATCCGGCCCTGGTGCCTTCTTATTCTGAAAAGATCGTGCTGTAGTTTGTAATTCCTCTCTAGTGAATAGCGGAATATCATCAAGCATCACCGGAATGTGATCGGGAAATCTCTCTGGATGATTAGGAAATAGCTCATCTATAATAGCTTCCTTCTGGGATGCCGTCATAGCAGCAGTAGACACCATAATAATAATAATAATAATAATAATAATAATAATAATAATAATAATAGTCCTATCATATAAAAGTAATGTTTGTAACAAAAGATTCGTAGACGGTGTTGTTCCTTTCTCTCGTTTGTCCACGGCTTTCCAGTTTTCAGTGTCGGCTTAGGTTGGAAACTCCGATGTTGGAAGAGTTTTCTCTTAAGCTGGTCACGCTCCTGGATATCTTCACAGAAGATCCCAATCTCGTGTAGATCTTTCTGCATCTCACTGAACCAGGCTTCCTTTGTTTCTTTCTCTTGATAAAAGTGAAAATGCGATAAGTTAATCATGTTGACGTAATTCGAGCCACGTGCCTATAAAACGTAATCCGTCTTTCCGCATCGCGTCAGTAATTTTCCCCACATGTGTATATAAATCCTGATTATACCGTCTTCTAGACTCACCATTCTCTTTGGCCGGACCGAAGATTTTCCTCAAAATCTTCCTTTCCTTGGTTTCCAATATCTTCATCATACCTTTCTTGTTCATGGCGAGGCATTCCACTCCATATAAAGCTTCTGGCCGGATGACAGTGCAGTACTGTAATGTTTAATTTTTGCATTCAAGGATATACAGTTTCTAGTTACTGTTTAGAAACCTCGTTTAAAATACCTGACACCCAGCGACGTCTTGTCAGCGACGGGGAACTGCAACAAGTCCGGTGATCGAGGTTCGAATCCCGGCGTTGACATTGGATATCCTGGGTATGGTAGTTTCCCATGGTTTCTTTCACACTCTCTCCAGGGAAATGCCGGGATTGTACCTTATGTCAAGATCTGTGGTGCCCACCCCAGCCCCGTCCGTAATACAGTTGCACATGTCATCTCAGAAACACAGGTTATCAGGTAAGCTCAACACACACCCAAGTTCACGTGGCTGATGATCAAAATTCCACTAAAATGAAATAACGGCACAAGGAAAATACCTGTCATTGCTTTCGGTTTCCGGTAAAAAGTTAAATGCAGGATGTTGTTAGCAACCACATTCCATTGACCCCTGCATCGCGAGTAATTAAGTTGATTGAGTTTATGAATGGCGTACAGAGTCTACACTACATGACTGCCGGAAATAAAAGTTAATAACGCGTTGACGCGTGAGTGGGAGGATTATCCATAGATTAATGGAATTGTGGAGCTATTGTCACGTCACATATGTTCACAATGAATAGCCTACGTTACAACTGGGACCGATTGCATTAGTCTCAGCTGTTCCCAGCCTTCATGTACAACAGCTTCATCGTTTACTGCAATAATAATAGTGTCGTAGAATCCATTGCACCGACTGCTATGTTCAGCAATAGGATAAAACAACAACTTAAGTACCATCATCATCAGGAATTATATTATTATTATTATTATTATTATCAGGAATATCTAGCAAATTAACAGAACAATTACATGAAGGAGAAATATAAGAGGCGTTCTTGGCCGCAATGTTTGTTTTGTAGTTAACAGGTTTATAATAATAATAATAATAATAATATCGTGTGGCCTCGGGTGACTGGTGCAAGCTTTGTTAATTGACACCCAGAGGGTGGCTTGCATGCCGAATTTCGTCGTTCCTTTGAACGCTATGAAAGTCAAGGAGGTTAGATATCTAAACTCCTTGACACTACAGCGCTTTCAAGTAGAGAATGGAGGAACTTTGTGTTAGCGGAAAATCCCGAGATTAATTTTGCCATTGAACACGGCCCACTGAATTCAAATGGGTTCCTTAACATGCCAACATAGTATGAAATGCGTGTCGTGATTTTTGTCGCCTTTCAAAAATCACTTACCACGGCCAGGAGCGAACCTGCAATCTTGGGGGGGGGGGGGTAGTCCGACACTATAACCACTCACCCACCGAGGCAAGATAACAGGTTTATGAAAGTCTTATAGATGAACTTCCAGTAGTGCCCTTTATCTCCGTACAAAATTTCAGAGTGATATCAGTAATACTGTAGTTTCTCAAAATGCCGGTGAAATAATTTGCACAGCCGTCATCTTGAGGTTATGTAAACAATTGAATGAAGTTAGATGTCGGTGCAATTCAATGTGTGTAAATATATACTGTACCAAGTTTAATTGCGGTTGGTTGGTTAAATCGTGAGAAACGTCTATTTGAAAGTTGCAATTTCACATGGCCGCCATGTTGGTTTTGTAGTTACCAGGTTTTCGAAAGTCACAGGTGAACTTCTACTAGTGCCCTTTATCACCGTACAAAATTTCAGGGTGATATCAGTAATGGTTTCGAAGATATTTAATGCTGGTGAAATATTTCGCACAGATGCCATGTTGGATTGGTGGGACGTAAAAAATTGAAGGGCATGGTCGGGGTCATCAAAAATGGTGCTATGACCTTACCGAGTTTCACTGAAATCGCACCAGCCGTTTAGAAGTTATTAGGGGACACACACACATCACACACACTTACGCACACACAAACACACACACACACACACACACACACACACACATGATCTCATAAGCCTATTTTTTATAAAATGAAAATAGGCTAAAAATAACAACAAAACGATCTCAAAATCATGCCTATGATGATGACTTCACTATAGCTAATACATTCAACGATTATTTTATTAACAAAACAAGATGTACAGCAAAGAACATATAGCCTACTTTCTCCTAAATGTATGGGTATATTTATAACTCTTTGTCCTCATCCCTAAAACCACCTCTACCACCATGTAGTGTTTGTTTTCTTTTATATTGATAATTAGCCAGTAAGTGTCAAAATCAATATTATATACTTTATGATGATTGAATAACAAATCTACTAACTTATTGTAATGCATTCACGTCCGTTATCTCTATATTAAGCCAGCCTGCAAACTTATGAATCTTTCGTTTTGGGTACCTTCCCCTTTAAAAATCCGCGCCGTTCACAGTAGGTTGGTGCTGCGACCTAGCAGTGAATTAATATTTATCTTGTACGCCTCTGTGTGTTCAACGAGCAGGCAGTTTAAAGTAGCCAGGAGGGAGGCGATCCAGCTGGCAGTGTTTAAAGGTAATCGGAGCGCCATCGTGGCTAATAGTTGAACTACCAGTATTACAAAATTGCCATACCTCAGGAGGCCAGGTATTTACACAGCGGTATGTTTGGAACAATATTACCCACATAACCCACAAGAGGACAGCACCGTACAGAGACATTAAGAAGGCTGTGGTTGATAACAACGTGTATCTAGTTCTTCTATGCTCCTTTTCCTAATGTCTTCTGTTTATGTGCAATGCTGGGACTGTGATTTTATTAATAAACGAGTGTATACATTAGCCTCCCCTTTGAGCTAAATGACATATTATTCAGTATCTGTGGAAAGAGCTTGTGCACATCATTTGTAAAATAATTCAAGAAAAAAGTTAACTGCAGCAGTATTCGATCCCCAGTCAACTGCGTGACAGACTAACATGCTAGCCCAGAGCTAACAATATCCTTAACATGATGGCGATCTTAACTGATATATTAGATACAACCTGTTGGCAAATAATGACTTGAAATTAACTATTTCTTCACTGCAGTACATCTTCATTATAGATCATTTCATACAAAGTTTATATTATTGTATCAGTAGGGTATATCACATACAACATACTAAAACTACTGAAATATAAGACAGGCTCATGAGGACAGCTGCCATCTTGTCGTGTGGCAGATACGGCTCAGCTCTTTTAAGCCACTCAAACAGAATAATATTATAATATTAAATTATATTAAATAACGTATCACGACCTTCAGGATAGCTTAAACCACCCTAGGCTTGATAATCTGAATTGGTGGGTCCTAAGCTATTGATTATAATGGTTGCATAATTCACACGGCTGCCATCCTGAAATGGCAAGGCCGATGACCTTGAAGTTTGGGTGAAAGACGCGTCCTATATACAGGTATGTTGTCACCAAATTTGGTAGAGATCGGATGATTAATTTAGCCGTAATTTGAGTTTACGTTTTGAACGTTTGAGTGGCCGCCATTCAGTTTTGGTAAAGATGGCGGCGATATAAAGTATGACACTGAGGTGCCCTATGCTAGAGCTACCTCTGTACCAAATTTCGTTCAATTCGGTTTCACCGTGTTCGAATTGATAGGGGGGGACAGACATTCAGAGTACACACACTCACACACACACACACACAGACTCACACACACACATACACACACACAGACAGACACACAATTTTTCGCCCTGTGTTGATCTCATAAGTCTACTTTCATTTTTTGCAAAAATCGAAAGTAGGCTAATACTGACATGTCTAACATTATTAAGATTTTTCCTTGAAAATCAACCGAACCACATATTCCTGTTTTTCTTGTTATGGTTACCGAAACATATTTACATAAGTACCTACACGAAATAAGCAACGCTAAAGCAATAGAAATAGATAACATCTCAGTTCAAATTATTAAGCAGAATCCCAGACGCAATTCAGAAATGCTGAGGTGAACAGCGAAACCCCAAAGACATACACTCTTCTCCGAAATCTTAACTCGACAAGACTCGATAGTTTAATGCTGGCCAAAGCTGGGGATATAGGCTTGCTCACTAGCTCGTAAACTCTTTTTGAAGCTAGTAATTTAAATTTCCACTGAATGGAGATTGATGAACGAAATGAAAACGTAAAAACACTTTTAGTGGGCGATGTATTACAGATAGAGATATTCTGTCACGTGTTTTCATGAAATGACTAAATTTTGCCGTCGCATAGTGTAATTCTATTTGTACATGATCCGACGGGAAGTCCAGCCCGTCACTTCATGAAGTAGCGGTACCGGTGTCCTCGTAGTGAGATAAAGTGTGCTTTCCAAGAATTAATAGTGGCAATATGCGGCAAGGAAGTCACCGTGGACGTTCAAATGCTGTTGTTTCTTGACGAGTAATTTTCGCGAATTAACTATTTCTATTTTTAGCCTACGTTTCACATTTTGCAAAAATGAGGAAAAAGTAGACTTATGAGATCGATCCGGGAAAATGTGTGTCTGTCTATCTGTCCGTCTGTCTGTCTGTCCGTCTGGCTGTGTGTGTGTCCCCCCCCCCCCCTATCAACTCCTAAACGGCTGCAGCAATCGGAACCAAATTTAGTATGAGTAAAGATGTATACCGGAATATCTCAAGCCCATATTTGAAAATGATGTCAGTGCTACCAATTGCTGAAAAAACGCACTAGAAATTTGAGCTCCATGTTGGATATCTTGGAAGGTATACATGGGACCTATTCCAAAATTGGCACACATGTAGATAATACTATTTCATTTTAATTTCCAGGAGGCCATACATGACAGTGTTGCCAAAATAATTTTAAGCCTTCTGATAGGTCCAATTTTTAAATGCATATAATTTCTACACTATCAATTGGATTTCAACCAAATTTTGTATGTGATATGTGTACATAATCACATATGACTGAGCGTATTCGTAAGAGCCACCGGGCTGCCAACTGTTAATAATTGCTCTTTCTATTTTTTTTATCCAAATACCAATATATCAGAAAGTATGCAAGCCGACAGCTTTAATCTATGCACACATATAGTACCTGACATTTTAGATTAATTTGGAGTAATTCATATAAGTCAGTGCTGCCAATATGATTCTATGCCTGCTGATATGTCCAATTTTGAAATACATGAAACTTCTATACTAACAAACGGATATCATCCAAAATTGGCACAACAAGATTTCATAATATTTCAGATTATTTCTGACCAGCACACGCATGACATTGTTGCCAACATGCTTTTACGCGTGCTGATAGATCCAATGTCTAACTGCATGTAATGTCCATTGGACTTCAAGCAAATTCTGTATTCTGTACCTTGAGAGATGGAACTAAGAATATATTCAGTCACCAGGGCTGCCAACTGTAGTGCTCCATTAGGCTACATTATACCAGGTATATTTCTAACTAATGAAACGTTTCGATATTACCAACTTAATTTCCTCATTATTATAGATAGGTTCATGTGCTGTATCATCGGCATGAATCTTAATTTTAAGAAAAGTAGGCTCTTTAGTTCGTTTAGGAACTTCTTGTTTTTTTTTGTTTGTTCTGCCTGCACATATAAATATAGTTATGTTCTATTATTGTTGCTTTAGTATTTTAAATTCATTTTAAACCATTATAAACAAGCATTAATTTATTTCTTGGAATATGTCGTGTATGACGGCGAAAAGTTAATGTACGAATCCATCGCGTCAGTCATTTCAAGAAGAGGCGAATCAACATACTCCGGATTACATGACATTACAATATCAATTGTTAATAAGACAACACTGTAAAATGGTCTCAAACTCTCCCCCGAGGCAAATGTCAAGAAGGCTGCCTATCCGAATCCAAGACTCCAACAATTGCATAGCCTATTATAGTCACCACAAAGACTCAGGATATCAGACAAAAGCACGACGGTCACCCATAGCCCACTGATGAGCCATACTTGGTGCAAGCAACTCCCCCCACAGTGGCACCACAGCCCATGAAGGGCATAGACCTACAAAACGGCTGCTCATAGTACACATTTGAGTCAGTTCAAGACGAGTAACTTAACAGTTACAATAAACGTACAATATAAACATCCAAGTTTGGGACCGGATTCAAATCGGCCTGTGCAACGCACAGTTACAGAACCTCACAATCTGACACTGAGATATGTTTGTCAGCTGGTATAATCGTTGAAACAAGGTACACTCAGCCTCTTGAAGAAGCTAGAAGTAATAATTATAATAATAATAATAATAAAATGGCCAAACTAAGACACTATCGTACAGTTATCAGACCTGAGGCGCTGTACGCAGCAGAATGCATGGCAATGAATAGGAAGGGTCTGGTTGAAAAATTGGAAGCCAAGGAAAGGAAGATCCTGAGGAAGATCTTAGGGCCGTTGAGAGGCGATGGTGAATACAGGAGACGGCATAACGATGAGTTGTACCATTATGTAGAGAGGATATCTCAAGTAATTCGGAAGAGAAGAGTATCTTTCTATAGCTACGTAACTCGTATGAAACCCGAGAGAATCACCAATCGGATATTTACCTATTTTCTTATCAAGAAAACCAAGGTCCCTGGTTTTCTGAGGTAGACAAGGATTTACAAGAAGTAGGGACAGACATTATGGAACGTGATCTTTTGAAGGAAAAGCTTGGAGCACACCACCAATTCCAAGAAAAAAGCGAAATTAAAATCCGGCAAGAAGTGGTTTGATGAAAGAAAGGAGTTTCACAGGCAGCGAATGCGTGAACACTGGACTAAGATCAAGGCCCAAAGACTGATGCAGTTGAAATGACGTGGTCCATAGCTGGCCTAAACGAAGAAAGAAGAAGAATAAGAAGAATAGTATGGCTTTTACCAACTGACAAAGAACACCAAAAATTGTGTCTCTCCCGCAACATCGAAATGAAGCACTATCAGACAGGTATCCACCCTGAAGCCTTATATGGCTCTGAATGCCTCATATTAAACACGAAATGACTCACGCACAAACTTGAAATCCAGTCATTGTTCGGTTCATGATATTTTCTAATTTTACAAATGTTGTAATGAAGGCCGTGTACGGCGAGTCTTGTCACTACATGTCTTAGCTCTACATTTGCCTGAGTCCATCGCGTGTCGGTCATTGCTTCAGTAACATACATATCTAATGATATGTCTTGCTACTTCAGGCGTCTCAATTCAAGCACCTTCTCCATTAGTGGGCTTAAATGAGTTTAATGAGAGATCATATGGATGAAGATGGATGGGGAAGATGAAGATTGAAGTAGGAGCTGAAAATGGGAACCCATGAATAACCATTTATAATTGTCATTTGTATCTTTTCAGTTGGTCAACACGATTGTGCCCAATGAATGGGCGGGATACAAGATACAAATGTGTAAACACTTGGGAAGCTTGCTGACAAAAGATGCTCAATGCACAAATGAAATTCGCGCCAGAATCGCCATGGCCAAAGCCGCATTCAACAAGAAGAGGACTCTGCTCACCAGCAAGTTGAGTTTAGAAATTGGTGAAGTGTTACATCTGGAGCATTGCACTGTACGGGGAAGGGACGTGGACAATGAGCAAAAGGGAAAGAAAATTCTTCGAAAGTTTTGAAATGTGGTGCTGGAGAAGATCAAGTGGACAGATCGGGTGACAAACGATGCTGTACTGAGAAAAGTAGGTGAGAAGAAAACATTTCTAAATACAATTCTTCAGAGGAAGGCCAACTGGATCGGTCACATACTTAGACATGAGAGGCTCATACATGACGTCATTGAAGGGAAGATCAAAGGAACGACAGGACGGGAAAAAAGGAGAATTCAACATCTGGATGACATGAAAGATGGAAGGAGGTACAGCAGACTGAAAGAAGAAGCTGAAGACCGGGAACATTGGCATCAGAAATTCTCTGTACGAAGACATGGACCTGCCACTAGGCAGAATACTGTATCTCTACTTAGTATAAAACAAAGTCCCCGATTCTTGGATGTCACGGGTAATCTCGAGAACCACTGGATGGATTTTGATGCAGTTTCCACCATTCTGTCAAGGATATCTCGAGGAAGGTTTCTGTATAAAATAATTTATTTATGATCAAAGAAAGCCAAGCAGTAACGATTTCAGTGAAAAAGTCGAAAAGAAACCTGGCGTCCGAGCGCGTTTTAAGCTTACGCTGGGCAAACCGTTATAAATATCAGTATATTATGAGTGTAAGAATTGTTTGGCATGAAAAGTTCTACAAAAAGAGTCCGCGAGAGCATATCTCTATCTTCAATACATCGCCCACTGTAAGTGTTTTTACGTGTTCATTTCTTCCAACAATCTCCATTCAATTACTGAGGCGACAGTTTACGAATGCTAGTAATATAATAAACACACTCCTGTAAAAGCATACATGTATTGATTAAATTTAATTAAATTGCATTCCAGGAGTGTGTTTACTTATTTATATCTTGTACCCCGCCCATTCATTGGGAACAATCGTGTTGACCGACTGAAAAGATGCAAGCGACAATTTTGTGTGGCAACACTGAAAAAGAATTGCTTGAAATATCTACATAACCATTAATAAGTCAACTGATGGTGGGGTCGAACCAACATGTCTACTGATTGCGGAGCAGGCTAGCTTGAGCATTAAGCCGATCCACAACGCGAAGTCGGCAGTCGATAGTTGGTAGTTGGCAGTCAGCAACTGCAGTCAGAAATTGGTAGTTGACAACCTAGCCATTCACAATGCGCAGTCTTAACGACTGCGAGGAGTAAATAATACAGTGACATTCTTTTATTCTTTGTGCACAGAGGCGTTGTCGGTAACCTCAAAAATTGCAATATGGATGATTTGGAGATGTACGGATTATTTTTAGCCTATTTTTCACATTTTGCAAAAATGAAGAAAAAGTAGACTTATGAGATCGGGCAAATGTCTGTCTGTCTGTCCTTCTGTCTGTCTGTCTGTCTGTCTGGCTGTATGTCTGTGTCCCCCCAATCAACTCCTAAACGGCTGCAGCAATCGAAACAAAATTTGGTAGGTGTACCTGAATATCTCACGGCCATATTTGAAAATGACGTTAGTGCTACCAACTGCTGAAAAGTCGCAATTGAAATTTGAGCTCCATGTTGGATATCTTGGAAGGTATGAATGGGAGCTATTTCAAAATTGGCACACGTATAGATAATAATATTGCAATTTAATTTCCAGGGGGCCGTACATGGCAGTGTTGCCAAAATGATTATAACCCTGCTGATAGGTCCAAATTTTAAATGCATATAACTTCTACACTATCAATTATTGGATTTCAACCAAATTTCGTATGTGCTATGTGTACTGAAACAGATATGACTGACCGTGGCTGCCAACTGTTAATAAATGCTCTCATTTTTTTATCCAAATACCCATATATCAGAAAGTATCCAAGCCGACAGCTTTAAACTATGCACACGTATCGTACCTGACATTCTATATTAATTTGGAGTAACTTATATCCGTCAGTGCTACCAACATGATGCTGAGAGGTCCAACTTGAAATACATGTAACTTCTATACTATCATTTGGATTTCAACCAAATTTCGTGTGTGCTATGTGTACCATAACATATATGACTATGCCGATTCTTAAGAGTAACCAGGCCTGCCAACTGTTAATAAATACAGTCTCTATTTTTGTTACCCTAATATTAATATATCAGAAAGTATGCAAGACAATAGCTCTAAACTTTGCACACGTATAGTACCTGGCATTCTAGATTAATTTGGAGTAACTAATATAGGCCTACGCCAGTGCTGCCAGCATGATTCTAGCCTGCTGACAGGTCCAATTTTAAAATGCGTGTAACTTCTATACTAACTAATGGATTTCATTCAAAATTGACACAACAATAGATCATATTATTTCAGATTATTTCTGACCAATACATGTATGTCATTGTTTCCAACATGATTTTACGCACGCTGTTAGATCCAGTGTTTAACTGCATGTAACGTCCATGCTATCCATTGGACTTCAACCAAATGTTGTATTCTGTACCTTAAGATATGGAACTAAGAATATATTCAGTCACCAGGGCTGCCAACTGTAGTTCTCTATTAGACTACATTATGCCAGGTGTACAGTATTTCGAACTAATTAGAAATTATCGTTATAACCAACTTAATTTCGTCATTATTCTTGATAGATCCATTGAACCCTTTATCCTATGTTGGATAAATGATTCGATGTTTTATTTCTTCAATTAATAAATATTTCTACAAGCATCATGAAAATAGCCAGACGGAGATGAGGAAATTTCAAGCAGTTGCTGGAGACAGTGGGGACATACCTGAAGCTGTTTGACAAAAGGCTAAATACTTAGGATTGTGAAAAGAATGACCATAGCTATGATTCAGAAGGACAGGTGGTGGCTACCTCAAAATAGAAGCGACGCGCAGTGAGACATGGCTCTGGTATGTTCATTGTAATATTCGCGCCTAGAAGAAATATGATGCAGTAACGTGAGTGGCTGATGTACATGCTAGACACTCCTACTAGCCAAGGTCTGAATAAAAACCGCCAAGTTACAGAAAAGGTGGGAACCAATGAGAGAAGAATGCTTATTTAGCGCGGCAGGTCTAGCGTGGGCACGCTCGGCTAGCATTCACGCGGGAGATCGCCTAGACAAAATCTCTACGATCGATTCTAGGATTAATGGGCATATTCTTGACCTGCGCTATTTTTCGAGTTCAGTGATATTTATTTCATTCCTGTATCACTATTATTTTGTAAATTTTTTATCTAATTTCCCCCTCTATCTACACCTAGGGCTGGTTCATTTATAAGTGGTGTGAAGAGCCAAGACATTGCTTATTACTTTGGTGTGTCGAGGACACGGCTTATTACGTTTGTTCGTCTGAGGACGGAGGCTGTTATTTTGTGTGTCAGTGGACACAGGCTTTTAGACTTTGCGCGTCTAAGGACGTAAACAGTTATACTTTTGCGTGTCATGAAGGACACAGAAATTATTATTAAAAGTGTTAAATTCAGTGTTAGATAGTCACAGTACTATATTTGTAGGGGCAGTATCTTCGATAATTCGCCAACAAACTGTTTTGGGGAAAGAAGTACCCGAACGGCGAATTTAGTAGTCAGACATCAAGTGTATAATAATTTAATTTTTGAATCAGCACGAGAGATGACATCATTGACCATGGAGGAAGCCTGGAAATATCAAGACTCCGTCAAGATGGTTGAGATGAGATAAGAAGAATCCGGTTGGGAGATGGCTGCGGATGTTCTTTGACGGGTGGCTGATTGAGGATGAGTACTGAATAATATTTATTATTATCTGATAAATTAACTTATGGTGTATGGGACATATTTTGTTTTGTAAATAATTTGCTTGTGTGATTAACGTAGTCTATTTAGTTTTGGTCTGACACACCGTTTGCATGGAAACAGCTCGCATGTTATTAGTAGAAGGTTCTTTTCTTGTTTGTTGTTTTAACTAACGTAGCTGTGTGGACGACCGTGTTTGCATACGCTACGCAATGCGGTTAAAAACGTCTCTCGGAGATATGTTGTGTTTCAGAAGTAGGACTGAAGTAATATAATTATACAGTAGATTGGAGGGTAATTGATTTCTTTTGTTTTATTATTGATCAGATTCAATGAAATTATTGCCTTTGGAGCAATGTGATTTGTGACGAAGAGCAGTCAGCTCTATCGTAGGTTTAATATTTTTTTAATTGTTGGCGAGCATCCATTCAGCCGATCTGTGTGAAAAAACGTATTGTCATTCCCAGATGTGTGTGTGTGAGTGTGTGTATTTTGTGTCATTACAAGCGGGAATTTCAGCATAGACTGATTTCTGGCAGCTTGATGACGAATCCATATTGTGACCTCGCGAGGGCAATTCTGGATATTTTGATTAATGTCTGACCATAGTGGTTGAGTTTGTTGCTGTTGATCCCTTGAGATAACGGCACAGCTGGTCAGTTTTATTTATACACACTGGAGTGGGTCGACGACAGGTAATTGAGGAAGAGGGGAGATGTTTCACAAGACGGACTGAAGGTTGCCAGCCAGGTCATTAGTGGAGAGTGCTTGTGTGGCTCAGTAATAACTTGAAATACAGAATTAAGAACTGATCAATGATAAAAATTGTTTTAATAAATGGGAGTTGCCTACGAATCACGATAATCTCCGAAGCGTTAGCTTAACATGCAGTTTTGTTCATATAAAGTAATGTCAGCCAGTCAGGCTTTTTGTTGTTGTTGGTTTATTCCATGTTTATATTTCATTCAGTGACCCGTGAGTCACGTGCTATGCTGTATTTCCTTGTTTGTGTTGAGCAATCTGGCCAGTGTTGGCAGCTCAAAGTCAAGTGCGTCTTCGCGCTAATGAGGGTCCCGAGAGAGATTCCTGTAAATAATAGATTTAGTGCGTGTGTCAGCATTACTTTTTAAGGGTTTTTATTAATGTCATGTTCCATATCCGTAAACGTTGATTTACGAGATGATTGTTCGTAAGCATCATGGCCGTTAACCCGTTGTAAACGAACAGTCATCCAAAGTACTCATTCCTCGTAGTTAGTCATTACGCGCACATAAAACCCAAATTGCAAGGTAGTGGAACCAGGATCCACATTTTAAATAAAGGGGAGATCCGTCTGACTCCTCAAATTTATAGATATTCCTATCATGGGATATTCAGGGAGGATTGTTTTATATTTTATTGTTGTTTATTTCTTTTTATGCACTATTAGTCATTAAATCTTTTTATTATTTTACATCTTGTCACCTTTTCTTTCTAATTTATAGTTTGCATCCTATGACCCTTGCCTCAGTAGAGCATGTTGTTTGGCGAACGTAAACATCACATAGGAACTGAGCGCGACCCCTTGATTAAGATTTCTTACATTAAACACTGCTTTTCTGAAGGGTTCACCATATAGATTAATCATTGACATGAATCTTAAATTTTAAGAAAAGTAGGCTCTTTAGTTCGTTATGGATCTTCTTGTTTATACCGTGTAATTAAGATTAAAAAGGCACGGGTTGCGAAGGTACTTCACTTATATCCTATTTGTACACGACACACAACAACGTGACGTCAGCTTCTGATCTGCTCTGATTGGCTATTACATTGCTGCAGTCGGGTAGTTGGCAGTCGAAGATGAAATTATTTGCTGCGGACCACCAGCTACCGACTGCCAACTGTCAGCTACCGACTGCAACTGCATGATGTGTATGGTACTTATAGTATACAGTACACGGAGACGACCGTGACTGCCGACTGCCAACTACCGACTGCCGACTGCACAGTGTGGATCGACCTTTAGCGTACGTAGCTAAACATCATAATGAAAATGAAATATTGTTCCCATTTAGTGTCTAGGACAGTTCACGCTATGAGCAAGTGCTCGACTGTTCCCGAGAACGCTGATGCACTGTTATGTTTAACACTCAGCTCCGTATATTAAGCAGTAAACTGTGGGAGTGCGCCTCTTCAACAGGTGGAAGAGAGCCTTCTGCTTCTATGTGCCACAGTAAATGCACACCATGTAATTTAGGATCTGGATGTGTGTTGAGTTTCAAAGGGAAATGTAGTCTAACATATTACTGCATCTTCCTCGCTTCACGTGATACTTCTGAATTTCATTTAGGGAAATAGTGGGTCAGGTCACTGAACTCAGTTGACTTACCGCATGACACCGCGGCGAAGCCATTTGCGGTAAATCGCGCGACAAAATCGCTATAATAATAATAATATCGTATGGGTCCCAGGAATAAACCTGAGAGGAGTCATTGTGACTCTGGCCATCGCCGTCTGCTATGTTCTAACGCCTTCCCATTCAGCGCGACTTGTGTGCTAAGCATCGAACATCGCCTGCTTGACGATCTTGCCGACAGGAGCGCTGCGAAGCTGGACCGAGTGTGAGCTTGTCCAAGCGCGCAATATTCCGCTTACGTCTCTAATTTTAATATCTAACACGTTTGTTATTTGTCACTTGAGTTGTGTAATGTGAGAAGTACAGTGGTGTTCACTAAGTGTTGATATTTTGTGTTACTTACAGTAGGTACAGCATTTTCACTACGACTCCGTAATTTTGTCATGCCTATGGAATATACAGACAGGTATGTTTATTTAATTTAAATACCTATCTTATGTTGTGCCGACGTATTATCTTGTTATGTATAGGCTCAAGAACATGCATCAGTATTATGTATTGTGATAGCTGATAATCATGTCGAAGAGAAGTAATACTTTTAATTGTCGTAGGTTTATTTTATTTATCGTATGGCTTCTAATGCCGGGAGTGTCCGAGGACAAGTTCGGCTCGCCTGAGTCTGTAGCTGCTTCCAGCGGACACCCTAAAGGGTGAGCTACCAGTTCCGTTCAATTTCAAGTAGTTCCAACTTTCGCCACCAGACATCAATGATACCTAGTGGCGAACGTTGGAACTTTGATAGAGCGTTCTGACGAAATCTAACCTAACAAATTTTGCTTTACACAAGTTTAGTCTGTGAAAGGATCTTTCACATGCCATAAATCTATGACATGGGACCGCCGGCTTTACTTCCCCTCCGAAGGAAGGCATACTGAAGGATTTTTAACGCTCTTAAAAAATCCGACGACTTCGGCCGGGTTTGAACCCGTTATCTTGGGCATAGGAATTCAGCATGCTACCGACTACGCCACCGAAGCCGCTATTGTCGTAGGTGATTGTTAGCCACGATGGTATACTGCTGTGTTCCATACTGCAAGAGTAAGAGCGGGAAAGTAAAAGGCATTTTGTTTCATGAATTCCCGTGTGATGCAGAATTAAGACAGAAATGGCTTAACAATATTTCTCAAGACAATTTTGTACCGAATTTTGAGTCAAAAACTTCTCACGTATGTGGGCGGCATTTTCTTGAGTCTGATTATCGCCCAGGGCTGAAAATAAAGAAATTGAAGGACAGTGTCTTCCCCACGGTATTCGAAGATTATCCTGCACATAAAGTACCGAAACCAACATTAGAGAGAAGAAAACTTATGAAATTTGACGGAAACCATGGCAAGAAAAGAAAGCGAGATAACGATACCGCGGGAAATTTTCACGATAGTAATGACGTCACGCCCATAGCCAACGTGACCTATTTAACGAAGGGAGTTGAATCAGTTGATATCCCTTCTGGATTGCGAAGTCATGGTAACAAGTCTGTTGAAGTTCAGACAGATAGTCACGCACGTAATAAATTCTCTGACGCTGGAAGACATTTATCTTCACTTAGAGCAAAACTGTGGCGTGCCAATAATAAAATTTAAAAAATGGAAATGGAACTAGAATCCCAAAATAAATAATAATAATAATGTTATTGGTTTTACGTCCCTTTTAACTACACTGGCTTTTAATCCCAAAAGAGACAACTACACCAGTATGATAATCAATACCATGCATCTTTACAATCTATACTAAATATTAACGAGCGTGACCCTTCCAATTCCAAATGTTCATTCATTTTAGAGCAAATTGTAAACTATAACAAGAAATCACCCAGATAGACAGAAGATTCAGTAAAGCAATGTGTAATATGGGAATTCATTTCACCTAAGGGATACAATTTCGCCAGAATTAATTTATTTAAATTACCATCGAAGAGCACACTTAGCCGTTACATAGGGGACACTTCATGTGAAACAGGAGTAACAGACTTAGTGAAAAACAGGCTTCTGCTAGAGTCTGAAAGGCTGAACGAAGTCGAAAAAATGTGCTCTCTAATTATTGATGAGATGTCAATCAAGCAGCAATTGCAGTACGACGAGAAACTCGACACATTCTTCGGTCGACAGGACACCTCTACTCATGCCGACGCTCTCTGGTGTGAAAACAGTTCCAACCCGTCAGTTGCAAAAGAAAATCGGATGGTTCTTGCTGAAACGTTTTGGCTGCCCCTACTGTTGGGTGATAAATGTAACTGTTTACCTCTGCCTAAGCTATGTTGTTTTAATGGGCGCCAAGACTTCAACGCAATGCTGAAATCTAAATTTGTATTTAACAACGTCTAGCTCTGGTAGAACACCTTCAAGAATCTATTCACTCAGATCGTGGTATGATTTGATCATTAACCCAACAAACAATTGTATCAGGAGAAGGAATTGGTCTATATCTAATGCTACCTACTGAAAGCAAAGATTGCATTGTAAAAGAAATGAATTTATTATATAAAACAAGTATAGCAAAATTAATAATAATAATAATAAGTACAAAATTTAAATTGGAGCGTTGTGATTTGAATATTACCGATAGAAAATTACGTGAAAACGGAGTCTGATAAATTGATTTTACTCTTATTTCCAAGCTATGAAGTTACTGAATTATGAAATATAAAACAAAGAAAAATGAGAGATTGCGTATTTCTGCGTCATTAGCGCTTACCCCTGGAAATTGCCAAAGCATTTCCCTCGTTCTTGATGATGCTGTGTGCTTCCCACAGTCTCCTGGACGTCGTCATCTCCGTCGAAATTTGATGATATTCTGGTAGATTAGATAATTCTATGGTCCGTACCTGGGACCCAAACACTCGTACAACCGCACTGGTTAAGTTTTACAAAAGTTCGTCGCTAACTCCACTGAACATCGGAGCGACACGCACTTGCGACCGTACACTGCAAGTTTTACACAGATTGTCCGCGTTTCACGGCGCGTCGAACGATATATCCACACGCCGGCTCCCCACTCTTCAGTCCCAACTAGCTTACGTCGTCTCCCCTGATTGGCTGAGCACGCCGCTAGTTCCCCTCCTCTGCCTCATTACACTCGGCGAGCGAGAGGGAGAAGTCGTTTTCCGTTCCAACAATTCGCCTCTTCTAGACCTTGCGACCCAAGATTGCGTCATGCTTCTCGACAGGAATCAGCTTGTACATGAAATCCCAGTGAGTCATGTCTCTCAAATACCCTAACTGACAAAACTCCGTAAAATTCCGTAATCAGATAATTTTCTATGATATCGTCGTTCGTAATAATTTGCTTGATAGCGTTTTCTAAGACATAGAAAACCTATCTGTATGCTTATAATTTTTATAAAATGCTCCGAAAATATCTAAATAATAATTATAATAAATTAATAATAATAATAATAAATTAACATGAAAAATTATCTTGGCTGAACGATTTGCCGCGTAAATAAATATAGAATGGCTTCCTACTGACTTATGCCAGTTGCATAAAACCCCTCGAAAAACACGTTACATATTCGCCTCGGATCATCGGATGATTTACCGTGACGACGGTCCATTATCCGATTATCCCAGACACGTTAATAAACCCCATCCAAAATACATATTACATAAATGAAATCACCCTAAATTACAGATATATACACTCATTTTTTCTTCACGCACTTTGCGTCAAAGTTTGTTGTCACTATGGATTGCACTTTGCAACCAGTCCAATGTTTTACATATGGAATAGTGTTCCACGGATATTTCCGCCTCTCAAATTTCTCTATGTTGGAGAAATAGACATAATTAATGTGTGAGCACTATGTATTTATGATGTCATATCACACGCATTGAAGGTGTTCTGATATATTTATATCACCATAGAACTTCCTAATTTCACAGGAGGTCCCTTCCTTATGGTGACATTTAATTCCACTTATCACTGAGCACACGATCACACTATTGTGTCAGCGCCTCGTGACCATAATACTTAATCTCTCTTTAAAGTAGATTAAATTAATATCGACTTCTGAAAAAAAAACAGTAAATGCGCATTACATATAACACCAAATATTTCTGTGCCGTAATCGCCCTGTCTTGTTAAGTTCCCGTTAACCATATTCTACTTAATACTAGTTCTCAACACAGACCATTTCTCCTCACACAAATAATACCGTTGTACAAATTATCTTAAATTACACACTTACAAATCTTACATGGCGAGGCCGTAAACAGAAATCACGTGTGCTGATATGTATGAGTTTCATGAAGGACTGTCTCGCATTCTGATGGCCCATCTTTTATCTCGTGGACGCCTTAAGCTAACAAGCCCTATACAAGCGCTCCCCCATCTCTTGGAGATAAATGGGAACCCATCAGCGCTGCCAAAAATGGCCTTGGTGCATCGAGACAATTTAGTGCTCAACAGCATCCGACAATCCCGTCATATTTCCCTGTACCTTAAAAACTCTCATTTACTTACATACTACCCCCCTGTGTGACTTCTGATACGCCTGCCTGGAAGACCATCTCCTCCCACGCACCAAATACCACACTTACTCATTTGATAGGCTGGCTCGCCAGCTAAACACACTCACTTTATGACACATATTTTCGTAGACTATGTATATTATACGTTCCGTATAATCTGTTTCCCTCACTATTCTCCAGCACATATGCTGTTTTGCCAATACGTTTGGAAACTATAAATGTTTCTGCGTCACCTGCTTCCAACCTTGCAAGTGGCTCCCTTAAATGAACGTCATCACGTTGCTCTACCTAGCATATTTCTCAGTGTCTGTAACGATGCCCTGTTGCTACTGTCCACACATGCACATATTAAAATACCGTCCTCTGCTTTAACCACAGGATAATCCCTACATAAATTAGTGTCCCTCGATAGCATGTCTGCAAGAATGTTATCTTTACCTTTAATATATTTTACTGTGAATTCGTATTCCTGCAGAGCAAGAATCCACCTACTAACTCTGTTAGAACTGAGTTTACAAGTTCTCATATACAGTAATGCATGGTGATCTGTGTGGATCTCAAATTTCCCCCCTACTAAATACATTCTAAATTTCCCTAAACTGAAAACAATACCTAAAAGCTCTAACTCAGTAATCGTGTATCTTTTCTCTGCTGCTGTCAGTCCTCGCGAGGCTAAAGATACAATGCACAGATTACCGTCATCATCTTTCTGACATAATACTCCAGCAATGCCTATATGTGAAGCATCTGTCATAACCTCATATTCCTTATCTTTTAACGGATATTTCAGCACTACAGCTTTCTCAAAACCTTCCTTCAGCGCTCTAAAAGCCTGATCATGCTTGGACTCCCATCTCCACCGAGTCCCACTTTTAAGCAATTCCCTGAATGGTTCTACCAACCCTGAGTATTTAAGAACGAACCTCCTGAAAAAGTTGCAAATTCCCAGGTACGTTTTTAACTGTTTAACATTCTGTGGCACCTCTGCGTTAAGTATCTTATTAACCCTACTTTCTTCTGGTGTTACACCTCTACTCGACACTCTATGACCTAAAAATGTCACTTCTGACTGACAGAATGACGACTTAGACAGCTTCAAAGTGAACCCTGCCTGATCTAACTTCTGAAAAACTATATCTAAATGACGTAGATGCTCCTCAAAACTGCGTGAACTAATTACCATATCATCTATGTAAATGGTTACAAACTCTCCTGTGTCATCCCCTAATGCGATGTTTAAAGCCCTAATTAAAGCTGCTGAACTACTCTTTAACCCATAAGGTGTTCTACAAAATTGATAAAGGTTATATTTATGACTAAAAGCTGTAAATGGTCTATCTTCGTACATAAGTGGCACTTGCCAAAAACTGGAACTCAAATCTACACAAGTGAAATACTTCTTCCCCTCAAATGTTTGCATTAATTCTTCTATTGACATAGATTTCAGCTGATCTGAACTAATTCTACTGTTAACCAAACGAGCGTCTAAACAAATACGAACAGTGCCGTCGGTCTTGGGTACCGTTATCAAAGAATTAACATACGGACTGTTCGAGTGCTCAATAATCCCATCTTCAAGCATCTGGTTAATTTGTGCCTCAACTGCACTCTGATAAGCGAAAGGTACAGGATATCTATGTCCTGTGAATACTGACCTATCAATAACGTTCAATGAATGTGTATAGCAATTGGCCATACCAATGCGATCCTCAAAAACTCTCCTATTACACCATAACACATCATAGAGCCGAACACATTGTTCCACCTCTATATTTCCCTGAAATGCAGCCTCACGTAACGAGTCCTCTAGACTTCCGTTCGTAATCACACTGCCCACAAAACATGGAGAACCCCGCTCTACGGCTGGCGATATCTCATTTAAAGTACAAATCACACCTACAATACTACTCCTCTGAATATGGTCATTGAACGCTACTTCTACTTCAGAATCTCCCCATTTAAATTTCAAACTCCCTACATCATAACATAAGTTACCAGACACTCTACTTAGCCACTCTGAACCCAAGATAACACTGAATACTAAATTTGGAATTACAAGACAAATCTGCTTCTCTACATGATTATTAATTTTAATGTCTACTAAAACTTGCTTAGAAATTACTTTAGACCTCTTCCCAACAGCTGTGATAACAAAAGTGCTTTTAATTGGCATATCCTCAAAATTTACTCCAGTTCCTTTCATTTTATCATAAAATGCACTACTTATGCAACTCTTCATACAACCACTATCAATTAAAACATCTGTGTACGCCTCGGACACGTTAAATTTAACTATGGGGCTCTTACTAACCACTTCCTGAATAATACCTTCATCATTTAGTTCATGTAATAATTCATTTCTTACATTTAGGTCATAGGGTTCCTGTATAATTGTATGGACAGGGCATGCTACAGACTGAGATTCTGACCTTACTTCGCAGCCTGGTTCGCGTTTAAAGAACCGCTACAGCTGGCCGTAGTACTACTAACTACTAAACTGGTCTGGTTGTTCTGGGCTATGTTGTCATTGTTTGGCTGTATATTACTACCACTAGGCTGTCCTCTTCCTTGACCCCTATTCTGGTTGTAATTATTGTCATTATAATTTCTCCCTTGATTTCCCCTGAAATCATTGTTTCTCCCTTGATTTCCCCTGAAATCATTATTCCTCCCTTGATACTGATTACCATAGCCATTTCCTCTGTTCTGATTTAGCTGATTACTATTATTTATATTTTGAGCGTTGGCCCCTTCGCCACCGTTCCCTTGAACTTCCTGATGCCTGGCTTCATTAGGTCTATTATTATTATTACCCTGGTTCCGATTGAAATTGTCCTCATAACCCCCTCTCCCTAGTGCATCAAATGTGCTTAACAGATTTTCTACTTGTGATATAGTCTTTACATTCTGGATACAAGCAGCCTCCTTGATCCTATAGGGAAAGTGCCTAAGTAGCAACCTCACCACATCACTTTCCTCCTTCAAGCCATCCAGATATTTACACACTAATACCTGCCCTAAAAAGTATTCGGTCATGGTGGAGCTTCCTTTAGGGTTATATTTACCACACACTACTCCCTCACGATGCTGCGACTGAATAACCTCATTCCAGAACTTTTCACAGAATTTCATTTTAAAATCATTAATATCAGTAAACTTGTCTCTGTAGACAGCAAACCAATTCCTCGTTTCCCCCACAAACACTTGTTCTAAAATTTCAACTACCTGGCACCACTCAATACTACCATTTTCCAACCTCTCCCCGAATGTATTTTCTATAGTGTTCATGAACTCCATTGGGCACCCCTGTCGATTGCTGAACTTACCCAGTTCTACCTCCCTGTGTGTGCTATTCACAAAAACTGGCCTATTCTGACTATTTTCTTGCCTGATCCTAGCTTTTAATTTTAATTCTAATTCTGCGATTTTCTCCTCAGCCTTCCTCTCAATACTGTTTACTGTTAATTTAATGTTTCCTTCTGATTCTTCTACTTTATCATATAGCTTTGCTTGTTTCTCCTCAATCTTGCTAATGCTCTCCCTATTACTCTCTCTTAGATCATTTACTTCTGCAACTATTTGTGAGTGAACTTTCTCAATTCTACCCCCCAGCTGTTCCTTAACCTCTTTAGTAGCTACCTGAATTTTGTCAATTTCTCCCCCCAATTGCTTTTTGACCTGCTGTGTTTCCAGTTGCACTAGTTCTTTTAAATTTTCAGCCTGTGTACTGATTCTAATTTCCAACTCCTCCTGTACTTTTCCTAATTTTCTGTCTACATCTGCAATAATCTCTTTAGCCTTTTCTTCCATCACCCCCCTGATCTCACCTCTAATCAGTTCAAATTTGTCACTCATTTTCTTACTGTTTTGTTCTAATCTGGCGTTTAAAGTTTCATTACTCTCTCTATTTTCCCTACTGTTTTGTTCTAATCTGGCGTTTAAGGCATCTGTACTTTCTTTATTTTCCCTACTGTTTTGTTCTAATCTGGCGTTTAAAGCATCTGTACTTTCTTTATTTTCCCTACTGTTTTGTTCTAATTTTGCATTTAAGGCATCACTACTAACTTTGTTCTGATACATGAACTCGAGAAGTAAAGTTTTTAATTCTGGTTGGCCGCCTACACTCCCTGTTTCAGTATCGGGATTTACCTCCGCTACCCCGGTACTACCATCACTCGACATACTGCTCGTATCATCACTCTCCAGTTGATGACCACTACGTAACCTCATCTGTCTTTCTTTCTCATCCCCCATAATGATATACACTGATAAAGACAAATAACCCCCAAAATACAGGCACAGAAATATATACCCTTCTCCTTCCACAAATGTTATTAGGTTTTCATCCCCAAGTTGTCGGCGACAAATGAAACGTTAATTAGTGCCCCATGTTGGTAGCGACAAATGAAACGTTTTGGCTGCCCCTACTGTTGGGTGATAAATGTAACTGTTTACCTCTGCCTAAGCTATGTTGTTTTAATGGGCGCCAAGACTTCAACGCAATGCTGAAATCTAAATTTAACAACGTCTAGCTCTGGTAGAACACCTTCAAGAATCTATTCACTCAGATCGTGGTATGATTTGATCATTAACCCAACAAACAATTGTATCAGGAGAAGGAATTGGTCTATATCTAATGCTACCTACTGAAAGCAAAGATTGCATTGTAAAAGAAATGAATTTATTATATAAAACAAGTATAGCAAAATTAATAATAATAATAAGTACAAAATTTAAATTGGAGCGTTGTGATTTGAATATTACCGATAGAAAATTACGTGAAAACGGAGTCTGATAAATTGATTTTACTCTTATTTCCAAGCTATGAAGTTACTGAATTATGAAATATAAAACAAAGAAAAATGAGAGATTGCGTATTTCTGCGTCATTAGCGCTTACCCCTGGAAATTGCCAAAGCATTTCCCTCGTTCTTGATGATGCTGTGTGCTTCCCACAGTCTCCTGGACGTCGTCATCTCCGTCGAAATTTGATGATATTCTGGTAGATTAGATAATTCTATGGTCCGTACCTGGGACCCAAACACTCGTACAACCGCACTGGTTAAGTTTTACAAAAGTTCGTCGCTAACTCCACTGAACATCGGAGCGACACGCACTTGCGACCGTACACTGCAAGTTTTACACAGATTGTCCGCGTTTCACGGCGCGTCGAACGATATATCCACACGCCGGCTCCCCACTCTTCAGTCCCAACTAGCTTACGTCGTCTCCCCTGATTGGCTGAGCACGCCGCTAGTTCCCCTCCTCTGCCTCATTACACTCGGCGAGCGAGAGGGAGAAGTCGTTTTCCGTTCCAACAATTCGCCTCTTCTAGACCTTGCGACCCAAGATTGCGTCATGCTTCTCGACAGGAATCAGCTTGTACATGAAATCCCAGTGAGTCATGTCTCTCAAATACCCTAACTGACAAAACTCCGTAAAATTCCGTAATCAGATAATTTTCTATGATATCGTCGTTCGTAATAATTTGCTTGATAGCGTTTTCTAAGACATAGAAAACCTATCTGTATGCTTATAATTTTTATAAAATGCTCCGAAAATATCTAAATAATAATTATAATAAATTAATAATAATAATAATAAATTAACATGAAAAATTATCTTGGCTGAACGATTTGCCGCGTAAATAAATATAGAATGGCTTCCTACTGACTTATGCCAGTTGCATAAAACCCCTCGAAAAACACGTTACATTGCAAACAACCTACTGTGCTCCCTGATATGTGGCTTATCTACCACTTACAGAATTCCTGCGGCATATTTCTTCTCTAAAAGACTTTTGGGATTGGAACTTTACACTCTAACTCTGTCAGCAATGAAAGAGGTGGAAACTTGTGGCTTTGTGATTTTAAGATTAGTTACTGACAATCATAAAACTAATGTAAATATGATGAGAAGACTGTCGAGTGGAAAAGAAATAAAGCCACAGATTTGCCATCCTGAAAATCAAAACAGGCCTTTATTTCTGGCTTTCAATCAGTGTCACATTTTAAAGAATGTAAGAAACAGTCTCCTAGAAAAGACCATGACAGATGGACATGAAGAAATAACTGGAGAGTATGTAGAAAATTTATATAAACTGCAGTCCAAGGAAATAATCAAACCCGTCCCCTTCCTTACAAGAAAGCATGTTGCACCGACCAACTTTGAGAAAATGAACGTAAAAAGGGCAAAAGAAGTATTTTCTACGGAAGTCATAACTGCTTTGGAATGCCTGAAGGACAATTCTTCTCATTTTAAAGCACAAGCCTTTCAGAACTGCAGTGCAACTATTACTTTTTTTAAAGTAATTAAGAAATGGTTTGGAATTCACGATGTAAGTAGTACAAACCTTAGTCAACATCGCGAAAAAATGCATTTCTTCGACATGAGCGACGAGAGACTTTTATGGTTAGAAGAGGAATTTCCGTCGTAAGATCAAGGAATCGAGTCATGAAAAGGCCATGGGATTTTTGAGTAAATAAACTTATGAAGCTATTCTACTGACTACTTCTTCGACCGTTCTGTGTGTACGTTATCTTCTGTCTTCTGGATTTCATTTCGTACCGACAAGGGCATTCAACAGTGACTCCATAGAGAACTTCTTTTGCAAATTGAGATATATCTCGGGAAGCAATGACATGCTAGATTGTAGGGCTGTAATATTCAGCTTGAACCGAATATTGAAAACCGGCTTTTATTCCCTCTCATCCCATACACGAAGAAACAAAGAAGGCCTAGCGAACATGGTTATATCCAGTAAGGACCTGCAGAGACCTGAGATAGAGCAGACTTCTATTCCTGATTCAGTCAAGGGTATATTAAACAACCTCAGTGAACCACCACGTAAGTCGAAATTTTACAGTATTTATTATAAATATTTATTACATTAAAACATTATTTGAACGCGTTTATTAATTACATAAACTTTCAGGTCTTGGATTTGTCACAATGGAACAAGCATCGATGACGTACATCGGAGGATTTACAGTGCAACAAGTCCAAAAAAGAAATTCAGTGTGAACTATGTTATCAGCTGGTTGGAAGAAGGAAATTTAGCTCCCCACTGACGGATTTAATTTACAAGAGGGACACTTCTGATAAGCTGCATTATCCGAGTGAACAACTAGTGTGGATTATGACAACAATTTTTCAGTTCGTGTGTGCTGTTGCAAAGTTTGTCCACCCGAATATGTGAACACGTGACTGCAATTGTTCTGCCTGCTTTGAGTAAGTCCCCCTTGATGATGTGCGAATCTTCGACTGGCAGCGGCCCCAAGGAAGTGCTAAGTAAGTTGATTTGCAAAATTGCAATACCAGCATTTATTGATAAGATCGCGTGTGAAATGACAGAGCGATTTGAACATGTTAAATATCTGAACACAAAGCCAACAAGTCGGAACATTCATCGAGTTTAGATGACAACAACAGATACGAGCGACTGGAGTATCAGCTTGCTAGCGCTGCGAGGTAAGTGGTGGAGCATTTTAGTACTCCTGCATGTTCGCTGTTTGGAGTGAAGTGGGGAGGCGTTAGAGGATAGCAGACGGCGATGCTCTGGCAAATGGGAGTGAAATGCGTCGTTGCTAACATCTGCAACATGAACCTATTGGATTCAGCAAGAGAATCCAACTTAGCCTCATTCACTCCAACTCCAGCACGTAACCTACACGAGGTGCCCCTGTTAAGTCGAGCAACCCAGTGGAAGGTTGGGTAACCAATCCCAGCGGGAAGCTGGGTCGACGAACCGATCAGTGCTGGGGGACTTCCAGGCTTGAAGCCTTGGTAGTATAGAGAAGCCAGAAAACACCTTGAGGCAACCTCTAGGGCTAGCAACCTTAGTTGCAACATGGATGCGTATGCGTCCAAAACAAACTCAAGTCAAGTGAGCATGATGGCAAAACATTTCAACATTTCTTTTACCACAGGGGGTAAGTCTTCGGATAAATCCCTCGTCGTGAAACCTGCGACGCACGAATCTCATTCGGATTCTGGGGGAGACTCGACATCATGCGAGAGACGAGTCGGAGCGTCTCGGTGTATCCCAACCAGTCAGAAACTTAGAACCAAATCAAAAACCTTTCTAGCAACGTTCAACATTAACACCCTTACACAAATTGGCAAACTGAAAACTCTCACCGACGCACTACATGAAAATCAGATATGTATCATTGCCCTACAAGAAACACGTTACCCAAACGAAGAGACCTTCGAATCTGAAGGTTACCGCTTTTTCAAGAGCAGAGCTCAAAAAAGGGTCATCAATGGATCTGTGATGCTTGGAACAGCGTTTGCTGTGAGAACCAGAATCCTTAAGTCGGTCGCAATTTTTGAGCCAGTAAATGACCGATTATCCATATTAACAATCAAATGCACCAACAAAACCTACAGCCTAGTTAACGCACCTGCCCCCACAAATGACAAGAACGGATCTGACCCGGACGAAGTGAATAACTCTTGGGACCTACTGGATGAAAAGCTCACCAAAACTCCTATACACCATGTTAAACTTCTTATGGGGGACTTCAATGCTCAACTTGGTCGAGAACACAAGTATAGGAAAATCATTGGAAACTATCCTGCCCACAAAAGAACCAATCAAAATGGTGAGAGATTGGTCTCCATTTGCGAAAACCATAACTTGCAGATCATGTCGACACACTTTCGCCATCTTCACAGAAAGCAGACAGCATGGCGATCTCCTGTCGACGCCATCGGAGAGTTCCAAATAGATCACACAGCGATCTCTCGGAAAAAATAGTCCTGAGATTATGAATTTTAAGGTTAAAAAAGGCATAAACGTGGCTTCAGACCACTATATGTCCATAATTAAATTCAAACCGGTCCCTGCAAACACCAACAAGACGCCCAAACAAATTATTCGCTTCGACACTGATAAACTCAAACAGAATGTAACCGAGTTGCAGGAAAAGGCTCGACCAATCGACTGTGACTTTAACAACACAAAAAACCGCCTGATCGAGGCTGCCAAGGAAATTGCTGAAATTAAAAGAAGCAAGAAACATGCCTGATGGAATGATACATGTGTTTCAGTTCTCAAGAAAAGGCTCGATGCATAGAAACAATATTACTCAACAAAATCGCAAACTGATTGGGAAACCTACAAAGCCCAACGAGCCCAGACAGCTAAAGTGATCCGAGCTGAGAAACGTAAATATGAAAAGTCACTTATTGAGAAGATCGACCAAGACTTTAAGGGAAACAACACCAGAACGTTCAAAAGGAAACTTACGGGTTATAAACCTCCTTCGTTATGCTTTCAGCGGAAGGACGGTACACTGGCGACCTCAAATGAAGAAAATTGTACCATCCTAGCTGATTACTTTAAGAATTTACTAAATTGCGATCAACCCAAAAATCCCATCAAGACCGAGGAACCCATTCGCAGATGCCCAGAATCAAGATCACCCAACAAAGATGAAATCAAGCGTCACATTGCTCGACTAAAAGACAACAAAGAGCCCGGGGAAGACTCTGTAGTTGCAGAACTTTGGAAATATGCTCCTGAAGAAGCAGTTGAAATCTTGCAGAAGCAAATAGAACAAATTTGGAAAAATGAAATTCTACCAGAACATTGGAAAACGGCCTTGATCCATCCGTTACACAAGAAAGGCAGCATGAAAAACGTCAACAACTACAGAGGAATATCCCTCCTACCAGTAACATACAAAATTCTCTCACTTGCTATCCTGGAGCGATTAGAAGCCGAAGTCGAGCATCAAATAGGAGAATACCAATAGGGGCTCAGAAAGGGCCGATCAACTGCCGATCAGATCCACAACCTCACAACGATCATTAGATATTGCAATTTCAGGTCCAAATCGTACGTATCAGTCTTTGTGGACTTTAAGAAGGCTTACGATTCGATAGACCGCGAAGTTCTGTTGAACATCCTCAACGAATTCGGGGTTGACCTGAAACTGCTGGCATTAATTAGAGCCATCCTAACTGAAACAAAATCCAAATTAAAGTTCCTGGGATGTCTGTCAGATTCTTTTGAGGTCAAAACGGGAGTAAGACAAGGTGACGGGCTCTCTCCAATGCTTTTCAACTGCGTCCTCGAAAAAGTCATTCGGACCTGGCGAACAAAATTATTAGAAATTGAGTATAGCCCTCTGAGAATGGGAGCAAGATCCAAGGGGATCATAGTCGACTGTCTAGCATTCGCTGATGACATCGACATTCTGTCGAACGACGTAGAAACTGCTAGGATGCAAATCGACCTTTTAAAAGAAATCGCTGAACAAACTGGCTTGCAGATATCATTCGAAAAAACAGAAGTAATGACTAACATCAAAGACGCCCCAGCAAAACTGCAGACAAAATACGGGAAGATCAACAGAGTGGAAAAATTTAAGTACTTTGGAGAGATCATCATAAAAAGTGGACTGGACAAAGAAGCACTCAAGGAACGAGCACGCAAACTCGAAATAGCCTAACAAACATCGCGCTCAATATACAACAAAAAATGCCTGTCCAAAAATACTAAACTACGTCATTATGAAACTGTTCTGAAACCAGTAGTTATGTATGCAGCCGAAAAACTATCCCTAAATGCTAATAAAGGACTCCTCGAAGAACTGGAGATAAAAGAGCGCAAAATCGTCAGAGGTATAATGGGATCAAATTACAAGAATGGCATCCACTATAAAAATAATCCAACAAAGAAGTCTACAGTGAAATAGAGAAAATTTCAGAATCGATCCGTAAAAGGCGGGCCCGGTATTATGGTCATCTCAAACGAATGGACGAAACAGGCTGACTAAACAGATTTTTCATTTCTTTGACTCCAAACCCAAAACCACAATGCCCTGGTTTATGAATACCAAAGACGACCTCAAAATACTGCATCTAAAACCCGACGATGCCTTCAATAGAGATATCTTCCGCAAAAAGATACTGACTAATGGGCTAACCCGAGACGAGACATCGAACCCGAAAAGAAGACAAGGTACCACCTGGACAGCGGAGGGCCCACTCACAGAGAATGAGGGAATTCTAGGCTCAGAGGAAGGCGAAACAAATTGCCAAGTGTAGCAAGACTTAACGTGGTCCTAGATGGCCTCAACGAATTATATATATACAATATCGTATGGCTTCGGGTTCCGGGTGTAAGCTTTATTAATTGACGCCCAGAAGACAACTTACATGTCGAATTTTATCGCTCCGTGAAAGTCAAGGAGATTATGGTAAATTGGCTTTCACGGCCAGTGAATTAAAACTCAGCAATTCTTCTAGGTTTGTACCGTGTCATGTGTGGGGTTTCACCTAGGACACCAAGCTGGCTCATCGGCGGGCTCTTGGTGTCCCCGCCCGGACCCCCACAGGAGTAGCGAACTGTGCGCCACCTCCCTTTATATAAGGTGCAACTGCACCTCTTGACTGCGAGAACTAAAAGCCCAAGCAGCCTCAACCTCCCTATGAAGGCTTCCAAAAAGATGGCATATTGACTTTCACGGTCAGTGAATTAAAACTCAGCAATTCTTCTAGGTTTGTGCCGTGTCTTGTGTGGGGTTTCGCCTAGGACACCAAGCTGGCTCATCGGCGGGCTCTTGGTGTCCCCGCCCGGACCCCCACAGGAGTAGCGAACTGTGAGCCACCTCCCTTTATATAAGGTGCAACTGCACCTCTTGACTGCGAGAACTAAAAGCCCAAGCAGCCTCAACCTCCCTATGAAGGCTTACAAAGAGATGGTATATTGACTTTCACGGTCAGTGAATTAAAACTCAGCAATTCTTCTAGGTTTGTGCCGTGTCCCCGATTCATGGATGTCACGGGTAATCTCGAGAACCACTGGATGGATTTTGATGCGGTTTTCACCATTCTGTAAAGGATATCTCGAGGAAAGATTCGGTAGAAAATAATTTATGTATGATCAAAGGAAGCCAAGCAGTAACGATTTCAGTGAAAAAGTCGAAAACAAACTTGGCGTCCGTGCGCTTCTTAAGCTTACGCTGGGCAAACCGTTAAAAATATAAATATACTATGATCGTAAGAAATGGTCAGCATGAAAAGTTCTACAAAAAAGCCCGCGATAGCATATCTCTATCTTCAATACATCGCCCACTATAAGTGTTTTTAGACTGGATGGAAGGGGCACGTCCCCACGCACTCTGGTGAGCGTGACGGCATCCCGCGCGCTGGACTTTGCCCTTGGTTTGCACTTGCCGTTCACGAGTAATTTGAAAAGAAGATAAGCAATATAAGTATTATGCAGATAATTTTCTAACATGTTAAGAGTCTTTGGCTTCGAGCGAAGCGTGAAGCCTCCAGCCTTTCTAAGATTCTTCAGCATTTGTAGCATTTAAAATGATACAAAGTCTAGTCTTTCAGACTGACTGTCACTTTTTTTTAACTTTGGTAGATCTTTTTGGTCATATGTTAGAAAAATCGGCCTTTCAAGGCCAATGTAGTCATGTCACAGCTTTATATGAGGGAGTTACGTCTCTCAGAGTTAAGAAGAAGCTAGCAGCTGATACAAGATAGTTTAAAATATTGAAATAAAATTTTTCAGTATTGCTATTAGTAGAAAAAAATATATCTTGGAAACAGAAGAACGGTACCGTAGGTATACAGATGCTCTTGTTTTAGCTGCAAACCAGTTATTAGCGGAATGGAATGTTACCTGCTCTGTTGACCAAGGTCAGCTGTGGAGGGGTAGAGAGGGGAAGGGGTGTATATTCTTGTCTCAGTTCCGCATAGTTCACGGCGAGAGATATCGTTCATTGCCGCTTCTCCATTTTATAGTGCATTTTTCGAATTTTTGAAATATTGTTGAGATTATTATAAGATCATTTTCTCCATTTTACAGTGCATTTTTCGAAATTTTTTAGTCATTTATTACAGTCATTTTTGAAAATTTTAAGTGCATTTTTTAAACTTTTTTACGGCATCGACATCCGGGCCCCATTCATCAGTAATAATGACCACACTTAGTAAGTTTTCTAACGGGTTTTCTTGTATTTTGTTTTTGGTGGGCAGTGACTGTAGGTTTGGTAGTGTTTTGTAGAGCCATTTGTCTTGCATATTTGGATCTGATGATGCTCGCTTGACGAGCAAAACATGTCATCTCTTAGTTCTTCTTCTTCTTCTTCTTCTTCTTCTTCTTCTACTACTTTAATAGTCCGTAACAATATGTATATATAGGCTATATCTTAATCACATATAATGTATTTCATTTCTTCACATCATATATATTATTTCAGTGGTATAGATCCCACCTGCGGCGCTCAAAAGCGACCGATCGTGACAAATGAGCATTCAAAATAATGTAAGAGTATAGACATTAGTAGTGACGTATTGCACTCTAATTTCATAAATATCTATAATTTCATTAAAAAATAACTTTTAAAAAAATTACGAAGTGTGCGATTTGCAGATACTGTTGCTGTACGAAAATACACTCAATAATTGCTGTCCACTTGACATTTTGGCCGCTGTGACGCCTGTTTCATGTCATTTTAACATTTTGAGGTCTTTCCTTTACCATTTTGAATGGATTTCAAAAACAGTAAATCAAAGTAATGAGTACTCAAATCGTATAATTCCATAAATATCGAATAACCGGTGAGTGTTATGATATCAAATTCTC
The DNA here is from genome assembly GCA_946902985.2 of Meconema thalassinum. NCBI lineage: Eukaryota > Metazoa > Arthropoda > Insecta > Orthoptera > Tettigoniidae > Meconema > Meconema thalassinum. The sequence continues at coordinate 62,146,061 of OX336392.1, forward strand.
AGTGATTGCCTTCTTAACCCGGGAGAGGTAGCGCTTACTTGGGCAACGTTAGAGGTGGCGAGGGGTCATTTTTCCCCTCCCAATTATTTCTCAGTAATAACGACAATTATTTCGTTTATGCTACTGATATGGCATGAAACCATTCACTGAACTAATGAGCAAGTATATTTGTCTAAAATGAAAGTCATGCACATATTATAAACGGCTATTTACACCATAATAGAAATGGTGTGGATCTGACAGGAAATCATCTATTTTTATGAAATATCTGATAATTCTTACTTCACTTTGCCTAATAATAATATCGAAGTAAATGATTAGACAAGTTTTAGATAATATAGGATTCTAGTTTTTTACCAATTACACATTTTAGAGAAGTCTCTTGTTGTATTGTGGTTGTATTGTGCTCCATTTTGTAACTGTATTTTCCAGTAAGTGTACACATCTGCTTAGAATGAGGTATATCATCGTCATTTTCTTCGTCGTCTGCACTCTGCTCAGTATCACTTAAAGATTCTGCTATTTATACTTCATCTTCACTATCACTGTTTTCACCTCCACGATGTCTTGCAGATGAGATAACACCCTGGATTCTTGCTCTTCGTAGCTCGGACGATTCATAATATTTTATTTTTAACACTTAACTACAATCAATTCTGTTTCGCGATCACTCAGCTACATTCTCATGGAGTACACCCAAGACTGGAACAGCCGTTCACTCTGCCAGCGGGACTGGGGGCGCGGGGTCTTTCAGAACACATTGCAACATGGCTCGATAAAAATACATTTGTCTCGGCCCTCATCCCTTCCACTAATAGGCTACTGCCCTCAGACAATAGATAAGGCATGTGGGGAAAGGTATGTGGCAGGTTGGGTCTGTGTATAGTATAATGTAGAAACCTCAGCTTAACGAAACTGCGTGGGGTACCAAAGTCCCCCGCGCCACCTCTCCCGGGTTAAGTTAGGAAACGTAGAACTTGGAAGTCTAACTGAAATGTAAATAGTGTTCTATAATCATTTGGTTGAAATAAAGAGATAAGAACCTTTCTCCTTAAGTCTCTCATTATAAACCTATTGTGGAAAGTGGTTTATAAACAAGCGAGATTTCTCGCGCGGGTCCGCTAGTATTCCAGTAATTGGAATTATTTTGAGTTCACCGGCTGAAAACTACAATATTAACTTTCAGTCGGTCAACACAAAAATATTCAAATTACTGGAATTTGTGAGCAAACAAGAAGTTCCGTGACGAACTAAAGAGCCTACTTTCATTAAAATTAAGATTCATGACAATAAGTAATGTACGGTATATGAACCTATCTAGAATAATGATGAAATTAAGTTGGTAATATAGAAATGTGTAATAAGTTCGAAATATTCCTGGTATAATGTAGCCTAATAGAGCAATACAGTTGGCAGCCCTGGTCACTGAATATATTCTTACTTCCATCACTTAAGGTACAGAATACAATATTTGGTTGAAGTCCAATGGACGTTACATGGAGTTAGACATTGGATCTATCAGCAGGCTTAGAATCATGTTGGTAGAAGTGACGTATATAAGTTACTCCAAATTAATCTAAAACGTCAGGTACAATACGTGTGCATAGTTTCAAGCTGTCGGCTTGCATATATTCTGATATATTGGTATTTGGATTTTAAAAAAGAGAGAGCAATTATTGACATTTGGCAGCCCTGGTGGCTCTTAAGAATACGCTAAGTCATATCTGTTTATGTACACATATTACATACAACATTTGGTTGAAATCCAATTGATAGTGTAGAAGTTATATGCATTTAAAATTGGACCTGTCAGAAGGCTTAAAATTATTTTGGCAACACTGTCATGTATGGCCTCCTCGAAATTAAACTGAAATAGTATTATTATCATTTAGACTTTCACGGCCCGTGTTACTATACGGTTTATATTGAAACGCGTCGAATTTTAATATAATAAAACACGGCATAAGCCCAAAATTCAACATTATGAATTGAAATAGTATTACAGTACCTACATGTGTGCAAATTTTGGAACAGCTCCCGTGCATACCTTCCAAGATATCCAACATGGAGCTCAAATTTCTAGTGCGTTTTTTCAACAGTTGGTAACACTGATATCATTTTCAAATATGGGATTGAGATATTCCGGTATACACCTCTACTCATACAAAATTTGGTTCGATTGCTGTAGCCCCCCGGGAACAAACACAGCCAGACAGACAGACAGACACACACATTTTCCCAGATCGATGTCTTAAGTCTACTTTTTCCTCATTTTGCAAAATGTGAAAAGTAGGCTGATAACTTATAATAAATTACAGGGGGAAAATGACCACGATATCCAAACGCCTCAAATTAACAACAACAAGTTTTACGATGATACCTCAGTACCTTTTTTTAATGTTTTTTTTTTTTTACTTCGACCAAAAAGTTCTGATATTATTAGTTTAACTATTCACTTCTGCAGCTATATAGAAGGAAAAGGTGCCGGTACGGTGCACCCCTAACTACTGCCCCTTTTCCCTTCCCCCTATAATAATAATAATAATAATAATAATAATAATAATAATAATAATAATAATATCGTATGGCCTCGGGAGCTGGGTGCAAGCTTTGTTTTTTGATGCCCGAAGGACAGCCTGCATGTCAAATTTTGTTGTTCCTCGGAGCGCCATGAAAGTCAAAGAGGTTAGATATCTAAGCTCCTTGACACTATAGCGCTTTCTGGTAGAGAAAGGAAGAAATGTTTGTGTTCGCGGAAAATCCCGAGATTAATTTTGCCATTCTGAACGCGGCCTACTGAACTGAAATGGGTTCTTTAACATGCCAACAACGTGTGACATGCGTGTTGTGATTTTTGTCGCCTTTCAAAAATCACTTACCATGACCAGGAGCGAACCTGCAAGCTTGGGGTTGGTAGTCCGACACGATAACCACTCACCCACCCCTAAAACCACCAACATTAGTCACATACATGCAATTTTCTTATAATCAATCTGAATTATTTTCATGATTCCGAGTGGAATACGCAACCCGATGAGCTGTATTCTTACACCGATCATCATATAAAACAATATTCTTCACGTTTAAGTATATTTGGTTCGGTGTAAGAGAAGGCCAAATGACGCCGTTAATGACATATACTATTATTACGAGGCCTTTAAAGACACATGCGCATTTCTAAAAGATGCAACGTCTTATGGCCTCCTCGGATGACTGGTGTAGCTCCTTCGAGTTAACGCCCATGGGAAAACTGCGTGTATTGAGGATAAAATTAATAATGATGACGTCACAAAAACCCAGTCATCGAAACAGGAGAATCAGCCCTAGGTGATTAAAACCCCAGTGTCTGGCCGGGAATCGAACCTGGAACCCTTTGAGCCAAATCCTATCAAGTTAACCATATAGGAACCGAGCCGCAAACGAAATTTTAACAGAACATCATATTTCCGACATAGTCCATTCTATCAAAAAGATGGTATATTGGCTTTCACGGCCAGTGAATTACAACTCAGCAATGTTTCTAGGTGTGTGCCGTGGGATTTCGCCTAGGACACCAAACTGGCTCATCAGCGGGCTCTTGGTGTCCCCGCCCGCACACTGAGCAAATTTAGCAAACGGGTGTTCTCATGTTCCACAGACGTGCAGAACACTCGCCGGAATGATTTCTCAGGCAATTCAATTCTAGTCACGATAAATGTGGGTTGTCACCCTACGTGGCGAGGCCTTCTGCGTCAGGCTTACTCATCACTGACTGTAGGCAAATGTCAGGCTTAACAGCCTTTTAATACCAGCATCTCAATTCCCCAAAAGAATACAAGGCGGTTGGGTACCCTGGTAAGGCTCAAAATTAGACACATTCATGCAATTTTCTTATAATAAATCTGAATTATTTTCTTGATGAGCTGCATTCTACATCGATCATCATCCACGTATTACTTGAGTGCCATCTATACGCTGCTGTAAGAACGTAAGCTCTTAGTTACGTGGTGTTTGTTCATCTGTGTATACTAGGTCAGTAGCGAGTCTATACGCTGCTGTAGGAACGTAAGCCCTTAGTAACGTGTTGTTTCTTCATCTGTGTATACTAGGTCAGTAGCGAGTCTATACGTTGCTGTAAGAACGTAAGCCCTTAGTAACGTGTTGTTTGTTCATCTGTGTATACTAGGTCAGTAGCGAGTCTATACGTTGCTGTAGGAACGTAAGCCCTTAGTAACGTGTTGTTTGTTCATCTATGTATACTAGGTCAGTAGCGAGTCTATACGTTGCTGTAAGAACGTAAGATCTTAGTTGCGTGTTGTTTGTTCATCTATGTATACTAGGTCAGTAGCGAGTCTATACGTTGCAGTAAGAACGTAAGATCTTAGTTGCGTGTTGCTTGTTCATCTGTGTATACTAGTTCAGTAGCGAGTCTATACGTTGCTGTAGGAACGTAAGATCTTAGTTGCGTGTTGCTTGTTCATCTGTGTATACTAGGTCAGTAGCGAGTCTATACGTTGCTGTAAGAACGTAAGCTCTTAGTTGCGTGTTGTTTGTTCATCTGTGTATACTAGTTCAGTAGCGAGTCTATACGTTGCTGTAAGAACGTAAGATCTTAGTTGCGAGTTGTTTGTTCATCTGTGTATACTAGTTCAGTAGCGAGTCTATACGTTGCTGTAAGAACGTAAGATCTTAGTTGCGAGTTGTTTGTTCATCTGTGTATACTAGGTCAGTAGCGAGTCTATACGTTGCTGTAAGAACGTAAGATCTTAGTTACGTGTTGTTTGTTCATCTGTGTATTCTAGGTCAGTAGCGAGTCTATACGTTGCTGTAAGAACGTAAGATCTTAGTTGCGAGTTGTTTGTTCATCTGTGTATACTAGTTCAGTAGCGAGTCTATACGTTGCTGTAGGAACGTAAGCTCTTAGTTACGAGTTGTTTGTTCATCTGTGTATTGAACCCTTAATAAGCTACGCATATTAATGATTCTAATTATTCATTTCATTATATTCTGATTTTACTTCCAGAATCATACAGGAAGGCCAGACTGGATTGCGAAATGTCAAGTTTATATGGAGACAGTACGTTTGAACGTGCCCAGTCCTGAAACAAAGAAATGACGAGATCGGAATGTTGACAGATGCATTATCAGACAAAGGTGTGTTGGGGTCCTGACTCATTTCAGACCGTAATTTCTTTGTCACCCTAGCGTTACGAGTAAGATAGTTGCTGGATGAGAGAGACGAGAGGAGCTTTCAACCAATCATAGGACAGAGGCTTCTGTTCTAATCTGCGATATTGACGTCATGAACTACCAATCAGAGAGGGTCACCAATTTTAGCGCCAAGGGAGCGTCTGACGCCGGCTTGAAGATGAAAGCGGGAAAGATTGGATTAAAGAAATCTAGGATCGATTCCAGAGCACGATAGCCCCATTCTGACCTGTTTAATATTTCAAACTGTTTGATACCTGTTGCATGCCAATAATCGCATTATTATAGAATTTAGTGATAGATTTCCCTCTCCCTCCGTCCTTTTGCTAAATTCACATAAATACTGTCGTTTCAGTGACGACGAGGTTGATTCTTGGTGACACCGTGAGGTGATCACTTATTCTTTTCGATACCGTGAAGGTATACTGTATTAAATTTATCAGAGATAGTCATTATTGAAAACATTATAATGAAGTTGTGTGCGCGCAGCTGAGTGTGAAATTTGTGTATCTGTAAGATTTTAGTAGTCTCCCACGACTACAACTATTAGGGAAAGTCTACGATTAATTTTGCACTAGACAAATGGTGAATGAAGCAGCTATTGGCAAAATTTAGATAGAAAATTACGTGTGACTATAAATAACATTTTTATTTGTATTTTTATTCAACGTCAAGATGGAACTCCAGACCCAGAGAAAGACATCGAACCAACGTTTCTACGGCTCCATGTGGTCTGAGATGAGCTAAACACTTTGGAGAGAGAATGCCAGGCGATGTTCGATGAGACGACGCAGAAAGAGGAATGAGTACTGAAATAATTCATTTATTTGACAAACTGGTTATGGTTTTGTGGGAACATATTATTTTGTGTAAATATTATATTTCAATTTTTTATCTTCGTGTTTTACTGTAGATGCTTTGGGTACTGACACACTTTAGTTTAGTTCATGAGCAACGTGGCATGTATTCTATTTGTGTGAAGATTTTTTTTGTTGATGCCAAGTACACGGGGCAAGCGTACTCGAGTGCGTGTCGCTACCGTAAAATGCGCGGCTAAGCGACGCAAATTGGGAACCGATATCATAACAGAAGCGAAACTGAATTAACTAGAGTAGATAATAGAATTGGTGGGAAATCTTTTTATTGTATAGATTTTTATTGTTACACAGGCTTGTGTGTTAATTGCCGTTTGTTGCATTTTTTTGTTAAGTGAGGGGTCATCTGCCCAATTACTTTATTTGTTTGTGAAGTTACTCTTTTAATGTCTTGGGACACAAAATCTTTGGATATTTGATTGGAGTGTCGGCCCGTGGTAGATTTGTGTTGTGTTCTGCCCAAAATGCTTTATTGAGTCTGCAAATATGTGTTTTATGGGATAGGAATTTTCGGGAACCCTGGTTCTGTCTGAAGCTATGTCCAGGATAAGCATTTAATCCTTGCGAGGAAAATGTTGGAATCCCCTTCTACGATGTTCTTGCAATTCTTTGGAATTGGCAGAAGTGTGTGAATTTTTGTGTCGCGATTAACAGGTGGCGTAACGGGACTGTCTAGTCTCTTGTTATAAATAGCATGACTCAAAGCTTCGACAAGGAGGGCTGGTTTGAACACAGACGTTAATGAGTGGTAAGTGAAGGTATTTCTACCCGGCGCACTCCATCAGATAAGGAGCAAGCTGTGCTCATTAGTATTCACGGACCAGGTTTCCGTTCTTCGTAAATGTTTATCTTATATATTAAAATAAAGCCTGTTTAATGATAAAAGAATTGTAATCGGTAAATGGGTGCTGTTCACGTTTTGATCGATCGATTTCCAGCGTGTTAGCTTATCCATGCTTTTATTTCATGTAAATATCATCGGGTTTTAGGCATCTTATTTCTTGTTTATTTATTGTCATGTTCATTGACCTCGGGTGGTCTCGATGTTCGGTCACGTTGTTGTCATGTTTGTGTTGAGCAATATGAGCCATTGGGCAAGCTTCTGTTTTGCTGGGAGTGTCCTGACTCACTGCGATCTCGATGGAGATCAATTAGTTTATAAATTTTAAATGGTTGCGTGTGTCAGTAAAATTATAATTTTTGGTATGTTATTCTACGAGTGTGTCCCATAGAGCCATAATAATGGTTTGCAGTATGGGGGTTTGCAAGCATATTGGCTGTTCCATCTGTGAGCAAATCTCCATCAAAAGTACTTATTTCTTCTCTAGCGTAGTTATACGCGTGCATACATATTAATCAGACAAGTGGAATTTTGATCCACAATTTTATTTCTTTGGAGTGGACCTTCCTAGGCCACTCAGATCTGTGTAAATTCTTGTACTGTGGGAGTAAAGTTCAGGGTGGACTTTGTTTATGTTATATTTTTTTATGTTTTGTTGTTTTATTCAGTTATTAAATGGTGGTGATTTTATTTGTTTTTCACTCATTTCTTAGTTTGTAGTTTTGCATATGGTCCTTGTATTTGTAAAGCAGCCGTCTGGTATTTGAGCTCTAGTGAAAGCATACCCGGACTGAACGCGCCCCGAAGTTTGATTCTCGTATATACGACGCTGTTATATACAAGGGCCCATAGGCAACGCTGGCGCCCAACGTGGGGAATTTCACTGTTTTAGTCTTTTCTAGCGCATTTTTTGATAAACTGACACGCCACAAGTGGAGGCAGAATGTGACAGTATTTGAATCACCGAATGTGATAATTTTAAGTAACGTAGTTTTGGCGAAGGTATTACCGCCAAGTGAGTGAATTATACAGTAAAATCAGGAGTTGCAAATGTAAAATACAGTACACGGTTTTGTTTCTTGCATTAATTGTAAAGACAATATCGTGAGACTGGGCGCCCATATTAATGATAAAAATTAGCTTTGTGTAGAAAGACAACTCCATGAATGTAATAGGAAGGCGTGTAGCTTTTCCAAGGCAATTAATACTTGATTAATTAGTCTGTTCTTGTAGCGTTTTGTAAGGCTAGCATTTAATAACTGAATGTGTGGGTTAAGTTTTAAATTATGTAAAACTAGCAGAAGTACCCGTTCTTCGAACGGTGTTCGTTGTTAACACCAGACATTATCAATTGAGCTACTGTTGCAATGGTTAGCGGTTTGTCATTCCTTCAAGTTTATCAGAACGAAGTTAGTTTACTGGGAATATCATACACACTGTTAATTTAAGGCCCTTAAAATGTAGTTTTCGGAGACCCTTTATAGATTCCCGAATTTTGTGTCTCACATTGAGAAGCGCAACATATGCTTTGGTCGTCCTTCTAGGATAATTTTTATATTTCGCCTATTTTATCATATATTGAGATGTGTTTCTCTATATCCACCCTTCTACTGTATGAAAAGTACGGTGAAGAGTTTTATAAATGATTGGTGTATTGACTCTCATGGTTACCATACCTAATTTTACGATGCACCAAGCATCCGAACACGAGGTATAGGCGTACATAAAGATACACAGAAAGACAGACAGGCAATTCTATTGTCTACAACATATCACCCAGATATCCAAATATGGGTATATCTACCACACAGTATCAAATAAAATCATCCTTACGATGAACCCGTATCTCGACAAAAAAAAAAGTTAAAATGTGCTCTCAGACTAAATTCACCTAACGTGTACTTCCTGACGTGAAATACAATTGAAAGCCTTGTAGACGAAACGCAATACACGTTACATAAAAACTGACTTTCTACGTTGTGCTAGGTGCCCATACTCAGGAAGACCCCTTTCATAAATTATAAAGGCTTGTGGTGCATGAAAATTCAGGTTCTTTAGCCTCAAATTGCCCAAATTCCTAAAAGCCGCAAAAATGCTGGTTCAATTCAGGAATGTTTGAAAATAATGATTCTGTTTGGAGATATAATAGACCTTCTGTACTATATGTCGAACGTGAAAATTGCATGAAAAAATTCTAGGGTACCCCTTCACCCCCTTAATTGCATTGATGAATTATACGGTCTACGTTAGTTCCGTGATAACCTTATAGCCATTTGCAAACTTTCACAGAAATGTAATAAATGGAGTGACATTGCTTCTTACAGATATAGATGGAAAGTTGTATGCCACCCCTTGAGATAATGTTCTCATGGTTACCGATTTGCATTCCTTCATTAGTTTGTTAAATTAAATTAAATTAGTTTTCTGGGAATATTTCAGAAACTGTTGGATTAAGAGCCTTATAATGTAGTTTTCGAGGATCCTTTAGGGCCCCCGAGTTTTGTTGCTGGCACCGAGGGGATTTGTCTCGTCGTTGTACGCCATAATATAATACTAATAATAATATAATATAGGGAGAAATTATAACACCTATTTTTATTTTATTTTTAATTCAGCCAATGGCCATGTACTTTTCTTTTCAGGACGGGTCAGGGAAGGGATATTATCAGAGAAAGAAGCATTCACATCACGCATGAGCAAAAGGGAAATGGCCTACCATTTAACTAAGGGCATCTATAAGAAAAGGTCAATATCCTTCAACGCAAAACTAAAACATTACTGCAGTGTCATCCGTCCGGAGGTCTTGCATGGTTCTGAATGCCTCGCGATGGACAAAAAAGGCTTGGTCAAGAAACTGGAGGCCAAAGAAAGGAAAATTTTGAGAAAGATATTGGGTTCCATCAAAGACAATAGGGAATACAGAAGACGGCATAACCATGAACTATATAGTCATGTGATAAGATAAGCAACGTCATCCGGAAGAGAAGGTTACCATTTTTTGGGCATGTGAAACGAATGAGCCCAGCGAGACTGACCAACCGCAACATAACTTCCTTTCAGGAGAGGAAAACAAAATGGGCCTGGTGCATTGAACTGGATAAAGATCTGAAAGAAGTGGGGATTACACCAACAGATATTCAGGAGCGCGCCCCACTCAAAGGGAAACTTCAAGCTTGTAAAGGTCTCCAAGAAAAACCGAAGCTGAAAACGGAAAAGATTTGGACCCAGGAACGGAAGGAAGTCCACCGAGAACGTATGCGGGCGTACAGGGCAAACATCAAAGCCAGTAGGAGATGGTTGGAATGACGCGGTCCATAGATGGCCTATACGAAATGAATGAATGAATGAATGAATAATATGGGTATAGGAATATAATAGACCTGCCGTACCACACCCGCAGGTGTAAATCGCGTGAAAATATTCTAGAGTACTCCTTGATCCCCTTAAGCTCATTATACGTATTGATGAATTTTACGGCTTAATTTGGTTCCGTGATAACCTTCTAGCCGTTTGCAAACTTTCACACTAATGTAATTAATGGAATTGCATTGCGTCTTACAGCAATAGATGGACCTCTGAGAATCCGTTGGCATGGTTACTGGCTTGCATTCGTTCAGTAGTTTATTCAATTAAATTAGTTTTCTGGGAATATCTCAGAAACGGTTGGTCTTCGGTTCTTAAAATGTGGTTTTCGGGGACCTGGGTTTTGTCTCTCACATTGAGGGGCTGAAAATGAGTTTTGTCTCGTCCTTCTACGCCTATTTCAGCATATATTTTAAGGGGGTAGGCCCCCTTTTATGAGAGGTACGGAGAAGAGTTACATCAATGATTAGTGTCGTGCCTCTGATGGATATCTGTACCAAATTTTACGTTGATACACCCAGCCGTTCTCGAGTTATAAGGGAACAAATTTGTCCACAGACAAACAAACAAACAAACAAACAAACAGACAGACAATAAAAAAATTCGCGCTCATCCATCATAAAACAGTCTGAAACGTGTAAAAAACTCAAATTTCCGCAGAAATTCGGAGAAAAACACACAAATTTTCAATTTTATATATAGAGATATATACTGCACCGCTCGGTGTTGACCGTGTTTTATTGCACAGATTCTGGTTTTACTCGCTAACCGTTGGAGATATACGAAAAGTGATAAGGACCTTTCGGATAGAAAATTAAATGTTAAAGCTCATGTATTCCATCCAAAGTTCGCTATTTCTTAGCGTTCTCTTTTTATTTGAAAAGGAAATATGTAATTTTGAAACCAAAGGGTGTAGTGACGTCACATAGTCGGTTTTACTCGCTAACTGTTGGAGATACACGAAAAGTGATAAGGACCTTTCGGATAGGAAATTAAATTTCAAAGCTCGTATGTTCCATCAAAAGTTTGCTATTTCCTACCGTTCTCTTTTTATTTGATATGGAAGTATGAAATTTTGAAACCAAAGGGTCTAATGACGTCACTAAAATGGTCGCCATTTTTTAATAGTGCAAAATTTTGAAATAAAAAGTATCCTATATGTAAACCTGGTAAATCAGCTACATCCATGCAAAATTTCATTTAAATCGGACCAGTGGATCTTGAGTTATTGAGTAACAGACAGAGAGACAGACAGACACACACCATCTCATTTTTATATATTAGTACTAGCAGAAGTACCCGTTCTTCGAACGGTGTTCGGTGTTAACACCAGACATTATAATAATAATAATAATAATAATAATAATAATAATAATAATAATGTTATTGGTGTTACATCCCTTTTAAGTACTGTTGCTTTTAGAGACGCACCAGACATTATCAATTGAGCTACTGTTGCAATGGTTAGCGGCTTGTAATTCCTTCATAAGTTTATCAGAACGAAGTTAATTTTCTGGGAATATCACACACACTGTTAATTTAAGGGCCTTATAATGTGGTTTTCGGAGATCCTTTATAGACTCGCGAATTTTTTGTCTCACATTGAGAAGTGCAACATATGCTTTGGTCGTCCTTCAAGGATAATTTTTATATTTCGCCTATTTTAGCATGTATTTTGAGAAGTTTTTCCCTATATCCACCCTTCTACTGTATGAAAAGTACGGTGAAGAGTTTTATAAATGATTGGTGTATTGACTCATGTTTACCATACCTAATTTTACGATGCACCAAGCATCCGAACATGAGTTATAGGCGTACATAAGGATACACAGAAAGACAGACAGACAATTCTATTGTCTACAACATATCACCCAGAAATCCAAATATGGGTATATCTACCACACAGTATCAAAGAAAATCATCCTTACGATGAACCCGTATGTCGACAAAAAAAAGAAAAGAAAAAACATTAGTTGAAATGTGCTCTCAAACTAAATTCACCTAACGTGTACTTCCTGACATGAAATAGAATTGAAAGTCTTGTAGATGAAACGCAATACACGTCACATAAAAACTGACCCTCTACGTTGTGTTGGGTCCCCATACACAGGAAGACCACTATCATAAATTATAAAAGCTTGTGGTGCATGAAAATTCAGGTTCTTTAGTCTCAAATGGCCCAAATTCCTAAAATCCGCAAAAAAAATGCTGATTCAATTCAGGAATTTTTGAAAATAATGTTGTTGTTTGGAGATATAATAGACCTCCTGTACTATATGTCGCACGTGAAAATTGCATGAAAAAATCCTAGATTACCCCTTGACCCCCTTAATTGCATTGGTGAATTAGACAGTCTACGTTGGTTCCGTGATAACCTTATATTTGCAAACTTTCACAGAAATGTAATAAATGTAATAAATTGCTTCTTACTGAAATAGATGGAAAGTTGGATGCCACCCCTTGAGATAATGTTGTCATGGTTACGGATTTGCATTCCTTCATTAGTTTGTTAAATTTAATTTAATTAGTTTTCTGGGAATGTTTCAGAAACTGTTGGTTTAGAGCCTTATAATGTAGTTTTCGAGGACCCTAGAGTTTTATTTCTGGCACCGAGGGGCTTTGTCTTGTCGTTGTACGCCATAATATAATACTACTACTAATAATATAATATAGGGATAGGAATATAATAGACCTGCCATACCACACCCGCAGGTGTAAATCGCGTGAAATAATTCTAGACTACCCCTTGACCCCCTTAAGCGCAATTTACATATTGATGAAATTTACAGCTTAATTTGGTTCCATAATAACCATCTAGCCGTTTGCAAACTTTCACACTAATGTAATTAATGGAATTGCATTGCGTCTTACAGCAATAGATGGACCTCTGAGAATCTGTTGCCATGGTTATCGGCTTGCATTCGTTCAGTAGTTTATTAAATTAAATTAGTTTTCTGGGAATATCTCAAAAACGGTTGGACGTAGGACCTTAAAATGTGTTTTTAGGGCCCCCGAATGTTATCTCTCACATTGAGGGGCTGAAAATGGGCTTTGTCTAGTCCTTCTACTCCTATTTCAGCATGTATTTAAGGGGGGTATGCCCCCTTTTATGATAGGTACAGAGAAGAGATACATCAATGATTAGATGGATATCTGTACCAAATTTTGCGTTGATACACCCAGCCGTTCTCGATTTATAAGGGAACAAAGTTGTCCACAATCAAACAAACAGACAGACAGACAGACCAAAACATTATTTTCGCGCGCATCTATCATAAAACAGTCTGAAACGTGTAAATAACTCAAATTTCCGTAGAAATTTAGAAAAAAACAGGCAAATTTTCTATTTATATATGTAGAGATATACTGCACGGCTCGGTGTTGACCGTGTTTTATTGCACAAATTTAGGATTTACTCGCTAACCGTTGGAGATACACGAAAAGTGTTAAGGACCTTTTGGATAGAAAATTGAATGTTAAAGCTCATGTATGCCATCAAAAGGTTGCTATTTCTTAGCGTTCTCTTTTTATTTGAAATGGAAATATCAAATTTTGAAACCAAAGGGTGTAGTGACGTCATAAATGTGGGTTTTACTCGCTAACCGTTGGAGATAAACGAAAAGTGAAGCTCGTATGTACCGTCAAAAGTTTGCTATTTCTTAGCGTTCTCTTTTTATTTGATAAGGAAATATGAAGTTTTGATTAAAGTGTGTAGTGACGTCACTAAAATGGTCGCCATTTTTAATAGTGCAAATTATCGAAATAAAATGTATCCTATATGTAAACCTGGTAAATCAGCTACATCCATGCAAAATTTCATTTAAATCGGACCAGTAGTTCTTGCGTTATTGAGTAGCACACAGACAGACAGAAAGACAGACACACACCATCTCATTTTTATATATTAGTATAGCAGAAGTACCCGTCCTTCGAACGGTGTTATATATTAACACCAGACATTATCAATTGAGCTACTGTTGCAATGGTTAGCGGTTTTTCATTCCTTCATAAGTTTATCAGAACGAAGTTAGTTTTCAGGGAATACCACACACACTGTTAATTTAAGGGCCTTAAAATGTGGTTTTCGGAGACCCCTTATAGACTCGCGAATTTTGTGTCTCACATTGAGAAGCGCAACATATGCTTTGATCGTCCTTCTAGGATAATTTTTTATATTTCGCCTATTTTAGCATGTATTTTGAGAAGTTTTTCCCTATATCCACCCTTCTACTGTTTGAAAAGTACGGTGAGGAGTTTTATAAATGATTGGTGTATTGACTCATGTTTACCATACCTAATTTTACGATGCACCACGCCTACGAACACGATTTATAGGCGTACATAAAGATACACAGAAAGACAGACAGACAATTCTATTGTCTACAACATATCACTCAGATATTCAAATATGGGTATATCTGCCATACAGTATCAAACAAAATCATCCTTATGATGAACCCGTATGTCGACAAAAGAAAGATTAGTTAAAATTTGCTCTCAAACTAAATTCACCTAACTTGTACTTCTTGACGTGAAATAGAATTGAAAGACTTGTAGACGAAACGCAATACACCTCACATAAAAAATGACCCTCTACGTTGTGTTAGGTCCACATACACAGGAAGACCTCTTTCATAAATTATAAAGGCTTGTGGTGCATGAAAATTCAGGTTCTTTAGTCTCAAATGGCCCAAATTCCTAAAAGCCGCAAAAAATGCTGATTCAATTCAGGAATTTTTGAAAATAATGTTGCTGTTTGGAGATATAAAGGATGATTGTAGTTTTACGTGACCATTAATCGCGAGATCATAAGCCACGGGACCTCCATTTTACGTGGAATCTGAACCACAGGGCATGGCATTTCACTTTGCAAATGTTTGGAGATATAATAGTCCTTCTGTACTATATGTCGCACGTGAAAATTGCATGAAAAAAATCTAGGTTACCCCTTGACCCCCTTAATTGCATTGATGAATTATACAGTCTACGTTGGTTCCGTGATAACCGTATAGCCATTTGCAAACTTTCACAGAAATGTAATAAATAGAGTGACATTACTTCTTACAGAAATAGATGGAAAGTTGGATGCCACCCTTTGAGATAATGTTGTCATGGTTAGCGATTTCCATTCCTTCATTAGTTTGTTAAATTAAATTAGTTTTCTGGGAATATTTCAGATACTTTTGGTTTTAGGGCCTTATAATGTAGTTTTCGAGGACCCTTTAGGGCCCCCAAGTTTTGTTTCTGGCACCGAGGGGGCTTTGTCTCCTCGTTGTACGCCATAATATAATAATAATAATATAATATAGGGATAGGAATATAATAGACCTGCCGTACCACACCCGGAGGTGTAAATCGCGTGAAAAAATTCTACTGTACCCCTTGACCCCCTTAAGCGCATTATACGTATTGATGAATTCTACAGCTTAATTTGGTTCCGTGATAACCTTCTAGCCGTTTGCAAACTTTCACACCAATGTAATTAATGGAATTGCATTGCGTCTTACAGCAATAGATGGACCTCTGAGAATCTGTTGCCATGTTACCGGCTTGTATTCGTTCATTAGTTTATTAAATGAATTTAGTTTTCTGGGAATATCTCAAAAATGGTTGGTTTTAGGGCCTTAAAATGTGGATTTCGGGGACCCTTCAGGGCCCCCAGTTTTGTCTCTGACATCGAGGGGCTGAAAATGATTTTTGTCTCGTCCTTCTACTCCTATTTCAGCATGCATTTTAAGGGGGTAGGCCCCCTTTTATGAGAGGTACGGATAAGGGTTACATCAATGATTAGTGTCGTGCCTCTGATGGATATCTGTACCAAATTTTACGTTGATACGACCAGCCGTTCTCGAGTTATAAGGGAACAAATTTGTCCACAGACAATCAAACAGACAGACAGACAGACCAAAACATTATTTTCGCGCGCATCTATCATAAAACAGTCTGAAACGTGTAAATAACTCAAATTTCCGTAGAAATTCAGAAAAAAAACAGACAAATTTTCTATTTATATATAGAGAGATATACTGCACCGCTCGGTGTTGACCGTGTTTTATTGCACAAATTTAGGTTATACTCGCTAACCGTCGGAGATACACGAAAAGTGATAAGAACCTTTTGGATAGAAAATTAAATGCTAAAGCTCGTGTATTCCATCAAAAGTTTGCTATTTCTTAGCGTTCTCTTTTTATTTGAAATGGAAATATGAAATTTTGAAACCAAAGGGTGTAGTGACGTCACAAATGTAGGTTTTACTCGCTAACCGTTGGAGATACACGAAAAGTGATAAGGACCTTTCGGATAGGAAATTAAATTTCAAAGCTCGTGTGTGCCATCAAAAGTTTGCTATTTCCTACCGTTCTCTTTTTATTTGATATAGAAATATGAAATTTTGAAACCAAAGGGTGTAGTGACGTCACTAAAATGGTCGCCATTTCTTAATAGTGCAAAATATCGAAATTTAAAGTATCCTATATGTAAACCTGGTATTTCAGCTACATCCATGCAAAATTTCATTTAAATCGGACCAGTGGTTCTTGCGTTATTAGGTAACAGACAGACAGACAGACAGAAAGACAGACACACACCATCTCATTTTTATATATTAGTATGATGATGAAGGATACTCAGGGATGCTATTGGATTAATGGGATTGTGTTTATAAATTTAAACGAACTGAGTATGTGTAAATTGATATAAATGTGTGTTAATATGTATGCACGTATCGGAGAGCATCGCCAATTGGCATTTTCTCTATTTTCTCAAGTGTATTGTGGTGATGGCTTCTTTAGACGAAATAAGACAGGTTGTAGAGAGCGCTGCGGCACGCACTCAGCAGCAAATGGTGTTGTTACGGCAGGAGATGACGGCTGAATTTAAGGCACAAATGGACAGTAGTAGGGCTGAACAATCAGCGGAATTAATAGCACAGAGTGAAACATTTAAGGCACAAACAGACAGTAGTAGGGCTGAACAATCAGCGGAATTAATAGCACAGAGTGAAACATTTAAGGCACAAATAGACAGTAGCAGGGCTGAACAATCAGCGGAATTAATAGCACAGAGTGAAACATTTAAGGCACAAATAGACAGTAGTAGGGTTGAACAGTCAGCGGTGATCAAAACCCAAATTAATGAATCTATTGGCACACAATTAGCGCTTCAAAATGATAGTATTAATACACAATTAGCTCTACAGAATAATAATATTAGTTCTCAATTGACACAACAAAGTGAATCAATAAACTCTCAACTAGACGCGCAAAACAGTCGCAACACTGAGCAACTCGATAATATAGTGGTTGAAATGAAAGAACATACAAGGAAACAGCTTATACCACACGCCTTAGATGTAAGTAAGAACAATGAGAAGCAGGTTAAACAGATAAAACAACTTGAGGATCAGTTTAACGCTAAACTTAATAACTTAGACGATACAGTTCTGGCAAAATTGGCACAGATTGAATTGGCATGCACAACTAAAAATAGCGAAATTATAACTGCACAGGACAGGTTACAAAACAGATTTAATAAAGTGGAGAAAGTAACCGTAGTAATAAAGGAACAGATAAAGGCGGTAGATGAAAACGTGACCGGCCTTATAAAAGGCATAGACCGTCTCGAAAACCAATCAACAGATCGCTGGAAAAATGCAGAAGTAGACCGGGAGGGATTAAAAGCCACTTTTGAAGAAAACAATGTACGCATGGAGGATCGCTTGGAACGGATCGAAGTGAGCCAGGACACTAATAACCTGAAGATAGAAAACGTTAGAAAGGATTGGCAAAAATTATGTAAGGACTCCAAGGAAGAAAGGTTGGCGGTAATTAAGAAGCTGGGGGAGAACCACACACGGATACAGACGTTAGAAGATGAGATAAAAGCAAAATTTAAAGAACAAGGTGACAGGCTGATAAAAGCAGAATTATTTTCTATGGAACATAATGCAGGGTCATTAGGCGAGAAGGCAAGAGATGGAGACAGAGATAGCCCGGGGGCGACTCATTCAACTGGTAGTCAGGTTGACACGGAAAGTCCACTTGCTCGGAACACGGAAGAATTTCGTAATCACATAGGGAGAAGTTCTACACCACATGACGGTAATCAGCACCCTCAACTTGTACAAATCATCCGTTCTAATGAATTCAAACCGGCTAAGTTTATGGAAAATTCTGGAGTCACACCCAAGGCATTCTTGCGGGAAATCGAGCATTATTATAATGATAATGATATAGCTCCCGCCCGGTAACTGCGCATGATGGAAAAAATTTTAACTGGAAATGTTTTAACGTGGTACTTGAGCTTCAAATACACGTTTGAAAGCTTACATGCATTCAAGCATGCTTTCCTTCGGAAATATTGGTCGTCTTCATATCAACAGGGAATAAGAATGGAATTGTACTCCAGAAAGTACCAATCTACTCAGCAAACTAAGTATTCAGATTTTTTTCATTACAGCTCCTTAAATTTAAAGATCTAGATAATCCTTTAAGTGAGGCCGAGCTAGTCATGACTATCGGACGCCAGCTTCCCGTTAACGTTCAGCAGGTATTGGTCGCACCTAACGTTTCAGACGCGGTACACGCTGAACAGATCCTGTGCCAGATAGATGAAACCACGTCCCACTTACACAATAGAGTTGGAAGACAGGTCGAAATGGTAAATACAACCGAGGTGATTAAGCCGAGCCAGGTAAAAACAAGATCCCAGGCTACCAATACAAATACATACATTTCAACACCCGTGAGAGGTCAGGATGATGACGAGAATAGACAGCGCCAACATTACGATAACAACCGTAATAACAACAGACAGTTCCAAGGACAGAATAGATTCCAACAACGAGGATTTCAACAATGGAGGGACAATCGGAGACAAGATGTACCATACAGGAGATGGGGAGATCGGAATGAAAATCAGAGATGGCAAGACCGCAGATTTCAGAATCGTGAGGACTCTAGAAGCTACCGAGACGACTGGAACGATAGGCATGCTCAATCGCAGAAATACTTAGAGGAAGTTCATGTAAACGAGGGAAATGAACAAGGACGTTGGAAACAGGCAATTGACAAGCGGAAAAATCCCGACACCTACAATGAGGAAGGCAGAACAAATCAAGGGTTTGAAGCCATGCACATAGAGACGCAGAGATACTTGGATCAGCTGCATGGAGAACAAGCAAATAGCGAAGCCAGCAAGGAAGACGAACAAAGATTAGCGGCACAGGGCATTAGAGAACGCAGCCCGGTGGGGAAGAGAAACACCGGTGCGATCCGAAAAACTGGTCACTACTAAAGGAAGCAGATGGTAACACGCGGGAGAGAGGAAGAGGATGGCAGCATGGAGGAGTAAAAACCGTTCAGCATAGTGAGGAATCTTGGAAGTAATGCAGCGATTTAAATACGTGATCCTCCAACATCAAGCAAGTGAACGGGGGGCAAGCAGAAGCCAGCACAACATCGAGGAAGTGATTAGCAGCCGGCCTTTTTACATCTTGAAGCAAGCAGAGTTGACAGGTATGTCGACAGACGAGCAACAGAGAGGGGAATAGTCTTCAAGCAACAAATAGCCCCAGGCGAAGCGCTGGGCAAGTGAGCAGCAGACTGGTATTGTCCTAATGACTGGGCGAGAATGTAAACATTGGAACGAGGAAAACACTTGTCAACTAGCAGAGGCGGACTGACTGAGAACTTTGAAGGGAGACTAATCCAGTATTCTGCACCATGTGACTTAGGGAAGAAAAATCGACTTTATCTCTAAGTTCGATTTTTCCCAACTGAGGGAGTTGTGAACCCTTAATGAGCTACGCATATTAATGATTCTAATTATTCATTTCATTATATTCTGATTTTACTTCCAGAATCATACAGGAAGGCCAGACTGGATTGCGAAATGTCAAGCTTATATGGAGACAGTACGTTTGAACGTGCCCAGTCCTGAAACAAAGAAGTGACGAGATCGGAATGTTGACAGATGCATTATCAGACAAAGGTGTGTTGGGGTCCTGACTCATTTCAGACCGTAATTTCTTTGTCACCCGAGCGTTACGAGTAAGATAGTTGCTGGATGAGAGAGACGAGAGGAACTTTCAACCAATCATAGGACAGAGGCTTCTGTTCTAAACTGCGATATTGACGTCATGAACTACCAATCAGAGAGGGTCACCAATTTTAGCGCCAAGGGAGCGCCTGACGCCGGCTTGAAGATGAAAGCTGGAAAGATTGGATTAAAGAAATCTAGGATCGATTCCAGAGCACGATAGCCCCATTGTGACCTGTTTAATATTTCAAACTGTTTGATACCTGTTGCATGCCAATAATCGCATTATTATAGAAGTTAGTGATAGATTTCCCTCTCCCTCCGTCCTTTTGCTAAATTCACATAAATGCTGTCGTTTCAGTGACAACGAGGTTGATTCTTGGTGACACCGTGAGGTGATCACTTATTCTTTTCGATACCGTGAAGGTATACTGTATTAAATTTATCAGAGATAGTCATTATTGAAAACATTATAATGAAGTTGTGTGCGCGCAGCTGAGTGTGAAATTTGTGTATCTGTAAGATTTTAGTAGTCTCCCACGACTACAACTATTAGGGAAAGTCTACGATTAATTTTGCACTAGACAAATGGTGAATGA
The DNA here is from genome assembly GCA_946902985.2 of Meconema thalassinum. Lineage (NCBI taxonomy): Eukaryota > Metazoa > Arthropoda > Insecta > Orthoptera > Tettigoniidae > Meconema > Meconema thalassinum. The sequence continues at coordinate 62,166,964 of OX336392.1, forward strand.
TGTAGCTATTGGCAAAATTTAGATAGAAAATTACGTGTGACTATAAATAACATTTTTATTTGTATTTTTATTCAACGTCAAGATGGAACTCCAGACCCAGAGAAAGACATCGAACCAACGTTTCTACGGCTCCATGTGGTCTGAGATGAGCTAAACACTTTGGAGAGAGAATGTCAGGCGATGTTCGATGAGACGACGCAGAAAGAGGAATGAGTACCGAAATAATTTATTTATTTGACAAACTGGTTATGGTTTTGTGGGAACATATTATTTTGTGTAAATATTATATTTCAATTTTTTATCTTCGTGTTTTACTGTAGATGCTTTGGGTACTGACACACTTTAGTTTAGTTCATGAGCAACGTGGCATGTATTCTATTTGTGTGAAGATTTTTTTTGTTGATGTCAAGTACACGGGGCAAGCGTACTCGAGTGCGTGTCGCTACCAAAAAATGCGCGGCTAAGCGACGCAAATTGGGAACCGATATCATAACAGAAGCGAAACTGAATTAACTAGAGTAGATAATAGAATTGGTGGGAAATCTTTTTATTGTATAGATTTTTATTGTTACACAGGCTTGTGTGTTAATTGCCGTTTGTTGCATTTTTTTGTTAAGTGAGGGGTCATCTGCCCAATTACTTTATTTTTTTGTGAAGTTACTCTTTTAATGTCTTGGGACACAAAATCTTTGGATATTTGATTGGAGTGTCGGCCCGTGGTAGATTTGTGTTGTGTTCTGCCCAAAATGCTTTATTGAGTCTGCAAATATGTGTTTTATGGAATAGGAATTTTCGGGAACCCTGGTTCTGTCTGAAGCTATGTCCAGGATAAGCATTTAATCCTTGCGAGGAAAATGTTGGAATCCCCTTCTACGATGTTCTTGCAATTCTTTGGAATTGGCAGAAGTGTGTGAATTTTTGTGTCGCGATTAACAGGTGGCGTAATGGGACTGTCTAGTCTCTTGTTATAAATAGCATGATTCAAAGCTTCGACAAGGAGGGCTGGTTTGAACACAGACGTTAATGAGTGGTAAGTGAAGGTATTTCTACCCGGCGCACTCCAATAGATAAGGAGCAAGCTGTACTCATTAGTATTCACGGATCAGGTTTCCGTTCTTCGTAAATGTTTATCTTATATATTAAAATAAAGCCTGTTTAATGATAAAAGAATTGTAATCGGTAAATGGGTGCTGTTCGCGTTTTGATCGATCGATTTCCAGCGTGTTAGCTTATCCATACTTTTATTTCATGTAAATATCATCGGGTTTTTGGCATCTTTTTTCTTGTTTATTTATTGTCATGTTCATTGACCTCGGGTGGTCTCGATGTTCGGTCACGTTGTTGTCATCTTTGTGTTGAGCAATATGAGCCATTGGGCAAGCTTCTGTTTTGCTGGGAGTGTCCTGACTCACTGCGATCTCGATGGAGATCAATTAGTTTATAAATTTTAAATGGTTGCGTGTGTCAGTAAAATTATAATTTTTGGTATGTTATTCTACGAGTGTGTCCCATAAAGCCATAATAATGGTTTGCAGTATGGGGGTTTTCAAGCATATTGGCTGTTCCATCTGTGAGCAAATCTCCATCAAAAGTACTTATTTCTTCTCTAGCGTAGTTATACGCGTGCATACATATTAATCAGACAAGTGGAATTTTGATCCACAATTTTATTTCTTTGGAGTGGACCTTCCTAGGCCACTCAGATCTGTGTAAATTCCTGTACTGTGGGAGTAAAGTTCAGGGTGGACTTTGTTAATGTTATATTTTTTATGTTTTGTTGTATTTATTCAGTTATTAAACGGTGGTAATTTTATTTGTTTTTCACTCATTTATTAGTTTGTAGTTTTGTATATGGTCCTTGTATTTGTAAAGCAGCCGTCTGGTATTTGAGCTCTAGTGAAAGCATACCCGGACTGAACGCGCCCCGAAGTTTGATTCTCGTATATACGACGCTGTTATATACAAGGGCACAGTATACTAGTTCAGTAGCAAGTCTATACGTTGCTGTAAGAACGTAAGATCTTAGTTACGTGTTGTTTGTTCATCTGTGTATACTAGGTCAGTAGCGAGTCTATACGTTGCTGTAAGAACGTAAGATCTTAGTTACGTGTTGTTTCTTCATCTGTGTATACTAGTTCAGTAGCGAGTCTATACGTTGCTGTAGGAACGTAAGCCCTTAGTAACGTGTTGTTTCTTCATCTGTGTATACTAGTTCAGTAGCGAGTCTATACGTTGCTGTAAGAACGTAAGACCTTAGTTGCGAGTCGTTTGTTCATCTGTGTATACTAGGTCAGTAGCGAGTCTATACGTTGCTGTAGGAACGTAAGCTCTTAGTTACGAGTTGTTTGTTCATCTGTGTATACTAGTTCAGTAGCGAGTCTATACGTTGCTGTAAGAACGTAAGATCTTAGTTACGTGTTGTTTGTTCATCTGTGTATACTAGGTCAGTAGCGAGTCTATACGTTGCTGTAAGAACATAAGATCTTAGTTGCGAGTTGTTTGTTCATCTGTGTATACTAGTTCAGTAGCGAGTCTATACGTTGCTGTGAGAACGTAAGATCTTAGTTGCGAGTTGTTTGTTCATCTGTGTATACTAGTTCAGTAGCGAGTCTATACGTTGTTGTAAGAACGTAAGATCTTAGTTGCGTGTTGTTTGTTCATCTGTGTATACTAGTTCAGTAGCGAGTCTATACGTTGCTGTGAGAACGTAAGATCTTAGTTGCGAGTTGTTTGTTCATCTGTGTATACTAGTTCAGTAGCGAGTCTATACGTTGCTGTAGGAACGTAAGCTCTTAGTTACGTGTTGTTTGTTCATCTGTGTATACTAGTTCAGTAGCGAGTCTATACGTTGCTGTAAGAACGTAAGCTCTTAGTTGCGTATTGTTTGTTCATCTGTGTATACTAGTTCAGTAGCGAGTCTATACGTTGCTGTGAGAACGTAAGATCTTAGTTGCGAGTTGTTTGTTCATCTGTGTATACTAGTTCAGTAGCGAGTCTATACGTTGCTGTAGGAACGTAAGCTCTTAGTTACGTGTTGTTTGTTCATCTGTGTATACTAGGTCAGTATCGCTGTCTATACGTTGCTGTAAGAACGTAAGCTCTTAGTTACGTGTTGTTTCTTCATCTGTGTATACTAGTTCAGTAGGGAGTCTATACGTTGCTGTAAGAACGTAAGCTCTTAGTTACGTGTTGTTTGTTCATCTGTGTATACTAGTTCAGTAGCGAGTCTATACGTTGCTGTAAGAACGTAAGCTCTTAGTTACGTGTTGTTTCTTCATCTGTGTATACTAGTTCAGTAGCGAGTCTATACGTTGCTGTAAGAACGTAAGCTCTTAGTTACGTGTTGTTTCTTCATCTGTGTATACTAGGTCAGTAGTGAGTCTATAAGCTGCTGTAAGAACGTAAGCTCTTAGTTACGTGTTGTTTGTTCATCTGTGTATACTAGGTCAGTATCGCTGTCTATACGTTGCTGTAAGATCGTAAGCTCTTAGTTACGTGTTGTTTCTTCATCTGTGTATACTAGGTCAGTAGCGAGTCTATACTTTGCTGTAAGAACGTAAGCTCTTAGTTACGTGATGTTTGTTCATCTGTGTATACTAGGTCAGTATCGCTGTCTATACGTTGCTGTAAGATCGTAAGTTCTTAGTTACGTGTTGTTTGTTCATCTGTGTATACTAGGTCAGTAGCGAGTCTATACGTTGCTGTAAGAACGTAAGCTCTTAGTTACGTGTTGTTTGTTCATCTGTGTATACTAGGTCAGTATCGCTGTATATACGTTGCTGTAAGATCGTAAGTTCTTAGTTACGTGTTGTTTGTTCATCTGTGTATACTAGGTCAGTAGTGAGTCTATACGCTGCTGTAAGAACGTAAGCTCTTAGTTACGTGTTGTTTCTTCATCTGTGTATACTAGGTCAGTAGTGAGTCTATACGCTGTTGTAAGAACGTAAGCTCTTAGTTACGTCATGTTTGTCCATCTGTCTATACTAGGTCAGTAGTGAGTCTATACGCTGCTGTAAGAACGTAAGCTCTTAGTTACGTAATGTTTGTCCATCTGCGTATACTAGGTCAGTAGCAAGTCTCTACGTTGCTGTAGGAACGTAAGCTCTTAGTTGCGAGTTGTTTGTCACTAGGTGTATACTAGGTCAGTAGCGAGTCTATACGTTGCTGTAGGAACGTAAGCTCTTAGTTGCGAGTTGTTTGTCCACCTGTGTATACTAGGTCAGTAGTGAGTCTATACGCTGCTGTAAGAACGTAAGCTCTCAGTTACGTTTTGTTTCTTCATCTGTGTATACTAGATCAGTAGCGAGTCTATACGTTGCTGTAAGAACGGAAGCTCTTAGTTACGTGTTGTTTGTTCATCTGTGTATACTAGTTCAGTAGTGAGTCTATACGCTGCTGTAAGAACGTAAGCTCTTAGTTACGTGTTGTTTGTTCATCTGTGTATACTAGGTCAGTAGCGAGTCTATACGTTGCTGTAAGAACGGAAGCTCTTAGTTACGTGTTGTTTGTTCATCTGTGTATACTAGGTCAGTAGCGAGTCTATACGTTGCTGTAAGAACGTAAGCTCCTAGTTACGTGTTGTTTGTTCATCTGTGTATACTAGATCAGTAGCGAGTCCATACGTTGCTGTAATAACTTAAGCTCTTAGTTACGTGTTGTTTGTTCATCTGTGTATACTAGGTCAGTAGCGCTGTCTATACGTTGCTGTAGGAACGTTAGCTCTTAGTTACGTGTTGTTTGTTCATCTGTGTATACTAGGTCAGTAGCGAGTCTATACGTTGCTGTAGGAACGTTAGCTCTTAGTTACGTGTTGTTTGTTCATCAGTGTATACTAGTTCAGTAGCGAGTCTATACGTTGCTGTAGGAACGTTAGCTCTTAGTTACGTGTTGTTTGTTCATCAGTGTATACTAGGTTAGTAGCGAGTCTATACGTTGCTGTAGGAACGTTAGCTCTTAGTTACGTGTTGTTTGTTCATCAGTGTATACTAGGTCAGTAGCGCTGTCTATACGTTGCTGTAGGAACGTTAGGTCTTAGCTACGTGTTGTTTGTTCATCAGTGTATACTAGGTCAGTAGCGCCGTCTATACGTTGCTGTAGGAACGTTAGCTCTTAGTTACGTGTTGTTTGTTCATCTGTGTATACTAGGTCAGTAGCGAGTCTATACGTTGCTGTAAGAACGTTAGCTCTTAGTTACGTGTTGTTTGTTCATCTGTGTATACTAGGTCAGTAGCGAGTCTATACGTTGCTGTAAGAACGTTAGCTCTTAGTTACGTGTTGTTTGTTCATCTGTGTATACTAGGTCAGTAGCGCTGTCTATACGTTGCTGTAAGAACGTAAGCTCTTAGTTGCGTGTTGTTTGTTCATCTGTGTATACTAGGTCAGTAGCGCTGTCTATACGTTGCTGTAGAAACGTAAGCTCTTAGTTGCGTGTTGTTTGTTCATCTATGTATACTAGGTCAGTAGCGCTGTCTATACGTTGCTGTAGGAACGTAAGCTCTTAGTTGCGTGTTGTTTGTTCATCTGTGTAGACTAGGTCAGTAGCGCTGTCTATACGTTGCTGTAAGAACGGAAGCTCTTTGTTATGTGTTGTTTGTTCATCAGTGTATACTAGGTTAGTAGCGAGTCTATATTTTGCTGTAGGAACGTTAGCTCTTAGTTACGTGTTGTTTGTTCATCAGTGTATACTAGTTCAGTAGCGCTGTCTTTACGTTGCTGTAGGAACGTTAGCTCTTAGTTACGTGTTGTTTGTTCATCAGTGTATACTAGGTTAGTAGCGAGTCTATACGTTGCTGTAGGAACGTTAGCTCTTAGTTACGTGTTGTTTGTTCATCAGTGTATACTAGGTCAGTAGCGCCGTCTATACTTTGCTGTAGGAACGTTAGCTCTTAGTTACGTGCTGTTTGTTCATCTGTGTATACTAGGTCAGTAGCTAGTCTATACGTTGCTGTAAGAACTTTAGCCCTTAGTTACGTGTTGTTTGTTCATCTGTGTATACTAGGTCAGTAGCGAGTCTATACGTTGCTGTAAGAACGTTAGCTCTTAGTTGCGTGTTGTTTGTTCATCTGTGTATACTAGGTCAGTAGCGCTGTCTATACGTTGCTGTAAGAACGGAAGCTCTTTGTGTGTGTTTTTTTTTTTGCGAATATATTTGTTTGGTATAATGTTAAACGTTGAAAGTGTTAAAATTATCGCGAACTGAAATTTCCGGAGAAGAAGGAGAAAATGTTTCAAGAATGTATCCTAGACTCGCCATTTTCCTCTCAAACTACCGATGCTGAAAAATACAAAGCTTTTCAATGACTCTAAGAAGCTTATAAGTCAGTGAGTCTTGAACATATGCTTTACCGTGTTTTGGAGAAAATGAACGTTTTCTGCGTTTTCTTTCACACTCTCCCCAGGGAAATGTCGCGATAGTACCTGACACTCTACTACAGTCCAGGTGTACTAACTTATGTACAGTGTGTTTCACTTGACTTCACAACAGCCATGTGGGTTGCCTACCACCTGCAATAGAGCCGCGAGAAGTTCGTCTATCTCTGGTCCCTGTGCCTTGGTGTTTTCTGTCCTTACGTTTCAAAGACTATCACGGTGGCTCAGACACTAGCGCGAGAGACTGCGGAGCCTATGTCCGGGGTTCGTATTTCGACTGTGGCACCATTGCTTTTAAAGATATTTATAAGCTCAAAACAGTAAATGTAAGAACAGTGCCTTTCTCTCTTCACTCCCCTGATATGTTGACCCGAAGACTAGGTTCGGGTGTCAGTTCGGGCCACCTTCGGGGTGGCAGGGGCGGGGGGAGGGGCGGGGGGGGGGGGGAATTTGCTAATATGTTTGCTATCGGACGCGTGCTCAGCTTCAACACATGGAGTCTGGCTCGAGATTCGAAACCCGGACCATAGGCTCCACAGTCTCTCGTTCTAGCGTCTAGGCTAGGACAGAAAACACCAAGGCATAGGGACCAGAGATAGACGAATTAGCGAGCAAGAACTTGTCGCGGCTCTATTGCAGGTGGTAGGCAACCCACATGGCTGTTGTGTATTCAAGTGAAACACGCAGTACTGGAAGAAAACGAAAAGAGAAAGCAAGTACCTCCGCTTCACTGTGGAACAGCGAATCATGGATATATTTCTAAGATGTAGATGATGAATACCTGTTAACCTATTAAAGGCGAGCACGTGTTTACAAAACTCACAATTTGCATGAGGATAGGTCTGTAAACAAGTTTCTCTATAACGTTGTTCACACAAAAAGTTAGCTGGCTATTTTTGCATTGAAATTGTGGGGATAAGTACACGTCTAGAACAAGATGAGTTGTGGTTAGTATCTGCGCGTGCCCGCCTAAGGGCCAGGTGCGCGGTAGACCGTAGCACTTACTTGTGTATAGTGCAGAGGTTGGGTTGATCCTCAGCCCAAAAATATCCAAGTTAAATAAAGGACAAAAATGGCAATAAGAAAAAAAGGATGAGGGTAATCAAACAATGGAAGAATGATTAAATAATCCACAATTTATAGTTATAGTTTTTTTAGGTATGGCTTTTTAGTGCCGGGAGCGTCCGAGAACATGTTCGGCTCGCCAGGTTTGTAGCTGCTTCGAGACGGACACCCAATGGGTGAGCTACAAGTACCGTTGGGGGAGGGGGATGTTGGAATGTAAGGACGAGGAGTTGGAAGGTATCGGCTGTGGCCTATAATTAGGGACCAACCCCGGCATTTGCCTGGAAGGAAGATGGGACACCACAGAAGACCATCTTCAAGGTTGCCGGCGGGGGGATTCGAACCTCCTCGCCTCCCGGATGTGAGCGACTGCCAGCAGTCATGCCGTAACGACCACGGCCAACTCACCCGGTTATAGTAATAGTGATGTATAGTTATAACCTAATTGGAGATTAGCTCGATCCCGGTAGTATATGTCTTACGATAGCCCGGGAAACCTTTATGATTGAAGACCTAAGACTGCAAATACATCTACAGCACACTCCAGCATACAAAGAACTGTTACAAGAGCTACAAGGAGGAATACGAGATGAGACACCTGTTGACACGCTTTGCGATACACGGTATTCATCATCGTATTTGTGCCAGGAAATCCTTTCACCAGGCTAGCCACTAGTGTACATGTGTTCTGTGTAGAGAACAGTGCGATACATGATTATCACGTAATGGAGTGCAAGATGAGGACGGTCTCTCTGATTCAATTTTGGTCTGATTGTTGAGTTATTTAGCCTGTTGTTATGTACATATGTTTCACATTGTGTGCAATAAATTCGTTATTATAATTGTAGACAAATTTAGAAAAAAGACAAATAATTAAATGAACGTCGATGAAGTAACTATTTCCACCCCTGTAATTATTGCCAGACATCACTAAATGGGCTCGAACTAAAGCATGGATATTTGACAGCACGTTCTCCTCTGATTGGTTGGTTGGTTCCTCAGTTTAGGGGCTGCGACAACGCGGTCATGTAGCCCCGTGTACTTAGGGTGAGTGTAGTCTAATAACTGGTGTTAATTGTGATAGATGTATTAGTGTGTGTTATCTTTTTTTAATTCAAGTACGGACTGCAGACATTCAATTTTCAAGTAGTTCCCACTTTTGCTGCCAAACGCCACCGTCAACGACAACTAGTTCTGAACTTGGTTACTTGATGGCACCCCAGTCGGCTCCTGGCGACGAACGTTCTAACCTATAATTTAGCTTCACACAAGTGTAATTAGTGGAAGGTTCTTTATCATGCCATAAATCTATGACAAGGGACAGCCGCGCCAGCTTTACTTGCCCTCCGAATGAAGGCATCATTTAAAGTCTACGAGGTTCCTTGCCAATGGAAACGAATTGAATTACGTTAATACTGACTCGCTCTTCATCTGTACACGAGTATGAGTGGCAGGAAAAATTAACTTTCATTCAATTGGAATTCCCAATCAGCTAATCTCCATAATACAGGGAGACATGCAACAAACAGATATTGACATCATGATTAAACAGTTTTATTCCTAGAAGCCTACTCTTTTATCGGAAGATTCAGTCGTCTGAAGTGGAATGGATGTAGTTTGTTGTCACCCTTGATATTGCAACTTTTCTGTCGCTCAACATAACATAATCCCAATTAATTACTGGGACATAGGAAAAATAACCTTAATTAAATTGCATGTGATTAAAATATATACAGGGTGTAATTGATGGTGGTAGAAGAGACTATTCTAAGCTTCCTAGGTAAAACATATGGCACCTATCTTTAAATTGAGAATTTAACATTACTAATAATATCGTATAGCCTCGGGTGCCGGGTGCAAGCTTTGTAATTTGACACCCAGAGGCTAGCTTGCATGTCGAATTTCGTTATTCCTTGAATCACTATGAAAGTCAAGGAGGTTAGATATCTAAGCTCCTTGAACACTATAGCGCTTTCTAGTAGAGAAATGAGGAACTTTCGTGTTGGCGGAAACTCCCGAGTTTAATTTTGCCATTATGAACACGGCCTACTGAATTCAAATGGGTTCTTAGACATGCCAACATCGTATGACATGCGTGTCCTATTTTTGCCGCCTTTCAAAAATCACTTACCATGGCCAGGAGCGAACCTGCAATCTTGGGGTTAATAGGCCGACACGCTATCCACTCATCCACCGTGGCAAGCTAATTAAACATTAAAAAGTCAATGTTTCTAGGTTATCCAGAAACTCTTCAAGCAGACGGCGGAAAAGCAGTCTGGGGGAAACGAGGCGGGGCGAGGTGGGACGATGCGAGGTGAAGTTGTTGCGTAATCGGAGCATTGACCTTACCGGTTGAGGGGTGGTATCAGCTGTTATGAGGAGAGCGATACTCGTCTCGTAAGAAAATTTGTATAGCTGTTGTTCTTGTTATTGTTGTTGAAATCGTACGCAATGGCTTGGGATATTAGGACTGGTAGTATTGCGTAGCCTATTTTGTAAGTGTGGAAGTCACTGATGGATGTTCATGTAAAGGATAAAATAATTTCGATTAATCAGCCCTGGTGTGTCATTGGCGTCGGCACGTTAAAGAAATACAATGGGACAAAATTCTGTCATCCTGTCGTCTGTTCAGAACTAGCGTTTAAGACGGAAGTGAAATACTTGATGTTGTTTTGTTTGAGAGGCTTGACGATGTTGATCATTTAGTCCTATATAGTTGATAGTGGGTAGAATTTGTCTGATAACCTGTGTTTTTGTGGTTTCTGTAGTAAAGTGGGTATTTGTAATTCAGGTGAGGATTGGGAAGAAGGCGGCCGTGGCCTTAAGTTAGGAACCATCCCGGCATTTGACCGGGGTAGAAGTCGGAAACCAAGGAAAACCACTTCCAAGATTTAATACGGAAACACATGTACATAATAATAATAATAATAATAATAATAGTAATAATAATAATAATAATAATAATAATAATAATAATAATAATAAAGATACGAGCCTTACAGTAGTCGCATATGATGTGTAACATCTGGCATGTTATCCTACTATGAAATTGAGATGAAATGTATGTGAAGTCATCTGACATATTATCCTGCTCGTATACTACACAGTTTGGACATTCTTAAAATGTTTATTTACGCTCCTTTTTCATACTGGTACTATGATGAATGTATAGATTGAATTGGTGATATGCTACTGTTACACTTGTTTGAACAAACATAACATATTATATTGTAAATTAAGAGGAGGAATGAAACCATAGTCTCTAGCCTATCTATAGACTACTAGAGATAACGTTCAATACAATCAAATTTCCCAACTCCTGCTTGGTGCAAACTATTAAAATTAAAATGAGAAAAATCGTAATTTCATGTAGATTCTGTTAAAATGACGCATACTGTTATGATAGATATCGTTTAAATCGATAATCCGGTAGCAACAATAATTGCCGGGACTGGGGTTCGAACCTGAGACTTCATGATTCGCAGACCAAGATGCTATTCACGCAGCCATTACAACCACAGAAATTTAGAGTACAAGACAGTTACTCATTTTCACGAGCCGGTAATAATATAGAAGTATTTTTATGATCCATAATTATTTTTTTCGATAATGTTCCTGCGTGGAATGAGTATTAAATTAGTTATGCATACTAGTCCAGTCATTTGGTGCCCAAAGTGCCTGTTTCAAAAAAAAATAGGGTAGAAGGTTTCTCGACGGATTCTTATGTTTTTCGGTGTGCTAAATCCGAATCAGAAGTTTGCCAAAAAAAAGAGTACGGCTTCACAGTGAAAAAAAAAACACGGACTTTTTTCACAAAATCGCTTATAAGTTGAAAAATATGCATCTTAGTGAATTTCTCACTATTTACAAAATTAAGGTAGGCAAACTTTCCTTCGACATTCACTGGTCACTTTTAAGTTTTGAGTTAAGGGCACCGCCGCTAGAGCGTGCTGAAAAAGAGCCACTTTTTGGCACTTAGGCAAAAACAAGTGAAACTCTGCCCTAACTAGCCCCAGACGCTTTCTTATCGTGTTTCCTCCATGAATACGTGCTTTATTCATGTTCTATGGTGGTAACATGATTGAAAGTTCGTTGGAAAAAAATGATAAATTAATATATTCAAAGTTAAGGTGGAGTAGGTACATCTGTACTTATCCACCTAATGGTAAAGTGTGAAAGTGATGAGGTGAGTAATGTAAAACAGTTTTTGTGATTTTTCACTCAACATCTGACCATGTCACACATATTTCACACATTCCTAAAGAAATAGATTTAATATATTGATAGTGTGAAACCCGAGTCGTTTCCCCTTTATGTGAAATGTTCACCCTCAAGCTCTCAATAGGAAGGGTCCCTTTTATCATTTTAAATAATCTTATCGACTTCGTCGTTACGCTGGGGTCTGGCGTTACGTTACGTTACCCAGATGCACCGAGGTGTGTGACGTCATAGTACCGCTTGGTGCATGTGTTCCCCGACAATCTCTACTTCGTTAGTATAAGACAAAAATCCCCGATTCTTGGATGTCACGGGTAATCTCGAGAACCACTGGATGGATTTTGATGCGGTTTACACCATTCTGTAAAGGATATCTCCAGGAAAGATTCCGTAGAAAATAATTTATGTATGATGAAAGGAAGCCAAGCAGTAACGATTTCAGTGAAAAGGTCGAAAAAACTTGGCGTCCGTGCGCTTCTTAAGCTTACGCTGGGCAAACCGTTAAAAATATCAATATATTATGAGCGTAAGAATTGGTCAGCATGAATAGTTCTACAAAAATGTCCGCGAGAGCATATCTTTATCTTCAATACATCGCCCATTATAAGTGTTTTTAGACTGGATGGAAGGGGCACGTCCCCGCACGCTCTGGTGAGCGTGACGGCATCCCGCGCGCTTGACCTTGCTTTGCCCTTGTCGTTCGCGAGTCCTTTGAAACAAGGTAAAGTATTATAAAGCAAGATAAGTATTATGCAGATAATTTTCTAACATCTCAAGAGTTTTTGGCTTCGAGCGAAGCGAGAAGCCTCCAGCCTTTTTAGCATTTTTCAGCCTTTGTAGCACTTAAAATGATACAAAGTCTAGTCATTCAGACTGACTATCACTTTTTTTGCCGACACCTCTGTCCTTGACCCCTCAAGCCCTCAATAGGAAGGGTCCCTTTTTTTCTGACACATTTGTCCTTGACAGGTCCCCCTCCATGCCTCCGGCCAACTCCTCTGCCATTCGAGTTTAGTTTAGTTTGCTCTCTCCTCCTCGTGGGACAGCTAAGCGTTCTTCTTCGGGATTCTGCCGTTCGTTCAGTGCTTTCAAGTGAACTAATGTTGTTATTAGTGAATATGTGAGGGACGAAAATGTCGCGTCGTGAATGTGCAATTTGTGAGGAGCCTCTGGATGATCAGACTCGAACTTTCTTTCAAACGACAAGAACAAGGGTAGATTCATAGAGCTCCTCAGGAGTAGACTGAGTGAGGCAGGGATTGAATCACGACTAGCCATTGAGGATGCTGATGCCCTCATCATAAGAACGGCTCAATCCATAGCTTCCACGCATGGCACAGTTGCAGTGGTCACCATGATAGGCATCCGCACTTCTCCTAACGTGTTCTTCCTTAAACCAGGAAAAGGAAAAGTACCACTGACGCTATATAATAATACAGGAGTGCGACAAGGTGATGGTTTATCACCCATTCTATTCAACTCAGTTTTGGATAAAACAATCAAGACATGGGAAAAAGGAGTCAAAGGCATAAAAATGGCAAAACACCAGAAAAGGACAGTCAACATTAAGTGTCTGGCCTTTGCCGATGATGTAGCGATTATAACAAATAACAGAAAAGAAGCCAAAGAAGCTCTAGAGACGCTACATGAAATCTCTGCCAAAACAGGGTTACAAATCTCATACGAAAAAACACAGTTCATGGACACAAAATCTACAGACAAGCACCCACTGGAAACCAAGTATGGAAAAATAACACAAGTGGAAAGTTTCAAATATCTAGGAGAGATTATACAGAAAACAGGACTGAACTTGGCATCCAATGAAGACAGGATCGCTAAATTGCAGAAAGCATACCGACTTACATGGAACCACTACAATAAAAAAAAGTATTTCAATCAATGCCAAATTACGGCACTATCATACAGTAGTCTTACCAGAGGCCTTATACGCTTCAGAAACGACAGCAATCAAGGGACGAACAAAAATCAAGGAATTAGAAAAACAAGAGAAAAAAATTCTGAGAAAGATCTACGGGCCAGTTCAGAAAGAGGGAATATGGATGAAGAGACCGACAATAGAACTGTACAAACAGACAGAGACGATTACAAACAACATAAGGAAAAGAAGGGCAAAATTTTATGGACATATACATAGGATGACCGAAGACAGACTGACCAAGAAAATTTTTAATATAGTTACGAATAGCACACTAAAAACCAATTGGGTAAAGGAAACCGTGGAAGACCTTAAGAAACTAAACATCTCTACAGAAGACATCGCAGACAGGAGCAAATACAGAGAAAAACTTAGACTACAGAAGTTTGAGCAAACTCCCAAAGAGAGACAACCAGCAAAGAGGTGGACAGAAGAGAGAAAGAGGAAACATAGTGTGGATATGAGAGGTTTTTGGGAAAAAAGAAGAAAGGTCCAGTATGAAACATGAAAATTGATTGTGTTGTAACGCTCTCCTTATGGGGAATTAACGAATAAATAAATAAATAATAACAATAAAGCAAATATAGCGAGTGGGTCGGCCCTATCAAAAGGCAATGGCATGTAGAACTAGTAAAGACCACCTATCATTGTCTCAAGTACGGGTGTGATCCCAAGTACCTTGCTCCAAGGCCTTAAAGAACTGGATCTGGATACTCAACTGTACAAACTAATGCAGAAGGCAGTAGTTCTCTCAACAACCCAATTTGCCTGGAAGTTCATGGGTAGCGATTTCGACTTTCTAGCTTAGAAGTGGCTGTTTCAGTAATTGTACTTTGGTTTCCCGAAGCCCGTATAGTTATGTTGTGGAGTACCAGCAATGTGTTATATGTACTGTATTAAACAATAATAATAATAATTGAGCGAGCATCATCAGATCCAAAATTACAAGACAAAATAGCTCTACAAAACACTACCAAAACCACGATGACACCCAAAAACGGTCTCAGTCTTTCAAAAAAAAAGCACGGCAAAAAAAAGTCCCTCCTCCTCCATTGTAAAGCTGGAAACCAAACCCGGGATGTCTGGATAGGAAACCACTATATGTACACCCACACCACGACGCGAATAATATGTACTATGAAATGTGAAAATGTAATGTCTAAGGTAGACTAATTATGGATGCGTAGGTGTTTGGCACCAATCCCAAAACTGGGTGAAGACGAGCGAGCATCAGATTCTAATCGCAGTGGGGGTATTGAATAAAGGAAGGATATTAATGACGGGGGAGCGCTGAAGATTTGATGATGAATGGTTGTTAGTTCAGGGAATGCCTCCCCCGCACTGCGCGAGGTCCAACCCCCATAGCGCACGCACGCCGCGACCCGCGAGGCTATATATCGGGCGTCGCACGTCGTGATGCACTCAGTCGAGACCAGCCCAGCACGCTACAGTCAGCCAGCCCAACAAACAGCATGCGACTCTCCGTACACAAGGCGCTTCTGGCCACGGCACTTATCATCGGCGTGACACACGCTCTGACGACCGGTGAGCCCCCTTCTGTCTACTTGTCTCTATGTCTGTCTGTCAAAAATATTTCTTTCGTAAAGAAACAAATCAGGTCAACTTCAAAAATTGTTTACGAAGTAGCGTAAACTTTTGTCAACTTACTTCGTATGTTGTACCCCCATCGTTTCGTTAAAATGATTTTCCGATTTCATAAATCAGCACATTTGAACCCTGTGGCTTAAGATCGTGAGCTTTAGCCTTGTTAACATTTTTTCACATCTATCCAATTTCGTGATTAATTTTGAATATTAATGAAAAAAATTTTTGAAGTTTTTCCCAACTCAATCCTAGCTGATTTTTACACCAAGTACATCGATTTCACTTCATGAAGAATTTTTCTTCAAATTTACGCTAATTTTGACAACTAGAAAACAGTTTTCAAATAACGCTGTACACTCTCAATATTGAAAATATGCGAGTATGTTTGCGGATGCGTTCGTGTAGCTAGAAAGGAATTTTCAGCGTTCTCATATTTTAGGTTATTTGATTTCGGACTAAATTTCATAATTTCTCTTATCGAGAGTAATTTTATAGTAATTTTGACAAGTGGGGAAAGTTTCACAACCCTTTATTATCGAAGGTAATTAAATCGATAACGCTTACTATTTTGCAAGTAACTCGTTGATTGAAAATCATTTCGTATTAACGTAAATTTTTAGTAGTTTGAGGAAATAATGGAAGATGTTGACATGTTTTTAAAATTTAAATAATTTCAACACAAAGTACATCAGTTTATATTCAAGGAGAATTCATTTATTGTAATTATACGTCTAGAGATTTTTGTAAATAATTCTGAACACAATGATCATTGAAGGCTGCGATTATCTCGAATGTCTATTCAAGTTATGATGAACGAAATACGTCTTCGCAAACCTATGAGTTACATCTAACGACTGAGTGCCTTGAATTTTTTCTAACGATTAAATATTATTAGTGAGCTTGAGCAGTAACGGAAACTAATTTTTTCACAAACACATCTTATGAAATTTATGAAGAAATTACTCATCTGCACTATTTTTAAAATAATGTTGATTATGCATTGTTCTTTTTCACGAAGGTAGAAACGAAATAAATATTTCATTCATTAGTGGAATAGCATTGGCTTGAGAATTCATTGACTATATTTACTAACAAATTAAATATCTCCAAGATAATCGATAAAATTCTAGCATCACATAATCACTCCGCAGCTGATAAATCTAGAGGTCAATGAAAACAGATCCTTATTATTGTCAGGAGTAAAATTAATTTTGCAGGAAGTTCATTGATTGGAGGCTATGAAAATTTTTCCAACTCCTGTAAGTTTTTGATAATTTTAACAAGTAGCAAAAATTATTTTAGAACATCCGCCTTGTTAACAGTTTGGTTGTTTTTCACGGTTGGTGCCAGAATGGATGAAGGCGGTTCTCAGGCTTGTTGGCCATGGTTTAGTGGGGTTTGAATTTGCTTCTTGTTAGGTTATAGCGATAGAATTCTGAAGCCTCGTTTACGGAAACAGGAGATAGATATTAGTTGAGTTATTTTCTGAAAAATAAAACATATCGATATATTATCATGATATTTTACCTAGCTATCGTCAATTTTTCAGCAAGAAGAGAGAACATCCAAACCATCTGTTGTAATTCAACAGTTGAAAATTTTGAGATTTAACTTACACATTAGTCGTGAACGATATTTCTTAATTTTTACATTTGATATTTTGTGTGAAATTAATGAACATAATTATGTATTTTAATCTTTCGTTATTTTTTAATATTAGCATCCATTCTCAATCTGAAGCATCTTTCTTCCTTTTTACAGTATGTCGCCCCTAGGAAGCCCAAGTCTCAACAGTAATAATTTGATGAGACGTTGCATTCTGTTATACCTACAGTATTATAGATGGTGGTTTTCCTTGATTCTATTCATAGCATAATTTAGGTGCAAAAGATAAACGTTTATCACGTTTTACCTGCAAGTATAAATAGCCTCACTTCGATATTCAGTAACAGTAACATAATGTCCGCCACCAAATTTGTTGCTTGTGATGTTATGAATTTCTATAGGAGATGTAGTGATTTCTTAGGAGTTCCTTAAGATATGAATTGTCACTTCTCGAATCCCAAAATGTAGTGATAATCTCATGCATAAATTTGAGATAATTCCTCAAGTGAGGAACAACAGCCCGATTTCTTCTCAATTCAACTCTCTATTGATATGTGACATCTATCTTTTAGATATTGCAAACAGTGGTATGAAATATAACAAATAATATCAATTGGTGTGGACCTACAGTGGCAATGTTTAAAAATATTACAAGGACGCAACGACACTTTTCAAAGTATTTTCAATATTTGATCATAGATAAAGAGGCAATACTGTAGACACATTGTCAAAATGCACTTTAACAAACATTAGTATTACTTTTAATTATGAGACAGTTGTACCGTTTAGTGTAATATATATAGGTCTACACACCGCGGAGAGGCCAACAAGGACCACGCAAATATCACTTCTTTATAGGTCTAGTTTCCTTCTTTCTCTTCCAGAAATCTTTCATCCTGGTCGACTGCGCAGCTCTTCTTTCAGCAGTCCATTCTCATCTGTTGAGATTCTTCTTCTCCCCGACGAGAATTTTGAGGCCAACAATTTATTTTCTGTACTCTATTCGATTTAGACAATCTTCTTCAGTAATTTTGAATTTTTGAAGTTCTTCTTTCATTTGCTTTACATAGCCTCCTTGCCCTTCCAGATTTTATCAAAAATTTGTTTGTTTAACCTTGAGCAATCCATGTGGACCATATGTCCGTAGAACTGAAGTCGCCGTTTTCTGATCATCACTTCAAGGTTGTAATATTAATATTACTTGCTATGAACTGTTAAGTTGTATGTGAAATACTTTACATCATTATTTCAGTGCTAGCGGAGCCGTGCGAGAACTCTCGCATGTGTATAAACTTTACTGCTATGCGGCCTTCTATAAATATGTTTATTTGTTTAAACGCATTTTTTAAAATGTCGGTTGTATGCGCCCCATGTGTACAGACTACACGCCCGGCTCTAGTGCTATGTGGGCTGGACGTGACACACTTCAGGCACGGGCTACTATCTTGTTTATTTGTTTAAAAGCACTTTATAAACAAATAGATAAATTTCCGTTGAATTTTCAAGAAAAGCAGGATTTTTCCTGTACTATTGAGACGATTTGGAAAAATTTGGTACAAACCACACCTTCTAACTCCCTCTGGTTTAGGAGCTTGAGTTTTGTTAAACATAAACCTTAGCGTATTATATTGATTTCAGTATTAGAAGAGGGTCTCAAATAATCTTATCTGTAGCGTAACAAATAGAATCGGACAGTTTGACGATCAGTTGCTCTATCATCGTTGAAGGGACGGTGGCGAATTATTATCGTATAAATATTACTCATCAGCACGTTAGATAACCTCTATAATAGTTTAGTAATAAAAACATAATTTTCTGAAACATTTATCAAAGTCGTCTTTGTTTCTCATTGCCACACGTATTCTCACCCTATGTGCCTTGGCGCCGCAAATGAGGGAACATGCTCCATGTATTTCAATCCTCAGCTCTCGAATATTTCACGGCACCCATATCAGCTGGCATTGAATTACGCTGCCACTAAAGATTGAAGCAAGACACTGATTAGTAGTTATTAGAATCAGTAACAATTCGTGACTCCTCATTACGCGGGTAAGATAAAAGATGGTACATATAGTTGTCATGTTATTAGAGAAACTACCAAAAAAAGGTATCGCTGAACAAACTTTGCATTTGCTTGTGTCTCTGATAAACTGAAGCAGTGTTTTATGTCATCTACGAAGAGAGTTCCCTGCGCAAGGATATAGGCATAACAATTTCTTGTGAATATTTTGAGGAAGCTAGATTTAACGATTTCCAGCTTCCTTAGATTTCCAACCGTCAGGCAGTTCCAAATTAGTTGTATTCCATAGGTGGCCGTCGGCATGACTTTGATCTTAAATATTGCCATTGCTGTTGTAACTGACAGTAGTTGTAATTAGGGTATGTCATATATAGTCTTTGCTGCAGCTGCTGTTCGATCTTGTATGTGTAGTGAAAACCTAATTCCCGTAGTCCGAAGGGTGACCCACAGGTATTTGAAAATTGTTACGTGCGATATGTCGTACAGAAGGTCTATTATATCTCCAATCAGCAACATTATTTTTAAAAGATCCTGAATTGAAGAAATAGTATTTTTGGTTGGTTTTAGGAATTTGGGACATTGGAGGCTAGAAAACCTGAATTTTCATGCACCCATCCTGAGATGGGGACTTTACGCTACGGTGAGGATCAGTTTTTATGTGAGGTGTATTGCGTTTCGTCTACGAGGATTTCAATTTTATTTTCACGTTAGGAAGTACACGATAGGTAAATCTAGTTTGAGAGCACATTTTAACTAATCATTTTTTCTTGTCGACAAACGGGTTCATCGTAAGGATGATTTTGTTTGATACTGTGTGGTTGATATATATATATTGACATCTGGGTCAATGGATTTGTCCGTCTGTCTTTCTGTGTATCGTGTTCGGATGCATAGATCATCGTAAAATTAGGTATGGTATCCATGACAGTTAATACACCAATTATTTATAAAACTCTTCACCGTAATAGAAGGGAAAAACTTTTCAAAATACGTGCTAAAATAGACGAAATATGAAAAGTATCCTAGAAGGACGACCAAAGTATATGTTGCGCTTCTCAAGGTGAGACACAACATTCAGGAGTCTTAAAGGATCTCCGAAAACCACATTTTAAGACCCTGAAATTAACAGTGTCAGTGATATTCCCAGAAAACTAACTTCGCTCTGATAAACTGATGAAGGAATGACAAGTCCCTAACCGTTGCAACAGTAGCTCAATTGATAACGTCTGGTTATTAATACCGAAGACCGTTCGAAGAACAGGTACTTCTTCTGGTACATCATAAGGACCAAATTCTCGGTGACTGCATTCCGTAGTAGATAATTATTATTATTATTATTATTATCACTCATATGTTCACCATATCGTTGGGTACAATTCACCATTTCATCGGCATTTGTTGCATGATGGAGTGGAGTTCTCTATACTGGTAGGTTGAGAAACGAACGAACTATGGGGCAGGTCTCCAAAATAACTACTTTCTGCATACTGGTATGCAGATTATGGTGGAGCCCCAATTTATCGAGGTTGGCCTTCAGCGACTTCGGTATGATCCCTGTGGAAGATATTATGATAGGCAATACAGTGACAAATTTCTGTAGCCACATCTGTCGGATCTCTTCAGCCAGAGGCATGTATTTCGTCACTTTCTCAGCATAACTGTTAATATTATTATTATTATTATTATTATTACTAGCGGACCCATGCGAGAACTCTCGCATAATGGGTTGTGTGTGCCCCATGTGTACATACTACCCGTCCAGCTGTAGTGCTATGCGGGCAGGCCGCGACAAAGTTCTCCCAAGGGCTGTCGATTTGTATTTGTTTAAAATGAATTTATAAACAAATAATTATATTTCCGTTGACTTTTCAAGAAATACAATATTTTTCCTGTACTATTGAGACGATTTGGAAGATTTGGATACAAATCACACCTTCTAACTCCCTCTGGTTTAGGAGCTTGAATTTTGGGAAACATACACTTTATCGTATTATATAATAAGATTATTATTATTATTATTACATCACTGTCATTATCAGATCATTGTCTGGTATCCCCTTACAGCACTCTCCACAAATACACAATTTTCAGTCAAATTGATGACACGGACCTGATGACCATGCAGTCCCAAGCTCCTAATAAGAATTAACAAAGACAAAATCTTAATAGTCAACTCGTGCTAACACTTTCCGTGTAATTCACTTGAAACTGTTTACAATAAATGTTCTCATGTACAACTTAATCTTCTATTATAACACGCAAAGGTCATGAACTCAGATTAATGCTGTGAATACTGCTTTGCGATAGCGCAATATACATTCAAACAAAGAAATCAAACTTACATGAACTCCTTCTCCATCTTCCTCCTAAAATATTTAAATCTTGATACGCCTATTTGAAATGTTTATAATATACAAGCTGTACCCGGCATGCAATGCAATGACAATCAAAGAAAGTGTTGGCGTTGAAATTTTGTTTGTTGAAGTGCTTTAGGATACACAATATTTTTATTCAATTTCCGTTAACTGCCTCTAAACTATCGTGAAATGGATTTCATAATTCAGGAACATTCGTGGGAGCGTGCACAATAACTCACCAAAATTTCATCGCAATCGGATGAATGGTATATGAATGCATACGGGACTATGTTGTAACGATTCGCGCGCTATCACCCATTTGTTGTATCTGCTCGTACGCTACCTATTGTAAAATGGGTTTACTACGCCATAAACCCTCCCTAGAGTGTACACAACAACTCGCCAAAGTTTCATCGCAATCGGATGAATGGTATATGAATGCAGGCGGGACTTTGTTGAAACGATTCGCACGCCATCACTCGTTAAATCTACTCATGCGTTACCTATTGTGAGATGGATTTACTAACGCAGAAACCTTCCCTGGAGTATACACAACAACTCACCAAAGTTTCAACGCATACGGGATTTTGTTTAAACGATTCGCGTGCCGTCATTCATTTGTTGAATCAACTCGTGCGCTACCAATTGTAAGATAGATTTACCAAGCCAGAAATCTTCCCTGAAGTGTACACAACAACTCACCAACGTTTGATCACAATCGGATGAATGATATATGAGCGCATACGGGATTTTGTTTGAACGATTAGCGCGCCGTTACTCATTTGTTGAATCTACTCGGGCGCCACCTATTGTAAAATGGATTTACTGAGCCAGAACCCTTCCCTCGAGTGTACACAACAACTCACCAACGTTTCATTGCAATCGGATGATGGTATATGAACGCATACGGGATTTTGTTTAAACGATTCGCGCGCCGTCACTCATTTGTTGAATCAACTCGTGCGCTACCAATTTATTGTAATATAGATTTACTAAGCCAAAAACCTTCCCTGCAGTGTACACAACAACTCACCAAAGTTTCATCACAATCGGATGAATGGTATATGAACGCAAGTTCTGGTCGTGTACTCTTCTATGTCGTTGATTCCGGCATGTCTGTTCGTATGTACTTTTTTGTTTGCTTTCTAGCTTATTCCTCATTTCAATCCTGCCCTTAATAAACATAGCAAAGCTCGTTTCGTTGCAAGGTTAATAATTTTAAATAATTTTAAAGTTAAGTTTACTTTTGTGAGGTGGCTTTGGTGAAGTAGATGGTAGCATGCTGAGCTTCTATGCCCAAAATCGTCGGATTTTTTAGAGCAATAAAATCCCTCAGTATGCCTTCCTTCAGAGGTGAAGTAAAGCCGGCTGGCCCACGTCATAGATTCATGGCATGTAAAAGAACATTCCACTAACTAGACTTGTGTGAATCATAAACATTTGTATGTTAAGTCTGATTAACGCTCTTAAGTTCCAACGTTCGTCACCAGGCGTTGGTTGCGATGGCATCTAGTAGTAGCCAAGTTCACAGTTAGGTGTCGTTGATGGTAGCATTTGGTAGCAGAAGTAGGAACAACTTGAAACTGATCGTCAGCATTCCTTATCTGAAATACAGGTGACACACACTAATACAGCCATCACAATTAACACCGGTTATCAGACGGATTCTACACACACCCAAAGTACACGGGGCTACATGACCGCGTTGTCGCAGCCCCTAAACTAAGGAACCAACCAATCAGTGACTTTGAAAATAGGTAAGGGATGGCTTTGGGAGAACTCTGTCCCCTCGAGAATGTGATCATCAGGAATGAAAACACACAGGTCATTAAGGTAAGAAACTGACGGACATACTAACCCTCGGATTCCATAATACTGTCGGGTTTGGAAGCTGTTGTTTGAGCCTTCAGTCTTTTGACTGGTTTGATGCAGCCTACATGCCTCTCTGTCCTGAGCTAATCGTTTCATCTCTACATAGCTACCATGCCTTACATCCGAGGCAATCTGTTTAACATATTCTAACCTTGGTGGGTTCGATTCCTACCTCAGCCATCCTGGAAGTAGTTTCGCGTGGTTTTCAACTTCTATTCCATGCAAATGCCGGGATGGTGCCTAACTTAGGGTAACGGCAGCTTCTTACCCAAATCCTACCTCAATTACAAATATACACACTAGTACAGCCATCACAGTGACACAGGTTATCATACAAATAGCCTACTACACACACTCAAGTACTTGGGGCTACATGACCACGATGTCGCAAAACCCTAACTAATCAACAACAACGCTTCCTTCTAAATCCTAGCTTCAATTACAGATATACATTCGGTGGCGTAGTTGGTAGCATGCTGAGCTTCTATACCCAAGATCGCGAGTTCAAACCCGGCCGAAGTCGTCGGATTTTTAAGAGCGTTAAAAATCCCTCAGTATGCCTTCCTTCGGAGGGAACGTAAAGCCGGCGGTCCCAAGTCATAGATTTATGGCATGTAAAAGAACCTTCCACTAATTACACTTGTGTGAAGCTAAATTATACGTTAGATTTGACTAACGCTCTTAGGTTCGAACGTTCGTCGCCAGGAACCGACTGCGGTGGCATCTAGTAACCAAGTTCAGAACTAGTTGTCGTTGATGGTGGCGTTTGGTAGCAAAAGTAGGAACTACTTAAAAATTGAATGTCTGCAGTCCTTACTTGAATTAAAAACAGATAAAACACACTAATTCAGCCATCACAATTAACACCGGTTATCAGACAGATTCTACACACACCCAAAGTACACGGGGCTCCATGACCGCGTTGTCGCAACCCCTAAACTGAGGAACCATCCAACCAACCCATTACAACAGACATCACAGTGGCATGGGTTTTATCACACATACCGAAGTAGCCTACATCGAGTTATATGACCCTAAATGAATCAACAACAACAACTGTTAGTATATACCTCTACGCTTCAATTGGTCTCCTCCCTGATCCCTCAATACCAGTATGCGGCACTATAGAAGTATCCTCAGGGAAATGTTCTTGTATGTTATCCAGCAGAGCGAACTCGAATCCAATATCAAGTCTGTGTGTACTTTCCGGGTCAACTAACATTTAACCTGGTCTTTTACAACAGCAGTGGGTTGGAACACCATTTCCCTAGTACTTGATAAAGATGAAGTCAATAGAAATATAAAAATGGACTGCTTCCTTCTTCAGAAGATGTTTTCAATCATTTGTTGACAAACAGAGTCTTCTTATCGACTCCAGGGTCCTCGAGCAATCAGTGTATTGAGGTAAACACGCGATGTGCAAGCAGTCGCTGGGGATAGCAAGGAGATCGCAGCGTACAGACAACTATCGTTATATCACGAGCGTTAATAAATATGCTGTTGTTTTTTATTCATTTAGGACAGCCTCACACTGTGAAAAGTCGCACAGCTGCACACCTGTGAATGCACAGTGCATAGTCGTGGAAGTCATGGTGCCTGGTCGGTCACGGTAGACAACGGTGCGCGTGCATTATGGAAGAGACGTATTCTACAATGCTACTCGTGTCTTTCATTATTAATTCATGATCAGACCACTCACTTGCACACCTGCAATTCCGAGACGCACACTATCTGTACATTTCGGCTCAACCTTGGATGGTGCTGATTTAGGGGCTTTGCGACATCGTGGTCATGTATCCCCGTGTACTTAGGTGAGCGTGGAATTTGTCTGATAAGCTATGTTATTGATATTACTGTATTAGTAATAATAATGGCATTGGTTTTACGACCCTTTCAACTACTGTGGCTTTTATAGACGCCGCGATTTGGATCTTTAACGTGCCAGTTGCCCCCGCATTTGCGAACCCTCAAATGCCGTCTGACTGCGCCAGGATTCGATCCAGCAACTTTGGACACAGACTGCATTAGTGTGTGCAGTTGTAATTCAATTGTAGATTGGGAAGGAGGCAGCCGTGGCCTTCAGTCAGAAACTACCCTGGCATTCGCCTGGAGTAGAAGTGGGGAAACCACGGAAAACCACTTCAAGGATGGCTGAGATGGAAATGGAGCCCGCATCTTCTCAGTTTTGCCTCACGAGGCTGAGTGGACCTCGTTCCAGCACTCAGACCTGAATTAAATTTCTTGTCAGAGCCGGGTGACAGTCAAGAATGCTAGCCAAATCAAATATGTAAGATCATAAACTCCTCCTTCAATTGATATTGTCAATACCAACATGAACCTACAGTGGGTGATCATACACTATTAGGTCCACCTCGTGGTGTAGCGGCTAGCGTTCTTGGCTGTCGCCCCAGAGGACCGCATTCGACTCCCGGCTCTGCCAAGATATCTAATTCTTGTCAGAAGGCTGCAACGGGAGGCAAATCCGAGAAGATGTGGGTTCCATTCTTAACTCAGCCATCCTGGAAGTGCTTTTCCGTGGTTTCCCGACGTATACTCCAGGAAAATGCCAGGATGGTTCCTAACTTTAGGCCACGGCACCTCGGCGTCTCTAAAACCAAGAATTATTACTTTTATATTTTTTTTATTTCGACCCCGTAGCGAATTCGTTAGCGTACTAGGCTTTGGCTCGAAGGATGCCGGATTCTATGCACGGCCAAACCATCGGGGATTTTAATCTCCTGGGGTTAATTCCTCTGGTCCAAGACTGGCTGTACGTGACGTCTACATCATAACTTGATCCTCAGTAGGACGAACAGGTCGCCCAGGGGCGTCAACTAGAAAGACCTGCACTTGGCCTCCCAGGAGGCCACACGTCACTAATATTTTATTATTATTATTATTATTATTATTATTATTATTACTGGCCGCAGTTGCCGAGAGTGCTAACGCGCTACCTCGTGCATTACTGGTATCGGGAGACCATGGGTTCGAACCCCACCTCGGCCGTCTTGGAAATGTGATTCGGTGGTTTCCCATTTTTACCCCCAGACAAATTCCGGGATGGTTCTTCTCAATAGGTCCACGGCCTCACTCCCTTCCCTGGCTCTTCCTTAATTAGACACAAGTTAGCGGTCACATGGGTGATCGGCCAGTCACCATCCCCAGTTGTATCTGGAGACAAAGTGTATTCAGGTCCAAGACACTGTGTTTGTTACGGTAGAGGAATGATCCCTCGCAGAGTCTGTGAGTAAAGCCGTGCTTGGAGGATAGGCGATTATTATTTTATATATAGAATATTATTATTATTAATATTATTAGACCACTATTATTACGATCAGCCGTCCTACATGTGGCAACTTCTACTCCACCATATTATTAGTAGTCTGAAAGATCGTCAGTCGGTAAACACGAGTGTACCCAATTATATTGCGGGGAATTACAATAATTCATTTCCTAGTGCACGAAACTCATTATGTTATTCCTTTATAGAAACTCAATTGTGTTTTGGTTTGCAGATTGCACTTGATCTTGTGATGGCTGCTGATCTCGTCATCAACTTTATTAATGAGAGTGGGTTAAGGCCAGCAATATAAATTTTCAAGTGATCATTGATTCAAAGATTTTATTTTTATTAATTGTGAATTTGTTTTTGTTTTCCATACTTTGATTTGTTTATTATTATACTTATTAGTTTTATTTAATTTTGTATTGTTTTAGTTTTTCTTCAGTTTATTTTTCCACCCCTTTTAACTTAATTCAAAATTTGTATATTTTAACCTGTGTTACGAGGGGCATATGACGTCACTGTTCCGCCCCTTAAAACTTCAATAACTAACTAAACTCAATTAACTTAAACGTAATCATGTATTTATTTGTGACGTGCTGTGGACAAATGTAGTTAGTACAACAGAGCACATACCGGAAGTTACCACTGTCATAGATGTATGGCATGTAAAAGAACCTTCCACTAACTAAGCTTGTGTGAAGCAAAATTTGTAGGTAAGGTTTGATTAATGCTCTTAAGTCCCAACGGCCCACACCAGGCTCTGGTTGCGATGACATCTAGTAGTAGCCAAGTTCACATCCAGGTGTCTTGGACGGTAGAATTTGGTAGAGAAAGTAGGAACTACTTGACATTATCGTCTGCATTCCCTACTTGAATTAAATCACTAATACAGTCATCACAATTAACACCGGTTATCAGGCAGATTCTACACACACCCAAGGTACACGGGGCTACATGACCACGTTGTCGCAGCCCCTAAACTAAGGAACCAATCAACCACAACAGCTGCTTGCAGACAACTTCTTATCTTTAATGTATAAGTGGGCCGTTCCTTCTTGACCGGTACATATTACAGTCTCCACACACAGTGAGCCTTCATACCTTTGTGATCAATATAAATAGAGTGCGCAATGTGTCCTCGGCAGCGCATGTGCACATTCAGTGGTCTCGATCAGTGTTCTACTCGGGCTTTAAGAAGAATTCTCACTTGCTTACGACTGGCCACGAATGACCGGCCCATCTATACTTCCAAATTATTTTCGTGAAAGAAATGGCTCAGAGCAAGCAAACAAAATTGAGTCAGTCAGTTGTAGCTATATGAATAATAAGTAAAAGAAAAATACATGTATTCGTTAAGATCGTTATTATCATAATATAATGACTAGCGGGCCCGTGTAAGAGCTCTCGCATGTGTATAAACCACCCGCCTGGCTTTACTGTTATGTGGGCTTCTGTAAATATGTTTATTTGTTTAAACAAATTGCCGATATTAATGAAATCAGAGAGCAATTCATCACTGCTGCTGGTTGCACAATGGGTTGTGTGCGCCCCATGTGTACAAACTACCCGCCCGGCTATAGTGCTATGCGTCTGTTCATGGCACAGTTCTGCCAGGGGCTGTCGTCTTGTTTATTTGTTTAAATACACTTTATAAACAGATAAATATATTTCCGTTGTCTTTTCAAGAAATGCAAGATACGTTTTGTTCTATTGAGACGATTTGGAAGATTCTGGTACAAACCACACCTTCTAACTCCCTCTGGTTTAGGAGCTTGAATTTTGTGAAACATACACCTTAGCGTATTATATGTATAGATAATAGCGATCATAACTAATACATGTATTTTGTTTTCCAGAAGTGTTATTTACTTATTTTTATATACAGTCTTTGGCCGAGTTCGTGTTGACCAACTGAAGAGTTACAACTGACAGTCTCTATAGGCAACACTGAAAAAAATGGCTTCAAACCTTTTCAAAGTTGAGGGTGTTCCCTGGGATGTCACAACGCTTGCTGAGGTTTAACAAGACCACGGGATATCGTTCTGCTTACTACGAATTATATCTGTGACAATAAAGTTCGGTGAATAGTCCTATACTATCAACATAGATGAACAATGCACGACAGTGACCCTATTGTCCTTCGAAATAGTCCCCTCCCGTAACTATGCAATGCTGAGATCGGCGATACATGTCCTGGAAACTTTGCAAGAAGGCGTCCTTTGGGATAGTGTTCAAAAGGCTCGTCGCATTGCATTCGGTGAATAAAGTCAGATCGGTCGACCTGGCAACATTGGCGAGACACAACGCAACGTGTAAGACCTGTTTGAAACAGTGCGTGTTTAGAAGGATGAATTTATGCAACCTACCATGCACGCCTGTTCGGCGGGTTGCAGTGAGAAAGATGAATTTACGCAACCTACCATGCACATTTGTTTGGCGGGTGCCAGTGAGAAGAGTGAATGTTCTGTGGAATGGAATGGCTTATCTGAAAAACCATCGTCACGGGCGACGAGACCTGGTGTCTGAGGTACGACTCCGAAGTCAAGCGTCAAAGTATGGAGTGGCGGGGTCCAGGTCCAGGGTCATTGAAAAGCCCTGAAGGACCAGCGGTTTTCGAACATTTCGTACACCCAACGTAATGTGACGACCCAACTGAAGGCTATCCCTAAAGAGTTTCCAGGACTTGTACAGACATTCTCAGAAGTGCATAACCATCCACGGGGATTACTTCGAAGGACAGTAACTGCTGTTTCAGGTAAGCCAACAATCCGTTCGTAATATAGACCCATTCACCGAACGTTTCGGTCACGTGACGAGCCTTTTGAACACCATCCTAATTGACGCCTTCTTTCAAAGTTTCCAGGACATGTATCGCCGATCTCAGCATTGCATAGTTACGGGAGGGGACTATTTCGAAGGGCAATAGGTGCACTGTCGTGCATTGTTAATCTATGTTGATTGTATAGGACTATTCACCGAACTTTATTGTCACAGGTTGTATAAACGAGAACGAATCAATTGCATTTGAGCGGTACAACTTGGATGGCTAACCCCTTACATTATCGATATCTTTGTACTCTTAAGACCTCTGGAGATAATCCACGGGTGATGCACGGCGCGTGTTACATAACTTCACCTCACCTCACATGTTCGGACCGTCAAAGTGGCTGTGACTCAATTAGCTACAACGCTTCATTTTAAGTAGCTCCGGCATTAAGTTAACCCTTTATAGAAACTCCTGTCTGTCTGTTAGGTAGTCAGCCCGAAGGCTGGTTGGATCCTCAAAAAGCACCGCCGTTAGGTTATGTGAGTAGATACCCACAAAAACCCAAGGCAGCGCTATATTGAGGCGTTCTAGGCAAGAAGAGGAGTGAGGTAGTTTGCCATTGCTTTCCTCACTGAGTCAGAACAGTAGTCCTAACCCTATGAGTAGAACCTTTCACAGCACTCAGACACTGACTGTGCCCTGAATGCCATTACTAAGCACCACCCATACCTCAGTAGCTTCCATATAATCACAGCCATGAGTGAGACTGAGACATCGGTGAAAAGCCACCTTTTACTCTAGCCTGTGCCAACTGACAAATGCAAATGTACTGCATTCATCAAGAGATGGCAAACAGGAACTCCACTGTGTTAAAATTAATCAAAGGTAGTGAGAAATAGAGGTAATGAACAATTTTATGAAAGTTATCCCAGGTAATGCCACGAGTACTTTTGCCCTTATCTACATGATTTAAAAAGTAAGAACTGCATTCATAGTGACAAATCTCAACATAGTATAAAATGAAGACCCTGATTCTTGGTTGTAACGGGTATTCTTGAGAACCACTGGGTGGATTTTGATGCGTTTTTTACCATTCTGTAAAGGATTTCTTGAGGAAGGTTTCTGTAGGAAAATATTCATTTATGACCAAAATCGGTGGGCCCATGACCTAGATTTATGGCATGTTAAAGAATCTTCCACTATTTACAATTGTGTGAAGCTAAATTTGTAGGTTAGATTTGATTGACGCTCTACTAAGTTCCAAAGTTCGTCGCCAGGTGCCAGTTGCGGTGGTATCTAGTAGCCAAGTGCAGAGCTAGGTGTCGTTCACGGTTGCATTTGGCAGCAGAAGTAGGAACTAATTGAAACTGATCATCTGCAGTCCTTACCTGAATTACAGATAACACACACTAATATAGCCATCTCAATTAACACCGGTTAGACAGATTCTACACACACCCAAAGTACACGGGGTTACAGTACATGACCACGTTGTCGCAGCCCCTAAACTGAGGAACCAACCAACCTTTTACTAGACCCAGATTAACAATAATAAAAAATGTAATCCAGCCAAAAATATTAATTTCTAATTTCATTAAAAATCTCACCATTTCATTCGGTCTTCTTTTATTAGTCATTCCCTCTTATCTCTTTTCTTCTTCCCTTTCTTCCTTCATAAATCATTCTATTTTTTGTCTTCTAATCTTTTTTCACCACTTCCTAAAGAAAATGAAAATAACTTCATTCTCTCATTTCCTCCTAATCATTCTTTGTTATCTCCTTTTATCGAGTTTTTTACTTCCCCAATCATTTTTAACGGCCTGTATAATTTTATCGCCACAGCATTATCCCCCCAAAGTCATTCTCAAAATTAAAACGTAGAACACACCCACCTTATCATTCTCTCTACTTGTCGCCTGCTTTTTCCAAGGTTGCAGGATCGAATCCTGGTGTAGTCAGTTGTCATTTAAGGGTGCGGAAATGTGAGGGAGCCGTGTCAGTTGATTGACTGCCCCCCATGGGCTCACATCTAGTGGGACGTGGGTTGGCGACCACGGAACCCCAGCTGAGTCCAGCATTGCTTCCACTTACTTGTGCCGGGTTCCTCGCCGTCTTTTTTCCTGTCGACCTCTCTTGGTCAACTCTTGTTCTCTTCCTATCCCGACGGTATTAGGGTATCCAAGGCCTAGGGAGTCTTTCACTTTCCCGCCTTAATTGGCCCTTGTCTCATCTTTCCTGATACCCTCCTTCTTCGAGGGGTCAGCCTTCTTTTTCTTTTCATGATATCTCCTGCCTTCTGCTCAAGGCGACTGGCACTATCCAGGGTGCACCAGATGTGGTGGGGCTACACACACCCTGCCTTCTTGAGGGCCTTGAGCAGAAGGCAGGATATACCATGAAAAGAAAAAGAAGGCTGACCCCTCGAAAAATGAGGGTGTCAGGAAAGATGAAACAAGGGCCAATTAAGGTGAGAAACTGAAATACTCCCTATGCCTCGGATACCCTAATACCGTCGGGGTAGGATGAGAACAAGAATTGACCAAGGAATGTCGACATGAAAGATAACTGGAAGGATCCCGACACCAGAAAGTGGAAGCAATGCCGGATTCAGCTGGGGTCCCGTGGTCGCCACCCCATGTCTTACAGGTTTTGAGCCCCTTCAGGGGGGGGGGTAGTTATAACGGACGTCTATTATTATTATCATTTGGCCTGTTTGCCATCTCTTGACGAATGCAGTACATTTGCATTTGTCTGTTGGGACAGGCTAGAGTAAAATGTGGCTGTCCACCGATGTCTCGGTCTCACTCATGGCTGTGATTATATAGAAGCTACTGAGAGTAGTGGAGTACTAGGAGTTCTGCCCCACTTTAGAACCCCCCTTGCTCTACTACTAAGCCTCAGCCATGTTAAATATCTCTTGAACGCATGGTCCGATTTTGACAAATGAGGTATTGTTGGACTCGGGCTGACGTCCTCTTTGCTATGGACCACTCGTTATATTTTTCAAAATTCTTTTGAAAATTTTTGTTTTCGAAAATAGGCGATAGTTTGAAAACCAAACAGGATAGAACGTTATGCCATGGCCCAAACGAATGGTCTTTATGACCTTTATTTTCTATAATAAAACTTTTTTACTTTTTATGTTTTTTTGAAAACACTCGAATTTTGAAAATCCTATATTTTGGAAACTAGGAATTCTACAAAAAAAATTGTTTGACATAAATGAAAGGTCCCTATGCCCTCTACCCCCAAAATAAATTTCAAGTCTCTAGAGAAACAAATTGTGTGTAGTAGTGTGGTAAGGGGGAGCTGCTTTCAAAAGCAAGTGGTGAGCCCCTGCGACCTTGGAATGGAAGGAGCCATGCTAGGAGGGCGTGCTTGGATTCGTTTTTTTCGTCTCGTCGTGCTCTTTACGGGAATGTCGGTGTCGAAAAGATGAAAATTTGGAAACATGTTTTTTTGGGGGAAAAACGTGATTTTGAACTTTTTGCTATATCTCACGAACCAATAACGCTAGAGGCGTGTTCGACAGGTCCAAGGACTCGGGGTGACGTCCTCTCTGCTATGGACCACTCGTTATAATTTTTAACAAAATTGGAAACTCGATTTTGGGGTAAACACGTGTTTTTTGTGATTTTGTCGATATCTCACGAAGCAATAACGCTAGAGGCATGTACGACGGGTCCAAGGATTCGGGCAGACGTCCTCTTTGCTATGAACTACTCGTTGCAATTTTAAAAAATTTTGGAAACGCGATTTTGGGGTAAACACGTGTTTTTTGTGATTTTTGCCGATATGTCACGAACCAATAACGCTAGAGACGTGTACGAGGTGTCCTAGCACTCGGGCTAACGCCCCCTTTCAAATGTGGTAGATATTTTTTTCGAAAAAATAATTCACAAAGGGCCTAACGCCATACATGTTGAAAAAAAAAATCATTACCGTTACCTGTTTATAATGTTTATGAAGCGTGGTGGTTGAGAGAGACGATACGGCTGGGTGTGTGTGTGTGTGTGTGTGTGTGTGTGTGTCGCTGACCACGGTGGCTGTGTTCAATAGATCAATCGCTATTTCGACGGGTCGGTGTATGACAGAGCGAGGGTGCGTTTTCTGATATTTTACCTTTAACGTGTAAACGGTGATGAGAACTTGGTTCTATGTTGGTCGAAGCGAGTAGAGAAAACCAACTTACAGGAGGTGAATGTCATTTGAGCTTATTGAAAGGCGTTGATCTGACTTGACAACAGGTGACGCTTGAAGGTGAAATAATCTGACCATCGTGGTGGCAGGGGAGTGCGAAATGCATGCACACACATGTGTGAAACCACAGGCACGCTAAACCAGTGACATCCTGTTTTGCTTCGTACGTGACAAAATGCAAGTTCATGTGAAATTTGATCTTCCACAGGTGTTCGCTTGGGTGTTATCTGTCCACGTGCATGATAACTGTTAACAAGTCACATCCTGTTTTGCTTCGTACGTGACAAAATGCAAGTTCATGTGAAATTTGATCCGGCACAGGTGTTCGCCTGGGACGTTAGCTGTCCACGTGACCGATAACAGAATGGTCAAAGCGTGGGAAAAAATGATTATACATGCAACGTAGCATATATAAAGACATGTCGTTATCATTTCCACTCTCACTTGGGTGGACTACCTTTGAACACACTGCGTTGCATGAAACCCCTGGTCTTGTTTAACAGTTTTGGTGTTGGTGGAAAATACTTAATCTTGTTGTGGGGTAGGTATTTATTTATATATATTTATTGATTTTTATATAAATACATGCAATTATTTATTGATTAGGTAATTAATGATTTTATTTATTTATTTGTTTGCAGATAACCGACATACCTTGCATGTCTGAGGGAGAAGAAACCATTGCACATTTGAGCCCACTAAAAGGGAAGAGCAACAAGTCACTGCAAGTAAAGGTGAGATTATTTTTTTTAACTAACTTGTTCCATTTTTTTGTTTTATGTTTTATTTTATGAAATGTATTTATTAACTTGAATTTAGGTATTTATAGCGGTTTATTTTATTTATTTTTAGAAACTTGGAAAGAATAGCCTTACCGCCGTAGCAGTCGCTGAAAACCCGAGACGCAGTAAAGTGCAACCATTGTTTCCAGGCAGTGAACTATTTAAAACTCAGGTAAGCCTAACATAAAATGCTATTCCATTTTACCACTACTGAAAGCTCGTAGACAAAAAAAAATCATTACCTGTACATGACTGGGACAATGATTGCTTTCTTGATTAATGGCTATGTTGTTGTTGTTGACTGGAAAAAGTACAAGGCCATGTTGGATTTTCTAAAAATAAAAATAATACATTTAATTTATGACTGGTTCCCTATGGACTCAACGAATAGCCACAGGTTTGAACATGATAATGTGAACAAAATGACATGACATTCATTTTTGTTTATATATTGGTTAAAGGGAGGGTGGGGGAATGTAAATGACTGTAGCTTT
This sequence comes from Meconema thalassinum, assembly GCA_946902985.2. Classification (NCBI taxonomy): domain Eukaryota; kingdom Metazoa; phylum Arthropoda; class Insecta; order Orthoptera; family Tettigoniidae; genus Meconema; species Meconema thalassinum. The sequence goes on from OX336392.1 coordinate 62,201,540, forward strand.
ATAAAAAAGAAAATAAGTACATGGGTTACTGTTAGTGCCAATATACAGTTTATTTTTAATGGTGTTTTGATATATTAATGCCAATTAACGTTAACGTTTTATTTACAAGTATTGATTGATTGATTGATCGATTGAGTGATGGGTTATTTTGTTTGCTTTTAGGTGTCGTCATGTGCCATTAACGTAATGAACAGACAGTGAACAAGCATGCATTATGCTTTAAAGTACTCTGTGCAATGTTAATAACTTACAATAAGAAAAAGTTTTATTATAACACATGGCGTTAGTACCAAATACAACAAGTGAGCAAGTTGGTTTACCACGTGGGTTAAATTTAAAATCAGAACATGATCGATGGTTAACATTTGAATCCTGGCCTGTAGGCTTTTTGTCGACGCATGAACTTGCAAAAGCCGGTTTTTTTTTACTTGAACCGAGAAGATGTGGTGCGCTGTGTGTTTTGTTGTATTGAACTTTCACACTGGGAAGAAGGGGATGATCCCTTTAGAGACCATTTGCGATGGTCTCCTCACTGTCCTTACATGCTTGAAAAGCAAGTGGGTAACCTACCCGTGCATTCATTTTACCGAACCACAAGGCCTTTGGCCGCTACTTACGTTGCTGAATCACAAATAAATAATAATAATGATGTATTACCAGCCAACGGTAGTGTCGATATATGTGGTCCATATGCCATAGACAGTGTTGAATTGGCGTGTGCTTTTGAAAAATTGGGAGTTTGCAAGACTAAAGCACTAGCACACCCAGAGTACAGCTCTGTTGAAAAACGTTTCGAATTTTATAAAAATGTTTGGCCATTAATATTAAAACACCTTACCAAACAGCTAAGTAAAGCTGTTTTTTTTATACTGGTGAAGGGGATAAAACAATATGTTTTTATTGTGGATTTGCTTTAAAGGATTGGCAAATGACTGATGACCCTTTTGTGCAACACGCTCGTTGGTTACCAAACTGTAAATACATGGTGTTGCTTAAAGGTCAGGAATTTGTGAACACTATTCGTAAAGAAAAAGTGATTGCAGCACAAGACATAAAAGTGCCTTTAGAGTTAGAGCACGCGGAGCAAATACATAAGGCTGAAAGAAAAGACTTGTGTTACGAACAGATACAAAAGTGTGACCAACAATTATGTAAAATTTGTTATCAAGATGAACTAGGTGTTGTATTTTTACCCTGTGGACACATGATAGCCTGTGTCAAGTGTGCATTAGAACTTAACACTTGTGCTATATGCAGAAAAGTAGTATCTGCTACAGTTAGGGCATTTCTTGCATAACTAGTATAATTTATTCGCCATGCATAGTGCAAAATCCCTAATTGCACAATATTATTAAAGCTGTTTTAGAGTGTAATAGATATGCTTTTGTTTTGTTTATAGACTACTACAATGAATGTTTTGAATGCTGTGGGACAATCATGTGGCTTAGAGACAAAGAAGCTCAGCGAATTGCCAACGCATATTCCATTCCGCATTATCAAGATTCGGAAATTGAAAACAGCATATGGTGATCGTGTACTTTGTGTATGTGAAAACTTTGAGACATTTCTGCCTATACGGTTTAATGATATGTCGGAGAGTGTTTTTGATGAAGTCAATAATGCTGTACAACCTGTACACTTAATTTATGAAGGTTTTAAAAACAATAGGTGCATGGTTCGTTTTAATTAAATAAATAAATAATGTGAAATAATAATGGAAAATATAAGTAATGACAATATACTGAAAAAGAAAGAAAATATGTGTATAGAATAGTAATGTTTTAGTGTTTAGTGTTGTCTTTAAAAATATTATGATGAAACCAAAAAAAAATGTATATAAAGTTTGTAAATAAATGCAAAATGATGTTACAATGCTGTTTTATTTTATACAAAGTTAATATATTTAACATTGCAGAGTATACATGATTATGACAATAAATGCACACTGAATACAAGCCTTTCTCACTTTACAATAGTCTGTTATAGTTTTAAACACAAGGCTTGTTGTAGATCATTTTCTAGCAATGTCCATTCAATGTTGTTTTCGAAAAGTGGGGAAGCCACAATGGTTGTATTGACATAAAAACCTTATGGTTATTACTATTTAGTCACTTTGATCCCCTTGCAGATCAACAGCAGATGACCTAGTTGTTCCACTCTTTAAAACGACAACAACAACACTACCTCTTGCATAGTTTGTGATGTTGATGGCTCTTGCGACGTGGAAGATGGATTAAAAATAACTTTGAGAACAGGGGTTAAACGTTGATCATTAAACAATGCACTATTTTGAGTAGCAATATGGTTTTCTTGATTTTTTGTCGACGGCAATTGTGTTTCATGCGGTACACTACATTGATGATCACTGACACTTAAAACCTCACTATTTTTACTTTTTAGGTCACCACGACAATGTTTGGAACGTTGCTTTGAACAACGCCAAATAACAGTTCCATTTTTATTGGTTCGTTTCACAATATATGAATATCCTTTATAGTATGCGTAAGGCTTACCATACCTAGTCACTGATACTTCCATATCAACTGTCGAGCATAGACTAAGCTCTAGTAAAGTCAACTTGGTAATAAGAATACTAGTTTAATGTGAAAGCAAATAAGCAAATATTAGAAACAAGAGTTGGGGTGAAAGTGGTCGCAAAGTGGTAGACCCATTACACAATAATTTCAGCACGACGAAGCTCTTGTTCAATTTCTTTGATTTCCCAATCGTGACCAGTATGGCCAGATTGACGTGAGGCATGCAATAACTGTAGCCGCTGGACGAGCTTATTGGGATTGTGCCAGTATACAAATTTAACAAATGGATTTTTAGGTGTAAACAAAGCATTACCATTATCATGATCATTATCATCATCGTCATTAACATCATCATGATCACCATTATCATCATGACCATCATCACTGTTACTATATAGTCCTTTTTGATCCTCTTGCAATACCACTTTATTTATAGTCTGAGTTGATTTTGACAGTGTTGAAGGTTTCTTGGACGTTGACAACTGTCCTAACATGACGTTTTGAGGACATGATAAGTCCTTTTGAACAAACACTGTACTATCTTTAGCCGCAATATCGTTTTCTTGAACTTGCTTTTTAGCATTTTGATAATTGTTTGTAAACAGTAAGCGTGGTTCGTTTCGAGCACTACATTGATGAACACTCACACTTAAAACCTTTCCATTTTTACTTTTCAGATTGCCTCGACATTTTGTTGACCTCTCTTTTGAGCATCGCCAGAATATTATTCCATTCACATTCTGGCGATTATAGTTATAGGAGTAGCCTTGATAGAGTGCACGTAGCCTACCTTTGTTGGTTGTAATAAGTTCCATAGTAGTAACTGACCTGTCAGTACGATGATCACACTACAAAGGTTACAACTGTTTTGCTGATGGAGTGACCTACTATAAGCTTATATATTGGCTTATCTGTTGGCTTTTTGTGTTGGCTTTTCGTGTTGGCTTTTGTGTTGGCTTATGTGTTGGCTTTCTGTGTTGGCTTTTTATGTTGGCTTTTCGTGTTGGCTTTTTGTGTTGGCTTTTTGTGTTGGCTTTTCGTGTTGGCTTTTGTGTTGGCTTATGTGTTGGCTTTTTGTGTTGGCTTTTTGTGTTGGCTTTTTATGTTGGCTTTTCGTGTTGGCTTTTCGTGTTGGCTTTTTGTGTTGGCTTTTCGTGTTGGCATTTCGTGTTGGCTTTTGTGTTGGCTTTTCGTGTTGGCTTTTCGTGTTGGCTTTTCGTGTTGGCTTTTCGTGTTGGCTTTTTTTGTATTGGCCTTTCGTGTTGGCTTTTTGTATTGGCTTTTCGTGTTGGCTTTTTGTGTTGGCTTTAGTATTGGCTTTTGTATTGGCTTATTTGACAAGTTATTTGTGTCAATGTATTTAGTGGATTTTTTCTTGGTGTTGGAAAGTAGTTGAAAGAGAGGGAATATTTAAAGACTTAACCTCAGCTCACTAACCTAACCTAACCTAACCTAACCTTTCAACTCTCAGATGTTAATTAAATTCTGTGCATAGTCGAGTTGGAGCCCAAGACCTCAGGGGTAAAAAAACAATTATTTTTGACGACTTATTTTGGTAACTTATTTTAATGGCTAACCTAACTTTACCTAACCTAACCTAACCTAACCTCAGCTCACTTTGGATATTACTAGTAAGTGTTCATATCCTCTGCTAGGTAGCATGCTAGTAGTACAGGTAGTGCTCATATTTACCGCTAGATAGCGGAAACATACTTTGCATGTTGCATGTGACACTTGTGAAGTTTAACCACATGCAAGATGTGCTTGTATAAGTTTTCTATTTAAACTCAATATACAATTAACCACTAAATGTTCAGAACTAACATGTATAGCCATGTTTAGGGTATATAGGAGACCCTTAGCAAGAAAGGCTGTCTAACCCACGAGTGTACAGCCTTGTCATACGCAGTAAGCACCTGTTGGCTTTCTCAAATTGTTGTTGTTGTTGTTTTCTGCCAACAGGTGCTTACTGCGTATGACAAGGCTGTACACTCGTGGGTTAGACAGCCTTTCTTGCTAAGGGTCTCCTATATACCCTAAACATGGCTATACATGTTAGTTCTGAACATTTAGTGGTTAATTGTATATTGAGTTTAAATAGAAAACTTATACAAGCACATCTTGCATGTGGTTAAACTTCACAAGTGTCACATGCAACATGCAAAGTATGTTTCCGCTATCTAGCGGTAAATATGAGCACTACCTGTACTACTAGCATGCTACCTAGCAGAGGATATGAACACTTACTAGTAATATCCAAAGTGAGCTGAGGTTAGGTTAGGTTAGGTTAGGTAAAGTTAGGTTAGCCATTAAAATAAGTTACCAAAATAAGTCGTCAAAAATAATTGTTTTTTTACCCCTGAGGTCTTGGGCTTCAACTCGACTATGCACAGAATTTAATTAACATCTGAGAGTTGAAAGGTTAGGTTAGGTTAGGTTAGGTTAGTGAGCTGAGGTTAAGTCTTTAAATATTCCCTCTCTTTCAACTACTTTCCAACACCAAGAAAAAATCCACTAAATACATTGACACAAATAACTTGTCAAATAAGCCAATACAAAAGCCAATACTAAAGCCAACACAAAAAGCCAACACGAAAAGCCAATACAAAAAGCCAACACGAAAGGCCAATACAAAAAAAGCCAACACGAAAAGCCAACACGAAAAGCCAACACGAAAAGCCAACACGAAAAGCCAACACAAAAGCCAACACGAAATGCCAACACGAAAAGCCAACACAAAAAGCCAACACGAAAAGCCAACACGAAAAGCCAACATAAAAAGCCAACACAAAAAGCCAACACAAAAAGCCAACACATAAGCCAACACAAAAGCCAACACGAAAAGCCAACACAAAAAGCCAACACAAAAAGCCAACACGAAAAGCCAACATAAAAAGCCAACACAGAAAGCCAACACATAAGCCAACACAAAAGCCAACACGAAAAGCCAACACAAAAAGCCAACAGATAAGCCAATATATAAGCTTATAGTAGGTCACTCCATCAGCAAAACAGTTGTAACCTTTGTAGTGTGAACATCGTACTGACAGGTCAGTTACTACTATGGAACTTATTACAACCAACAAAGGTAGGCTACGTGCACTCTATCAAGGCTACTCCTATAACTATAATCGCCAGAATGTGAATGGAATAATATTCTGGCGATGCTCAAAAGAGAGGTCAACAAAATGTCGAGGCAATCTGAAAAGTAAAAATGGAAAGGTTTTAAGTGTGAGTGTTCATCAATGTAGTGCTCGAAACGAACCACGCTTACTGTTTACAAACAATTATCAAAATGCTAAAAAGCAAGTTCAAGAAAACGATATTGCGGCTAAAGATAGTACAGTGTTTGTTCAAAAGGACTTATCATGTCCTCAAAACGTCATGTTAGGACAGTTGTCAACGTCCAAGAAACCTTCAACACTGTCAAAATCAACTCAGACTATAAATAAAGTGGTATTGCAAGAGGATCAAAAAGGACTATATAGTAACAGTGATGATGGTCATGATGATAATGGTGATCATGATGATGATAATGACGATGATGATAATGATCATGATAATGGTAATGCTTTGTTTACACCTAAAAATCCATTTGTTAAATTTGTATACTGGCACAATCCCAATAAGCTCGTCCAGCGGCTACAGTTATTGCATGCCTCACGTCAATCTGGCCATACTGGTCACGATTGGGAAATCAAAGAAATTGAACAAGAGCTTCGTCGTGCTGAAATTATTGTGTAATGGGTCTACCACTTTGCGACCACTTTCACCCCAACTCTTGTTTCTAATATTTGCTTATTTGCTTTCACTTTTACCTGAACTCTTTGGATCCATATTTGCTCTCACATTAAACTAGTATTCTTATTACCAAGTTGACTTTACTAGAGCTTAGTCTATGCTCGACAGTTGATATGGAAGTATCAGTGACTAGGTATGGTAAGCCTTACGCATACTATAAAGGATATTCATATATTGTGAAACGAACCAATAAAAATGGAACTGTTATTTGGCGTTGTTCAAAGCAACGTTCCAAACATTGTCGTGGTGACCTAAAAAGTAAAAATAGTGAGGTTTTAAGTGTCAGTGATCATCAATGTAGTGTACCGCATGAAACACAATTGCCGTCGACAAAAAATCAAGAAAACCATATTGCTACTCAAAATAGTGCATTGTTTAATGATCAACGTTTAACCCCTGTTCTCAAAGTTATTTTTAATCCATCTTCCACGTCGCAAGAGCCATCAACATCACAAACTATGCAAGAGGTAGTGTTGTTGTTGTCGTTTTAAAGAGTGGAACAACTAGGTCATCTGCTGTTGATCTGCAAGGGGATCAAAGTGACTAAATAGTAATAACCATAAGGTTTTTATGTCAATACAACCATTGTGGCTTCCCCACTTTTCGAAAACAACATTGAATGGACATTGCTAGAAAATGATCTACAACAAGCCTTGTGTTTAAAACTATAACAGACTATTGTAAAGTGAGAAAGGCTTGTATTCAGTGTGCATTTATTGTCATAATCATGTATACTCTGCAATGTTAAATATATTAACTTTGTATAAAATAAAACAGCATTGTAACATCATTTTGCATTTATTTACAAACTTTATATACATTTTTTTTTGGTTTCATCATAATATTTTTAAAGACAACACTAAACACTAAAACATTACTATTCTATACACATATTTTCTTTCTTTTTCAGTATATTGTCATTACTTATATTTTCCATTATTATTTCACATTATTTATTTATTTAATTAAAACGAACCATGCACCTATTGTTTTTAAAACCTTCATAAATTAAGTGTACAGGTTGTACAGCATTATTGACTTCATCAAAAACACTCTCCGACATATCATTAAACCGTATAGGCAGAAATGTCTCAAAGTTTTCACATACACAAAGTACACGATCACCATATGCTGTTTTCAATTTCCGAATCTTGATAATGCGGAATGGAATATGCGTTGGCAATTCGCTGAGCTTCTTTGTCTCTAAGCCACATGATTGTCCCACAGCATTCAAAACATTCATTGTAGTAGTCTATAAACAAAACAAAAGCATATCTATTACACTCTAAAACAGCTTTAATAATATTGTGCAATTAGGGATTTTGCACTATGCATGGCGAATAAATTATACTAGTTATGCAAGAAATGCCCTAACTGTAGCAGATACTACTTTTCTGCATATAGCACAAGTGTTAAGTTCTAATGCACACTTGACACAGGCTATCATGTGTCCACAGGGTAAAAATACAACACCTAGTTCATCTTGATAACAAATTTTACATAATTGTTGGTCACACTTTTGTATCTGTTCGTAACACAAGTCTTTTCTTTCAGCCTTATGTATTTGCTCCGCGTGCTCTAACTCTAAAGGCACTTTTATGTCTTGTGCTGCAATCACTTTTTCTTTACGAATAGTGTTCACAAATTCCTGACCTTTAAGCAACACCATGTATTTACAGTTTGGTAACCAACGAGCGTGTTGCACAAAAGGGTCATCAGTCATTTGCCAATCCTTTAAAGCAAATCCACAATAAAAACATATTGTTTTATCCCCTTCACCAGTATAAAAAAAACAGCTTTACTTAGCTGTTTGGTAAGGTGTTTTAATATTAATGGCCAAACATTTTTATAAAATTCGAAACGTTTTTCAACAGAGCTGTACTCTGGGTGTGCTAGTGCTTTAGTCTTGCAAACTCCCAATTTTTCAAAAGCACACGCCAATTCAACACTGTCTATGGCATATGGACCACATATATCGACACTACCGTTGGCTGGTAATACATCATTATTATTATTTATTTGTGATTCAGCAACGTAAGTAGCGGCCAAAGGCCTTGTGGTTCGGTAAAATGAATGCACGGGTAGGTTACCCACTTGCTTTTCAAGCATGTAAGGACAGTGAGGAGACCATCGCAAATGGTCTCTAAAGGGATCATCCCCTTCTTCCCAGTGTGAAAGTTCAATACAACAAAACACACAGCGCACCACATCTTCTCGGTTCAAGTAAAAAAAAACCGGCTTTTGCAAGTTCATGCGTCGACAAAAAGCCTACAGGCCAGGATTCAAATGTTAACCATCGATCATGTTCTGATTTTAAATTTAACCCACGTGGTAAACCAACTTGCTCACTTGTTGTATTTGGTACTAACGCCATGTGTTATAATAAAACTTTTTCTTATTGTAAGTTATTAACATTGCACAGAGTACTTTAAAGCATAATGCATGCTTGTTCACTGTCTGTTCATTACGTTAATGGCACATGACGACACCTAAAAGCAAACAAAATAACCCATCACTCAATCGATCAATCAATCAATCAATACTTGTAAATAAAACGTTAACGTTAATTGGCATTAATATATCAAAACACCATTAAAAATAAACTGTATATTGGCACTAACAGTAACCCATGTACTTATTTTCTTTTTTATAAAGCTACAGTCATTTACATTCCCCCACCCTCCCTTTAACCAATATATAAACAAAAATGAATGTCATGTCATTTTGTTCACATTATCATGTTCAAACCTGTGGCTATTCGTTGAGTCCATAGGGAACCAGTCATAAATTAAATGTATTATTTTTATTTTTAGAAAATCCAACATGGCCTTGTACTTTTTCCAGTCAACAACAACAACATAGCCATTAATCAAGAAAGCAATCATTGTCCCAGTCATGTACAGGTAATGATTTTTTTTTGTCTACGAGCTTTCAGTAGTGGTAAAATGGAATAGCATTTTATGTTAGGCTTACCTGAGTTTTAAATAGTTCACTGCCTGGAAACAATGGTTGCACTTTACTGCGTCTCGGGTTTTCAGCGACTGCTACGGCGGTAAGGCTATTCTTTCCAAGTTTCTAAAAATAAATAAAATAAACCGCTATAAATACCTAAATTCAAGTTAATAAATACATTTCATAAAATAAAACATAAAACAAAAAAATGGAACAAGTTAGTTAAAAAAAATAATCTCACCTTTACTTGCAGTGACTTGTTGCTCTTCCCTTTTAGTGGGCTCAAATGTGCAATGGTTTCTTCTCCCTCAGACATGCAAGGTATGTCGGTTATCTGCAAACAAATAAATAAATAAAATCATTAATTACCTAATCAATAAATAATTGCATGTATTTATATAAAAATCAATAAATATATATAAATAAATACCTACCCCACAACAAGATTAAGTATTTTCCACCAACACCAAAACTGTTAAACAAGACCAGGGGTTTCATGCAACGCAGTGTGTTCAAAGGTAGTCCACCCAAGTGAGAGTGGAAATGATAACGACATGTCTTTATATATGCTACGTTGCATGTATAATCATTTTTTCCCACGCTTTGACCATTCTGTTATCGGTCACGTGGACAGCTAACGTCCCAGGCGAACACCTGTGCCGGATCAAATTTCACATGAACTTGCATTTTGTCACGTACGAAGCAAAACAGGATGTGACTTGTTAACAGTTATCATGCACGTGGACAGATAACACCCAAGCGAACACCTGTGGAAGATCAAATTTCACATGAACTTGCATTTTGTCACGTACGAAGCAAAACAGGATGTCACTGGTTTAGCGTGCCTGTGGTTTCACACATGTGTGTGCATGCATTTCGCACTCCCCTGCCACCACGATGGTCAGATTATTTCACCTTCAAGCGTCACCTGTTGTCAAGTCAGATCAACGCCTTTCAATAAGCTCAAATGACATTCACCTCCTGTAAGTTGGTTTTCTCTACTCGCTTCGACCAACATAGAACCAAGTTCTCATCACCGTTTACACGTTAAAGGTAAAATATCAGAAAACGCACCCTCGCTCTGTCATACACCGACCCGTCGAAATAGCGATTGATCTATTGAACACAGCCACCGTGGTCAGCGACACACACACACACACACACACACACACACACCCAGCCGTATCGTCTCTCTCAACCACCACGCTTCATAAACATTATAAACAGGTAACGGTAATGATTTTTTTTTCAACATGTATGGCGTTAGGCCCTTTGTGAATTATTTTTTCGAAAAAAATATCTACCACATTTGAAAGGGGGCGTTAGCCCGAGTGCTAGGACACCTCGTACACGTCTCTAGCGTTATTGGTTCGTGACATATCGGCAAAAATCACAAAAAACACGTGTTTACCCCAAAATCGCGTTTCCAAAATTTTTTAAAATTGCAACGAGTAGTTCATAGCAAAGAGGACGTCTGCCCGAATCCTTGGACCCGTCGTACATGCCTCTAGCGTTATTGCTTCGTGAGATATCGACAAAATCACAAAAAACACGTGTTTACCCCAAAATCGAGTTTCCAATTTTGTTAAAAATTATAACGAGTGGTCCATAGCAGAGAGGACGTCACCCCGAGTCCTTGGACCTGTCGAACACGCCTCTAGCGTTATTGGTTCGTGAGATATAGCAAAAAGTTCAAAATCACGTTTTTCCCCCAAAAAAACATGTTTCCAAATTTTCATCTTTTCGACACCGACATTCCCGTAAAGAGCACGACGAGACGAAAAAAACGAATCCAAGCACGCCCTCCTAGCATGGCTCCTTCCATTCCAAGGTCGCAGGGGCTCACCACTTGCTTTTGAAAGCAGCTCCCCCTTACCACACTACTACACACAATTTGTTTCTCTAGAGACTTGAAATTTATTTTGGGGGTAGAGGGCATAGGGACCTTTCATTTATGTCAAACAATTTTTTTTGTAGAATTCCTAGTTTCCAAAATATAGGATTTTCAAAATTCGAGTGTTTTCAAAAAAACATAAAAAGTAAAAAAGTTTTATTATAGAAAATAAAGGTCATAAAGACCATTCGTTTGGGCCATGGCATAACGTTCTATCCTGTTTGGTTTTCAAACTATCGCCTATTTTCGAAAACAAAAATTTTCAAAAGAATTTTGAAAAATATAACGAGTGGTCCATAGCAAAGAGGACGTCAGCCCGAGTCCAACAATACCTCATTTGTCAAAATCGGACCATGCGTTCAAGAGATATTTAACATGGCTGAGGCTTAGTAGTAGAGCAAGGGGGGTTCTAAAGTGGGGCAGAACTCCTAGTACTCCACTACTACTGAGGTATGGATGGTGCTTAGTAATGACATTCAGGGCACAGTCAGTGCCTGTGGATGCTGTGAAAGGTTCTACTCATAGGGTTAGTACTGCTGTTCTGACTCAGTGATGAAAGGAATGGCAAACTATCTCACTCTTCATCTTGCCTAGTACGCCTCAATATAGCACTGCCTTGGGTTTTTGTGGGTATCTACCCACATAACCTAACAGCGGAACTTTTTGAGGATCCATCCTTCGGGCTGACTACCTAACAGACAGATTATTATCTTTATCATCATTCTCTCTATCATCAGATATCACTCATCATAAGGCTAAACTAATTATTCTCAGCACCACATATCTAACTGCTGCTAGTAGAATACTCGAGTAATACATTAAACGCCACTCACCCAAAAGTCGTGTAATTTATTTCCCAACTTTTCTCGAGAAGCGATTGTTTAACGCATTAATTCATAATTTCTCCCAGTCCATACCTGTACATTTTTTAAAAGTTATGTATCTTATTAAACCCTTAAAACAAAACCTGATCAACTCAGTAAAATTTGATCCATTGACCAATTCAAAACCTTTGGTCCGAAGAAAGAGTGAAAATCGTCTGTGTGTGCCCACCACTACACGGGCAATTGCACTGTGGTGAAATGAAACGACTGAAGATGTATATAAAGAGGTTCATCATTCAACATTCAATTCTAACCGAAGGGATTCAGTTCCCCATGAATTTTGCTATCATAAACTACCGCTATTTGTGGCATCATAACGAAACCGCCTGATGGTTGCGTGGTAACTGTTATTCATGAATCAGTTGGGAGTTGAACACAGCCTTTTAGATAGTAAAGTTCTGGAAGTGTCACGCGTTTTTTCAACTCAAAACACGCCAAAGCATTTCTGTAACAATTGGTTTATGTTTTTGACGGAAGAGTCTGTGATATTTTAGCTGTGTTATCAACATACGCGCCCACGTACACAAAACATAACATTACAGTGGTTGTATTTACCAAGCGCATCTCATCAGCGTGGAGAGAACCTGGTGGGTAAAGTGCGTCAATTCCCGCCAATGTGTATACTGTATAAGATGGGTTCATACAGACTAGTACGGTAAATTATACAATATTAGGCCGAATTTTGAAACAAGACATGCAATATTTACGTTAATGCCAACCGTACACCTTGATTTTAGAACTTAAAAGGTTCATTCTGGTTCAGTATTGATAAACTAATTAGTATAAACAGGTTAAAGGTACCGCCTGATCAATACTTTTATTAAATATGCTCACTGTGTGGTCATTAGTGGGACATGTTTCGAGGCCTAATTAATAGTTTTGGCCCCTTCATCAGCCAATATGACAGAACGATACAAGATAATTGTTGGGCGTAACACTAAAAATTCCCTAAAAATTGAATCTTGTATGGTGCACCATCATGAGAGATTAATTTTTTTACGCCTAAAGTAATAAAAGAAACGGCGGAAAAAGCGGGCTTACAGATTTCGTTGGTAAAAACAGAGATGATGACAAGTGATCAGAAATACACTAAGAAAATGATAAAAACAAATTATGGGAGCATCAGGGTCACTGACCGATTTAAATATCTTGGAGAAATAATTAGTAGCAATGGGACGGATAAATTGGCAATCGAGAACAAAAAAGGGAAATTGGAAAGATTAAATTTTTGTACAAAAAATATATACAATAAAAAGAACCTGTCTATTAATGCAAAATTACGACATTTTAATACAGTTGTTAGACCAGTCATCTTGTACGGCATGGAAACTACAAATATAACCGGAATGGAGAATTTGCTCAAGATAGAAAGAAGAATTGTAAGAAGGATTTATGGTCCTAGAAAAACACAGGAAGGTTATAGACTGAGATCGAATGCAGAAATTTATAGTAAAATCGACAACCTTGAAGTGATGATCAGAAAACTGCGACTTCAGTTCTACGGACATATGGTCCGCATGGATTGCTCAAGGTTAAACAAACAAATTTTTGATAAAATCTGGAACTATAAAGGACAAGGAGGCTATGTAAAACAAATGAAAGAAGAACTTCAAAAATTCAAAATTACTGAAGAAGATTGTCTAAATCGAATAGAGTACAGAAAAAAAAAATTGGTCTCAAAATTCTTGTCGGGGAGAAGAAAAATCTCAACAGAGGAGAATGGACTGCTGAAAGAAGAGCTGCACAGTCGACCAGGATGAAAGACTTCTGGAAGAGAAAGAAGGAAACTAGACCTATAAAGAAGTGATATTTGCGTGGTCCTTGTTGGCCTGTCCGCGGTGTATGTATATATATATATAATATAAATTATGTCAAAAGTCTTATGAACTATGAACACTTTCAATACACGCCTCACTGTGGTATGTAGATGCGTGAGGCGTGTATTTTCTGTCGTATCGGCTGATGAAGAGGCCAAAACTATTAATTAGGCCTCGAAACATGTCCCACTAATGACCACACAGTGACCATATTTAATAAAAGTAATGATCAGGCGGAACCTTTAACCTGTTTATACCAACCGTACACCTACCTCTACTTTAGGTAATAAATAAGGCCCTGAAGATCATGCACTATTAAATGAATAAATACGCATGCAAAAATGCACTAATTATTGGTCAAATATGCACCACGTTCAAAGAATATGCACTACGAAATAACTACGGCAATAATATCACTTCGTATTCTTTAGAGTTTCTATTTTGAATATAAGGAAAATATGAACAGACGGACATATAACTACACCTTTTTTTAAAATATCTCAACTAAGAAACAGTTCTAAATAGTAGAAAATATTATTTTTTGGAACTTCAAGCGGTGTTGACCATCAATAATAAATTTTATTATGCTAATTTTTAAGTATAAGTGATATACAATTTTAATCGCCATCGAGTTTTTAGCTTATTTTCAATTTTGAAAAAATAGGCTTATGAGATCACCTTTTGTCCGTGTATGTGCGTCCCCCCCTAATTAATTCTAAACGACTTGAGCGATTTCAATGAAACTCGGTAAATTCATAGCACTATTCCATGCGACCTCGACCGTGCCCTTCAAATTTTGTTACGTCTCACCAATCCAACATGGCGGCTGTGCGAAATATTTCACCAGCTTTCAATATCTCCGAAACTATTACCGACATCACCCTGGAATTTATTACGCTGATAAAGGGAACTAATAGAAGTTCATCTATGTGACTTTTGAAAAACTGGTAACTACAAAACTAACATGGCGGCCACGCGAATTTGCGACCTTTAAATAGACGTTTCTCGCGATTTAACCAACCAAACGCAATAAAACTTGGTACAGTATATGTTTACACACATTGTAATGCACTGACATCTAACATTGTTCAATTTTTTACATAACCATAAGATGGCGGATGTGCGAAATATTTCACGGGCATTATATATCTCTGAAACTATTAGTGGTATCACCCTGAAATTTCGTACAGAGATAAAGGGCACTACTGGAAGTTCATCTATAAGACTTTCAAAAACCGGTTAACTACAAAACGAACATGGCGGCCAAGTGAATTTGAAAATTTTAAATAGAGCTTTCTCGCGAATTAATGTTCCAAACGCAATGAAATCTGGTACAGTAAATGTTTATACAAATTGTAATGCACTGGTATCTAATTTAGTTCAATTGTTTACATAACCTCAAGATGGCGGCTGTGCGAATTTTAAAATTAAGTTTTTATTTCTTGCGTCGTAATCATGTAATCGAAGTGAAAGTTTGAATAATGAACCTACGCAATAATTTTCCTTTAATGGTACATGACTCTATGGCCTATACATTTAACAATCGAACATGGTGACCACCCGAAATATTTAGACGGCTCTGAATATCTACGAATCTATTATAGCAATCAAACTGGTTATTTTTATGTTCATAGGGGCTATGAACTTAAGTTCACCTATAGGACTTTAAATAACCTGGTGATCACAAATCCAACATGGCGGCAACGCGAATTATAAATATTCACATGGACGTTTCTCGCAATTTAACCATCCGAGTGCAGTGAAACTTGGTGCAGTAAATCCTTATACGAATGTTAATCCACTGGCATCTAATTTATTTCAATTGTTTCCATAATGAGAAGATGGCAGCTGTGCGAAATTTTAAAATCTCTCTGTTACTTCTTGTGTCCTAATCATGCGATTGAAGTTTAAATGCTACACGTACACAATAATCTTCATGTAACAGTACATAACTCTAGGACCTACATATATAAAATCCAACATGGTGACCATCCGAAATATTTAGTCGGTTCTCAATATCTACGAATCTACAGTATTACAGCCATCAAACTGAAATGTTGTATGTTGATAGTGGCAATTAACATAAGTAGGATATATGAAAATAGGCTGTATAGTTCTTCACGGAACTACTTGTTAAAACTGAAAATTTTCTTACAATATTTACATAGTGAGTGCTGAATAAAAATAATTGATATTAACTTGCAAATAAGACTAATAATAATAATAATAATATCGTATAACCTCGGATGCCGGGAGCAAGCTTTGTTATTGACACGCAGAGGGCAGCTTGAGTGTCGAATTTAATGCTCCTTGGAGCGCTATGAATGTCAAAGAGGTTAGATATCTGAGCTCCTTGACGCTATAGCGCTTTCTAGTAGAGAAAGGAGGAACGTTGTGTTGGCGGAAAATCCCTAGATTAATTTTGCCATTATGAACACGGCCTACTGAATTCAAATGGGTTCTTTAACATGCCAACAACGTATGACATGAGTATTGTGATTTTTATCGCCTTCCAAAAATCACTTACCATTGGCCAGGACCGAAACGTATCAGGTATTAAGATTATTTCAGTATTATTCTGTGATAGACACTCGGAATCCGAATCGAAATACACGACGTTAAGAACACGAAGTAACACAAAGCGCTTCAAAACAATAGGAAATTAGAACATACGCCCTTCTCAAGCAGAGATATGCACTTAAACAGGCAAAGGAGAGGAATATGATGCATTGTGTCCTAATAACCAAAATATGCATAAATATGATTTTGCATCAACTTCCGGGCCTTAGTAATAAATAATGACGTAAGGCCTGGGGCATATTTTTAATTTTTAATTGACACCGTTGGCTGACCTGCGCGTAAAAATAAGGATGTAATGCTGATGAAGACGTCGATACAAAGACAAGTTACTGAGTCAGAAAAATTAACTCTTGATTGAAATCCCCACGGCATGGCCTGGAAATGAACCAGGGGTCATTCAGGTCTATGCTTTCCTTGCTAACCACATATCCACGGGGCTTTACACCATTTGAGGTGCAATACAATAAGGCATAACATCTCTGTGATGCTAGGCGAATTTACCTTAAAATCCAACAGAACCAAACCCTGGGTCCTGGCCTACCAAACGACCGCTGGCTCTGCCCAGCTATTCGACCTACAGATTGCGGGGTGACGCGTAACCAGCGAGTAGGGTCTTGGCAGTTCATTTTGATTTCCATGACCTAGGCATTGCCTTACTGTCAGACAGCTACTCAGCTGTCCTCACGGGGTGCAGAGTTAATCTGAAAAGTTGCAATGCCAATCTGCTTTTATAAAATCTCATACAGTAATAGCAAAAGAAATGTTGCGGCTTCGGTGGCGTAGTTGGTAGCATGCTGAGCTTCTATGCCTAAGGTCACGGGTTCAAACCCGGCCTAAGTCGTCGGATTTTAAGAGCGTTATAAATTCCTCAGCATGCTTTCCTTCGGAGGGAAAGTAAAGCCGGCGGTCCCATGTCATAGATTTATGGCATGAAAAAGAGCCTTACACTAACTGCACTTGTGTGAAGCCAAAATTTTTAGGTTAGAATTGATAACGCTCTATTAGTTCCAACATTCACCGCCAAGTGCTGACTTCGGTGCCATCTAGTAGCTAAGTCCGCAAGCTAGGTGTCGTGGACGGTAGCATTTGGTAGCAAAATTAGGAACTACTTGAAATTATTGTCTGCAGTCCTTACTTGAATTAAAACAGATAACACACACTAATACAGCCATCACAATTGAAGACCCCACGGAAAGAACGGGGTAAGTCCATATTTTCCAAAAACGAGTTTATGGTGCATTCTGGTGCCCATCTATCGTCACTACAGATAATTTGAAATTAAGTTCAAATAAAGCGGAATGTCACCGAGATACAGAAGATTTTATTTTTAGTGGAAACAGAAAGAACATCCCATATCCTCTCACTTTTTTTTCTTAATTTAACTTTGGTTGTTATTTGTTTTACATGTAAGTTACTTTCATTATAAGAAATAAATTTGACAAAAAGAAACTAGGATTGCTTACCCTCGATTGGGGTGTTTCAAGTATTTCTTTTTAGTGTTGAAAGTTTAAATTCCCTCTCCTGAAAAATTTACAGAATGTGACTTACCCCGTTTTTCCTGTGGATTCTTCATATTAACACCTGTTATCAGACAGATTCTACACACACCTAAAGTACATAGAGCTACATGACCGCGTGTCGCATCCTCTAAACTAAGGAACCAACCAACCAAAAGAAATGTCGCCTTATTTCAAATATTACCTCGGGCAAGTCCTAGTAACCTCTTATCTGATATTCGAAGAAAATATCAGGTTTTGTGTCAAGACGGGTTAAACTGTATCTGTACAACAGATCTCCTGTTGCTTGAATAAAACAGACAAACCCTTTCATTAGAGTTGATGCTTCCGCCGTGAGAATGTGGCAATGTTACCTGCAGGAAGGAACCCTATCAAAGCCACTGCAACTCCAGCTACGTGTACTTCCGTTGAAACACGGTATTAAAGTCACTAAATAAACACAACTTGAGTCACGGAAATAAATAGTGAGACATGAACAATGTAACTCATTCCCGGAATTAAACTTTGGTCACGCTCTCAAACAACGACCTTGTTATAATACTGGCTACCGACAGAATCAAACTTCATATGAAAGGATCGATCTCATCCTTACGATAAGCTCATATCAATACCTCGACAAATATAATCAATATTTATTCGAGTCAGGACTTATATGTAACCAGCAGAAATTTTAGTTCTTCGAGCATTCTTTGATACTTCGCTTGTTTTACCTGTCTCGTTATGTGAAAAATCTGGAAGGGTTTCGAGATGCAGAAAGACCTAAGAGAAGTGTACGAACTTGGAGAGAAGATCAAAGGAAACAGGCCAGTGGACGCATGAAGGAATATTGGAGACTTATCGCAATACACACTGACAGCCCACACGGGGGAGTCCCGCTTTGAAGGACACAGTGCAGTGCAGCCAACTAAACTCATGACTCAACCACTCACAGCTGCACGTACCCACTGCGGAGAACATTCTCGGGCGCCCTGTATTATATGATGCTCTTAATTTTTTTTTTTTTAGAGAGAATTGACCACTTAGGATCACGCAACAACTGTATTCCTTTTAATTTTCCTTTGCCTGGAGTTCCCTCTGTCTCCAATATTCCTTCATGCGTCCACTTGCGAGTTTCCTTTGATCTTCTCTCCAAGTTCGTACACTTCTCTTAGGTCTTCCTGCATCTCGAAACCCTTCCAGATTTTTCACGTTATACTTGAATTCACATCTTTCTAGCATTTGAGACTCTGTGATGTTCAACTTTTCTATATCTTTCCTAACTTCCTTAGTCCACGTTGTAGTGGTCTTCTTCTTCCAGAGATAGTGGAATATTTGTTTGGTTAATCTATGTTTGGTCATATTGTATAGATGTCCGAGGAATTTTGATTTTAGTTGAGGATGGTTTCAGGTTAACCGAAATTAGTACTACATATGCTATTTAGTTTTAATATAGTATTGACTTCGGTGGGATAGAACTATTTTACCTATTCTAGGTATTTAACTTACTCAAAGTCAAAATAATGCCAATTCTAACTTATGGGATAGAAGTTATTGTGTATGGAACCATCTCACGGACAACCTAGACACTAGGAAAAGGAAAAGGACGTATCTCAGGAAAGCACTGGAACTGACAAATAGTCTACTACTAGAACAAGAGTAAGCAATTTATTCAGGGCAGTATACTGTATTTTCATTGCAAATTATTTCATACAGAGTTTATATTATTTCTATCAGTAGGCAGTATTGCATGCAATACTCAAACTAGTGAAATATAGTTCAGGCACGAGAGATCAGCTGCCATCTTTTCATGTGACTGAGACGGCTCAGCTCTTCTAAGTCAGTGGTACAGCATAATATTATAATAATAAAATTAAAAAAAGCCAACGGGTCACGTCATTTAGGATAGATTAAACCACCCTCGGTTCAATGATCGGAATTGGTGGGTTCTAAGTTATTGATTACAATGCTTGAATGATTTACATGGCCGCCATCTTGAAATGGTATAGCTGATGACCTTTTAGTCTGGGCGCAAGAGGCGCCCCAAATGTATGTTGTTACCAAATTTGGTAGAGATCGGATGATTAGTTTAGTGGTAATTTGGTTGTACGTTTTGAACGTTTGAGTGGCCACCGTTCAGTTTGCCCCTTGCTAGTGCTGCCTCTGTACCAAATTTTGTTCAATTAGGTTTCATCGTTTTTGATTTGATAGGGGGGGGGGACAGATATGCAGACTCACACACACTCAGACAGACTGACAACTTTTTACCCGTGTAGATCTTATAAATATGCGTTCCTTTTTTTTCTTTTTTCAAAAATTGAAAGTAGGCTAAAAGTTACTCACGCGATGCGGAAAAGGTGGATTACGTTTTACGGGCACGTGGCCCGAATGACGTCAACATGATTAACTTATCGCATTTTCATTCTTCTTCAAGAGAAAAACACGAAAGATTCAGTGAGATACTATACAAAAAGATATACACCAGATTGGGATCTCATGTGAAGATAGCCGGGAGCGTGACCATCTTCAAACATCAGAGATGCCAACCTAAGCTGACGCTGAAAACTGGAAAGGTGTGGACAAAAGAGAGAAAGGAACAACACCGTCTATGAATGAAGGAATGCTGGACTAATTTTAAAGCTAAAAAGAAACAGTTGAGATGACGTGGTCCTTAGTTGGCCGAAACAAAACAATAATAATAATAATAATAAATGAATAAATAAATAAATAAATAAATGGACAGTGGCGAATGAGAGCAAATGAGGACTTGTACAACAACATAGACCCTATCACAGCATCAATTAAGAAGAGACGGCTACTATTTTACGGTCACCTGTTGAGGATGACTGAAGATCGAGTACCGTAACGAAAAGAATATAGAGTTTCATTAAGTCTAAGGCAACAAGGCCGAGATGGTTCGAGAAATGCGAAAAAGATCTCAGGCAAATTGGTATTCCAGACCGAGAAAGTCCTGAAAGGAACACATTTAGAAGATTGGTGAACAACTACCAAGGTTTTAAAATGGTATCAACTTCCGGAAGACGGACAGGACCTTTGTCCGAAGAACATAAACAGGCACTCGTCGCTGGGGTCAGAAGATACTGGCAGGAAGTCAAAGCCGGAACAAGAACAAGACCTAGACACTAAAGTGAATTTGGTTGTTGCCTAGAGGCTCAACTTGATGTATAAATATAACAAAATTATCATTCATATTCAAGTTGAATTTACTGCGTTGATCACTCACGATCCCGCCGTAAGATAAAACAACTTCTCGGCCCAATCTAACACATGAAAAAAACTTAAATTAAATCAACAAGATTCATTAAACTAGTCTACGCCAAATCAGTGTTACGGGCTCTAAACCGTATGTTATAGCCACTAGCTCGCAGGTGGTGTTTGTACGTTGTCGGCTCAGTACGGAGCGTGATCTCCAAATGACACGCCACTTGGCTGTGGATTCAGCAGCGACAAGGGAATAAATCGAGCACATTTAATACGTTAGAAACAGCAGTACCAACCTCTGATTTCCTTTGGGATTTCACCGAGCCTTTGATTATTGGTTCATTTTGTAGGATATGGACACCATGGTTATTAGGCCCATACAGAGGAGAATCAGGAGTCTCATTTCGGTGACAGGGCCGAAATTATTATTGAGAGGGTACTGCAAATCGTACTTTGTGCCCAAGATATAACCAACAGTAACCGAACACAAAGGTACGCGATCATAGGACTTGCGATGCAGGGATTCCATCATAAAATGTGTGTGAATGTACAATGTGTGTCTAAAATATGTGGCAAAAAGTGCAAACATTACCACTTCTATCAGTGCAAAAACAGGACATGGTCCTTAAATGAACTTATGAAAGTAATGAAATGCTATTCGAGTGCAACTTTGATCTTATTGATAGAGACTAGCGGCCTTGTGCGAGAAATCTCGCATGTTCATAAACCACACTTTCCCCAATAGGTTTATAATGAGACACTTAAGGAGAATGGTTATGTTTTATTTCAACCAAATGATTATAGAACACTATTTACATTTCAAAATAAAGTAAAGATCTCAGAATGTTAATATGACATGAAACAAGCGTCACAGCGGCCCGTGGACAGCAATTATGGAGCGTATTTTCCTACATCAACGGTGTTTGCAAATCGCACACTTCGTACATTTTTAAAGTAATTTTTTAAAGAAATTATAGATATTTGTGAAATTATAGTGCAATACGTCACTGCTAATGTCTATTCTCTGTCATTTGAATGCTCATTTGTCACGATCGGTCGCTTGTGAGCGCCGCTGGAGGGATCTATACTACTGAAATAATATATGATTGTAAACCCTTTCCTGGCCATTCGGTTTCAATAAATTTATTATCTTTATTATTATTATTATTATCATTTATTGTTTGACATAATTATTACGGCAAATAATGGCTACATTTTATGTCACAGCCTGTTTCGTCCTTAGCAAGGAACCATCTGTACTGAGGTAATTTTGTAGATTACACTGTTCAGAGACTTCACATTACCGTACATCCATGTCATGCCCGCGCTCTTCACGAGTCTCCTTCATTTATAGGATGAGCTGAATTTCTATCTGAATCATCGAGCCTTGCTGAGTGTTCGAACTTCCTGACAATATGGCAGGTGTTTAACGGAACTGCCTTCTGTAGTTCAATAGTGTATATCTTCGGATGCAGATTCATTATTGATAGACTACTGTGGAGAGTTTTGGGTATAACACCAATACACGATACAATTATTGGGATTGTAGTCACCGACTCAAGTTTCCACATCTGCTTCATCTCAATTGCCAGCTCTGTGTACGTAGATACAGTATTTTAGTAGCAGCTGTTGTTTGGATGTTTTGAGTGTTGGGACATGCGATATCAGTAATGCCTCTCTGTGTTCTGTATTGATGACAATTATATCTGGCCAGTTGTTAATGACTGTCACAACTCCTCTGTCCCAGTAGAACTTGTGTGTGGCATTTTCGAGTCCTGCGGATGGTGTGTATTTCCAATAGGTGACGGAGCTTTGGAGAAGGTTGTACTTCAAGTCCAGTTTCTAGTGGATAATAATAATAATAACTAGTTGATACCCGTCAAAACATGACGGTCATTGGGAAAATATTTACTGAAGGATTCTCTTTACAGTATGCATTTTTGAACGATTACTTTTTGATACTGTTGCAACTTTAAGGGCGTCAAAAGATCGACTTCGCAACATATAACTGGCCATGACTGAAACCTTGATGAGGCAAATAGAGACCTACACGTTCCAGAGTTTCCCCTTGAGCTTTATTGATTGTGATAAAGTACGCCAAGCGAATTGGAAACTGGAAAATTGAATTGTTTTATCGGAAGATGTTAAGTCAAGTCGAAGGCCATCAAGTGATTTGCCTCTACATATAATTACTCTGAAAGTTTCAGCCATAGAGCCACAACAATATTTCCCCCCTTTTTAATTCTCATAAACAAAGATCTCAGTAAGACGCGGTGGGATCAGCCATATCTCTCGTGGAAGAGAGCCGTTGTGCGCAAGCGCGGGAGTGACAAATATTACATTTTTCTTTAATAATTTAAAAATATACCCTAACATATATCTTACTTTTAAAGACTCTCTGAAAATCTACATGCCAAGAGCTCTCGTTAGAATGCATTACGAAGTCAGTCGGTTAAGACGTTATCTCAATCTCGCGGTAACAAAAATCAGCTTAGTGTTTTAAATATATAGATAGATTTTTATTATATGAAATCTACATAAAGTACAAAACCATCACCGTCGGATTCATTGCGAGCCAAAGACACTGAAAACAGCACTGGCTATCAAGATATTTGGAGCAAGTCACTGAAGAGACAAACCCTTTCGTACTATACTCACAGTACCAACTAGGGCAGCCTTTTGCATTATCTGCATATGGTTCCCAGTCCTTTGTGACTAAACCATTCACAGAGACAACAACTGGGATGACGAAAACTTCCTTTAGGTCGTATGGGACTGACATTATTATTATTATTATTCTTTATTTGTTTCACCCAACTTTGGGGTACATGAAATCAATCACTTGTTATTGTTTTGAGCTATCCTTTTGGCCCAGTATTGCCTCATCCTTTGAGATCTTGCTTCCCTTTCTTCGGCAGAGATGTGGATCGTACGCTTTGGTTTGAGTTTCACTTGGAACCGTTGTTTCTTATCCTTGGTGACGGTTTTGGCTGTTTTGTCCATGAGCATGGTGTCTGTAATTTAGAGTTCTACGAGGTCTTTCTCAGTTTCCTTAAACCAAAGACATTTTGTTTTTGTTTTTTATTACGAAAGTAGTCGAAGATCTTTTTGGTTAGTCTATTTGAATTCATTCGGAGGATGTGTCAATAAAAATCAATTCTCCTTTTTTATAGTGTCCGAGAGTTTTTCAGTCTTTCGGTAAAGAGTTTCGTTCCTGACATGGATTAATTTGTTGTTATGAAATTTGGGGCTTAAGATTTTGCGTAATATCTTTCTTTCCTTGACCTCCAGCCTTTCAAGTGGTCCCTGGGTGGTGAGAGACAACGTTTATTGTTATTATAATAATAATAATAATTATTATTATTATTATTATTATTATTATTTATCGTTTAGGCCTACTTAGGACCACGGGGCTGGTATCTACTCTTCGGTAAAGTTGTTGCTTTCTTCTTCTTCCAATAGTCCCTCATTTTCTGACTGTGGGTCAGTCTTCTTCCTTCTGTCCACTTAGCTCCTGTAGTCTTGTAAGGGACGTTGGGAAAACGCCTGACGGAACAGCAGACGGTCACGAGTTTGGGATATCTAGTTGTTCCATATCTGACTTAACTGACGCAATCCATTTGTTCTTAAAAGCCTTGCCTCTTCCTGTTACTGTGAATATCCTTTTGCTGAGTCTTTCAGAATCCAGACGTGCCAAGTGCCATAAAAGGTCAGGCGTCTTTTTTTTATAGACGTGATGATGTCCTCCTGGTGTTCATACAATTCAACATTATGACGGATTCTGTAAATGCCTCCTTCCTCTCTAATTGGACCTAATATCCTCCTCTGGATCTTCCTCTCTTTTAACTCCAGTTTTCCGAGTGGACCCTTTCTGGTCATTGCAAGGCACTCAGAAGCATACAGAACAGATGGCTCGACGACGGAGTTATTGTGTCTGAGTTTGCGGTTCTTGGAGAGGCACTTAGATGAATAGATACTACGACAGGAATGATTAGCCCTTTCAAACTTGGTACATCTGGCATCCTTGGCTAGGTTCTCGCTCTGATTCGCAGAAATCCATTATTATTATTATTATTATTATTATTATTATTATTATTATTATTATTATTATTATTATTATTATTAATATTTTATCTTGCGTGAATCGTCATTTGCAAGAAGAAAGACTATAACTTATACTTGTTAATATCAACAATATTGTAAGGTTCATGCGATACACAGTACAATAAAAGCCTGTTTGTCTCCAAATGTGCTCCGGTTGGGACTGGTATTTCTTCCACTGAGCCCCTCAACTGTGTAGCATATACAAGAATCGCAGAAATTGTTTCTTTTCTGGATATCATTTTATACGGTTTAAAGGAATGTTCTGTTTTTTTCTCAGAAAATACACTACTTGGTTGGTTGGTTCCTTAGTTTAGGGGCTGCAACAACGTGGTCATGTAGCCCCGTGTACTTTGGGTATGTGTAGAATCTGTCTGATAACCAGTCTTAATTGTGTTGACTGTATTAGTGTGTGTTATCTGTTTTAATGTCGCCTCCGTAGTGTAGCGGTCAGCATGGTTAGCTGCCACCCGGAGGTCCTGGGTTCGATTCCCGGCTCTGCCACGAAATTTGAAAAGTGGTACGAGGACTGGAACGGGGTCTACTCAGCCTCGGGTGGTCCAAATGAGTAGAGGGGGTTCGATTCCCACCTCAGCCATCCTCGAAGTCTTCGGGCAAATGCCGGGATGGTACCTTCTTCAAGGCCACGGCCGCCTCCTTCCCTCTTCCTTGCCTATCCATCCTGACCATCCATTACCTTCCCTCGTGAGGCCCCTGTTCGCTTTGCAGGTGAGGCCGCCTGGGCGAGGAGCCAATCACTCCTCACCAGTTGTATCCACTCCGATTAGATGTTCCCAGCTCTAGGACACTGCCCGTAGAGGCGGTAGTGGTGAGTTCCCTCGCTGAGTCCGTGGGTTCCACCAACCTGGAGGGTAAACGACTAAGAAGAAGAAGAAAATCTGTTTTAATTCAAGTAAGGACTGAGGACAATAATTTCAAGCATGGTAGTTCCTACATTTTCCACCAAATGCGAGACCCAGCTTGCGGACTTGACTACTAGATGGCATTGCAGTCAGCACCTGGCGGCGAATGTTGGAACTAATAGAGCGTTATTAATTCTAGCCTACAAATTTTGGCTTTTGTAGTTAGTAGGAGGTCCCTTTTCATCCCATAAATCTATGACATGCGACCGCCGGTTTTACTTCTTCTCCGAAGGAAGGCATACTGAGGGATTTTTAACGCACTTAAAAAGTCCAACGACTTCGGCAGGATTTGAACCCGTGACCTTGAGCATAGACGCTCAGCTTGCTACCAGCTACGCCACCGAAGCTGCAGAAAATATACTATTGTTCCGATGATTATTGACATCTATTTAAGTTCGTATTTGTTCATTGTAGTGCATACTTAAACAATTGTATGTGGATACTTGCTGTTCACGATCGAAAGTTGTCAAAAAGGAAAAAGTGACAAGCTGGAAAAGGTGGATGGTGGAAATAAGTACAAGTTGATCACATAGAAATAATTAAAGTGCACAATGGTCGGTGGGTGTAGCAAATCAAACTGGTGACTCGCCCCTGTAGCGATATTAATTGAATTCTTGTTATAACGAAATGTCTAGTGTCGATTATAAAATACATTCAGTTTAGTGTTAATAGAGTGTAAGTTTAAAACGCCTGTAGCCCTCTTAACTTGCTCTGTTGATTTCAGAATCCAGGGAACGTGGGAGGGTATTAATTGAGATCGGATCGTTACCGGCATGTTGAATGAACTAACTCAGAATATAACACAACTCTTGTCTCTTTATAAAAGGCGTCTTCGGTGGCGTAGTTGGTAGCATGCTGAGCTTCTATGTCCAAGGTAGCGGGTTCAAACCCGGCCGAAGTCGTCGGATTTTTAAGAGCGTTAAAAATCCCTCAGTATGCCTTCCTTCGGATGGGAAATAAGCCGGCGGTACAATGTCATGAAAAAGAACCTTCCACTAACTACACTTGTGTGAAGCCAAAATTTGTAGGTTAGTATTGATAACGTTCTATTAGTTCCAACGTTCGCTTCCAGGTGCTGACTGCAATGCCATCTAGTAGCCAAGTCTGCAAGCTAAGTGTCGTGGACGGTAGCATTTGGTAGCAAAGTAGGAACTAGTTGCAATTACCGTCTGCAGTCCTTATTTGAATTAAAACAGATAACACACACTAATACAGCCAACACAATTAACACCGGTTATCAGACAGATTCTACACACACCCAAAGTACACGGGGCTACATGACCGCGTTGTCGCAGCCCCTAAACTAAGGAACCAACCAACCATGTTCGCCTTGTTCCGTAGTGGCTAACGTTCTTGGATGTCGCCGCGGAGGCCAAGATGTGTAATTCTGGTCTGAGGGCTGGAATAGGGTATACTCAGCCTCTTGAGGCAAACATGAGGAGCTGTGGGTTCCATTGGCACCTCAGCCATCTTGGAGGTGATTTCCCGTGGTTTCTCACTTATACCCCAGGCGATTGCCGGGGTGGTTCCTAACTTAAGGCCAAGGCTGCCTCCTTCCCTATCCTTATCTGAATTTCAAATAATAATTCAGCCATCACTATAACATAGGTTATCAGACAAATACCACACATACCCAAGTACATGGGGCCACATGGCCATGATGTTCCAAAGTCCCTAAATGATTCAACAACAACAACAACAACAACAACTCATTATAAACTTGTCCTGAATGGTTGTACCAACAAGGTTACGACAAAATGAAGATTATAAATTGATGAATGAGTATTCAAAGTTCCTCGATAGACAGCGAGAGTATAACTAAGGACGTTTCATAGAGCAAGAGCATTCTAGCGTTTCTTACAGTGGAAAGAAAGAAAGAAAGAAAGAAAGAAAGAAAGAAGTAATTATTTATTTATTTAGCGTATGATGAATAAAATATTATGTACAATATATACAGTACAACTACCATCTCAAATTCATAACTAGAGTTCCATGTCAAAAGTTGAGATCCAGAGAAGGGTTTCGCTTGAGACACAGTGTAAGTCTTCTATAGAGCCTCTGTATGCACGTAAAGGACACTCGAATGTAATGTGGTCCACTGTCTGTTCCTCTTCTCCGCAGTCACATTGAGGTGATGCCTTCCATCCCCATTTGAAGAGAGTTGCTCCACATCTACCTTGGCCGGTCCTAATACGGTTTATCGTCCTCCACTGTCGTCTGGGAAGGGAAAATCCATCAGGGCACTGGCAGGGGTTCTTAATGATGTGGTGATTTGGTAACGAGGATTGCAGATGCCATTGTTCTCTCCAGGTGTCCTGTAGATTCATTGCAGTACGCCAAGAAGGGTGTCTGGATTTCAGTCGTTTGGTTGGAGAAGCTGCTATATCAGAATAAATAGGGAGGTGAGGATTGTTTTCTATTTTCTTCCATAAGTTAAGCAGTGACTGTGTTCTTCTTAGGGATGGAGGTGGTATGTCGCTTAGGGTGGGAAGCCAGTGTGTGTTAGTAGGTCGGATGCATCCTGTAATGATACGCATTGCCTAGTTCAGCTGGGTGTCGACTAGTCCAATGTGAGCACTGTTAAGTCAAGTTGAGCAACAATATTCAGCGACGGAATAAGAAAGTGCAAGGGCAGTGGATCTCAGGACTTGAGCATTAGCACCCCAGGATGTACCCGCCAGCTTTTGAAGGATGTTATTCCTGGTCTTGATCTTGGCTGACACATTGCAGAGATGATTCTTGTAGGTCAACGACCTATCAAGGGTGACACCCAGGTATTTTGGGTTACTTCAGTATTGTAGATTCTCTCCTCTGAATGGTATGGCTGGTTTGTACCCAGAACTTCTATTCCGCAAGTGGAAGGTAGACACGACATTTTTCTGAGGGTTTGGTCTAAGGTTGTTCTGACGAAAATAGCTGTCTAGGATCTTTAAGTCTGATGTAAGCATCGACTCAGGCTCATGTTGTTGATGATGATGATGATGATGATGGTAATGTTGAAGATGATGATGATGATGATGAAGATCACGCTTGGTTATAGGCCTACTACATTCATTGTCATCATCATCATCATTTCCCCTTTTCCAGCTGACACTGGGTGGGGGCAAATATGGTTACCCTCCACTTAGTTCTGTCGTTCCACCATTCCTCTTCCGACACGGTGTTCCAATTCAGGTTCCGCTTTCTAATGCAATACTTCACCGAGTCCACCCAACGCATTCTTGGTCTTCCTCGTCCTCGCTTCCCTGTCATCCGCCGTTCCAGTGCTCGTCTTGACAGCCTTACTTCATTCATCCGTTTGACATGTCCAAACCATCTCAATCTGTTTTGCTCCAGTTTGTCATTTAGTTTCTGCCTACTACATTACCACAGTAAAACGGTGATTGCTATTTACTAAAAGAGTGATGAGCGAGAAGAAACGTTCTCCATCCTTGCACTCTGTTCGGGAACTAGGGCACTGGTGCCAGACAAGAAATGAAATACAGTAGTAGTTGTTTCGCTCGAAAAGTCATCGTATAGAGGAAAAACAACCTCAGTTCAGGAAGCCTATTCTCGAAATCACAAGCTGAGGCCTTGAGGTTAATGGACGTTTAGCGTCAACCAGCATGTACACTGTTGTGGTGAGCTAAATGAACCTCACCCTTTTAGACAGGGGATGACTTTGGCCCTTTTAATTTTTTCTGAGGGAAATTGAGGATAGAAAGCCTTGAAAACATTTTTTCATTTCAAATGATCTTGTCGACTTCGTCGTTATGCTTTGGGTCTAACGTTACGCGGTACGGAGACGGAGACTGTGACGTCATGCAGCCGCGCGGGAAGCCTAAGTTAATGGGTAAAGGACGGCGAGTGCCTGACGTCATGCAGCCACGCGCGAAGCGTAAGTTATTGGTTAATGGAGTATGTTGAAAGAGTCCTGGGGCGTCGAGTGACCTGGGGCTTCGAGCGAAGCGAAAATAATACAGGGTGACTCCTTAAGAGGTGTACAAGATGTCACACAATAATACAGGGTGACTCCTAAAGAGATATACAAGAAGCCAGATAAGAATACAAGGTGACTCTTAAAGAGGGGTACAAGATGGCAGAGAAGAATACAGGGTGGATCCTAAAGAGGTGCACAAGATGTCAGTCAAGAATACAGGGTAACTCCTAAAGAGGTGTACAAGATGTCACACAAGAATACAGGGTGACTTCTAAAGAGATATACAAGATACCAGATAAGAATACAGGGTGCCTCCTAAAGAGGTGTGCAGGATGTCAGAGCAAAATACAGTGCAAGATGCCAGATAAGAATACCGGGTGACTCCTAAAGAGATATACAAGATGCCAGATAAGAATACAAGGTGACTCTTAAAGAGGTGTACAATATGGCAGAGAAGAATACAGGGTGACTCCTAAAGAGGTGCACAAGATGTCCGGGAAGAATACAGGGTGACTCCTAAAGAGGTGTATAAGATGTCACACAAGAATACAGGGTGACTCCTAAAGAGATATACAAGAAGCCAGATAAGAATACAAGGTGACTCTTAAAGAGGGGTACAAGATGGCAGAGAAAAATACAGGGTCGCTCCTAAAGAGGTGCACAAGATGTCAGTCAAGAATACAGGGTAACTCCTAAAGAGGTGTACAAGATGTCACACAAGAATACAGGGTGACTTCTAAAGAGATATACAAGATACCAGATAAGAATACAGGGTGCCTCCTAAAGAGGTGTGCAGGATGTCAGAGCAAAATATAGGGTGACACTTAACGAGGTGTACAGTATGTTAGATTCGATCAAATACAGGGTGACCCTTAAAGAGGTTTGCAAGATATCAGATTCCAATAATGGGTGACCCTTAAAGAGTTGGAAAAGATGTCAGACTCAAATACAGGGTGACCCTTAAAGAGGTGCCCGCGTAGGAAGCCTAAGTTAATGGGTAAGGGAGTCTGTTGAAAGAGTCCTGGGGCTTCGAGCGAAGCGACAAGCCTTCCTGAGCCTTTCTAACATGTGTACCATTTGTAGCATGAGTCATTGGAAATGACATAACGTCTAGTCTTTCAGACTGACTGTAATTTTTTTCAGTAAGTCAACGCGAATATAATATGTCGCAATTATATTAGGCGGGAAATAATGATATGTATTTATATTATAGGACTTAGTCTGAAATGAATTACATGTGATTAATTATTATTAGTCTATTATTACAATAAGCGCAACGCTAGGCCATAGGGACAAGCTCTCCTCAGACTCGGTAGAAGTGGGTTCGAGCCCCACCGTCGACCGTCCTTGAAATGGTTTCCCCGTGTTCAACTCCAGGTAATGTTGAGACGGTACTGTACCTTCTGGCAGGCCATGGCCGCTTTCTTCAGCATCCTTGCCCAGTTTCATTCATCTGCATTTCATCTCTCATTAACTCCTCTCATGAGGTTGGTGTGAGGAAGAGCATCCGGCCGTAAAATCCATCCTACACATATAATTTTATCGCATCATCTCATCCCAGACCCCGTTGGAAACGGGAAAATATGGGGTATTATTATAATTAGAGAATAATGGTGGTGAGAAACTACAGATTGGAAATGCAGAAATTCAAACAGTCACTAAATTTAAATATTTGGGTTCAATAATAGTAGCTGGGGGAAGAAGTTCATCAGAAATTGAGAAAAGAGTAAGTGATGCTAGGAGAACAATTGGAGCATTAAATTCCGTTTTATGGAGCAGAAATATTTTAAACAACACAAAGAAACTTATTTACAGTTCATTGGTACAAAGTGTTTTGTTACACGGAGCAGAAACTCGGGCGTTAACCAGACAGCAAACAAACAAATTATTAGTAACAGAGATGGATTGTTGGAGCAGGGTGGCAAGAAAATCAAGATTGGATGAAATTGGAAATACAAGATTCAGAATGATTATGCAGGTAAAAAAGGAATAGATGTGGTTAAAGAAAGAAGATTACAATGGTCTGGACGTGTGGAGAGGATGCAGAACAGTAGAATTCCAAATGTAATGTTACATTGGCAAGCTGAAGGCAAATGGAAACGGGATAAACCAAGAGAACAATGGATGGATGGTGTGAAGAGAAGCATGGCTACCAGAGGCTTAACCGAGGAAGATGATGAAGACCGAAATTTGTAGAGGATTAGAGTATTTTTGGGTTGGAGGAAAACTACTGTATTGTAGAACATTCCTAAGAAAGAGGATTATTATTATTATTATTTATTTTGCGCATGCGCTTACACATTCTCAGCATTTGCTGGAAAGAAAACATTTACAATCCCAGATACCGTACATATCACAAGGAGCAAATTCTTGGTGACTGCATTGAGTAGTAGCTTCATATTCCCCTCATTGCTTCAGGCCTGATTGCCCAAGAACAGCCTTACTACGCGACACGTAGAAAGTATGACTGTTTTCTGCATCAGTTTGAAAAGGCCTGGGTCTAATTTCAACGCCGTGAGCGATTCCTTTAAGTTGTTGGGAATTACGCCAGTGCTGGAGATAATAATAGGAACTGTCCTGACTTGTGCCATGTGCCATTGCTTCCTTATCAGTTCTGAAAGCTCTGTGTATTTTGACAGCTTTTCAACATGCTTTGTTAGTATGTTGCCACTGTTTGGGATCGCCACATCTATGAAGGTGGTGTGCTTCATGCATTTGTCAACAAGAACTAAATCAGGTCTGTTGTGCACAGCTGATTGGTCTGTCAATACAGTACGATCCCAGTACAACGTAAAGCTGTCATTTTCCAGTACACTTTCAGGAGCATATTTGTAGTACGGCACTTTCTCTTGGCTCAGCAGTTGAAGTTGTATAGCCAATTCTTGATGGACTATCTTGGCAACAAAATCATGTCTCTTCCTATATTCTGTCCCTGCAAAATGGCGACAACCAGATATAATATGCTGAACAGTCTCAGATGTTGGGCAACCGTATCTGCAATGGTCATCTTGCACAGATGCATCCTTGGTTATGAACTTTAGGTAGTTCCTCGTGGGGACAACCTGGTCCTGAATAGCCATCATAAAGCCTTCTGTTTCAGGAAACATCTGCCCAGAAATCAACCAAAAGTTCGACGCTAGCTTGTCGACGTGAGTTTGGATGACTTCATTGGGATGTCTTCCGTGTAGTGGCTTGGACAACCAGGCATTGAATCTATCCAAATCACTGCGCACCTGAATTTGAGTCTCTTGCTGACTTAAGAGTAGTGGAGTTGAATCATCTGCTTCTGTGACAGCCCTGTGCAGCATCGAATGGTTCGATACAGAACAGAAGTATTTTCTTAGCTCATAGATCTGTCGAGCTACTTGGTTGTTTATATCAACAATTCCTCTCCCACCCATATGTCTCGGTAACATGACTCGTTCCACAGATGCCCTGGGATGGTGTTTTCGTGACTTGGTCAGTGATGTTCTAATTTTCTGTTCTAAGCTTGCAATGTCAGTTTTACTCCACTTGATGACCCCAAACGAGTAACTAAGAATAGGAACAGCATAAGCGTTGATTGCCTTAACCAAGTTTTTATTATTATTATTATTATTATTATTATTATTATTATTATTATTATTATTATTATTATTATTATTATTATAGTTTATTGTTTGACAACATTATCACGGCAAATACCGGCTACATTTTCTGTTACAGCCTGGTTCGGCCTTAGCAAGGAACCATCTGTACTGAGATAATTACAAATACACTGTTCAGAGACTTCACATCCATGTCGTGCCCGCATTCTTCACGAGTCTCCTTCATTTGTAGGATGAGCTAAATTCCCATCTGGATCATCGAGCTTTGCTGAGTATTCGGCCAGGGCATTGTCACCAAGGAACTTCCTAACAATATGGCATGTGTTTAACAGAACTGCCTTCTGAAGTTCAATATATATCTGCGGGTGCAGATTCAATATTGATAGACTACTATGGAGAGTTTTCGGTATAACACCAGTACACGATACAATTATTGGGATGCTAGTCACCGAATCAAGTTTCCACATCTGCTTTATCTCAATTGCCAGCTCTGTGTACTTAGATATTTTAGTAGCAGCTGTTGTTTGGATGTTTTGAGTGTTGGGACATGCGATATCTATCAGTAATGCCTCTTTGTGTACTTTATTGATGACAATGATATCTGGCCGGTTGTTACTGACTGCGACATCTGTCACAACTCCTCTGTCCCAATAGAGCTTGTGTGTGGCATTTTCGAGTACTGCAGATGGTGTGTATTTCCAATAGGGGACGGAGCTTTGAAGAAGTCTGTACTTCAATGCCAGTTTCTGGTGGATAATGTTGGCAACTTGATCGTGTCGATGTTTGTAGTCAGTGTTGGCAAGGTGGGAACAACCTGATATGACGTGTTGAATGGTCTCACTACAATTGCCACAACGGCGACATTTCTCACTCTCTGTTGCTGGATCTTTTATGATAAATTTCCGATAGCTTCGAGTAGCAACAACTTGGTCTTGGATAGCTACAACAAATCCCTCTGTTTCCGGAAAGAGGACCGAGTGGGTCAGCCATCCGTGCGACGCTAACTTGTCGATGTGAGGCTGGTCCAACTCATGTGGAAACTTCCCATGAAGCGCCTTCTGTTTCCAATTCCCGATCTTGTTTTCAGTAGTTTTCAATTCTTTTACTGGTGGATCTAAAGATGACAGATGGAGCGGTGTGTAATTATCATCAGCTGAAGATACAGTGTGATGGAGAGGGGATGTTTCTCCTTTGTTGTGGAAAAATGCACGCAGAGTTGTCACTTGTTTTGTATGAAGGTTGCACCGCGTTGTGCTCTTACGTTAAACAAAATAGCAGAGGCGTGAGGAAATACAGTAGAAGTGAAAACAACACCTTAAACAGGATCGCTAAGGAGCGGGGAAAGGATGTCTCTTTCGATGCGTGCTGGGCCCAAGATTCCGGATCGAAAGAAAGATACTTTCCAAAAAAGGAATCGAATGAATTGTTTAAAACAAATCAAAAGCGGAATTGAATTTATCTAATTGATCGATGAACCCAGAAGCGTGAAGGTCGTGACTGCGTTACAGTACGAAGCCAAGACCGACGAAATCGAACGAGAGATGAGGGAACTTAAAATTACAAATGAAAGAGGGCGAAACCAAGTGAACTATTTACTATTGTATTTAAAGTAAACTAAAACAGGTGCGCATAAGAGTAAGGATATATCTAAACACAAAATGAAAGGTAAACGTGAAGAGGTATAAAATCGCTTAATAGCAAATAAAATAAAATTAATGACTAAAGATGGTACCTAAGAAAGGGGTACCGGTACACAAAAACAATCTCAAGAGAAAAGTGTATAAATGAACTTAAGCACTAACAAAGATGAAACAAGATTAATTAAAATGTACTTACAATCAATGAGCAACTAAACCGTAAGCGCGACTCGATAACCAAAATTTAAAATACAAAAATAAACAAAAAAAAACGAAAAAGATAGAGAGTATGGATGAGTCGAATAAGAGAACACCTCTACTTACGAGGATGACCTGGACTAGAATGCCCTTGCCAAGAACAGACTTCCAAAAAGCTCATGATGTTGTGAAATCATGGGGTAAGGGGGGGGGGGGGAGTGGTGGGGATGAGAAGGGTGCGTATGTAGGAAACGGGGGTGGGGGGTGGGAGAGGGGGGATGACACGGAGTTACGTAATATAACGAAGCCAGAGGAAACAACACAAAATTAACACACAAAAATAAAGGAAAATGAGTATTACATTAAATTAATTGACATTACCGGGACAGGAAATGAAAGGAAAAATCGATCAGCTAAGAAATATGCTTTGTAGGAAAATATAGGCTTACGTAGAGGTAGTTATGTCTAAATATAACGACATACGAAGAAACAAAGGAATTAAGGCATGACGAATGGACAGTGACTAACACAAAGACCATCGCTCACACACTTTTCCTAAAACAGAAGGAAGGATCAAATAGGAGGTGAAATGAGACATGGCTCCGTTACTCCAATGATACCTTGACCCAAAAAAACAAACTCTGATACGACAATCAAATGAAAGATACCTCGAAAGAGTGCACATCAATTTGTGACGTAATACAGAGCGTTGGTAAGCCTCGCAGAAAAGTAGCATATATTTCAGACCTGAGAGATTTGAGTAAAAAAATAAAACCGATTACATGAAAGGTAGGGATGACAAATAAACACAGAGGCTTCGCTAAACTAACGTAAACAAAGGCGAAGGGACTTGGGTTCATGGATCGAATTCACATCATCATAAGAAAGGGAAATTGATAAACTGAAATTCAAAAATGATAGCATGCCAGATAAAACCAAGTGATCGAATCGTACTTACGTTTAGTTGCGTTGGGCACGGGCGAAAAGCCCGACACACCTAGGCTGTGACCGTTTCACATGATGGTCAGAAATGGAAGGAAGCCACCTTCTCTAAAAGGAACGCAGTAACGCCGCTCGGGAAAAATAAGTCGTAGAACTCCCCCTCTCCAGAACATAAAGGGGGCCAATGGGAGAAGCAAAGCTTAGTAACAAGTTATGCTTCAACCAATGGTAACACAGTGTCAGTAGGGGTGAAAAGTTTCACCACCTGACGAAACATTTACGCAGAATTACAAAGTTTGAACGCAGTAGGTGAGACAGAGAAACGTATGTCACAATAATGCGACATGAAGGAAATGATGATGATAATAATAATAATAATAATAATAATAATAATAATAATAATAATAATAATAATATGACAAAAAATAATGAACCTGATAAAAACGGTTCAAAATTCCCCTGCTCTCCCAAAAAAAAAGGAATTTTCCTGGCCATGGAAATTTCTTTTTTCGTACAAAAAGAGAGGAAAAATATGTAAAGGGGGAAAAAAATTGAATACTAAAAAAAATTGGGTACTAAGGACCTCTAGGAGAATACAAAAAAAATGAACAGTTGACTAATCTGACCGTGAAATGAAGGTGGTACCCCCTTCATTGCTCGTCAACACTAGCCACTAACGTCAAAAGTACTGCGTTCAAAAAGAAATACAGTGAGTTCATATATTAAATAGTGATCATTGTTCTTGCTAGTTCATGATGATGCGGATGTCGAAATCTTCAAGATGGACGTTACCTCGGGACTGCAAATCTCTCCAGCCTCTGATGAGAAAAGATAGACAAAGTTAAATCGTGATCACATTTAAAAAAAAATACATTTGGGACACCCTGTATATAGGACCTTTCGTTGCGTCAACGAGGAATATGCAATAGTGTCATAATGTCTTCGAAAGGGAAAGTACTCTCCTTTTCAG
This sequence comes from Meconema thalassinum, assembly GCA_946902985.2. Taxonomy (NCBI): domain Eukaryota; kingdom Metazoa; phylum Arthropoda; class Insecta; order Orthoptera; family Tettigoniidae; genus Meconema; species Meconema thalassinum. The sequence goes on from OX336392.1 coordinate 62,238,997, forward strand.
CTGCTGAAAAATAAAGCCATGTATAGACCCAGTGAAGGGTGACTGGTCCGTTAACGAGTTCCGAGAAGACCCTCAGCTGTGTTAGCTCAGGTACACAAAGGTTGTTTGTTGTCACTCGCCAACCCTCTGGATGGTTGCTAGACAATACACGATATGCTGAGAACACTTGACAATTTAAAACCTAACAAAATATATGACTTCACAATAAATATCAAAATCAAGATGACACTAAGGTGCATGATATCTCAAAACCATGACACAAAAAGTCAATTACATGAATAAATGTAAAATAAATACCAAGTTCCTACAAGGTCAAACAGGAAGTGTTGAAGGGTCCTTGTCTGTCGTCGAACAATAGGAGTTAAGCCGAGGGGCAGTGCAAAAGAGGAGTAGGGGTGGTTTGCAAATAGTGACCGACCAGGTATATACTGACGGCCTCAGGCAAAGATATAGTTTGACAGAGATGTCAAGTATTCACGACACACTCACGTACGAGAAAAAGGCCACGGGTGTCTCCTGTCTTGTCACAGGAATAAATGAAAAGGAAGCACACGAATTAAGATCAGAATAGGCTCACATGCTAGGTTGGCTATTAAGGAGCTCGGGCATCCAATTAGAATAAAAGGAAAACAAAAACACAACATTATAGCGAGGCGAAATTCACAAGATCATTTGACAAATTTTTTCAACTGCGTGACGTGGGCCGAAGTCACTGAATTATCGTGATCGTCCACTAACTCAACTGAGACAGGATTTAAAAAGCGTGAAATAGTCTTGGGAGTTGACCAACGTAAGCACAGCTTACTGGAAATTTGTTTGGTAGCGTCACTCAAAGGATGTAAACGACACAAAACTTTGTCCCCAATTTGGAATTTAACATCATGACGGCCTAAGTTGTAGCGCTTCGCTACTCTGGCTTTTGCTTTCTTGAGGTGACCGGTAGCGATGGCCCATTTTTGAGCAACAGAGGTAGTGCGAGAGGGTTCGGAAAGATATTCAATATTCCATTTGAGCAGCAAGGGGTCGACAAGCGATCGGCCTAGGAATAATTCCGCTGGAGTAGTTTGAACGGACGAATGGAAAGAGGTATTGAACCCGAGACTGAAATACTGTAGGTTCGTATCCCAGGAGGTTTGATCGGCATTGTGAAAAGCGGACATACAAGCCTTCAAGTTTTTGTGAAAACGCTCTACGTGATTTCCCTGCGGTCGATACGGTGACAAGAAAATATGTTGGATGCCCCAGTTAAATACCATAGTTTCAAAGGCTTTGGAACGGAATACAGAGGCGTTATCTGACACAAGGTACTTGGGAGGACCAAAAACTCCAAATATATATCTAGACAAGAAATGGATAGTAGTCTGAGAAGTGATATTCTTTACTGGGAATAACCAAACAAACTTCGAAAAACCATCAATGACAGTTAAAATGGCTTGATTGCCAGATTTTGATCTCACGACTGGACCAAAGTAATCAATGAAAAGGCGTTCGCCGGGACGAGTGACGATACCAGCTTGGTGGAAGCCTACACGAGTGTTCTGGGCAGGTTTAGAACGCTGGCAGGTTAAACATCTTCTGACATGAGCAAAAGCATCTACTTTAATTGAGGGCCAATAAAATTCACCGGATATCTTACGGAAAGTGCGCTGCATCCCTGCATGAGTTCCCAGTGCAGAATCATGATAATATGTCAAAAGCATATCACGTACTGCTAATGGAGCAAAAATTCTAAATTTAGAAGAGTTAGGAAGAACATAGCCAATAACATCATTTCGAACACAAAAGTTGCTTACTGCCGGATCTTTGTTTGCAATTTTTGCACGGAGGTCAGTGCAAAATGGATCCTCAGACTGGAATTTCCGGATATCCACAAAAGACCAAGGACAATGTTGCAATAGGAAAAGATTTTCTTGAAGTGGTGTACTGATAGAAACGCTCTCGATTGGAGTCCTAGGGGTCTCTTCAAACATGCGTGACAGGCAGTCTGCTACCGGGTTCTCGCTCCCTTTTACGTGGATGATATCAAACTTAAAAGATGACAACCTCAAAATCCACCTGTTGATGCGTCCAAGCTTTTTCACGTGAGAAAGACTCCATTTCAAAGCCTCATTGTCGGTAAAAACAGTAAAGTGTCGGTGTTCCAAAAAGGTCCTGAATTTTTCACATCCAAATACCACAGCAAGACTTTCCTTCTCGAAAATTGAGTAACGTCGTTCATGTTGATTTAACATACGACTCGCGAAGGCCACTGGTGCAAATTTTCCATCCACACGCTGGCTCAAAACACTAGAAATGGCCAAATCACTGGCGTCACAATGTAAAAAGAAAGCTGATTCGAAATCAGGCGTGTGCAGTACTGGTGCTGACATAAGGGCTTCTTTCAAAACATTGAAAGCTTTGTCCTGTTCTGGCCCCCACACAAATTTCACATTCTTCTTTTTGAGAGCATTTAGAGGTGCCGAAATGTCAGAGAAGTTTTTGATAAAACGAGAATAGAACGTGAACATACCCATTACTCTTCTCAAGGCCCTAACTGTGGTGGGTACAGGTAACTGCTGAATGCAATCTGCGCGCTCGGGTATGACACGGATACCATCGGCTGACAGAATGTGACCCAGAAATTTAATTTGAGTACAGCCCAAAGAGGTCTTTTTTGGATTGATAGTGAGGCCGGCCTTCCTGAGGCGGGAGAAAACTTCCCTAAGATGAACGACATGCTCCTCAAAAGATCTGCTGTATACGACTAAATCGTCAAGATAATTAAATACAAAATTGAACTTCAGGTCTCCCAAGATGTCGTCTAGCACGCGACTGAGGACTTGTGCACCAACAGCTACACCCATCGGAAGACGTTTGAAATTATATAACCCGAAAGGGGTGTTAAAAGCAGTGAAGTCGCGACTCTCAGCATCCAAAGGAATCTGATAATAGGCACTATTTAGATCAATCATCGAATACACATTGGCCCCGTGGAAATGTTGAAAAGCACTCTCAATAGTAGGCAGTGGGAAATTATCAAAGACTACCTTCTTGTTCAATTTTCGGTAGTCTACGACTAGCCGGTACTCGCCTTCTTCTTTCTTGGGAATTAAGAAAGCAGGAGACCCATAAGCTGATTTGGAAGGAACTACTACTCCCCGATCTTGCAAATCATTGATATACTTTTTCATGGCCAAGAGCTTGGGCGGATTACAAGGAAATGGAGGACTTCGAACAGGTACATTGTCGCTCAAGTCAATGTGGCATTCGTGATTTACAGCAGAACCTAAATCTTCTGTGAGGACATCAGAAAATTCCTCAACTAAATCGTTCAGAGTATCACGTTGCTCGGACATCAAAGTTAATGGAAGATGTACGGAAAATACAGGAGACACATCAACGTAGTTAGAAGTACATTCTTCAAAGGGGAACATTTTATCTGAGCGAAATTTGAAACAAAATGAATCGTTAATAAAATCCAACTGCATACCAGTTTTATGCATAAAGTCAATTCCTAAAATACATTGAGTGGAGAGATTGTTAACCACATGAAAAACATGTTTCCAAGAAAATCCGTGAATTTTAATGCGACATAGAATAGTTTCGGCAACGTCGATAACTGACGATCCCGCAGAGAGGAACTGACATTTATTCTGCACGGGGTGTTTTTGCGAAGATCGAATGCTATCTGCCACTGAACGGTGGATGAAACTTCTGGTGGCGCCTGTATCCAAAATAGCAGGTGCCGAGACATTATCGAAATTTACTGAGACTCCTGGTTGTAACACAACATCGAAATTAGATGCATTGTCAAGTTTGGATGGAGGACTGCTCCGGGAGTCGAACTCAGAACACCTCCCTATGAGTTTTCCTGGTTGGAATTACAATTTGGACAGGAACGAGTCGTGACCTTATTCATCCCACAGCCAAAACAGAATTTTCGGCTTTTTAAAGAACACATTTTAAAATGATGTCCAAGTTCATTACAGTTCCAACAAGTTATGCGACCAGAAGAAACATTGCGTGTGATTGTTGTTGGGGTGTTTGTAGTCCTTTCACGGGAAACAGCAGAAGAATTACGAGCCACAGAAGGGAGTAGTAGGGCTAAGCCGGTCCTGGACAGATTTCAAGGTCATCCATGGTTTCTCGTGGTCACGTGCCCCCCCAGGCGTTCCCTGGGGGGCTTGGGGGAGGGGGGGGAGGGGAGGGGAAGGTCTGGCTTGGAAGCAGACCCAGTTGTTAGCCGACCTGTGTTGGCCAGCCAACTGACTGAGCTGGCTGGTGTGCATTGCCTATATAGCTTGTGGATGGAAGTGGGGGAAGGGACCGGTTCGGGCGACTGTCGAAGGTAGTCGAATGTGACCGAGTGTAACTTAGAGTAGTAGAACAATGCGATGGCCGGGGCTGTAGGTATCAATCAATAAAGACCTAATAATAATAATAAATATTCCATTAAGCATGGTTACGAATATGAATAATACGAAATACTAAATGTCCCCTAGAGATCTATGTATGGTAAAAATGTAGAGGTATATGGACTGTTGTTAACCCATGACGAGCTGTCGTGTGAGGGATTCGAACCCTCGCTTCCTGTTGAGGAAATTCGAACTTAAGTCGAACGCCTTAGACCGCTCGGCCAACCCGACAAGGAAAGGTTAAGAGGATGAAATAAAACAAGGCTCATTATACAAGATCAGATTTATTAATCCAAGAATTAAAAGAGGAATTGAAACCTAACCATTTGACATAGAGTTTATTACCCTGTCTTTTAATCACTTTTTCAACAAGATAATGCTTGGGATACTGCGATTTTTGAAGTTCTTCGATGTAGAATCCTCCTTCGATGGGCTGGTGGTTATGGTCCTGGAGTAGATAAGTGACGGGGTGGGTACGTTTTACTTGGCGAATGCTGAATATTTCTGTGCTCCAGTTGGGCGTGTATCCTTTTGAGAAGAGGGATTTATGTTTACTGATGCGTACATAATCACCCACCTGAAAACGATGGCGTTGTGGGTCAGCTGTTTTGATGCCATGATGAAGGCGATTCAACCGTGGACTGTTTTTTATGACCAAACGTGGTTTTAACCCAATAGTTCTATGTTTGGTATCGTTGTAACGTGACACTAGAGTCTGCAGTAGATGAAGCCAGCGATAGGACCCTCTGGTTGTAAATTCTCGCCACATATGTGTTTTTAACGTTCGGTTGAAACGTTCTACCACACTCGCTTTCAAATTGCTGTAAGTGGTATAGTGATGAACACCGAGTTTTTGCAGATAGGTGGAAAACTCCTTGTTGAAAAACTCCTTACCTTGATCTGTCTGGAGGAGGCGAGGTTGCCGTTTAGCTTTTTGAATAATGCGTTTAAAGGCTGCAGTAACTAGAGTACCTGTTTTATTTCGCACAGGCTCTACAAATGCCATTTTGGAATAGACGTCGATGACAGTCAGCAAATACTTGATGCCATTGTTTTTAGTAGCATAGGGAATCATTTCCACGAGATCAGCTTGCCAAAGTTCATCAATTCCTCGCGAGACAACATGACGACGTGGATAGATACGGCGAGCTGGTTTATGCAACTCGTGAGCAATCACTGTTTTAATAGGCGAAGGGGTATTGTCACGTGGACCCATCATACAATAATGCCAGCATGACGAAGCTCCTCTTCTATTTCTACAATTTCACCTTCATGACCTGTATGGCCAGCCTGTTGGGAAGCGTGCAGGAGCTGTAGACGTTTAACCAACTTATTAGGATCGTTCCAATAGGCGAAATCAACGAAAGGTTTTAACGTTTTAAACGGGACGCCGGACGCTGAGCTTTCATGGCGGACACTTGCATAGGTGGGAAACAATTTGGATATAATGGCCTTATATTTGAAACCCTTATTTGCATTTATTGATTCAGAACGTTTATAATTACGTCTAAAACCATTTGTAGCCATCAAGATGTCCTTATACTTTTGAAGATCGTCTTCGTCATAGCCATCCTTGGAAGGTACACGTGCAAATAAAAGTTCTAAAAGACCTGGCGTCAATTGATATCGAACTGTTTTAACAATCACGACATTATCTTTTATTTTGATCTCTGAGTCACCAATTCGAAAACGTTTATTTTCATAGCGAACACCGTAGGTCGTATCAGTTTTTCTAGTAAAAAGGTCTTCAAGGTAGGGCGTTACCAACGGTCCAAAATGTTCTACCAGAATACCTTTCAGCTGCATATACTTTTCAGGTGTAGCCAAGATTTCTGACAGGGTAGGTTTTTTTTCTCTAGAGCTAGAGGGCGTTTGAGCAATGACTGTTGTTTTTAGAAACTCTGGAAGCGGTGATTCTGTTCCAGAAGTAAAAACATCCTCAGCTTCTTCATCACCTTCTTCTTGTTCTTCCTCCTCGATTGTTTGTGTTCCTTTTGATACTGTATTTGGCTTATTGGTTCGTGATGTTCCCTTTAACACGGCTTCCAGAGGTGATTTCAAATGTTTCGCGATCAACAGCTCACTATCAGCATGCGTGCGTTTCAGTTCACGGAACTTGCGTCGAATATTATTTTGCGCACGGATAATGTGTTTCTTTAATTGACTTCCTGCTGTTGCCATGCTAGCTGAATAAATGACGTTTGAAAAAGTCATGCAGTGCCTTAAATACGTATAAAATGATCAAACCCCATGCGGTAACGTCCGTTGTTAATATCACTCTGCTTATCGATAACGAGGCAACCGTGGTGATGAGCATTCCAACATGTGGCACACAACTGTGTAAAGGCTAGGAAGGTCATGTCTGGGTTCACGTGATCATCGTAGACGTGACGCATGTTGCGTTCATCCTGCCGGAAGAGAACAATCACGTTGGCATTGTCGCGAATGAGCTGTTTGGGTATTCGGGAATAGGTTTGAGCGAGATAAAAACAATCAATATATTTATGACGTCCCATGGTAAAATAGGTTTGAATGATAGCCTGTCGTTCTGTGGACACATCATCAAAAATCATGAGCGAATTCGGGCGAACATGATCCGGTGAGACGACATCTTCGTGCGCGGGGAATGTGAAGTAACCCATGTTATTGCGAAGACCCGACATGACTTGTTGCAAGAACACATAAAGAGGCTGATAGAGCGACTTGGCAAAAATGTAGATATTTTGAAATCGTACTCCGTTTAAGGAGGTGATTAAGGTAAGCAGAAGATTGGTTTTTCCACATCCCGATGGTCCGGCGATGAGACAGCGAATGGAAGACGGGAAGAGTGAACCGTGGCGGCGTTCGGACGTTGTCGAGAAGAGGCGAGAAACCAAATCCCCCACCGGAAGTGAATGTTGTTGCTTAATAATCTGCATATCGACTGAACGTGAAACGGGAAGAGGTGGTCTCTATATACATGAAGCATGTGGCTGTTTCAGATCTAGTGTAACCATGGATGCCTTTGGGAGAACACATAAAACAAAGAAAGGAAATGAGCCATCTGCTTCGATAAACGATCCAAAACATGATACAGATCCGGCTAATAAACGATATGTCGATGCCAATGCACTGCCACGCACAACGGATGGTCATTACGACTTTAATGGAAAGCGATTAACCAATATAACAGAACCACAATTAGCTTCGGACGCATGTTCAAAAAAGTATGTAGATTATTATCGCTTGCGGCGTATCAAGGGAGACTATGAAGCACAGAATAAACGTATCATGGGCGTTGCAGACCCCGTAAACAATCAAGATGTGTGCACCAAAGCCTATATGTTAACCAATGCTGTGGTGTTAACAAAAGAGAAAGACTATGATGTACACCAACGTCGAATCACTCAGCTAGCTCTTCCAACCAACGACACGGACGCTGCTAGAAAGGACTATGTAGATAACAAGGTGAAAGAATTACGCCGTTTTGTACCATTCCTAACAGTAAATGGTTATACAGCGAATAATACACGCCTTGTACACGTGGCCGATCCGGAGGATGATCAAGATGCTTGTACAAAACGGTATTTGTTCTCTGAAATAGAGAAGGTGTGGGAAATCAGAGAGAACGCTCTACAGATGAAGCGAAAACGAATAGCCGATGTTGCCGATCCTGTACATCCTCATGACGTGACGACTAAACGATTTTTGGAACAACGATTATCGCTTTTCATTAAAACAATGCCAAACTTATTTTTGGTTCACATTGTAAACCGACAACCGGTTGAAGATCCCAGTAACCTTACCTATATACTACGTTCGGGGCATAGCAATTACCGTTTACCGTATGATGGTGCCATTCGTGTTATCGAGTATACACCGGATTTCAAACATTTAGAGCTACTATTAAACGGTAGTGTTATATCATCACTCATCGAACTTGCGGTGAAAGCCGAGGACAAATTATCCTTTCAACTGAAACTGTCGTCTGAAGAAAAAGAGGCGGGAAAATCAATGAATGATTTTCCGCTGTATATAGAACTCGAATATACCGCCACCATCGATTAAATAATTGCAGGCTCTCTTCCTGAGGAGCGTTAGTTGTTGTCTATCCTTTATACTGTGAGGTTGTCTTCTTCCTTGGTCGCGATGGTGAAACAGAGATATGTGGTAAAGAAGAGGAAGACGTTGTCAAGAAAGGGAGGCTTTAAAGCTATTCTCCATGCGGCACGTCAGGCTTCGCGTGGAGAAACCAATAGCGAGTTGGCCATTAAAAAAGCTCTCCGAGCAGCACGATTGCATGCGAATTCCAAAAGTAAACTAAGTTTTAAAAAACGTGCTCGAGTTATTCCTGTACCAAAACGTGGCGGATTTTTACCCGCACTATTCGCTGGACTAGCAGCCCTGGGTTCACTTCTTGGTGGAGCAAGTGCGGTAGCGCGAACGGTGAAAGCTGTCGAGGAAGCGAAGCAACAGTTGAAGGAAAGTGAGAGGCACAATAAAACGATGGAAGCTATAGCACTGCGTGGCAAGGGTGTGAACATGAAGCTAGCACCCTATAAAAAAGGACTTGGCATTTACATGTCGCCAAAAAACGCTTAATCGATGCACTGCCCCGGCGAGCCATGACACACGGAGAAGTCATAAAATATGCAAAACAGTTGAAAATTGCACACTTTAGAGGTGTATTTATGCGCAACCAATTACCTCCTCAACCTTGGAAGCGTGAGAGTGCAGTTATTAATTTGGATGACAGTCATGGACCGGGAACACATTACGTGGCCTACGTCAAGCATGGTTGTACCGTATGGTACTTTGACAGTTTTGGAAACCTTCCTCCGCCGACAGAGCTTGTTCGCTATTTCGGAAGCAGTGCAACAATAAACTATAATGTGAAACGAGTACAAACTTTTAACACTCAACACTGTGGTCGCCTATGTCTGACCTTTCTATATAAGGCTCAGCGCAGGTGGTAACGTGAGCAGTATAATGGCAGAAAGTAGAGCGTTTACAGTGCACGGACAAGGAGCCGAAGTAACTGTTGACTTTTATCCTCCAATTGAATTGGGACAACGACCCTACGTGCTGGGACTTGTTTCGTTTGAAGGCTATAATAGAATCTGCAACATAATTGAAGACGTCAATGATAAGTTTTACTACGATGACTATGTGTTAACTCTACCGTCTGGCAGCTACACCGTAGATGATATTCACGATCACATCTACACAACTCTCACCAAGGAATTTAGTCTAAAAGCATTTCTGGACGGGACACGCAAGTTTGAACTCATAGCCAACAACGTGACACATCGCTGCAGTATTCTTTCTTCCTTTAGGATTGATTTTAAAGCACAACCAGACTCAATTGGTCCATTGCTAGGCTATTCACCACAAGTGTTAGTACCAAACGTGATACACAAGTCTGACCAACCGGTGAAAATAATTGAAGATCATCATATATCTGTCACGTGTAATATTATTACAGACGTCTACACCAATCAAGATCCCTCGCATTCGCTTTATGATTTTATTGTTACTTCACCTGGTGGTTATATCATCCGCGAAAACCCATCGGTGGTGCTCTATCACCCTGTGAGTGTGACCCACATCAGGAATATTACCTTGAGACTAGTGAATAGAAACCAACGTCTCATCGAATTAGACCCTCATACACCTGTGACCTACAAATTGTATCTGAAGCCAGCATGAAACAAGTGTATAAAGCAACAACACCATTGAGGGTGGGTGTTAGTTGTTCTCAACGCGTGTACAGGTTAACACGTGTCAACAAGCAGATCTTACAACAACTGGGTTACACCGTACGTCATGAATTCGATCCTCGACGTGATCAATCCGGTCGAAGTACAGGAGGGTATTGTAAGAATTGAACACCATTCCTATCAACCGTACACTCAGGGTCTAAATAACAATGACGAAATTCGTATTACCATTAATCAACAAGATATCTACACCCTACCCCATGAAAGTTACATCCAGATTGAAGGTCAACTCACCAAATCAGATGGTACCATTCCGACAACGTCAAAGTTGGCTAACCATGCGCTGGCCTTTTTGTTTTCCGAGGTTCGCTACATCATCAACGGAATCGAAGTGGATACGACTCGAAATGTTGGTATAACAAGCGCTATGAAACTTTATCCCTCGTACGGAAGTGAGGAGAGTAAAGCGTTTCGTATGGCCGGTTGGTGTCCTGACTCGACAAACGACTGGATGGTTAATGATGATGGTACATTTACCGGTCATTTACCCCTAAAATTAATATTAGGCTTTGCAGAGGACCATAAGCGCGTCGTTGTGAACGCAAGACAGGATCTGATTCTTGTTCGAGATAGGAGCGATTATAATGCGCTGAAGGGTGCTGATGGAGCTGCAATAGATTCAAAAATTTTATTGCAACGAATTCTATGGAAAGTACCGCACGTGACTCTCTCTGACCAGAAAAAATTGAGTCTGCTCAAGATTGTGGAGAAGGATACAGCTTTACCCATACAATTTAGAAGCTGGGAGCTGCATGAGTACCCGGTATTACCACTCACTGATACACATACTTGGTCTATAAAAACCTCACGGTACACAGAGCGACCTCTCTACGTCATGGTTGGATTTCAAACAGATCGCAAATATCAACAGAATAAAGATGCATCACAATTTGATCACATCCAATTGCGAAATATACGACTCTTCCTGAACGGAGTTACTTTCCCCTATGAAGGAATGGATTTAAACTTTACCAAGAACAAATATGGTAAGCTCTACGACATGTTTACAAACTTTCAGTCCTCCTATTATCAGAAAGAAGCATGTCCGCTATTATCCCCGCAAGACTTTAAAACCAAAGCACCTCTGGTGGTGATGGACTGTTCGTATTTGGAGGAGTCGATGAAGGAAACAACTATCGATATCCGGTTAGAATTTGAAACGTCTGTAGTTATTCCAGAAAAAACAACAGCCTATTGCCTGATTGTTCACGAGACGCAAGTGTATTATCAGCCGCTGTCCAATATGGTGACCAGAGTATAAATAGAAGTTTGGCTGCAGAGCCCTGGACTAAATCCTATGATAAAAGATTGAAAAACAATGTTCTGATCTTTTTGCAAATAAAGTAGTATAAGCCATTTTATGTTGTTTTTATCCCTTTAGCAAACCCAGTTCCTTTTCCAACCCCTTAACTAGTAGGACTATAGGTAGAGATGGATTAGTTGGCAGAAAGCACTGGTGAAGAAAGGAGTGTGTATCCGCGAGCAGTAACCATGTCTAGAACATTGATTGTCGATATGCAAGGCTTCAAAGTCAATGAAAATAAGTTTGTTTTCAAGGACGTTGCAATTATAGATTGCACAACCATGTGGACGCCCACAGTAAGTGCTTTCACTTTTGAACCACCGTTTCCCTTATACATGCAGTCGGACGAGGATAGAAGACAAACCGAGTGGCTGCAACGTCATTTAGGATTGAACTGGAATCAAGGAAACATTCCTTATAACTATCTACTGTTTGTATTAAAAGCCTATTTGTTCGGTGCCAACACTATTTTTGTAAAAGGAGGTGAAAAAAAGGAATGGTTACGTCAGTATGTTTCTCCAACTTGTAAACTCATCGATCTACACGAAATGGGATGTCCTGCACTACACACCTTATATGAGCCTGGTGAACGTGTACAAAAAAAGACACTCCTACACGTATCGAAACTCTTTGATTGGCTAAGTCGCAATGCATGTCGGTACCTGGAAAATGAGTGTAAAACCTTGTGCATGAATGCAGACCAGAACAGTGAGACAGAGACGTATGTCTAATACAGACGTGTCTGTGTGTATAATGGCTACCATTGAAGGCTTAAAATCTAACCCCATTGAACGGGCTATTGTTAAGTATTTCGCTTGTAAGAAAAAACTGAACAATTTTACCCTAGAAGAACTAAATGCTTTACCTAAAGCGTTTTTGTTTTATGTTGCGTCAAATGCTGTAAAGGAGATTTGGGATAGTGTGCCGAGTGATTGGACACGGGATCCTGTGTTGTGTGAACTTCAACCGTGCACTGATTATGAACATCATCAACAAGTGTACATTTCCAAAATGCCATCAGTTCAAAATTGTAGAACGTGTCAGTTAATTAAACTGTATCATGGACATAAAACCTCATGCAACGACTATGCGTCTTCATTCCACGGATGTGATGGTAAGAAAGAAGCAACCTCCGCAGCAGCGGAAAAAGAATCAACATGTGCGTCACCGACTGAAAAAAATATGCCGGATCTCTACTGGTCATGGTCTCATTGACAAAGTCATAGATCTTTTACCCTTTGAGCTGCACTTACCTGGTTATCAATACTGTGGCCCTGGTACAAAGTTAGACGTTCGACTGGCACGTGGTGATCCTGGAATTAATGCTTTAGACGCAGCTTGCAAGCAGCATGATCTAGCGTACAGAACATCAAAGCGTGAGAACAACATCTCTGAACTAAGACGTGTCGCCGACCAGATACTTTTGAGAAAGGCTATGGAACGTGTGACGTCACCTTCTGCATCTGTTGCAGAAAAAATGGCGGCCCTTGTGGTAGCAGGTGCTATGAAGGGGAAGCTCGTGTTGAGTGGTGGACGTTTACAAACAAAACATATGAAAGGACCAAGAACAAAGCAAAAATAAACTCTACACTATTCTTACCTTATGTTAAACAAGTGGTAACATGTTGATGTGCAAACGATGCTAATAAAGAAATGAACTAAAATATATGTTTGTTTTTTCTAACTCATACTTGGGGTAGCATGCATGTAACCAATAGTTAAATCAAAAACTCAAAAGTCAAACTTTTTTTTTTGTTTATTAAAAAAACTCATAGTAATCAAAAAGCTATATATAAGATTTTACGTTGTTGCGATGTGAATGGTGTTGTGATGTGTATGGTGTTGCGATGGGGATGGTATCTTGATGAGCAGGACTCCTCACTGAAGTAAAACTAGTGGCAAGCGTAGGCGTTGTTACTGCCTCTTCTTCTATATCATCTCCCGCGAGGTTGTTGTTTACACTGGAACGAAATTCCATTCTAGAGAAAAAGCTATTGCAATTTGAGTTTGGAAGGTTTGTGGTAAATCTGGCATACAATAAATATAACTTACCTTTTAGTAGGGATGATATCTACTTCTGAGAGATGTTAGTTGGTTTGTAGGATGTAAAGTAACTTGACCAACTGAGTAAATGTATGAAGAATATAAGTAATCATTAGTGTTTGGATATATTATATCCGTTTTACTTCCATCTGGGAATACACATCTTGTAACAAATTTAGGTTTTGTACATTTATGGCACCAATATATGTCCTCCTCATTCAAGTCGTCTAAGAGATACTTCCAATTTTTATGTTTTACAAAATAACTTTGACTGTGAATATTATTAGGGAGGGGAAGCGTGTCGTCAGTGTTGTTACTATCTGGATCTTCATCTTCCATAGCAAGGTCTAATCCATAGCATAAAACAAAACATTTTAAACACAACTTGTGACAATTAATGTAGTCAATTTCACCGTCACTATTTTCGTACGTGTCATTTGTGTCAGGAATGTGGTAGTCGTTAATGTACGTCACACACTGTAACTCATTGAATTGTCGTGGGAAAATGATGGTGTCTTGCCCCATAGAATAATGAAGTTGGTAGTCAAATCGAGTTGTGTTTTGTGATAAAATATAGTTTAATGGCCATTCTTTGAAGGTACTGTTCAAGTAGTTAGTGTATGTAGATGTAGTACGAAATTCATTATATGTTTTGTTATATATTTGACTGCGATGACCATGTTTTGTTGCATATATCCAGTGACTTGGGTCAGAAAAGTGTTGTCTAAAAGTTTCAGATTGGTTAGCCATAGTACTCACCAAACGTTGTTGCTTGAATGCGTACCAGTAAAAGATAAAAACGAATTAGTTATTCCACAACACTCACACAAGAAATATATATATTTTGCAGCAAAATCTTTCTTGGTTGTTTCCTAGCACACCACACTAGCGAATAATCAGCTCAAACCGGCTTCACTCCATTCATATAGGGACTTGCGCGTAGAGCACGGTGTCCATACATAGTAGCGGTCCTTCGGACGCTTACAGCTCCAGTTACTAAGTGAAGATGATGAATTACTTCCGCGCTATCAATATCTCATGGTCACCAAAGACGGTAATGTAACCTTCGGTCGCCATGCTGCACGTAGAGCACGGTGCCCCATACATAGTAGCGGTCGGGTTGTAGTAAATAACTTTGTTATAATTATATCCCCTTCTGCACTGTAGAGCACGGTGCCCATACATAGTAGCGTTCGGGTTGCAGTAAATAACTTTGTTAAAATGATATCCCCCTTCCACACTGTAGAGCACGGTGCCCATACATAGTAGCGGTCGGGTTGCAGTAAATAACTTTGTTATAATTATACCCCCTTCCACACTGGTGAGCACACCCACGAATCTGTTATATATACAGGTGTAAGGGTCGCACCCAATCTCACTTGCATCAAGTCTCTTTTGGCGTGAACATCGTTCTGCTCTGTACAAGGTGAGTTAACGTTTTGTGTTTTCTTATCATTATTGAACAGTTAGTAGATGATTATAGACTATATGGGGGCTATCTTTTTTTATAGTTAACATGGATGCTCTCCAACAGTTAAACAAAATAGGGGCCCAGGCTGGGTTGGAAACAAGAAGACTAAGGGATCTCCCAGTTAACCAACCGTTCCCTGTAGAGAGTCTGCAGAGAATTGAGACACGATTCGGCACCAGACTTCTTTGTCACTGCCAAGAGTTTATGGTGTTTCTACCAAGTCGATTTGCCAGCATATCCAACGAGACGCTGGCAACGTTAAATTCACGCCCCTTGGTATTGAAGTATTTAGGCATGCACAATAATGCATGCCTAGTCCTCTTTGAAGCGGATAACATTTAACTCTTTGTCACATCGTGTATGAGCAGATAGCCTCGCTGTTCCACCTCTAACAAAACCATTTAATACTAGAGAAATAGCAGTTGACTATTATTGTAAGTGTTTATTAGAAAATAACCTCATGGTACCACTTGTTTGGGAAAATGTTCGTGACTGCTTTCAAACACGACTGTGCAGTGGACGAATATACAATGTCAACAAAATTTTACATCCAAAATTGTTTTTACAAGCATGTTTACCCGTTTTTTTATTACAATTTATCACTCTTTTTATGCGCTTCACAGCATTAAAGGTGAACACAGAATTAGCGTGTACCTTTGTATTTTTTAAAGTCAGTGGAGATGAAAAACGGGAAACCATTTATTTGACAACAAAAATGAGACCATGTTATCGGACGGATGACAGGGAAGCTTGGTATAACGAACATGTCGTTGACGCTTTGGTGTCTAAGTTTGACGCCTTTCTTGAAGGTGAAAGTGGAAAATCGCTCGAGGTCATCCCGTTTCTACAAGTCAATGTATGTTGCTTTGATCCCTTAAATTCAGGTTCTCTATATTTTCCACTTCCTCTTCCTGTTCAACGTAGAAAAGCCGTTCTCAACATTCAAAATGAGGATGACTATTGCTTTTTGTGGTGCGTGGCTGCATTTCTAGCGCCTGTTCAACGTCATGTTAGTTTAACATCCTCATACACGGTCATGTTTAACAGGTTACTCTCCACGCTCAACTTTGCAACTATTTCATTTCCTATGGAACTTACCTCTATGGCTAAATTTGAAAGTCTTAATCCTCATTTTTCCTTTATGATTTATGGTCTTGATAAGAATACGGTTATTGGACCGCTTTATTGTACGCAGCAGCAGAAGGTACACCATATAAATTTATTATACATTTCTAACGAGCAAACAAGTCACTATTGTTTAATTAAAAACCTCTCCAAGCTTGTTGGAGGTCAACTTTCATCTAGACACCATAAAACATTTATTTGTGAACGGTGTTTGCAGTACTTTTCAACGCAGATCAAGCTGGATAGCCACACAGTGGATTGTTCTACTCAGCCAGCAGTTAAAATTACATTTCCAAAACCGAAAGAGGCAAAAATGAAATTCAAAAACTTCCATCGCATGGATCCAGTGGCCTATACTGTGTATGCAGACATTGAAACTCTAACTACCCCCATTCAGCGGTGTCCACCGAATCCGTCTTCCTCATACACAGATGCTATTCAAAGACATACTCCGTTTTCTGTGGCCTTTCAAGTTGTTTGTTCCTATGATCCAAGTCAATCCTATTTCAAATTGTTTCGAGGACCTACCTGTATTCAGTGGTTGTTACAGGAACTGAAACAGTTAGCTGAGCATGTCCATCAGCTTCTTCAAATTCCCAAGCCCATACAGATGACGCTAGACGAAATGATACATCATGATACGGCAACAACGTGTCATATTTGTCAGAAGCCTATTTTACCTGACGACATTAAAGTGCGCGACCATTGTCATTACACGGGCGTCTATCGAGGAGCTGCACACGACACGTGTAATTTAACGTTTCGTGCAGCAGCAAAGTATATACCCGTCTTTTTTCACGGTCTCACCAATTTTGACTCCCACTTTATTATTCGTGAGTTTGCCACATTAGACAAGGAACATTTTTCCATTATTCCGCAAAATCATGAGCGGTTTATCTCCTTTTCTATACATTACCAGGGTATATCACTTCGGTTTCTCGATTCCTATCGATTTATAGCCTCTTCGTTAGAAGCCTTGGTCAAGGGCATTTCACCCGATGAATTGCACTTTACACGAAACCATTTTTCGGATGATGCTAAATTCAAACTTTGCATCCGGAAGGGCGTTTATCCTTATGAATATACCAACAGTTGGTCTTCCTTGGACGAAACGCATTTACCTCCACAGGATGCATTTTTTAGCACGTTGCATAATACTACCATTACTGATACCGATTATATCCACGCCTGCAACGTGTGGGATACCTTTGGTTGTACCACCCTAGGTGAATATGCTGATCTGTATCTCACTGTGGATACCTTGCTATTAACGGATATTTTTGAGAAATTCCGTCGCATGTGTATACAGATTTACAAGCTGGACCCGTGTCACTATTATACAGCACCGGGTTTATCATGGGATGCCATGTTGTTGTACACAGGTATCGAGTTGGATTTACTTGTAGATATTGACATGTTATTATTTTTTGAAAAGGGTATTCGTGGAGGATTTGTTTCCCTTGTTCAGAGACATGTCCATGCCAATCATCCTTACATGTCAACGTATAATGCCCAGCAGCCCATTTCCTATTTAACACACTACGATATAAATAATTTATACGGCTATGCTATGAGTCAACCCCTCCCGTATAAAGATTTTGTTTGGCTCAGTAACGAGGAAATCGAACGCTTTGACGTGTTCACCGCTGCTCGTCAAAAAGAAATTGGTTTTGTCCTGGAAGTGGATATACAATACCCTGCACATGTGCATGACGATCACGCTGATTTACCGTTCTGTGTCGAGCGTAGGATTCCTCCAAATTCGAGCTCAAAACATCCAAAGTTACTGGGAACGCTTCTTCCTAAAACAAGGTATGTGATTCACATCCAAGTGCTTTTACAATGCTTAACGTATGGACTCGTGTTGAGTAAGATCCATCGTATTGTATCGTTTACACAAAAGGCGTGGTTGAAGCCTTACATGGACCTGAATACTCACCATCGGCAGCGTGCTACCCAACCTTTTGAAATTAATTTTTTTAAATTGATGAATAATGCAGCATACGGAAAAACGTTTGAAAATGTACGCAAACACCGGTCCATCCATTTAGTTAATTCGTGGGAAGGTAGGTATGGAGCTCGGAAATATGTTGCCAAGCCCCATTTTAAAACCATGAAAATTATTACTGATACATTGGCTACCGTCGAATTAGGAAAGGTTGAAATTCTTTACAATAAACCTATTTATTTAGGGATGACTATTTTGGAGTTTTCAAAATTAACCATGTATGACTTTCATTATGGGTTTGCTCGTCGCTATTTTAAGGATGTTCATCTTGTTTACACTGATACCGATAGTTACATATATCAGGTTAAAGCAACAGACGTTTATCAGGTGATGCGTGACCATCCTGAGCATTTCGATACGTCCTCTTTTCCTGATGGTAACATCTTTGGCTTGTTACCTCAAAACAATAAAGTTATGGGGCTCATGAAAGATGAATGTGGCGTCGATGTGATGACAGAATTTTTAGGTCTTGCATCAAAAATGTACTGCTATACTTGCGACAGTTCAAGACATGTCAGTCGAGCCAAGGGGGTCCGCTCTAGTGTCATCCGAACGTTATGTATGGCTCGTTATCGTGAGGCATTATATAATCCCACTGAACAGTATGCGAAACAGGCACGTCTAACGTCCCGTACCCATGAAGTGTTTCTTGTCGAGCAAATGCGACGCTCGTTGCTTTTGTTTGATGATAAACGTTCATGGGTAAATGATCACCTCACAAGCTTGCCATGGGGCCATTACGCCCTTAATGAGTAAACCAATACAGTTTTGTTCTTCATGTGTGTTCGCTATTATCTGTGAATCAAAACATGTCTATGTGTATGTCAAATATTGTAAATAAAGAAATAGTATGTATTGTCCTTTTGTTTTATTTATTTTCAAGTCCTATATAATCATCAAACCTTGCTATTTCCTTACTAGATGTTTAGATGGTAAGTATAATAGACCGACGCTATCGCAGGAGCTAATGTGCAAGATGGTCGCCTCGCGCAACTACTCTCTGTTATTCTTATGGAGGGACAGTCAGAGCTGGAGCAGTGGCTAATGTGCAAGATGACCGCCACGTCCTGAGACCGTGGATGATGTCACAGGCGGGGAGTTCGGTCGTATAGTTGTTAAATGGAATATTTATTATTATGAGATAATTATTGATTGATTGATAGCTTGCCACGGTGGGTGAGTGGTTATTGTGTCGGACTATCAACCCCAAGCTTGCAGGTTAGCTCTTAGCCGTGGTAAGTGATTTTTGAAAGGCGGCAAAAATTACGACACGCATGTCAATGTCGACATGTCAAAGAACCCAGGGGAAATTCGGCCGTGTAGTTGCTAAATGGAATATTTATTATTATGAGATAATTATTGATTGATTGATAGCTTGCCACGGTGGGTGAGTGGTTATTGTGTCGGACTATCAACCCCAAGCTTGCAGGTTAGCTCTTAGCCGTGGTAAGTGATTTTTGAAAGGCGCAAAAATTACGACACGCATGTCAATGTCGACATGTCAAAGAACCCAGGGGAAATTCGGCCGTGTAGTTGCTAAATGGAATATTTATTATTATGAGATAATTATTGATTGATTGATAGCTTGCCACGGTGGGTGAGTGGTTATTGTGTCGGACTATCAACCCCAATCTTGCAGGTTAGCTCTTAGCCGTGGTAAGTGATTTTTGAAAGGCGGCAAAAATTACGACACGCATGTCAATGTCGACATGTCAAAGAAACCAGGGGAAATTCGGCCGTGTAGTTGCTAAATGGAATATTTATTATTATGAGATAATTATTGATTGATTGATAGCTTGCCACGGTGGGTGAGTGGTTATTGTGTCGGATTATCAACCCCAATCTTGCAGGTTAGCTCTTAGCCGTGGTAAGTGATTTTTGAAAGGCGGCAAAAATTACGACACGCATGTCAATGTCGACATGTCAAAGAACCCAGGGGAAATTCGGCCGTGTAGTTGCTAAATGGAATATTTATTATTATGAGATAATTATTGATTGATTGATAGCTTGCCACGGTGCGTGAGTGGTTATTGTGTCGGACTATCAACCCCAAGCTTGCAGGTTAGCTCTTAGCCGTGGTAAGTGATTTTTGAAAGGCGGCAAAAATTACGACACGCATGTCAATGTCGACATGTCAAAGAACCCAGGGGGAATTCGGCCGTGTAATTGATGATCATACAACACACACACACACATCTCCAGTATACAGGTTTGATGACCATATTGTCCTTAGTACAACCGAACAAAGATGATTAATCGCGTTAACCTACATGGGACTGATAACCGCGATGCTTCACTCCTCCCCATGATTATTCAACACATACACATACACATCTCCAGTATACAGGCTTGATGACCATGTAGTCCATAGTATAACCGAACACAGATGACTAACCGCGTTAACCTACATAGGACTGATAACCGCGATGTTTAAGTTTGTAGTCAAATTGATAATAATAATAATGTTATTGGTTTTACGTCCCTTTTAACTACACTGGCTTAGTCAAATTGAGTTGTGTGATATGATAAAATATAGTTTAATGGACATTCTTTGAAAATACTGTAAAAATAGTTAGTGTATGTAGATGTTGTACGAAATTCATTATATGTTTTGTTATATATTTGATAGTACTCACCAAACGTTGTTACTGGTACGCGTACACCACACTTGCAAATGATCAGCTTAAACGCGGTCACTCCTTACATATAGAGGCTTGCGCGTAGGGCGTGGTGCCCATATTTAGTAACGAGGCTCTAGTTACTAAAAGAATATGATGAATTATTTTCGCACTGAGATGTCACAGGAGTTCACATCCAGCTACAACGAGTAACCGCTCGCTCCAGGGGTTTCACAAGTACTCCGTTCGCACAGGGACCCACAAACAGTACCGAAAAATAGCCGCTCGCCCCAGGGCTCACAACCATTGAGAATGGGTAGCTTCTCGCACGTTATTATATCAGGGTCTCACAAACAGTGTTCAAAAGTATTCCGTTCGCACAGGGACCCACAAACAGCACCCAAAAATAGCCGCTCGCCCCAGGGCTCACAACCATTGAGAATGGGTAGCTTCTCGCACGTTATTATATCAGGGTCTCACAAACAGTGTTCAAAAGTATTCCGTTCGCACAGGGACCCACAAACAGCACCCAAAAATAGCCGCTCGCCCCAGGGCTCACAACCATTGAGAATGGGTAGCTTCTCGCACGTTATTATATCAGGGTCTCACAAACAGTGTTCAAAAGTATTCCGTTCGCACAGGGACCCACAAACAGCACCCAAAAATAGCCACTCGCCCCAGGGCTCACAACCATTGAGAATGGGTAGCTTCTCGCACGTTATTATATCAGGGTCTCACAAACAGTGTTCAAAAGTATTCCGTTCGCACAGGGACCCACAAACAGCACCCAAAAATAGCCGCTCGCCCCAGGGCTCACAACCATTGAGAATGGGTAGCTTCTCGCACGTTATTATATCAGGGTCTCACAAACAGTGTTCAAAAGTATTCCGTTCGCACAGGGATCCACAAACAGCACCCAAAAATAGCCACTCGCCCCAGGGCTCACAACCATTGAGATATTTATTATTATTAGGTCTTTATTGATTGATACCTACAGCCCCGGCCATCGCATTGTTCTACTACTCTAAGTTACACTCGGTCACATTCGACTACCTTCGACAGTCGCCCGAACCGGTCCCTTCCCCCACTTCCATCCACAAGCTATATAGGCAATGCACACCAGCCAGCTCAGTCAGTTGGCTGGCCAACACAGGTCGGCTAACAACTGGGTCTGCTTCCAAGCCAGACCTTCCCCTCCCCTCCCCTCCCCCCCTCCCACAAGCCCCCCAGGGAACGCCTGGGGGGGCACGTGACCACGAGAAACCATGGATGACCTTGAAATCTGTCCAGGACCGGCTTAGGTGGGAATCGAACTCTCACCTCTTCTCAGCTTTGCCTCACGAGGATGAGTGTACTCGGACCCAACCCTCAGATGAGAATTTATCTGCTTGGTGGTGTTGGAACACTTGTAACAGTGTAATAGGAGTTGGCATCTTGGTCATATGCAGATTCGTGGCCCTCCTTGTGCTCGGACAGGTAAATTCTCCGGCTTGTTAGAGATACAACTCGTGGGAACCTTATGTGTAAGTAGAAGCAAGCGTCCTGCTTCACTTGTATTTCTTAAACCTGCTAAAATAACATGAGTAAACCTATGGGAGTGATGGAGTCGCGCTTCCATCTGACAGATCATGGTCTCCTTGGAAACGGTAAGGTAATTGAACTGGTAGTAGTTAATATCAATGTTGGTATGAAGAGTTAGGAAAGCCCTAGGCGATTAGGAGGTGATGGACGGGGAGGTATGGATAGGGATGGTTTATACTTGAGGAGAGGAACTGGTAGTCAATGGGGGAGTAGTTAATGTATGTAGAGTTAGGAAAGCACTAGGCGATTAGGAGGTGATGGACGGGGAGGTATGGATATGGATGGTTCATACTTGAGGAGAGGAACTGGTAGTCAATGGGGGAGTACTTAATGTATGTGTAGTTAGGAAAGCCCTAGGTGATTAGGAGGTGATGGACCGGGAGGTGTGAGTAGAGATGTTCATACTTGAGGACAGTAACTTCATCCCATAAGCTCAGACAAGGTCCCGGGGTGCCCACTCTCTAGCAGAGCTCACTGTTTTCGATAACTCGCGAGTTGAAGCGTGCTCTAGAATGATGGATGGGAAACCGATATGTTACAAATTCTAAGTCTTGGATGGAGATGTGGTGTTGCGACTACTGCTTGAATGTTGTGTAGATAACGTTGACAGGGTCATCTGTGATCCCTAGTCCAATCATAGTTGGCTTAGAGTTTGCGCGGGAAGGGAAATAACGCGTCTTACCCGGGCAGTGTCTAAGCATTTTGGAGAGAGCATCCACTGCCCCGACAGATAATAGGTGGGGATCATTCAAAGCGGTCTTATTAATAATTATTATCCTGGCTGACAAAAAGCGTCGTAAAGCAAACAGTAATGTAATATATTTAGGCACTAAATTCAATTAATGTTCGAAGCCAGCACGTTGCAACCAATTTTGGAATAATAGTTGTGTCGAGTTAGGATTTGAACCGTTGAATCCTCTGCAGGAAATTCGAACTTAAATCGAACGCCGTATACCGCTCGGCCAAATCGACAAGTAATGATTTAGACCATGAAATAAAACCAGGAAT